>CM037162.1:38531059-39138239 GCA_020921065.1 Vaccinium darrowii
AGCCATTGCCCATAAGCAAACAAATGGTTTCAACCGTTTTTCCCTTCTAAAAACCAGTTTGTTTTTACAACGTTTTTGTCGGTAAGGTCTGTCTCTAAAAACCAGTTTCTCTCCAGTTCGATCGTTTCCTTCTCTTGAGTACCATGAAGGTTCATCCACTGCCAAAGAAGCGGAACATCACGCTGCGATACGACATCGCTTCGACGACGACGACAACCCTCTCTCAGTCAACCTCCCTCGCCGGCCGTCAGAAGAAACTCCGTCGACTCCCCCACATCTTCACCAAAGTCCTCGAGCTTCCCTTCCACTCAAACGCCGACGTTTTCGTCGAAGAAACCCCCGACTACTTCCGATTCGTCGTCCACATGGACGATGAAATCGGTGGTGACGACGACGTGAGGGCTCAAAATATCGAGATCTATCCTGGGGTGACGAAGATCGTGATACGTGGGGGTAGTGTTTTTGATTTTCCGGTTGGCGAATTGGAGCTCGACGTGTGGCGGTTCCGGCTACCGGCTTGTTCGCGGCCGGAACTGGCTGTGGCCGGTTATGACGACGGTGAGTTAGTTGTGACGGTGCCCAAAGACGTGGATTTTGACGGTTCGGATGTTGAAGATGATGAATTGTCCCGGCTTTAATGGTCCGGGATTAGTCATTAGTCGAGGTGCATATAAAATTGACGTTGGGATGCGTATAAATTGATCCGATCACCAAGTAATAAGAAAAAAAGAAGAAGTTTGGGAATTTGATTGATACACGTCTGCTTGACGGAGATCCAAGGGCCGATCACCAGCACCCCCTCTTCCTGCTTGACGGATGTGTTATGTACGCTTTTAAAGGGTCAATGAATAATTTGCTTTTCTGTAAAGTTTGTTTTGCTTGTTCTTCTTCTGATGGTTTGCTTGAATCTCAGTTGAAGTTTTCGAATTTCATTTCGAATAGAAAGTTCATATAATTTCCATTGCCTTCTGCTTTCAGACTAATCAATACGAAATTCAATTCTTCTGGTTCTTTCTGATTTGTAGAATAAGAACTTCCAGTTCACCGAATTCTTGAAAAGAACTTTTATTCGAAAAATCAAAAATCAGCAGAAGATACAAGAAGAGAGCAGGATTTCAGAATTAAACGAAGTGCTAGGGTTAGAATTATTTTGGCCTAAAAAGTAAAACATTTTTTTTTTTGACTGATTAGGGAAAAAAGCAAAAAACTTTTTTGACTTATTGGCCTAAAATGTAGTAGGAGTTACTTATTAGCCCAAAACAAATGACTTTTTGAAACTCAAAAAAACAAAAAGCATAGTTAACTTTTTAGGCTAAAATAAGTCTTAAACTAATATCGAATGCTCCCTCACTGATAGACTGGTAGGTCTCGTACGGTACTCTTAGAATAGTATAGAATATCCTACATTGATTGCAATAAGGGATTGATCGTGATTTGATTATGATTGACTTTCTATAATTACGGATCCCACGTCTTGTATAAATTTTAGGGTTTATGTGACAAAGTATTGAATGTAGTATATCTTTTCTTCCAAATTCTGTCACATGTACTATTCGTCCACATATTGAAATGTAGGCTCTCCCTCTACCCGTGCGCTCTTACAAAAGCGTATCTCTTCCTGCTTGCATAAAATGAGATCTTCCAAGCTGTTCGGTGTGGTTTGGCTAATTTGAAAAAATTAGTATTTTGGTTTTTTTTCATTTTGTTCTTATTCAATTTTTTTTTGCATTTGTTAGTTTTCAGTCGATTTTTTGTGGTTCCTTGGCTTGTCTCGACGAGAGGAATCTAAAAAGTATAAAATTATTAGCCAAACTTAAAGTTTTGTGAATAAAGACGAAAAATAATCCAAAAAAATAGTTTATTTTGGTTTATTTTCGGCTTTATTAAAAAAACTATTGCTTTTGACCATAATTTTATACTCTTTGGATTCGTCTCGACAAGATAAATTCAGAAACCACAAAATCTTAACGCAAAACTAACAAATGCAAAATTTTTTGAATAAAGACAAAATGAAAAAAACCAAAAAAATAATTTTTTAAATTTAGCCAAACCACGCCTGGTTTGCTAGTTTGATTTTATGTGTCCAAAAGAACTAAAGGCTTGTGTTTTGTGTTCAAGGCTGAACTAAGTTATGTTAAACTTTGTTGTCAATAGAGTTGATAGACTGAGGATATAATCATGGGTCATGCTAACGGGTGTCATAGTGCGCCCGTTAAGGGTACAAAAAGTACACTTTTATGGGTTCCCTATAATCATAGCTTGGAAAACCTTATCATTCAACTATATGGAATAGGAAAGTTTTGGAGGGCGAGAGAAAACTTTGAGAGAGAGAGAGGGGGGACGGCTAGGGGAGAAGCCTCTCCCTAGGGTTTCCTAGCGGCCGCCACACTCCCTCTCCCCCACCGCCCCCTTCCACCTTCTTCCTTTTTCTCCTCTCCTATTCTTTATTGCTTCCTCCACTTGGTTTTCGGCAACTTCCCATTGCGATCGACCTCCTCTCCTCTTCCTATGGGCAGCTGAAACCTGATTTTTGGGCTAAGGGGGGAGCCGGATCTAGGGATTCTAGATCCGGACTCCTAACATTTGGCGGCGCGACAACTGCAATGAAGAGTCTGGCGATTTTACTGTACTTTCTGCATTTTCTGTTTGCTTTTGTTTTTTCCGTCTGTTTTTTCTTTTCTTTTTTTGTAGATTTTTTTGTAGGATGTTGTAATATCCCAAATTTTTTAAAAATATAAATTTGTGATATTTGTAAATACTAATTTTCGTAATTTGATTTTTACCCAACTTTTGAGATTTTTCCAAACGATTCCGAGCACACAGTGACGTTGCCCACGATTTTCTAAGTCAGTACGAATATTTTGGTATTTTTCTGAAATCGTAGCCTGGACAGTTCGAACACTGCCCGGAGTAAATTGTACTGCATTCTATCACGTCGTGCTTCGCGCACACCCAATTCCCACGCCTGCCTTCCAAAACACCAGAGCAATAAACCCAATTATTCTTCTTTCTTCTTTTACTTTTGCTTTTCTCTTTTCTCTTTTCTCCTCCATAATAATTCTTTCTTTTCTTTTCTTTTCTTTTCTTTTCACATATACTTGTCTCCCCCATGTTCTTCCCTTTCTTTTCTTTATAAGGCATTACTCATGCCTTTCCCCTCCCAAATTCTCATCAGACTACGCCCTCTCTCCCTCTCCCAAAATTATCACCTCCTTCTCTCCCTCTCAAGTATCTACGTACTCTTTCGTCTCAAGATCGACCCTCTCGGGTCACATGCTAGTAACGCCCTTTTCAGCCTAGGGTAATTGACGGGTTCCAGACATTCCCAACGGTGCGGATCGTTCATCCACGCGCTTAATCTGCAGGAATTAAGGTAGGATTTCGGTAAACTTGCTTTAACCTTTTGTATGATGATTTTTGTAAAATCTTGACCCGATCCTTGATTTAGGGAGTAAGGATTGTAGGTAACGTTATATTGTGTTGAATGTACGGACCGATCAGTTTGCGGATCGGTAGAATGTGAGAAAAACGTCTTTCGATACCAAAAACGAGTGTTCACGGACTGAACTACCGGAAACACACTGCTGGACACTGTTCGTGCATTTTCGGGCCACGTAGAGGTAAAATTAGGAAAAGTGTAAAACTACAAAGTTGTAGCTCTTCAAATTCCCTACGTTTTGATATGTAATTCGACTCAAACGGAGTTTGGTGTAAAAAGTTATGACTGAAATACTAAGGCTGTCCGAAACTGCTGTTTCAACAATTTTCCTCCATTCGGGCAGAAACTTTGGAAACCCTTAGAATACAATTGAACCGTAGGATTACAATGAAACTTGGTAGAAAGACAGTTTGACGTCTTAGCTACGTATTGACACGTAAACGGACCAAATCCAACGGTTAGATCTTCGGGAATTGGAGTTTTAGTAAACTGTGGCAGATTTGACACGTTATGTTCGTACGCACTTTTACCCAGCTTAGGAGCAGATTTGGCCTTAGGTATAAACATGGGAGTTGTTCCTAAGATAGAGAACTATCACTCTGTCAAATTTCATAATTTTTGGAGAAGTAATGGTACGTCATTTCGTTATAAGTTGTAACTGATTGTTTGTGACAGTTTTAGTACTTACATGTTTTATGGCTTGATGAGTATCTTGTTGATTGTTGAATTCCATAGTTGGTGGTTATGGTTTCTTACCTCTTGATTGAAGTAATGGTTGGATAAACGAGATTGGGTGTGATGATGAGAAATTGGGTGGAGTATGGTTGTGGAAAAGATGAGATTGGGGTATATGATGACGGGTTGGTCTTGAGCCGTGTTATGTCTTGAGCCGTGCCTTGTCTTGAGCCGTGCTGTGTCTTGAGCCGTGCCATGTCTTGAGCCGTGTTATGTCTTGAGCCGTGTCCAAAGTGGCGTATGGGAACATAATGTATGGGAACATAGGTGTATGGGAACACAGTGTATGGGAACAATGGTGTATGGGAACATAACGAACGGGAACCAAAGGAGTATAGTTTGTGGAAAAGATGAGATTGGGATTGTGGTGACGAGTTGGTCTTGAGCCGTGTTATGTCTTGAGCCGTGCCTTGTCTTGAGCCATGTTGTGTCTTGAGCCGTGCCATGTCTTGAGCCGTGTTATGTCTTGAGCCGTGTCCAAAGTGGCGTACGGGAACATAATGTATGGGAACATAGGTGTATGGGAACACAGTGTATGGGAACAATGGTGTATGGGAACATAACAAACGGGAACCAAGGATAGGGATGTCTTGAGCCGTGCCTTGTCTTGAGCCGTGCTGTGTCTTGAGCCGTGCCATGTCTTGAGCCGTGTTATGTCTTGAGCCGTGTCCAAAATGGCGTACGGGAACATAACGTACGGGAACATAGGTGTATGGGAACACAGTGTACGGGAACATGGTGATCGGGAACATCGTAGAATCGACCACGTTAATGAACACAGTGTATGGGAACTAGGTGAATGGGAACATCATATGATTGACTACGTTAATAAAACTTATGAGTAAAATTAGTAGGTTCTGTTGGTTAATATTATATGTGGTTATTTGATTTTGGAAATTATTCATACATTGGGGTAAGGGTAGTTTTACGTTGTTCTACTGAGTGTCACCACTCACGGTACTACGTTACCATGGTATTTGACGCCAGGTACAGGAAACAATATGGAGTATTCAGAAGATAATCCTGTAGCCGATGAAGAAGTTGCTGAGTTGACCGAGCCGTGGCTAAACCAGTAGTTTAGTTGTTGGCTCTGTGCTTTTAAGTATTTTATTAAGATTTGAAGTTGTAATAAAGACATATTTTATTCTAGTACTTCATGTGTAGAAGTTTGTAATAAATCACTTTCAACTTTATTCGGTATTGTAATATTTAAACAATGTTTGTAATAATTGGGCTGTGTTTCTCTAATTTAACTTTTCGGAAAAAAATAATACAGCTCAAAGATCTTCAAAATCCTTTAATTAACAAACCGAATTTTCGGGGCGTTACAGTTGGTATCAGAGCTTAGGTTTAAGATTTCTCGTGTCCGTGGGTATTGGGTAATAGCAGGTTTCGTGGGTTAAACTTGGGTAGATAACGCTATATTAAGTTCTTTTAAGCTACAATTTTGTTACTACTAAAAAAAAAAAAATTATTTCTTCGATTAGGTGGATTGGGCGTTCATATAATATTGCATCCAGTATTGCTTTGTACATGATTGTGATGTGTGTTACTTGGCGTATCTGATGCGATATATAGTTTATTTATATACGTGGTGTTATTTTCGTTAGGTATTTTATTTTTAACAAGTTGTGTCAAGTGTAAGACATTTTCAACATTAGCTAATTTTCACGTTAGTTAACTGCTAGAGTTACCACCGTTATCCGCTGCAATAGTAACAACACCGATAAAGGGAATGGTGATAATACGCCACCACCTTCGAACCATATGTTACTATGTTCCGAGTTCAAGAGACAGTGTCCACTAGTTTGGAATTTGGGCAAATTACGAGGTTCGAACAATAACCAATAAGCATTTGGTGGTCGTTTATTTGCACTACAAGATGGGGAAGGGTATGATCCCTCGGTGATCCAAGGTACCATTATTTTATTCAACTCTTGGGGTACGGGCTTTGTTTGACACTAGGGCATCGCATTTATTTATTTCTACTGCTTGTGTATCACCGTTGGGGTTAGAAACTGAACGTTTAGAACGACCTTTTGGTGTAGCTTCACCTTTAGGTGGTCTTGTGTCAGTAGTATTAGTTTGCAGATCATGTGATTTGGAGATATCAGGTACGAGGCTAACTTGTGATCTCCGAGTTATCGAGATGATTGACTTGATTGCTGTGGTTTAAAATTTTGGATGTGGTAATTATAGTAGTACCCCTTAAGCTTCGGAAGGCGAAATTGTTAAATACATCAGAATTTGTTAAAAAAAAAAATGTTTAGCCTTGGATTTTAGACTTGGTTGGGTGAGGATGTTATTTAATACAAGAGTACGTGTCCTTGGCGTGAGGTAAATTTTATATTTCATTCAGGAATAAGTTTAGGAAAGGAGTTTATGTTCAGTTATTGAGGTTCGACTTGGTAAACTTTGGCATGTTGTACCCGTTGGTCTTGGTACTTGGGTTTTTCTGTAACTACCTGAGAGTCGCAAATCATTTTTATTGGTGATGAGATATCCATAGGCTTGGTATCATAATGAGAGTGTGATCATTGGTATTAGTAGGAATTTTTTTTTTTAAAAAAAAAGGGGGGTAATGTACATGAGAGTTTTATTGGAAGATTTGATAAGGTTCACTTGTTTGGACAACTAAATAAAAGAGGTGTTTTCACTGTTGTATTGGCCAGGTCGGCTTGTTGTGTAGTTTACTGGGTGTTGATGGTATGGTTATAAGCAAATGAGTTTATGTATTGTTGGTAGTTTTGGCTCAGGGCATTAGCTATGATCCTGATGTGTTAGGATGTGAGCGTTTGGGTTGTCTTTGATTCATATAGATGGATAATTTAATTTCTGGCTATGTTATACCTACATGATAGTTAAGTAGAAGCATGAGATGTCGCGGTGAGATTTCGGGTGTAAATTCATAATGCTACCATGTGGTTGTGGAAATGCTGGAAGTACAAAGTGTTGAGTAACCGGTGAGATGGGATTTGTTAGGCGTCGTGTAAGGGGCGATATGGGCTATTGCATACTTGGGAAACTAGGCAGAAGGGTGATGTTGGGACTATGATGGAGGATATTATATGAAGTGGGAGTGCCGTACAGAGTTAGTCTAACGGTTGTGAAACAAATTGATAAACTTGAGGTTGTGATACAAATTATGCGTTGATTGAGGATGACAGTTAGGGATTTGCTAAATTGATAACGTAGTGGGGACAAAATATAGACAGCGGTTGTGGTGTTTAACAAAAGGTTATGGGTGAGTACACAAGGAATCTAGGATTCTGCCTTTCTAGATGACACGAATGGAATTACTTTTGTTTACCTTTAAAATTGTTTGCTGTTTGTTTGCGCTCCACTTGGGATAATTGGATTTGATGAGAATATATCGAGGAAATTGGGTTTGATGCTGTGGTTGAATATGGGGCCATACAAAAGGGACAAGAGGGCTTGATTAGTGGCTAATGTTGTATTTGGGTTTTAACAGTTGGTTGGAACTGGGGAACCAGAGGAAATTTATTAAATAGTGGGACGAAGGGCAAACGGGTGTATATCTATGAGAACTAAGGAGATAGAAAATGGAAACTGGCACTTAAAGACACTAGAGGAGGTAACGAGAGTTGTAGAAGTTGAAAACATCTTAATTAGCATGGTTTGGGTTGAACTTGGTTGTATTTGTTGTTCCACAGTCTCGAGTTCGGATGATGATTTTATGAGTTGTAGTTTATCCTAAAGTGAAGATATACTTTTTGAAGGACATTGGGCTTTAATTCAAGTGTGTATATTTTTGTAAATCGTTGATGGTTGGTGTTAAGGACAGTGGTCCAGATTCATGTTGGAGTTTGATTCTCTGGTGTGAGGCATAACTGAGATTAGAACTGTTTGGGAATTTGATTGTATGGATGTGTAGTATACAAATGTGTGAGGTAGTAAGTGGACTGGGTGTGTGCAATTTAAGATTTCCTAATTGGTTATAGCATGATGTACGACTAGAAGATGTCTTTTTAAGACTCAAGTGGGAATGTAGGATGAAATGAAGTCTTACATGGTGTTGTTTAGAAGTTTAAACTGACAAGATTTGAGGTTTGTAGGAGATTATCGGATTTGAGGTTTGTAGGAGATTATCGGATTTCGTCGCTATTGGTTTTAATTAGGTGATATTAAGAAGTTGATCATGGAGATTGTAAGGCGATAAGTTTTGAGGTTATTAGGACAATAATGTTGCTAGTGTTGATATCTTAGTTGGACCATTCCACCACCATTCTTGTTATTTTACTATTTTTTTCCTTCCTTAGCCCATGCTTCTTTACATGGACTGACTTGTCCAAAATTTTAACCAACTTTGTTTTCTCCTATTTTCTTCAGCAACCAGGACAGTAAATCTTTATCACCTACTGCCGTCCATTCTTTGTGTCCTGTAATCGTTCATCATCTGCCTCTAATTCGTTTTGTTCCAGCAAATTCACCTATCATTCGCCTCTTGTTCATTTTCTTCTGTTGTTACATATTTTTCTTGCTTTTTAGTACATATTTTTATCAGAGTGCGCAGCGTAAGCGTGGATCGATTATTTTGTTTAAAAAAAAAAAGGGAGTTTTGTTTTACAAATTTCGAGGACGAAATTTTTGTAAGGTGGGTGGATTGTAATAACCCGTATTTTCTTAAAATGAGTTTTGGCGATGAATTTTGCAAATGTAATATGCTCTAATTAGATTTTCGTTAAAAATTATTTTGACTACACTATTTTAAATTTCGAGGACGAAATTGTTTTAAGGGGGATAGATTGTAATATCCCAAATTTTTTAAAAATATAAATTTGTGATATTTGTAAATACTAATTTTCGTAATTTGATTTTTACCCAACTTTTGAGATTTTTCCAAACGATTCCGAGCACACAGTGACGTTGCCCACGATTTTCTAAGTCAGTACGAATATTTTGGTACTTTTCTGAAATCGTAGCCTGGACAGTTCGAACACTGCCCGGAGTAAATTGTACTGCATTCTATCACGTCGTGCTTCGCGCACACCCAATTCCCACGCCTGCCTTCCAAAACACCAGAGCAATAAACCCAATTATTCTTCTTTCTTCTTTTACTTTTGCTTTTCTCTTTTCTCTTTTCTCCTCCATAATAATTCTTTTCTTTTCTTTTCTTTTCTTTTCTTTCCACATATACTTGTCTCCCCCATGTTCTTCCCTTTCTTTTCTTTATAAGGCATTACTCATGCCTTTCCCCTCCCAAATTCTCATCAGACTACGCCCTCTCTCCCTCTCCCAAAATTATCACCTTCTTCTCTCCCTCTCAAGTATCTACGTACTCTTTCGTCTCAAGATCGACCCTCTCGGGTCACATGCTAGTAACGTCCTTTTCAGCCTAGGGTAATTGACGGGTTCCAGACATTCCCAACGGTGCGGATCGTTCATCCACGCGCTTAATCTGCAGGAATTAAGGTAGGATTTCGGTAAACTTGCTTTAACCTTTTGTATGATGATTTTTGTAAAATCTTGACCCGATCCTTGATTTAGGGAGTAAGGATTGTAGGTAACGTTATATTGTGTTGAATGTACGGACCGATCAGTTTGCGGATCGGTAGAATGTGAGAAAAACGTCTTTCGATACCAAAAACGAGTGTTCACGGACTGAACTACCGGAAACACATTGCTGGACACTGTTCGTGCATTTTCGGGCCACGTAGAGGTAAAATTAGGAAAAGTGTAAAACTACAAAGTTGTAGCTCTTCAAATTCCCTACGTTTTGATATGTAATTCGACTCAAACGGAGTTTGGTGTAAAAAGTTATGACTGAAATACTAAGGCTGTCCGAAACTGCTGTTTCAACAATTTTCCTCCATTCGGGCAGAAACTTTGGAAACCCTTAGAATACAATTGAACCGTAGGATTACAATGAAACTTGGTAGAAAGACAGTTTGACGTCTTAGCTACGTATTGACACATAAACGGACCAAATCCAACGGTTAGATCTTCGGAAATTGGAGTTTTAGTAAACTGTGGCAGATTTGACACGTTATGTTCGTACGCACTTTTACCCAGCTTAGGAGCAGATTTGGCCTTAGGTATAAACACGGGAGTTGTTCCTAAGATAGAGAACTATCACTCTGTCAAATTTCATAATTTTTGGAGAAGTAATGGTACGTCATTTCGTTATAAGTTGTAACTGATTGTTTGTGACAGTTTTAGTACTTACATGTTTTATGGCTTGATGAGTATCTTGTTGATTGTTGAATTCCATAGTTGGTGGTTATGGTTTCTTACCTCTTGATTGAAGTAATGGTTGGATAGACGAGATTGGGTGTGATGATGAGAAATTGGGTGGAGTATGGTTGTGGAAAAGATGAGATTGGGGTATGTGATGACGGGTTGGTCTTGAGCCGTGTTATGTCTTGAGCCGTGCCTTGTCTTGAGCCGTGCTGTGTCTTGAGCCGTGCCATGTCTTGAGCCGTGTTATGTCTTGAGCCGTGTCCAAAGTGGCGTATGGGAACATAATGTATGGGAACATAGGTGTATGGGAACACAGTGTATGGGAACAATGGTGTATGGGAACATAACGAACGGGAACCAAAGGAGTATAGTTTGTGGAAAAGATGAGATTGGGATTGTGGTGACGAGTTGGTCTTGAGCCGTGTTATGTCTTGAGCCGTGCCTTGTCTTGAGCCATGCTTTGTCTTAAGCCGTGCCATGTCTTGAGCCGTGTTATGTCTTGAGCCGTGTCCAAAGTGGCGTACGGGAACATAATGTATGGGAACATAGGTGTATGGGAACAATGGTGTATGGGAACATAACGAACGGGAACCAAGGATAGGGATGTCTTGAGCCGTGCCTTGTCTTGAGCCGTGCTGTGTCTTGAGCCGTGCCATGTCTTGAGCCGTGTTATGTCTTGAGTCGTGTCCAAAGTGGCGTACGGGAACATAACGTACGGGAACATAGGTGTATGGGAACACAGTGTATAGGAACATGGTGATCGGGAACATCGTAGAATCGACCACGTTAATGAACACAGTGTATGGGAACTAGGTGAATGGGAACATCATATGATTGACTACGTTAATAAAACTTATGAGTAAAATTAGTAGGTTCTGTTGGTTAATATTATATGTGGTTATTTGATTTTGGAAATTATTCATATATTGGGGTAAGGGTAGTTTTACGTTGTTCTACTGAGTGTCACCACTCACGGTACTACGTTACCATGGTATTTGACGCCAGGTACAGGAAACAATATGGAGTATTCAGAAGATAATCCTGTAGCCGATGAAGAAGTTGCTGAGTTGACCGAGCCGTGGCTAAACCAGTAGTTTAGTTGTTGGCTCTGTGCTTTTAAGTATTTTATTAAGATTTGAAATTGTAATAAAGACATATTTTATTCTAGTACTTCATGTGTAGAAGTTTGTAATAAATCACTTTCAACTTTATTCGGTATTGTAATATTTAAACAATGTTTGTAATAATTGGGCTGTGTTTCTCTAATTTAACTTTTCAGAAAAAATAATACAGCTCAAAGATCTTCAAAATCCTTTAATTAACAAACCGAATTTTCGGGGCGTTACAGATGTTGTAACGGAGTTTTGTTTTAATGGATTCTTCTATCTCTTTACCTTAAAAAAACTAAATGGAATAATTGCTAACTTCTTGTTGCACAACACAGGTCAGGCGTTCAATCTAAGAACCGATATTGCTAGTCATATTGCCTTAAATTTCTCCGATTTCGCTTAGATTAGATTCTTACTGTTATCTTTTTCGTCCCGTGTTTAGGACGATTGTGACTGATCAAAACAAACCGTCTTTACGTCCGTTCGGACACGACCGGATTGCGACATCCATTAAATTTGAGAAGGGTGTATGTCTCTAGCCGTGTCTCTCTCTCTTTGATCATATGGGTAAGTAAGATAGCTGATCCCGTAACTACTTCTGGTTTCTTTATTCATGTTGTATCTTTTTCAAAATCGGGACTAGATGCTGAGATGAGAGAGATGGTCGGGTTTTAACCCGAAGAGTTAGTAGCTCAAGTGGTAATAGGAATGAGCTGTAAACCCGTTTCAAACTCAGCAACTTCTTGAACCCAGACTGTGTGAGCTTCTCTTGTGAATTAACTAGTTTCGGCATGAATGACCTGCTTTTGACCGTTGCGGGAAGGGAATTTAGTCGACGTATACACAAGCTGGTCGGGACACCACTGCTAGCAAAAAATAGAAGAAAAAGAAACGGTGGGTTTTTGGATTTGCTTTACGTCCCTCCACACACGCACTACGTACCAATTGACGTGCCCTTTCTGGTGGTGACTTATCCTCGTTGTTGACACGACAAGCAATTTGGAATTGAGGCCTTTTTCAAAGAGTCAGGACAGACCAATGAAAGTGGCTTGCTTTTTGGAGTTGGCCTGATATTTCACGGCGTTGGGCTGATATTTATGGTTCATTTCAAGATGTGGTCAAAACATTCTTTTTCTCATAAGTACATTGGGAATTTAATAGAGCAAGTTTACCAGTTGATGTTAAAATTATTTTTCAACTGGCTAGAGTGTGGAAAACCGGAACGGTTGATTTTGTCGTGGCGAAAATATGAAGACGGAGAAAAGAGAGCAAGAGTAAGTAGCAATAGATGTATTGTCTATGTAGCTATCTATGATAGTAAGGGGTGAGATATGTAACTTGTGATTAGAGAAACATGGAAACGTTGTTTTGAAGTTGTTATTGCCTCTCCACGTCATGTGTGGGAATTAATGGTCAATCAACAATTCCATGATGCAATTCAAATCACTAACAAAATATTTATGATGTTTGTGTCCACCGAAAAATTGCGAACCTTTATGATTGAAGTTGCGAATCATAGAAAAATAGTAGAAGGATATATTATGTGTAATAATTTGGGTACTAGCGAATGCCCATCTCGAACAATTAGCACACGTAAATCAATACTAGGCTCACGTGCAATATCTCAACACCATGTCCAGTAACGTGAGGACATTCAAATCAATATTGGGCTTGCAAATACAGGTGTCGCTAACACATTCATCACAGATAACAACCCCAATATTTGGGGGTTGCTCTTATTGATAGAAAGTAAACTAACAACGCATGCCCAGATCGTACACTAACAACCCTAATTAAGCAATCACTTAGGGGAAAAGGAAGTGATCCAAAGTTGAGGGGGAAACTCCGCACTTTGAATACAAGCCTAGATTGTTTGTACAGAGAGACTTTTTAGGTGCTAAGATCCAAAGTTGAGAGGGAAACAGCCCAGATCGTACACTAACATCCCTAATTAAGCAATCACTTAGTGGAAAAGGAAGTGATCGAGTGATGACAACGAGGAGGTGGGCTTGGAAGCAGCCATCCTTTGAAGAAAGCGTAATTGCTCATTGGTCTAGCCCCATGGCACTGAAAATGTATAAGGGCTCAAGTGATTCACTGAAGCGACGAGACCTTGAAAGCTACTTTTTCAAGTGTCAATAGCGGGATGTTCTGTCAATCGGTGAAGGTTATTGGTGAAAACACGTGGAGATATTAGAAGTGAGAATGCTGACATGAGTAACGAGAAATCCTGTGAAAAACACGATCGCCTGCCAGTGGAAGGTTTGTTGTGTTCAGTCAATATACGCAGAGTGAATAGGTCCCTAAGGAACCCCCGAAAGGGCCACTGTCCGATGGGTACAAGAAAGTGACGAACTACACAACCATGCCTGTCTTTTCGAGCGAACTGGATGATTGAGCCGAGAGCTGCCCCCTCTTCCCCTCACTCTCCTTTCCCTAATATGAACCTTGAGTCATCAAAGCCTTTCTGACTTGGCCCGGCCCGGTCGCCCTACCTGACTGGCTCTTCAAAAGGGGCCTTTAGTCTTTCTTTTGATTAGAATTAAGAGTAGGGGTCGCGAGAAAACAGAGCGTACCGCCTACAAATTTCTTGGAATACTTCTCCGATCAACCGCACCAAACAAAACAAAAATAGAGTATGATGTTTTACTGAGTTGGCGGTTCCACAATTGGACAACCACAACACAAAATTGAAGAACACCGAGCATCAGGTAGAATAATAGAATCTTATTTTCACATCAATCATTTGCAGAAGTCTGGTACACAGATCTTCAATCATGTAGACAGACATTAAGAAAATTTCGGAAGTCCAAACGGAGAATATTTTGCCAGGTCTTCTTATGTCAGTAGCTTTAGTTAGCTTCAGTTCGAACTTCGAAATGCCAAATTAGAACTCCAAACTCATTGAACTCAAAATCTCAGTCTGCGAGTAGTTGATTAACCCTATCAAAAGCATTAGCCTTAGTCAACCTCGAAAACCACATATGGTTGGCCAGAATCAATTCTTGTACTGTAGTAGATTTTCTAGTACGGGATACGTATCCTGCGAGTCATATCATCTCCAACATACAATATGTATCCTATCGCGTATCTTTTTTAATAGAAATCCCACAATATATGTACACATATATCCCGATTCTCTACGTATCGTATGATAACTTAATGTCAACATCCAAACCATTTGAAGGAGTAAGAGTAACCAATGAACTAATTTTCACATAATATTTCATATACCTATATATGCTAAGAACTGGTTTGATAGACGTCATGGGATTGGTCACGCAGTGCACGTAAGTTGGCTCGGACACCTGGTTAATTAAAAAGAAAAAAAAATTGTTTGATGGATGGTGTATAGATGGAAGGATTAACAAAGCATTTGGACAACTAATTAACATTAACTTTCATCCATGATTCTTAGGCGTATAATATTGATAATTTACCAGTTATTGATCTGGGAGAATTACTTATTCTGTGAGATTTTGAACTCAATCAATGCTCAAATAGACAGGACTCTTGCGAGTAAGTTCCTTAGCTTGGACGGGACATTTAGTACACGTTGCTATTCCCAAAAAAAACCTAGACAGGTTAAATTAGAACATTTTAATCAGAACTACGCGGTCAACGAGAGAATGTTAAATTCTGACGAATTCATTTTGATTTAATCGAGTTGAACCATGAGTTTAAAATTCCACTCTGGGATGATAAAAAAATATGAACTACGGAAGTTCTAGTAAAATCTACTTCAGAGCTCATTCACCATAAACCAAAAGATCACATAGTAAAAAAGTTGGAAGATTGATAACCGTTCGGAGAGGGCGGAGAATATTGCAATAATAAATGGAACTAGTCATGAGAAATCGAGACACAAAAAGAGCATTGCGCGTTAGCAAAATGAGCAACCATGTTTGTTTTAGTAAAGAAGTCTGCCAGCTGAAATAGAGATGGAGCAAATGAGAGGTCAATATTGCTTGCCTGTAGATGTTGGCGAGCTCAGTAACAGTCAATCTTGATATTGTTTCCGGAAAAGTTTAACCATGTAGCACACTGACATGAACTGCTTTGAACAACGATGGTATGTCGATCTGGGTTTCGTATCCGTGGTCAAGACAAAGGAAAGCTGAATTTTCCAGCCATGTAACTCGAGCCCAGTTACTGAAGTACCAAGATGCCCAGTCCTAGAGCTGCAAAAATAACTTTTAAGTGCAGACATAATAGTAAACAGTAGAAACCTGCCAAATCACCACCCAACAATAGCATAGGAGGACAAACAATAGCAAAATCCTTAACAAGATAAGTCTTTTTAACTTCCCAGAAAAAGTATAACCAAATTCAAAACTTGGCCTTTCAAACACAACTTAATTGTCGCCACCGCCTGTCCAGCGCCCAATAACGGGAGCTACAACCAGGTAGCAACGACAAAAACCTGTCCCAAACGAAGAAACAAAGTAGATAAACTAAATAACTTAAAATAGAATCGGGAAATGATAAGTCTTTTTTGTGATAGCAATGGACGAAACTCCAACCAGACTCCATGGTTCACTTCTTCTTGGCAGCAGATTTTGTGACCTTTGCACCTGAGGGATCCTTTTTCTCCACACTCTTGATAACTCCGACAGCAACGGTCTGGCGCATGTCCCTAACAGCAAACCTTCCCAAAGGTGGGTACTCAGAGAATGTTTCCACAACCATGGGCTTGGTCGGAATCATCTTCACCATGCCGGCATCACCATTCTTCAAAAACTTGGGCTCCTTCTCGATTTCCTTACCAGATCGTCGATCAATCTTGGTCAAGATCTCTGCAAACTTCACAGCAATGTGGGACGTGTGGCAGTCAAGAACTGGGGCGTACCCGTTTCCAATTTGACCCGGATGATTCATGATAATGACCTGGGACATGAATTAGCCACCTCTCTTAGTAATTGAGATTAAATAATCCTTCATAATATGCATCTGGATGTGTAAATTCAGTGTTTCTATGTCATGACACCATTGATATTTTATGGGGAGTTTCCATGTATATTTCCCTACCCACACCATGTAGAGGTAGTTATGAAAGACACCATTATGGATAAACAACTAAAATTTAATTTACTCCATGGAAAATAAGGGATAGGCAACATGTTTATTTGAATGCAGGTTGATAGGTTCCCATAAGGTAACTAACATGGTTGCCTATGATCAAAACCATAATCTCATGCAGATTGAGCCTAATTTACATTGTGACGACATATATTCGCACAAAGTAAATATACACATATAGGTTTTCACTTTCTAAAGCTTAAGCTCCATTAGCTTAGATAGTTGAAATGCATTATTTCCAATCATCCCGAGATTATACATGACAATTACCTGGGATGTGAAATTGGCTGCCTCTCTAGCCGGATCATCCTTAGAGTTCGATGCAACAAACCCACGCTTGAGATCCTTCACGGCAACATTCTTAACGTTGAACCCAACATTGTCACCAGGTAAGGCCTCCTGCAAAGCTTCGTGGTGCATCTCCACGGACTTGACTTCAGTGGTCAACCCTGTGGGCCCAAAGGTGACAACCATTCCGGGCTTGATAACACCAGTCTCAACCCGCCCGACCGGGACAGTCCCAATACCACCGATCTTGTAGACGTCCTGAAGGGGAAGGCGGAGGGGTTTGTCAGATGGCCTCTTGGGCTCTGAGATCATGTCGAGGGCCTCAAGGAGGGTGGGGCCTTTGTACCAGTCAAGGTTAGTTGACCTCTCAATCATGTTGTCACCCTCAAAGCCAGAAATTGGCACGAAGGGGATTTTTTCGGGGTTGTAGCCCACCTTCTTCAGGTAAGAAGATACTTCCTTCACGATTTCATCGTACCTTGCTTTTGAGTACTTGGGAGTGGTGGCATCCATCTGGAAGTAAGAAATTGCAATTCACATTGTCATTCAATCAACAATAAAACCAAAAACTAAGACCAAAGGTACAGATTATAGTTAGCAATCCAATTCAAATACAGAAATGCGTCAACATGAATGAATGAATTATGCAAGAGAAACTGCTGATATAGCCACATATAAGAGACAGTACCCAAGATAATTGAATATTGATGATAAGTTATAGAAAGCGCATGGTGAAGAATTAGATTACAAACAATACTGGACTGTCCAAACAGCGACCACATGTCAAGGAGTTAATCGGGACTGGCGGGGCTTGAACCCGCAGCTTCCACCTTAAAAAGGTGGTGCTCTAACCAATTGAACTACAATCCCGATATATAAATTTCAACCAAGAGTCTCTTTGCAAGGGTCGCCCCTCTTAATCTACCATACACTATTAAAAGATAACCCCTGAACAAGGGCATGCATTTGCATTGATAACATTGAGGGGCGCCACATCAAAGAGGAGGTTGTGACAACTGTAATGCCATTGGTAATCGTTAGCAACACAGACAATAAACTGGAAGCCAAAAAAATGTTAATTACACTGACCTTGTTACAGCAGCAAATCATTTGCTTCACACCAAGGGTGAAAGCAAGCAGAGCATGCTCACGGGTCTGGCCATCCTTAGAGATACCAGCTTCAAAACCACCAGTAGTTGAATCGATGATGAGAATAGCACAGTCAGCCTGTGATGTCCCAGTAATCATGTTCTTGATAAAGTCACGATGACCGGGAGCATCAATGACTGTGCAGTAGTACTTGGTGGTCTCAAATTTCCACAGAGCAATATCAATGGTGATACCACGTTCACGCTCTGCCTTGAGCTTGTCAAGCACCCACGCGTACTTGAATGACCTCTTGTTCATTTCAGCAGCTTCCTTCTCGAACCTCTCAATCACACGCTTGTCAATTCCTCCAAGCTTGTAGATGAGATGCCCAGTCGTGGTCGACTTGCCAGAGTCGACATGGCCAATGACAACAATGTTGATGTGAAACTTTTCCTTACCCATTTTAGACCTCTAAAATCAAACTGCAGGAGAAAAAACAAAAGTCAGAGATTCATATAATCCTATGAACAATTTATAACCCAGCACGCCACATAGGCGGGCAAGTTACACAAACATCACAGATGGGCAAAGAGCATGTTATATAGACAATTGCATTTCCATGATGACTGAAACATTAGACAGTTGGAGTAAATATAACCCAAAATGTGGGGTAGACAGCACAAGATTCACGACAACCAACTTATTTCAAACAATCTAAACGCTATGACTAAATATAAATACAGCAGCAACAGAGGTATTCGGGATTCTGCCTTTTTTATATACATACAGCACACTGTTTATTTATGCAACTAAAAAAGAAACTGGATAAGTAATGGAAATTGAGAAAAAAATAAGGGGTACTAACCAAAACATTTATCTTTTAATTAACTTTAAGCTGATACATCTAAAACATCAAGGTGTTAAAAATGGTATGCAAATGTCCAATAAATGGAAAATTGACAATCTACCATTCCCACCTTCAATTTTGGTTCTACAAAAAGTATAACCATCTCCTACCAATCCCCAAAACCCAATACGAGAACCAATCAAACAGTTCAACCCAAAATCAACTGGAAAACAGAGAAACATGTACATAAAGTAGTAGTCGTTCTGGTATGGATGAGTACAATCAACTGACAACAACAAACGCAGCCTAAAGTTAATATAACTTATTTTAATGGCAAAGTTAATTAACTTGAAAATGGATCCACAACACATGTTCAAAATACCATCACCACAATGGTCACCACAACACAGAAGATTTCCAGAATACAGACAGTGGCGAACCCAAAAATTAGATGGAGTAGGGGCACTCTTTTGATTATGTCATAAAAATTTGTTTCATAATAAATCATTCACAACGAATGATAATATTTAACTTATTTTGTTACAAGACACATCTTTACAACGCACAATTTTACCTATGACGTTTAAAAATAATCAGAAAATCTTTAATATTCTCATCAACAAAGACTGAAAAATATTTTTACAACCAACCACAGTAATTTTCAATATCTGATGGTTAATATGTGACTATTTAACTTAACACCGTTATGGGAGAGAGTTGATGCTTTTAAGCTATATAAAATTGGCAGCTAAGACTTCACAACCCTGTAAAACTCTATACAAATTTTAGCAAATAATTCCGACAGCATTCAAACAGTAGATATGCGGAATTAGGGATACAGACAAGAGATCTGAAGCAGCTCTACAACAGCAAAATGGAAGCCACAACCACATAAATCACAGCTGTAAATTCCATCTGTATCCGATAACGATTCACGATCTACCAACAGGTATCAACAAAACAGATCCACCAATCTAAAATCTAATCGAATGAAAAAACAAATCATCTACAGTAAAGCACCACATAATTCAAGATACAAAACAGCTTGTTCGCACATAGATACGACTGTGAATCAAGAACTGGTTGAGGAATCGGTTTACCTCGCAAGACGAGACTTCGCGAAGGAGGCAGTGAACACCCTAGCTCTTCAGAGAGATGCTAGAGCGATATAGAGAGAGAGGGCGGAAGAGAGAGAGAGAGAAGTAGGGTTTGCGAGAGTGAACTCATTTTATAGCCAAAAAGTGACTTGCCGAAATGCTAGGGTTTCGATGCCAGGTGCCGTGGTGTTAATTTACTTGATAGTCCCTGTGTTTAGTTCCCAATCACGATTTTGTCCTGACCGAACTTGAACCCCAAGTAAAACTTTTTTTTTTTTGTTAACGGCAAAAAAGGTGGGAATGGACAAGCAGTATAAGTGTATAACAACTCCGGACATGACCATTGGAGTTCCCTGTCCACTATGGAATATTCGATTTGAGTCATAGCTACTATCTTTGAGGGCAGGCTGTCACTACAGCACCACCTAGATAGGAGTACTAGATAGACAAAGGACTTTCTGCGCTAGTCCTGTAGTTGGCAAGACTCAAACCTGCATGGACCGTGGACCGGAGGGAGGAAGCACTTGGTGAACCCCAACTTGAACCTCAAGGCTTTTTTTTTTTTTAGTTCCTTTTTCTATTTTAAAGGATTTTTTTTTTCAGTTTTATAAAAATTTTGAATCCCAAGTACATTATAACAAAAAATAATAAAAACAACCTCAAGTATAGAGTCTTTTTTTTTTCAATTCTTTTTTTTCTTAATATCTTTTTTTCACTTTAACCAAAAAGAAAAAAAAACTTGAATTCCAAATACAATATAATAAATAACTCTCCAATAAAAACTTGAACCCCCAGTATAGAGTCCTTTGTTTTTTTTTCTTTTTTAACAGCAAGTATAGAGTCAACGGTACATCATTTCCATTTGTGAAAATAACAAAAATTGGGCTATCACTTCTGGTGATTAAATTACATCACTTTGTTCACTTCATATTTTCAAAAAAAAATCCAAAAAGATTCTTTCCTCATCTCTCATCTCTCTAATCATTGATCATATTTCTCGCTCTACTCATACCCCTCTATCCAATCATTATTCTCATTTTTCTCTCTATCTCTCTCTAATTATTACACCTCTCTCTAATTATTACTTTTTCCAAAAATTCATCTAAACACTATCTCAAAAATATTTTTCAAAATATTCTTCTCAAAACTCTCAACCAAATACAGCGATTGACTTTTCTGATAAGTCCGGCCTTTTTCGATCATCTTAGAGCATCTCCACTCTTGACTCAATTTTTTACCCAATTTTGAGTAAAAACTGGATTTGATATGGAACACTCCAATGGGCAAAAGCAAATATAGGCATAAATTTGAGTAAAGGTTGCACAATTGTAAATTTGAGAAGGAAAAAATAGCTTTAAAAATTTGAGTAAAGATTTGGTTTGAACCAAATTTGGTGAAAAATTAGAGTAAACTCAAATTTGGTAATGGGTTTGAGTAAGGAGTGGAGTGATATTTTTATTGATTTTTACTCAAATTTGAGTTTGAGTGTAAAATTGAGTTAAAAGTGAAGATGCTCATATGTGCAGTTAAAATTTTACATGGATCAATTTCATTATCTACTCATGGGGTATATTGAAGGTGTCGTTGCAGGGTCCCGCATTGATTGATCTCAAAAGAGTCGATACATCAGGAGTTCTTGGGGTTACAACCGGTCGTTATTTCTAATTTTCTAGGCCCCTAAAATTAATCAAAGTGCGCGCAAGCTGATCCAAACATTCTATTATTAAAATAAAATGTAAATCCTTAAGTCTCTGACTTTAGCCACTAGGATGACACCTTAAGAGTTGTCCAAGCTCTTGGTTCTGAGAGCGTGGCATCCTTGAAGTGTCACGTGCCACATCATGGGTTCAAGCCGTGGTACCACAGAAAATTCACACACTAATAAGAATTGTTAGTATAATGATTTGTTACACATGGTGGTCCATACTATTACGAAGTCTTAAGAATGACATACACCTATGCCATGGGCACCTTCGAATTTCAACTGTTATATGTGTATAATATAAATAAATATATGTCGTCATTTTGATAGATATGCAATACCAGTTCATAATTCCAACAAAAAATATATATATTTTATAAATGCATTCATAGAAAAGACGAGTCATATCGATGGTGATGTTATGAAAAGGTAGATTGAGGATTGCAATATATCACTCCGGATCCGCTGTCCCTCTATGGTGTCCTACCCCTCCAAATGATGTCGCGTGGAACCAAGGGCGGATCCAGAACTCAAATCTACCCTGGGCTAATAAAAGCTTGTACATAAATATGTAAATGTACCTGTAAAAAATACACAACAATGTCTTCAAAAAAAGTAAAATGCG
This sequence comes from Vaccinium darrowii, assembly GCA_020921065.1. Classification (NCBI taxonomy): domain Eukaryota; kingdom Viridiplantae; phylum Streptophyta; class Magnoliopsida; order Ericales; family Ericaceae; genus Vaccinium; species Vaccinium darrowii. The sequence goes on from CM037162.1 coordinate 38,553,271, forward strand.
TACATTAATGAAGTTATACCTGACATGTCTCCGAAAGTAGAATTCATTAAGGTTATCAATCTCGTGCTAGACAACGTACTGTTTTTAAAATTGTTATGGTACGTGCCGGTACCAATATATTTGAGTGTATCATTCTGAATTGATCGCCATAATTAAAATACAGGCTTCAACTACATAAATAAATATAAGTTTCACGCTTCAACAAAAGATCTAACATTTCTTAAGTCTTGTTATTGTGTGCCTAGGCACACAATAGACACAAAAAAATATGCACTACAATGTACAATTTGCACTTTTCAATGCATTAAGACCTAATTTTATATACTTTTCACATTTCAATGTATTTTTTCAACCTTAACATAAGCGCACTGGATACATTTTAGCATTTTCTATATTCCTATACCAATTTCTCTAGTCTCTCCTCTTTCCTTAATGGGTTGGGCTATAGTAATAAATGAGGTGGACTAAATTAATTTGAGCTAAATTATTTTCCAATGTATTTCCACGGTGTCTTTCTCGGTCTTAGTCAATGGGTGTCCTTCGAAAGTTTTCTATCCTAGTTGTGGTTTGAGGCAAGGGGATCCCCTATCACCCTACCTTTTTATATTGATCAGTCAAGTCTTATCGGCCAATCTTTGTCTTTTTGGTGCCTCAAATATCTGTAAGGGGATAGCTGTTAGTCCCCATTCTCCTCCTATTGCTCATTTGTTATTTGCGGATGATAGTTTCTTCTTTCTCAAGTTTAATTGGGATGATATCCGGTTCTTGAAAGCGCTAATAGATGATTATTGTAACTTTGCAGGGCAAAAAATCAATTGTAATAAATCGGAAATCTTTGCGAGTCCGAACTTGGGTTTGGAAGAGAGGGGGGTTTTAAAAGAGGTTTTTGGGATAAAAATAGTTGACAAGCCTGGGATTTATTTGGGATCTGATCTCGGCTTTTCTAGAAGGAAAGGTGAGTTATTCCAACGTATTTTGGATAGATTTAGAAGTAGACTTGCAGGGTGGCGCACTCCATGTTTGAATTTTGCTAGTCGGCTTGTTTTGGTTAAGCATACCCTCTCCACAATCCCTAATTACTTGTTTTCGGTGTTTAGAGCCCCAGGTTATTTTGTGAAAAAGGTGAGGAGTATTATGATTAAATTTTTGTGGGGTAAAGAGGATGGTGGTGGAGTGTGCTGGAAGAAATGGGAGGATTTGTGTAAGCCTAAGCATATGGGTGGGCTAGGTCTTCGAGATGTTGGTTGCTTTAATCAGGCTCTGCTGGCTAAGCAAGCGTGGAGGCTGTTGAAAGAGCCTAATTCCCTATTTGCTAAGGTTTTGTTGGGTAAGTATTGTTGGGGTAAGGATTTGCTTGATTGCAAAATCAAGGCTGGTTGTACCTGGGGGTGGAGAAGTATTTTATGGGGTTTGGATTTATTAAGGAAAGGAATAGCTTGGAGAGTAGGTGATGGAAGCAAGGTTACTGTGTTTGGTCATCAATGGATCCCCAACGATTTTAATCCTTATCTTGATAATGGGCAGCCGAGTGGTTTGTGTAATTTTAAAGTTAAAGACCTCATAGATTGGTCTACTAGGACTTGGAGAGAGCCTCTTATTAAGCAATTATTTCCTGTGGGCTTGGTGCAAAAAATTGTATCGTTGTACATTCCTTGCGATAAGGTTGCGGATGATTGCTTTTGGAGGTTCTCAAGAGATGGGAAATTTTTGGTAAAATCGGCCTATTTTGTTGCGGTTTCTGGTACGTTTGGTGACCTTAAGGCGGGGATAGAGGTAGCATTTGGGGGAAAGTTTGGGGCTTGAATATTCCTCCTAAATTTGCTTTATTTTTGTGGAAAGTGTTGCATCGAGTTCTAGCTGTGCGAGCGACTCTCGTTAGTCGAAAACTGTCCAAGGAAGTTAGTTGTCCGGTTTGTGGGAAGGATTCTGAGACGATTGAACATTTATTTTTTCAATGTGAGTTTGCTCGGAGGGTTTGGAGAGTCTCTAGGTTGGGTTTGGATTTTTCAGTTGGATGTCCGGTTGCGTTTGAGGAATGGTTTTCACGGTGGATGCGCGAAGCTCCGGATAAATATGCTTTATTGGAGTCCATTTCTGTTCTATGGGCTATTTGGTGTTGCCGAAACAATTTTGTATTTCGTAATTCAAAGATGGATGTCATGCAGGCTTGGCGGGAGGCTCTTTATCTTTATCAAATGATGTGCAGGATCCAGCAAAAGACGGAGAGGGTGCCTCCTAGCTGTGGTACTCTGGAATCCGGGAATTATGGTTTAAGTGACAAATATAAGGTGGTTTTGCAGGGTGCTTTGGCAGGTGATGTCGATATGGAGGCTGTGAAGGTGGCTGTTGATGGTGCATGGCGAAAGGAGACATGGGAGGGAGCTGTTGCTTGGGTAAGCTCTGGGACGGCATATGCCAAGGATGTTTGCAAAGTTAAAGCTTGTTCTGCGACAATGGTGGAGGCTCTGGCAGTCCTGCATGCTTTGGAAGGTGCTAGGAACAAGGGATGGCGGCATATTGAAATCCTCACGGATTGCTTACTTGTGGTTAAAGGTCTTCAAAGTTTAGATGTTGCTGATGTTTTTGTGAGGCCTGTTTTGATTGACATTATGTATATTGCTAAGTCTTTTATCTTTGTTTCTGTTGTAAAAGTTTCTAGACAAGTGGTTGGGGCGGCTCACGCCTTAGCCAAATGTTGTAATGGTTAATTTAGTGAATAAATCCTTATGTTTCTTGCTTGCTAAAAAAAAAAAAGCCCACCATAGTCCAAACATACATCCGCCCTTGCGTGGAACATACTAACTCCCCTACCAAATTCATTAAGTCTGTTAGTAAGAATACTTTCGCCGTTAAAACACAACCAAAGTTTTCGATGACTGCATCAGTGTTAATGGAAAAAACTACGTTGGATGTCCGGACTTCCGTATCAAAAAATGGGATGTGTTGGTTCAAAGCCGCTTCCACATACGTGATCCTCATTTTTGGTCGATTGCCTCTCTCCACATATATGTATATTTATTCCTATGTTTATCCTATCCTAACTCCTACTTTCTTGACATTCCTCTCCACACTAAACTACTTCTATTAATTCTCTTTTAATCCCTATCTTTATCTCTTCCTCTTACCCACGTCAATCTATCTCTCCTTTTCCTATCTATATTTAACTCACCAATTCACATATAATATGATATTTTCCCCTTAATTAGATACTTTCACAGTATCATCTCTGAAACTCTCGGTTTCCGTTTCTCTCTCTCGCGGTAAAAAGAAAACAATTTCTCTCTTTCTTTCATTTCATTTTATTTTTCTCCGTCTCTCACAATGAATGTTTCTCTTATTGTAGAAATAAATTATTCGCAGATTTTTCGTCTCAGTAAAGCAATCGGATTTAGTAACGGTCGTTGCGCTAAAAACTTCGGACGAAAGGTAAGAAATCTTAAACCTAACCATTACTTTAGTTTACTGTTTTTATAGTTAGTGTGTATGTGGGAGAAGTGTAAAAAATTTGTACAGCGAAAACTAGATCGTTATCGAATGGGTAGTGAAAGTTTGACATTGAAAAATTGGATTTTCGTATACTGTATTTTGTTTGTCAGTTTCGGGCCTTTTTCAAGTTGATTTAAGAAAAACTTAAAACTGAAAAGTTGTAGATCTTGAAAAGTTAAGCAACTTTGATATAGAACTCGTCTCCATCCGAGTTACATAGAATTTTATATGATTTTTCAAAGTTTCTGCTGTAGTGAAACACGAGACAGATTACAAATTACTTTAAAATACAATTTCGACCTTTTTAATGAAGGATTTAGAACCCGAGTAAAACACGGAATCTGTTTGTAGCGTAAAGTTTAATGTTTACGTAAAATCTCGTGATTTATGGAGTTAGTTTGCTATTTTTAGTAAATTGATAATGTTTTTCGTTTTACATGTTATGTTAAATTTTTCTTTAAGTTTGTGATTATTTTATTTTCTCGTTATGTTGGACTTATGTGATTAATGACCCACATGATGCATGAACCCAATTGTTAAGTACGTATTGATCGAAATGTTAAAGTATAAGAATGAATGAATTTAATCGCGATATTTGGGGTTGGGACGTGCCTGGTATGAGTCTTGAGTCATGCGCAGTTTATACTTTTAGGTAGTTTTGTTGTGTGATCGGGCGTCGGAAGTATACTGTGGGTGGGAATCGATAGCGAATAAAAGATGTTTGGTTTGTTTATCGAATTTGGGGAATGGGACGTTGTATCCAATATGAGTCTTGAGTCAATTATCGCAATATACTCCCAGGGGTATTGAGCCGTGCCATGGGCCTGGAGAGTTAGGCATGGTGGACGGGAGCCCAATAGATTGTTTATATTGTGGATGAGAACCGATATAGAATAGCCTTATGAATTGGTATGAGATATCGAATTCATGAGGTGCATGAGGTTTTGGATTGTGAAAGCTTGAGATTGATGATGAGATTAATAAATCTTGTGAATCCATTGTGTTGAGGAATGATGTAAAAAATTGAGTATTTCATACGAAATAAAATTTCAGTTATGTGTGTAATTGTTGCATGAGTAACTTTAGTAAATGGGTGACTTAGGGCACCCTACTGAGTGTAATTTTACCACTCACGGTGCTATTTTTTGTGGCCCTGGCGTCCCCAACGCCAGGTACAAAAGGAGATAAGGAGCCGCCCGTTGATTACGAGACGATGGAGCAGCTAGATGGGAATCAGGTGGCGGACCCATGACTTTATCAGTGGAATATCGCTAGATGGCTCTGTCATTTATTTCAATTGGATTTATAAATAAATGTTTAGGTTTTTCAGACAGTGTTCAAATTCAATTTATTTCAGTTGTAATAAGTTAGTTTACTTTTAATTTTCGCAAAAAAATAAAATTATTAAGTATTCTTTGAAATTTTAATGAAGTTGGTATTTTATTTAAATAATTTTGCAATTTATTTATTAACGTCCCCAATTTTCTGGGTGTTACATCAACAGATCTCTTTGGTCCACTGCTCTTCTTCTCATTCCCCGTCACCTTCTAGCAGGGACAACAGCCACCCCAAAGGAAATAGCTCCACCGCTTCTTTTTCTTCCAAATCTCCTAGTAATAATATAACGCCGATTCGGTCAGTGCCGCTTGTTATAAGGCCAGCGTTGGAATTTGCCTTGAATTTGAGCGTTTTGAATAAAGGTACAGTGTTTGTGCGCGTGCAGGCTTAGTTTTTTATTGCAGGGAAGTTGCAAAAATTCTAGTCCAGACAGGATTCAAGTCTGTCAAGACAGGATTTAAGTCTGTACGGACGGTCGGACAGGGGTTTGGCGCGGTTGGTGACGGTTACGCATTTTGAGGTCTCTTTTGACCAGTTTTTTGTACTTTTTTTTATAAATAGCAGTAGGGGTTGTTAAGGTTTAGACTTATTGAGTGAAACCCTTTAAGGGATCCCCCATGGGGTTCTCGTAGAGTGTTAGGTTCTCGGTTGTTCCATTGATAGTCTTTTCAAGGGATTAGATATTGAGGGAGGGGTGTGTTTATGTGTGTGTGTGCACGCGCGTCTTTATCGTATTTTTGTGAGATATTTGATGCTCTGTAGGTCGCTCCTAAGAGATTTGTCCCTAGATATCTGTTGGGTGCTTCAAGTGAGAGTTATCGGTATAGCCGGCTCTGTGTATTTCTCCCCATTATAGTAAATCCTTTTGCTCTTTCCCCGTGGACGTACCTTTAGAGCTTCGTGCTTGAGGGGAACCACGTAAAATCATGTGTCTTTTTTCTTGTTGGTGTGTTTATATTCTCTACTTCGAGTTTTGGCACAACAAACTGATATTAAAGCTCTAGGTTCAATCCAAGGCTTTAGTTTTCCGCTGCAGTTTTCCGCTGCTTAGGGTTTTTGCATTTGGTGTTCATCTCAATGGTGGCTCGCTTCGAAGTTGAGAAGTTTGGAGCAACATGAAATACACAAGGCTTGGTTGGGAAAATTGAACAAGCCTACTAGTATATAGGATAGTGTTTTCGAGTATCTCAGTGCAAAGGTGGGTTTGAGAGGATTTTTAATTTAAAGCAGCGCCTTTATGCGATTCGTTTGAATGAGGTATGCCCAAGACAGACTTTTTTTTTTCTTTTTCCAAGAGGTAAATTAATTTATTCATGAACTCGTCAACGAAGAAACATCGAGGAATACTTCTCTACTAATCTAGTGCGGAACAGACTTCTGCCAGATTAGAGGGCTATCCAATGATAGGGCATATTTGGCTATAGCATTAGCCACCCTATTACAATCACGAGGATCAAAAAGAAAAGAACACGAACAAAACTTATGAGCCAAAGATAAACCATCATTGATGACGACTTCCGAGCAAGCCTTGATTGCAGACTGACCAACAATCATCTTAATGACCGTTTGCGCATCCCTTTCCACCACATAATCTTTTTCTGAAGAACATATTGGCACGCCCAATGCAAACCGAAACCCTTCAGCTTCAACTACCTCGACTGACATGCAACACTTGAGAGGTGAGGCAGCAGCACCCACAACATTACCCATGTAATCTCAAATCACCATACCCACTCCACCCCTACGGGTTTTTGCATCAAAAGCCTCATCCACATTTATCTTCAAAAATCCCATTTCAAGAGCTTGCCAATATGCTACGCTTGCATCAGAGATTGGACTGGTAGTACTATAATCTTCCGTGTAGCATGCAAAAAAGTATGGAATTCTTCAACAACTTTCTCTATAATTGACGTTTCCGGGATCCACAAATTTTTAAAAACCCAACTGTTTCTAGCAAGCCACACATGCCAACCAATCATAGCAAATAAACCTGTAGCTTCTTGTCTTACCTCTCCACTGTGGGCAACACCAAGATTCATCCAAACATTCTTCAACTATGCCGAGATGGACTCTTCTGGACGGAATCTAAAGAGAGAAAGCAACCACACCCGTGTAGCTCTATCACAACTGAAGAACATATGAGATGGCATTTCCTCCGCCAATCCACACAGAGGGCATATCGGATCCACTTGAACTTTTCTTTGAACTAAAGCTGAATTCACCGACACAATTCCATTTAGACATCGCCAAAGAAACAGCTTGATTTTCATTGAATTTTCCGAGATAGACTATTTTGATAAGTTGAATCGAATTAATTTAGTTATGCTCCTTTTACATACTGTTATAGAAGCTGTTTGGAGTGTTTAATGTTGGCTATCGCCGTGAAGATTCGGGTCCATTATTAATTCGGGTTCAATTATTGGGAGTATATGAGAGGGCACACGAGGCTCTGCGGTAGAGTCGATTAACTCCGGGTGGAGTTTGAGCATGTCTTCTTTGTGTAGGGCTAAGCTCGTTTATAACCAAGGCAAGCTTGAGCTCAAGTTTTTTGCTCGTTTAGTAAACGAGCCAAGCTTGAGCTCGACAAAACTCAGCTACTTGGAACAACTTGAAGATCATCTAGGCATGGTCTTTACTCAAGCAAACCTTGGGTACGAAGTGAAGTTGGACTTTTTTGTTGCGACTCTGGTCCGCCTGAGGTTCTTGCAATATGCTTGCAGGCCCAATCCATTAGGGATTATCCATGGAGTTCATTCAACATCACATGGACACAATATACATTGAATTACTCAAGTGATCAATTAAAAGGCTAAGCCTTGTTAGTGGTAAGTCACCCAACTATATATTATGGTTCAACCCTTTTTCTATTTTTTCGATGTGACTTAATTTTAGACACATGTTCCCAATACTTTTGCAGTTCAAGTTAGATAATTTTTGGTGTCCATTGGGAACATGTGTCATGGCTTATTTTGATGATGTCTTTCTACACAAGAGACATGCCACATGGGTTATGTAGTTGCATACAAGTATCAATGCAGTGGATGTACATAAATGGATGCTCATAGTAAGATAGGTTATTGCATGAGAGTGACGTGCTCAAGAAAATTCAACCACATGCCTAATCAGTAGCTTCATAGTTTTATGTCTACTTTGTTTTTTTTTTTTTTTTTTTGTCTTGTGTCTTATTGTCCAACTTGAAAGCAAGTTATTTCTTAAGGAGTGGAATCCTCGTGGCTGGTGTAGTAGAACTGAGAATAGATATCTACATATATTATCTATATTATAAAAGGGCTCAGTTTTTTGAATCCCTTATATTTTCAACCCTTGGATTCGATGGATGGTTGAGGTTGATTTTCACGCCAGCCCTCAAAGGCTCAGATCGATTAAGCTTTTAATCGATGGTCAAGATGCATTTTCGGACTCAAATTTTGCCACCTGAATGTTCAGCCATACTTGGAAACACAAAACATTACCTAATTTGGTACTCAGTCAGAGGAAAGGAGCAGCCCGTATTACTAATTTACCACTTGGAAACCACAATTTATATTTGGGAACCCAAAAGTTAATTCTACAGTTACGGTGAAACAAATCATACTGCCCCTCTCTCTTCCCTTCCTTACTTTGTCTCTTCCACTTTTCCGTTCTACAATTCTAAAAGGGGTGTGGAAGCATATCAGATTTTGTCCGCCTCTGTTTACAAGTTGGAACTACCCTTGCGTTGATTCTCACCTATCAAAGGTTCGAATCACCATCTTACCAATCTCATTTCTCCTACCTTTGTTTCAACACTTTCACTCGATCGACCTTTTTCAAATATACAATATTTCACATATCAAGACATGGTGTTGTTCAAACGATCTTGGAGTTGCCAAGCTCGACTCCATGACATATTTTCTACCTTTTTACCATTGCTTAAATTTCTTTTTTCCCCTGAAATCATTATATGCTTAAAACTTTATTAGACAATTAAGTATGTGACGGTTAATTTGTGTAAGGATCTTTGGTTTCGGGTAAAGCGATTTTTTTTTTTGTTTACAATTAGATTGTGCAGCAATGTTATATGTTCGAGCTAATATGGTTGGATTGGATAGGTGTGGATTGTAACATAGTGTGGTTGGTTTATACTCTTGAATTACACAGGGAAGTACTTTTAATCAACAGTAAAGCAATTTTTTGGCTGTATGTGAAGAGATCTTTGGTGCAAAGCAAAGTAGTTGTTTTATATTGTGCAACCATTTTATACTAAAATTTCATTCGGTGGAGTGCCTTCAGGAACGGGTCATTCACCTAGTACATTGATAATAGATATCTAAGTGCTTAGACTCTTTGTATTTTCTGATAAGTGTTGACACCCAAATTTGGCCCGACCACTCGGGATTTCAAACATTGAACGACAACAATTTCACCGTATTTATCTCCGCGTCGCAACAAGAATTTTGGCTATCTTTGGGTCACGATTGGACACCGGTAGAGAGCTCAATCAAAAGTATTGCGGAGTATTGCGTGTCGCAAAAACGTGCAACACTGGATCATTTTCCGAATCACCATCGCCCCATGGCCTGATTGTTAATTAATCAATTCATTGATTAATATAATCAATGTCAGTGGAATCAAAAAGAGAAAGCAAGTGGCGTGGGAATTGGGAATTGAGGGGGAGTTCTTGAATGGATTATTTGATTTTATTATCTTTGATTTTATCATCATCTTTTATAAATAGATAAAAGGAGGGTTGATTTTATCACACTAGATTTTATCATACTAGTGGTCCACAACATTTTGTGGCTTATTTGCAAGAACACCCCCTAAACTATCATTTTGTTATAACATCACCCCCTAAACTACCAAACGTGCCAACATGACCCCCAAAACTTTCAAAATCAAGCAAAAACACCCCTTCCCCATTTTACTGTTAAAAACAAAGGCGAAAACATGTTAAAAACTGAAAATACCCCTAGCTTAAATTAGGTTTGCAAAAGGGTAAGGGTCGACACTTTAATCTCAGCCCTCCCCCCACTCTCGTCTCTCTCTCTCGGCAAATAACACCAGCAGCCACCACCACGATCGATCGATCAATCGATCTAGAGCCATGAACGAACCCTCACAAACCCACTCCTCTCTCTCACTCCTCCCCTTTGCCATCTAATACTGAAACAAACCCAAATCGAGACCAACCCAGATCGAGAGAAACAAACCCAGATCGCGTAAAGGAATCCCTAAATGCAAGCCGAAGATCTCTCTTTCTCTCTCTCTCTCTCGTTCTCTTTGAAGGGTCTCTCTTTCAACTCAGCTCCTCCAAATGGCAACCTAAGTTCGATTTCGGAGTCATCTCATATGGAAAATGGGTTTCCAATGAGCAATCAAGCTCTTAACGCAAGTGGAGAAGGTCCCTTGTTTTGCTGAATCTTCCGTGTATTCTGGAGGAATTTTCAGATCTCAAAAGTATATGGAGGTAATTTTTGTTTGATTCAAAAGTTCGATTTCGGGTAGTAGTTTTCCGATCTGTTTACCGGAGCACATTTCTACCACATTTCCGAAATACCAATTGGGGGAGAAGAGAGTGAGAGTCACACTCTTCTTGACACTGGGCATCGGAAATCTGGTATTGTGGAAACCATGGGCGGTATTTATAAACTGAGGCTGGTGATTAAGTAAATTGGTTTGTAATGGGTTTAAATCTGGACTGTCCAAACCCAGTAGAAACAAACCCAGTAGGGAGATATACGGGATTGTAATGGTTGTAATGTTTATTTCTAATCTGCATTTGTAAATATCCTTTGCAATGTTGATTTTGAATGTTGATTTGCAATGTGGATTTGTAATGGTTGAATGTTTGAAATGTTGATTTGTAATCTGGGTTTGCAATGTATGAAATGTTGACTGTTGATTTGTAATCTGGGTTTGTTATAGTTGAATAAATGAAATGTTGATATGTAATCTGCAATCTAGGTTTGTAAGGGTTCAAATGTTGATTTATAATCTAGAATATGGGTTTGTAATTGTGGAAATGGTTGATTTCTAATCTGGGTTTCTTAAATCTGGGTTTGCCATTGGCACAGAGAGGGAGGGAGAGAGAGAGAGAGAGAGAGAGAGTACCTATGTTAAAATGTGCAATCTGGGTTTTTTAATTAGGTTTTCAAGTATGCAAAATCTGGGTTTAAATATGCAACCGAGGTTAAGTTTAATTAGGTTTTCAAAATGAAAAATTTGAGCTTAAAAAAATTTGAAGGTTTATATAAGGGCATTTTGGGCTTCAAATTTTATTTTTCCGTTAAGTTTTTCAATTTTCCGACTAATTAGGTCATTTTTTTAACAGAGTTGGATGGGAGGGGTGATGTTGCTGGTTTTTGAAAGTTTGGGGGGTCATGTTGGCACGTTTGTTAGTTTAGGGGGTGATGTTGCAATAAAGTGATAGTTTAGGGGGTGTTCTTGCAAATAAGCTACATTTTATCACACTAGATTTTATCTATTGGGAAAACAAGATGATTTTATCACCCCTCCATAAAATACCAACCAAAATTAACTTTCTCATTTTATGTCATAAATCCCATTCAAGAATTCCCCCGAATTGGAAAAAGAAATCAATTCTTGTGGAGCCCTATTGACATCAGATTTTGCCTTACGATTCACATGTCAAGTGCATAAATTACGTGCACCATATCATTTTATTCCGGGCGTTACAATTAGAAGATTGACTATTCATGTGCCTTAATCGGACTCCGTTTTAAACATCAGTTGAGAGCATTGCAGACCAGGTGGTGCAGATAAGAAATCACCGTGGAGGCAATTGTTTATTTTGTTACTTTATCCATTACTATTTAAATCAATGGCCGACACCCCTTTTCTTTGACAGCTCAAGTGTCAGTGGGGAATTAACGAGTTCAACTCCATGTGCCACATGTCAGCTCCAAGTGTCCGATCGTACTCCTGCTTGCTCTCAGCTGTTGATCTATCTCTCAAGGCCTCCTATGTGCATGTCACACCAAATCATTTTCCATGGGCTGATGACTCCCGCTCCATGTGCCCCGTTCCATTGCTTTCATGTGCCGACACAATCAGGACACGTGGTGGCTTCCAGCATGTCAGATCACACCCCAGACTTGATCCAAGCTACTGATTTATTTCTCAGCTCCTCATGCGCGCGCAACACTGGATAAATTTCCAGTCTCCCTACCGACACTCTGCCTATAAAAGGCAGCAGGTTTGCATGCGTTAGAAAGAAAGGAAAATCAAGAAAAAACTCTCAGCCCTCTCTCTGATCCAGTACCAAACCCAGCACCTCCTTTCTTTCCCAGCCTAAAATCCGAGAGCAAATCTCTCATTCACCACTCCAGAAAAACCAGAGCTTCAAGCTACTTACTGTATTTGCAGAGAAGAAAGAAAAGAAACGATGAGCCAGGAACAAGCACGACGACCCATGTTGAGCGAGCAGGAACCGATCAAATACGGCGACGTATTTGACGTCTCCGGCAATCTGGCTTCGAAACCGATTACATGGCAAGATGCGGCCACCATGCAGTCGGCTGAGAACATTGCACTTGGGAAGACTCAAAGGGGTGGCCTTGCCTCCGTCATGCAGTCGGCTGCGATGGTGAACGAGCGGCTCGGCGTCGACTTGACGGACATGGCCACAGATGAGGGGGTCACCGTTACGGAAACGGACGTTGGGACCAGACGTATAGTCGTTGAAGCAATTGGAGACCAGGTTTGGCCGCTTTAAAATTTTACAAGAAACGAAAAATCCTAGATTTTTCTTGTTTCATGAATGAACAACGATTTGTGGGTACAATTGTTGATGGACTGATCAAAGGTTTCGTTTGTTGATGAAACGAGAACAGGTGGTTGGGCAATACACACAGCCAGCAACAGAGCCAACGAAGCCCCCGGCTCCAGTAATTCTCGGTTCTCCGGGTGTTACAGGTTCTCCGATCGCTGCCGGAGATGCTTTGGAACCAGGTTCTCCGGTCACTATTGGAGAAGCTTTGGAAGCATCTGCCCTTGCGGCTGGGGACAAGCCCGTTGATCAGAGTGATGCCGCAGCAATACAGGCGGCAGAGGTGAGAGCCACTGGCTATGTACTCCCGGGCGGAATTGGTGCTGCTGCGCAGTCGGCAGCCACACACAATGACAGGTCCTCGGCTGAGGACAAGACCACATTAGCCGATGTTTTGGAGGTATGAACTGATAACTTGTGTTTAGTATTCTAATGGGTAGTTTCCACACACATGTAATAATGTGGGTGTTTGATTACCAGGATGCAACTGAAAAGCTACCGGGCGACAAACCAGCGACAAGCGAAGATGCAGAGGGGGTTATTAGTGCCGAGATGAAGAACAAACCCATGATGGGTGCATATCCCGGAGGCGTGGCGGATTCAGTGGCTGCTGCTGCCAGGCTTAATAAGCAGTAAAGCGGTAGTGCAAGGAATGATGTAAAAATGGCAGAAGTTGGGGATAGGAAGTGAAACTGCATTACTTGTTTTTGTTTCCCTTTGGAGGTGGTTGTTTTGTTGGACAGCCTCAATAGTGTTTGTGTAAGGAGTTGCTGGCGATGTGTCTTTTGTAAATTGAGTTTTGTGATTTACCTTCTGTGTATGAATTACCTTCATCTTCTCTTGGTATTCTCAATTAGGGCTGTAAATGAACCGAGTTGCTCCTTGCTCCTGAACAGCTCGTGACTCAGCTCATTAAGGCAAGGCAAGGCAAAGCTCGGCTGGGCTGGGCTTGTTTCGTTTAGCAATCTAGCCGAGCTCGAGTTTTAAGCCCGTTTAGTAAACAAGCTCTGCTCGGCTAGCAAAAGCCCAGTTCATTTATATAGACTTGGCTCATTTAAGGAGGCTCGTTAAGTAAATTACCTTGGCTAGGCTCGTTAAGGGCTCGACTCGTTTACAAACGAGCCGAGTTCAAGCTCGATTTTTGGCTCGTTTACTAAACAAGCCAAGCACAAGCTATATAAAGCTCCGCTCGGCTCGTTTACATCCCTACTCTCAATAGATTCACCATATTACATCAACGGGTAAATGAAGGCTTCAAAATACCGAGGGGGATTCATACCCCCGAGTATATCCCTAACTAGAAGAAATGTGACATGCATGCAAACCCATTGACAATGGGGAGGAAAACGATTATGGTATATAAGCCAGCCAAATGATCGAATACGGTATCAAAAGGAGAAACAAACAATCCACACTGTCAAACTAAAGTACCAAGTCTGTAACCAAACGGCCGATAATAGAAAAAAAGTCGGTAACCAAACAAAACTAGTTGAAAGACAAATCTAAGAACCAGATTATCGCTTCTTGGAGACACCAACAGTCTTCCCCCTGCGGCCGGTGGTCTTGGTATGCTGCCCACGCACCCTAAGACCCCAGTAGTGACGGAGACCACGGTGGTTTCTGTCCAAATCATAACAATAATGAGCTATGAAGGAATAGCTTAAGCTAGCAAAAAAGTACTAGTGCAAGACGAGGCTAACGTATGGTTCAGATTGTAGAATTAGGGAGGAAAATTAATTCGTGCTAATCTTTAAATGATGAGAGGCGCTAGAATTACCTGATCTTCTTAAGTCTCTCCAAGTCATCCCTAAGTTTCATGTCCAAGGCGTTCGAGGTCACCTGAGAGAACTTCCCATCCTTGTAATCCTTCTTCCTGTTAAGGAACCAGTCTGGGATCTTGAATTGGCGAGGATTGGCAACAATTGTCATCAGGTTATCCAGCTCTTGCGAGGAAAGTTCACCAGCCCTACAAAATTTACACAACCCAGTTAAGAGGAATACTCGGTTTAAAAAAAGTTAAAAGAGGAATACTATGAAAGAGATCCAAAATAGTTCCAATATAGCTAGCTTTTCTCCCAAACATGCTACTTCCAAAAGAACACACTACGCATATAATATCGGGGAAATGTAAAAAATAATAATAATAATAATAATAATAATAATAATAATAATAATAATAATAATAATAATAATAATAAAATAAAAATAAATAAACACCTACCCTTTGACTTAATTTCAACTAGACTCCTATTCTATTTTGCTGACTGGGCTACACTTGGCGCTGAAATGGCCAAATAGAAGTGAGTTGGCATCTCTCTCTCTCAACAAAAACCCGCCGCCACTAGTAATGAACAGGTGAGGGGAGGTATCTGGACCTTCAATTGAGATAAAACAGAGGAAGGCAGAGGCAGGGTAGGTATCTGGATCTTCAATGGAGATCCAAAAAGTACCATTTGGCCTTTTTGATTTGTTTAGTTTAGGGTCACATGATTCATCAGTAATAAGTTCATCAACAATGCCTAAACCAAGCCCTCTTGAATCCAACTTGTCAAAGTGGGTTTTAGCTTCAGATTTTGGGGTTTGGTTTCTGGTGTGGGAATCTGACCAAACTGGGTTTCTCAAACAAGAAAAGAGTTTGGAATCGAGTGTCAAAGTTGGGCTCAGCACAGATTCAGTAATATCAGGACTACTAGTAGTCTAGTACTACTGAACCACTTCGAACCAAAACCAGCGAATAATCTTGGAGAGAGAAAAATCGATCATGTGAGTTTTGGGTAATTTTCTGGCTCTAATGGTATAGAGCTGTAATCTGCCATTAGAGCCTGCTTAGTTGTTGCTCTAAATCTCTTCATTAGCATAACTTCTCTCTGTTGAGGGAATAGCTATAATACACAGCAATTAAGGTGTGTACCATATGCACCTATTGGCTATTGGATGGTCCACATTTTGCCACCACATTGGTAATCGTAACATTTTTTAGCACTTCGTAACTTTTTAGCAAGACGATTCATAACATTTTGATGCGTTTCGTAACTTTTATAAAATAAAAATTAAAAAAAAAAATTTCGTAACTTCTGTCAATAAGAGGTAATCGATGCGTAACTTTTATAAGGGTGCATATGATACAAATCCAAATAGGGGTGTGTATTGTAGTCTTTCTCCTCTATTGAAATCTATGATGCAAGAACAAAATGAATCGGGTCATAGAACAACCGGTGAAAAACCTGCAAGGTCTCCAAAGACAAGGAGCCTTCGCCGGTAGCGGCGTCATTACCAAACCAACTAATGTGCCCCTCGCATGCTATATTTTCCCCCCACAAACATGCCAACTCACTTCTATTTGGTCATCTCAACGCCAAGAGTCGCCGAGTTCCATCTGTAGGTTGATCTACAGATTTTCTCAACTCCAAGGTCCTGGTTTCTAAGTCATTCTGAGTGTGCTTTTTTTCTGTGACAAGGTAAATTCTACTACCTCTGTCTCAGAGGACAAGCAGTTAGATGTTTTCACACAACTATGTTCGATTCAACTAGTACTCTATCCATATATCTAGGAGTTAGCAAAAAAAGAAGCCAGCCGGGTGAATTGGGCCGGGTGTCCAATTTAATAACGGGTGCATAGAATAGGTGTCTAATTGAAATAAGTCAAAAGGATAGGTGTTTAAGGGGCATTGAAGTGAAAGATCAGGTGTTTTTCTGAAATGTTCTATAATATCGCGGCATACTAACCCAAAGGTTCGTTCCTTTAACCAATATGACCAATCTACCTCCTAGAACCTATTAGTGTAAATGTACGGCGTACCCGTAAGTTAGACAGACAAAAACAACCCTCACAAAACTTAAAACAGCTACAATTTGCTTTGACGAGAATGAACACAATCTGAATTCTCCACCCATAGTAGTCTACATTACTGAGAGTCAGAAATCTTTACCACAAAACAAAGTAAAATGCAGAAGACTACAAATCATTCGCTGCACAGAGACTGAAAAATTTGACAGTCTACACATATGTTACACATCAAAGATCATAGTAGAAAGACTACAATTCACAACGAAAACAATAATCGCTAATTCCATCTATACGCCTCTTCGTGGATGGGACTTTCGATGGCCCAATTCATTCAATAACCTACCATTATTGTTATCCAAAAGGACCAAAACGAGGATAAAACCTTTGCAAAAAAGCTCACACATGCAAATAGATTCTGGCTCCTATGAAATGAGGGAATCAATTACAAGCATATTGTGGCATTTATGAAATAACTACCAAAAGATCAATCATAGTTACAATCACAAAACAACTAATAGAACTATAACTAGGGCTGCAAACGGACCTAGCTGTTCATGAGAAGGTCTAGTGACAGGCTCGGCTCGATAGTAAAGAGTCGAGCTTGACCTCGAGTATGAGGCTCCTTTAGTTTTAACTTGTAACTCGACACGTTCATAAAAGCTCAGCTTGTTCATAGCTCGTGTAGTAAACGAGCTGAGGTTGAGCTCTATTATTTGGATTCGACTCAGGCTCGAGCTAGACTATCTTTGCACGGCCCGAGCTCTAACATGTCAAAGCTTGGCTCGGTTAGTTTGCAGCCGCAGCAGAACTTCAACAAAAACAGCACACCGACGCTAGAATGAATTACATGGAAAGGACCGCAAGTATAAACACTGAAAGTCGAAATGCGATTCGTTATTCTAGTGATCGAATCAGAGATAGAAGGAAAAGTAAAACCTCTTGTTCATGTCGATATCGGCTTTCTTGCAAGCGATGTTGGAAAAACGACGGCCGATACCTTTAATAGAGGTCAACGCAAACATGATCTTCTGTTTCCCATCGACGTTGGTGTTCTGCACACGAAGAATGTGCTGGAACTCTTCGTTCGCTACTAGCGACTACAACGATCAAACAACAGAGAAATTCATCAATTGGAAACGCACAAAGAAATACATGAAGATTCATTTCTGGAGAAGTTCCAGTGGCTTACCATCGCTAGGGTTTCAGATCGGGTCTATGCGGAAGCTGCTCTTGTGCTTGTAAATGCGGCAAAAACAGAAGAAGCCAAAAAACCCTAGACGGAGAGTTTCTGAAAATGAAGAATATATACCTTGGCCGATTCGGGTATGTTGTATATTTACGGAGTTCACCTTTATCTATCTTGGGTTTCAATTTTAATCCCTTAGTTATTGAGAATTCAGTTAATACCCAACCTTATATGAAAAAAAAAAAAAATGCAACATCGCACAATGGCCAAGCATGGAGGTAGTTACTGAAATTTGTAAATGGTTGAAGCTGAAACCAAAATGTTAACTCGCTCTGTAATCATATGTTAATGTAAAATTCTAGACCACGCGGTGTCAACTCCATATATAATCAGACACATGCAGTGGCGGAGCCAGGAATCAAATTTGGAGGGGGCCGGATTATAAAAGAATCTCGGTACAATGAAATTTTTTCAAGACTAAATCCAATATTTTAGGCTTCAATGGGATGGTTTTGATAAAATTAAAAAATTATTCTCGAGTATTGCTGTTATTATATCACTCGACAAATACAGTATCATTATTACACGGTATTATTCACCATAATTTAGAGTTCTTGAAATGAAAATTGCTCTTACTTTTTAAATTATTTTCGAAATTTTATAATTTTTCTAAAAAACACTATAAAAAATATACAAAATATACTCAAAAATAGGAAATTCGGGGGGGCCGGGGCCACCCCCGGCCCCTATATAGATCCGCCAGTGGACACATGTTGGGCGCCACGTAATAGTTGTCTAGAAAATTTAAGTATTGTAATTACTTTCATCTTTTTTATTAATAATGCCTACATACACAACTATTTCGGCTCTAACCATTTACAATTCCCTCACATACATATAAGGCCCACACACAATTATGGGTGTAGGCCCCACGTTTATGTGAACGGTTTGTAAATGGTTAAAGGCTACTTGGAGTCGAAATAGTTGTACAATTAACATTTTTGAATTTGTATTGATAAATTCCACTTTTGATCTTAATTTAATGATACTTATTAATAGCAAACATTGACAAATAGATGATTTGACCACTAGCAATTTATTTAAATGTTTTAACAAGTTTAAGTTAATCACGTATGTATTTTTTCTCCGAAACTGATGAGATGAATAAAGCAAATCAATACTAATATAGACTTGCATGAAGACCAATAAAGTGAAAGTTTAGCGAAGGATGGTGGAGGAAATATATGTTATAAGAATTTCCCATAGAATAATAATTCTAAATGATATTCATCAAATTTCAGCAAAATAAATATAGTAGAAACAGAAAAGTTTATTCTATCAGAAAATCCTTTCCCGCATATTTTCTCCTGCTCGACTCAAGTGCACTTAAAAGCATCTCCCACCACCAAATCTGTGACTGTGACCCTTCATTTCTTCTTTTCAACCTTAGCAGAATCTCCAGCCATGGTCTGCAAATTGTGTGAGAAAATCATTGATTGCAGATGTCTATGAGTGAGAGAGAGAGAGAGAGAGAGAGAGAGAGAGAGAGAGAAAAGGATCGTCAAAACCCTTACCTTCTTTACACCACAGATCTTCTTGGCCCTGTTCTTCTTCTTCTTCATCTGCTTCCTCGACTTCTCTACCTTTGTATCCAGGCCATTCTGCAAAGATCAAATCGAATGATTGAGGAAAAGAAGAAGAAATATTCAACCACTTCTTGTGTCTTGGTCATGTAAGGAACAATAACATGCATATTCAAGGAAATTGAATAAAGCTCATCTTAAAGTTCAGCATAATTTTGCATATCGATTTGAGTAATTACGACGTGAGAACTGGATTCGCAAAGAAAAGTGAAGTGAGGTGAAGTGAAGTAAAAGAAAATGAAAATAGTTTTCCTGTGCCTATGTGTGTTCTCTCTTGACGAGGAATCTTGCAGGAAAGCTAAAATTCCTTCTTTTAAGCAAAATCTATTTTGCAAGAAATATTTTCTCAAAAGGAAAGTCAGTTGGGGTCCCACAACTTTCTTGGTAACTATACATAAAAAGTTATGGGAATCCCATCCTCTACGTGCAACTGAACAAGGACCAAGTAAACTTGCACAGCTAAGATTTAACAGCCCCTTTGGATTGAGTGATTTGGTATGAAAAGAAAAGAAAGGATCAGACTCACCAAATAAATCATTTATCCATTTGGATTGAACGATTTGGTGAGAAATGGAGAGAGTAGTACAAAAATGAAATTTTATGATTGGTCCCTTTCCCTTTCTCACCAAAGACCTCCCCTTTCTTACACATCATTTCTCACAATCCAAATGATCTGTAAATCCCACCAATTCGAAAGTCCAAAAAGTCTACCAAAGAAGCCCAGCGCATGAACACTCAAATCATCATTTATCTGCAAAAATTGCTTCTTAAAAGATAGTATATTGCACCAAAAAATTAAGTTTTAGAATAAAAGAAGCAAAAAACTGAGACAAGAACTTATGAGTACATATATTCTTTTATAGAAGGGATAGTGTCTTCTTGGAATAACCAATCAACATCTGCATGAATTCGGCAAAGGAACTAGCTGAGAACCTGGTGTTCTACCACATGCTAGAAAAATGGTAAAGACAGCATTGTCTAGTCCTCAACACTCTGCTCGTTTGTGGTGGCTACAAGTCCTTGCACGGAGAGGGATTGTGCCTTTTTGTTGCTAGTCACTTCAGAGCCTGATACTGAAGGAATGGGGAATTGGGGATAGAGTCGAATTGCATTCATTTGAACAATGCCAGAGGAAAGTTCAGAAACTTGCCTATCCGCTTAACAGGAAAACCTGAACAAATTATCTCAAATTATCTTTCAGAGCCTCGTACTGAAGGAATGGGGAATTGGGGATAGAATCGAATTGCATTTCTTTGAACAATACCATAGGAGAGTTTATAAACTTGTCTATCTGCTCAACAGGAAACATTGAACTGTTATCTCAAGTAATCTTTCCATGATGCTAACAAATTCCATTATTCTTGTAAACGAAGTCTGCGAAATCTCAGACATCTCACGTGAATCCTATGCAAACAAATGCAATCATCTTACTCTCTTTTCCTGTGGTGCTCGGATTCCTAATTCAAATGAATACCCACAAGTAGTATGTCATTGAAAACTAACATATTGCGTAGCGTCAAAGAAAAAAGTACAAACATGTTTCCGACATCACAACTTATAAACATGTACACACCTAAATAAAGTAGCAATGAACTCACGTACAATGAATAAACAAGAAATTACTGAACATGCTGAGACAAACTTCATTGTTCAGAAGTCAGGTGATACACTTTCCATATGACTAGGAAGAAAAAAGTAACAAAAGGGCATGCAGGAGAGATCTAAAGCAACAACCATTCAGCTAACACCATGGTTCATGTATTAACACAACGAAAGGTATTAGGCAATATGAACGAGACCAAAAGCAGAGCATATGAAATAAGCAACAAAGAGAGTAACTTACCCTGATGAGCCTGTGTTTTGGCTCATATTTCTTTGAGTTCTCAACCGAATCGTAAATCAAGTCAAATCCTGTACATTTGCCTCCTCCAAAATGGGTCTGGAACTTGAACACAAAGATGGCATTTGGGTCTCTCACCTCATAAATCTTCGACAATTTTTCCTTCAACTTCGCCTTTGATAAAGACAAACGAAAACGTAAGCAAAAACATGAAGACTAAACCTAGTAAACCTACCAGTTATCACATAGAACCCCAAAGAATGCAAGAGGCGCACTACATATCATAATTTTTTCCACAAGACATTAGCAAACAAAAAATTGGATGATATAAATGTGTAATCACAACCCGACCACTTATGCTCGGAGAGTTCATATATAATATTAAGCAACTATTTGATGGTCTAATCACAGCCCATGATTACACTAAGGCTCCGTTTGTTTCGGACGGAAAACGTTTTCTAGGAAAACATTTTCCATGAAAAACAATTTCTGGCGTTTGGAACAACGGAAAATAAAAGTCAACAGAAAACATTTTCCTTGGTCAACTAAAAATGAGGGAAAACTTAACCCCTTGAGGGGGAAAACGATTTCCCCTTTTGAAAGCCGGAAAACAATTTCCGGACACTACTCTGTTTCTCGCAATCCCTCCCGATCAATACTTTTCTTAAAACTCAAATCCTTTCTCTACCCAAACCCAAGCCCACGAACAGAGTCACTCACTCACTCTCTCTCTCTCTCTCTCTCTCTCTCTCTCTACATTATTACCTACTATCTATCTCTCTCTCATCCACAATATCCTAGACTCAAATCAGATTTGAATCGATTTTTGTTCGTGTACCAAAATCAAAAAAACTCAAATTGGATTACTATTGAGAAGCTAGGGCAAAAATTGATGGCAGCGGAAGAATTCATTGTTGGTGGGGAGGAGACGGCTACGGCAACAGAGTCAAGATCGTCGGCGCCCGTGCCACTGAGAAACAAGGTGAAGTTATTTTGCAGCCACAAAGGGAAGAAATCAGGTGAAGTGGTTTGGTATTGAATCTTGCACTGAAGGGTCTTGATTTGAAAATTTCTTCCCATGGCAATTTGGCGAAAAATTGTAGTTTTTTGCCGACGTCGAAAGCGGCAGTCGAAGTCGAAGGCAGCAGCCGCCGATGAAGATGGCTAAGGAACTGAATTGGATGGGTTGATTTTCAGATGATTTTGTCGATTCTAAGGGCCTGTGTGGGATGTCTAAAGTTTGCCATTTATTTTTTTGAATAGGTAAATTTTTGTTTGATTGTGCACATTGAGGTGGGTGGTATTTTGATCCTTTCAAATAAAAGGGTATTTTGGTCATTTTGAAAAGCAATGGTATGTCGTTTGTGTCAGATGTGATTTTTTTATATAAAAAAATGAATATTGTTATTTTCTATGATGTTCCGTGTTAATCAAACAATAGAAAATATTTTCTGGAAAAATTTTTCTATCTCAATCAAACACCAGAAAACGTTTTCTTTTCTAGAAAATGTTTTCACAGAAAATGTTTTCCTATAAAATGTTTTCTGCCTAAAACAAATGGAGCCTAAAAGAGTTGCATATAGAAAAATTACCGCAGAAGTAAAACAAACCCGTATTTTGTCGACAATCAACATCATTGCTAGCACAAAAATGTTAGAATAAACACTGGGCAAATAGAAACAAGTGGTTGTCAACTAACTAGCTCATTTACTTGTGAAAAATGTATGCCTGCATCCATTCACTATTACACACGTTAATTGCATTCAAAGAACCAAACTAATCTAGTATTAAACCTAATAAACAAGGAAATGCTTCAGAAAAATCAAGAGAGAGCCTGGATGCAGAACGTCAATGATCTGAATCAAAAGGAATTACGCACACCACAAACGACAAAGGTAAATTAGCAATGAACAGTAGAAGTTAACAGAACGAAACATTACTAAAAGTGTACTTTTTTGTACAAGTGAGTCCCACAAAAGTGTACATTTTTTTACCCTTAATGGGTGCCATAGGGCACCCATTAGCATTTCCCAACAATGAATTGGAAACTCACAAATTGCTTCATCGAGAGAAGCTGATTGGTCATGAACTTCCTTGTTCAGATCGTAACCACCTTACCGTCTGCCATTGTTGTTGAAGAAACAAGTTTCTCGTTTTCTGGCTTTTTCCCTCTCTCTGCACCACCTCCATCTTCTACACTGGCTTCTGTGGGATCTGAACGCGCCGTATTGAAGGAAACCAGTGGGTTTAGAGAGCATCAAATTTTACACAAAATTTAACTTCAAAAACACCTTTTACAATTTAGCAAGCCACTTTTACAAAAGTTCACAGAATCAGACTCTCTATTCTAACTTTACTGCATTAAACTATGCTTTCTTTCTACTCCTACTCTCCAAAAGTAATATTAAAAAAATAAACAGTGCGTGAATAGTGCATGAACAGTGTGTGAATAGTGCCCTGGTGAGTGAACAGTGCCGCACCAAATTTGGTGCGGTACTGTAGCAAAGTTAGAAGCTCAACCAATTTGATTAACCATTTGGTGAGTCTGATTTTGATTTATTTTGGGGATTTGACTTTCTACTTTAACTCAAAAGTTAAACTAAAGAGCCAAATGAGGATGTTCTTAGAGAAGCCCTAGCTTCCCATGGAAACTGGCACAAAGTGGATTTAGCCCAGCCCAGCCCAGCCCATGGTTCTTGTTTTGAAACTAGTCAGGCCACTGATTGATTGATTGGGTAAATAATGCCGGTATCACGGCCTTTTGATCCATTTCTATTTTGTTGGATGTTAAGGGAAATCTTTTTTTTTTTTTTTGAGTAATACAGGGTGTTCCAACTCAGTTGTTTAACATCTCAGGCTCGGGGGTGTTCTACTAACAAAAAATAATTAAAAAAATTAGACAGATCATTACCCCACAATGCATCACATAAAAAATCGTGAAAAACCAATTTATTCTAAAAACACCGTTAACAGAACACACCCTCAAATTTCTTTACCAACACCAAACGAATTTTCAAACTTAACAATATCATTCATAAAAGAAAAAAAAGAGAGGAAGATTGTTTCTGTTTTTCCAATTTATTTGCAATTGAGAGAGGAAATTGTTAAAAAATTTCAAATGCAAACACTGGCTTGACGAAGAGGGAGAGAGAGGAAGAAACATAAAGGCTCTGTTTGGAAGTTGTGGAAAGAAGTGAAAAAGAAGAGAAAATAAAAAAGGAGAAATGAGAAAGAAATGGAAAAAAAATTTCTCTTTGTTGCTTTTGTTTGATTACGTGAAAGAGACAGGAAAATATGCATCCATGAGAGAGAGAGAGAGAGAGAGAGAGAGAAGAAGAGGAAAAAAATAATTAATTTGCATTCTTCCCCCCTCCTTTTCCTTTATCCTTTATCCTTCTACCGAAAACCCGGGAGCAATTTTGGGAAGGTGAACAAAACCCTTCCTCTGGTTGAAATGTGTGGGTTTCATCACAAAGATCACAAAGTGATGTCATGCTTACCAAAAAGTATATTACAGAAGTAAGCATGATTTCACTTCGTAATACACCAATTCAATTAATAGGGAAGATTTTGTTAACCCTCTTTAAAATTGCACTCCCTGAAACCAAACTAACAAGAGGAAATTCTTTTAACTTTTCCTTTGCTTCGCTTACTGTCCACTTCTTTCCCGACTTCCAAACACAGCTAAAATAACCAACGGGACTAGCTTAGTTGTCTAGGGCTCTTGCATCTCACTAGGAGGTCAGGAATTTGAATCTCTCTGTTTGCGTGCAGGGGCTTTTCTTATTTGTTTCTCTCTGTTTCTACCCTATAAGGGACTTATTTCTTGTATTGATTAAGGGGTAGTTTTCCATTTGCTAAAATGGAAATTTGCTAAAATCAAGTAGATGATTTTAGCAAATGAAGTGGGGAGGAGATTTTAGTTCATTGTTGCTAAAATCTCCTCCCCACTTCATTTGCTAAAATCATCCACTTGATTTTAGCAAATTTCCATTTTAGCAAATGGAAAACCAAGCCTAAGTTATTGGGCTTGGTTGTCTCATAGACTCTCATGATTCATGTAGTGTCTCGGGTTGATATTTTGTACTTTATATGTGATGTAATTGATTTATCTCCTCTAACAAAAAAAAAAAAAACAACCAAACACAGCTAAAATGTGGTTCCAAAGTGATTGCTGTCGTCATACCTATGCAAATGAGAAATCAACAAATTACGGCGAAAACAAACCGACACAAAAATTTAGAGATGGAAAAAAAATACTAAATAAGTAAATAATTTCAAGAAGATTGTCCTGTGGGCTGTGTGAAGACGGGAAGCTGTCTTTGGTGAATTACAAAGAAGGGAGGAAAACCCTATCTTGTACCATCGAAGTCTCGCGATGGCCAAGCTCTCCTCCGCCGTAGAAATCCCCGACCGACGGCGTCGTAGATCCAGAGAAAATGGCCGCTATTCACCCGATCGATACCACCGTCGTCGACGCAGCACCAGTCGAAGTCCCAGCCCCAGCCGGAGCCCGTCAAACGGACACCGAACAAGGTACGATCACAGTCCCAACCATCACCATACCCGTAGGTCTTCACCCGATTATTCATCTTACCATAGACGAAGCCCTCCTAGGTCCCAACCCCTAAAATCAGATAAAAAACCTAGCTACGTGGATCGAAATGATCATGCAGCGCCGTACCCGTACCTTGATCGAGATCAAAGGAACGGGCGAGTGTTAGAGGCGGAAGAGTCCGACGAAGAACTGAGAGGTTTGGCGTTTGAAGATTACAGAAGGCTTAAGCGTCAGAAACTTAGGAAGACATTTGTGGTGAAGAGTTATGTTTGGGAGGTTACGCCTAGTCCTGATAGAGATGAGGACGAATTGTATGAACAGGAACCAGAGGAAGTTGTGGAGAAGTATGAGGGGGAGAAGGAGAGTAGTGAGTTTAGTGAGAGAGAGAAAGATAGAGAGACAAAATCAAAAGTAGAAGCAGATTCCGAATCAGAATCAGAGTCGGAATCTGAATCCGATGATTCGCCGGTGAGGAGGAAGAAGAAGAGTAGGAGTCGGAAAAGTAGGAAATATGAATCGGAAGGTGATAGTGAATCGGATGAGTATAGTGATGAATCGGAAGAGGATAGGAGACGGAAGAAGAAGAAGTCGAGTAGTAGGCGAAAGGAGAGGAGGAGGAGTAGTAAGAGGAAGAGGATTGGAAGAAGGAAGGGTAGGGAGAGTGAAGAAAGCGAGACGGATGATGATAGTGAAAGTGACGAATTGAAGAAGGAGAAAGGAGCTTTGATATCGAAGGGAAAGAAAAGGGGAGAATCAGATATTGGGAGTTCTGATTCGGATGAAGTCGATGCGAAGAAGAGCAAGTCAAATGAAGAGGATTTGAAGATAGCTGAGGTCGACAGTGAAGCACTTTTGTTGAAAGAGATGATTGAATTGCGAAAGAAACCTGTTTTAGAGAATGAACCGGTGGTTGGACCTATGCCGTTGCCTAGAGCTGAAGGACATATTAGTTACGGAGGGGCACTCAGGCCTGGTGAAGGTGATGCCATTGCTCAGTATGTTCAACAAGGGAAACGTATCCCGCGTAGAGGTGAAGTCGGTCTTTCAGCTGATGAGATTCAGAAGTTTGAGACTCTTGGATATGTGATGAGTGGTAGTAGGCATCAAAGGATGAATGCTATCCGTATCAGGAAAGAAAACCAGGTTTACAGTGCTGAGGACAAGAGGGCATTGGCCATGTTTAACTATGAGGAGAAGGCAAAGAGGGAACAAAAGGTTATGGCTGATCTGCAGCGGCTTGTGCAACGCCACATTGGACAGGATACTGGTCCATCCCATGATCCTTTTGGTGGAGCTGAGGGTGCTGATGCTTAATCGCCATGTATGTTAACTATTCCTTTTTTACAGTTTTACCATAGTGCCCAATGGCTGTGCATTTTCCAATTATTTTACGAACCTATTTTGTTTTACCGGTACTGGTAGAATGGTAATTAGCTAATTATAAGTTTGCACTTCTGTTTATTTCCATTCTGCCCAGGTATTGCCGTCTACGTTTCTAGCTTAATATCTCTCTTGCATCGGCTATGTGGCTCTATGCATAGTGTAGGAGTTTATCATCCTCTGTGCTGTAGGAGTTTAGCTGCAAATGCTCGTCCTTGCTAGTTAGAGGCTTAGAGCAATTGAACTCTAGTTGCAATTTGACTATAAGGTTGGTGGGTTAATAGCTCTTTTATGAACCCATTTTGTGGCCTGGAAGCCTGCTTCTGATGAGTGGAGTGAAGGCCTTGGAGGGAAAGCGGAGCGTCTAAGACGTTTTTTCTTTTAAAAGTTAGTTTACCCTATTCGTGACCTATGGGAATGGTGTTAAATACATCTTCTCGTTTGTATTTCTTTTGATTCCAAATGCAGGGGTTTCAGCACTTTAGATTGTAATGGCTTACTACTATCCTAATTTGTGAAGTTATGCACGAATGCAATATTTGACCTGTAAAACGTCCTGACATTATCCCTCTGTTTACCTTAGCTGGGGGTAGGTTTTACAATCAAGTTTTCCATTTGCTATTGAAATCTGATTTCCATATGCAGCTCAATAGGTAGCGCACTTTGGCTCAACACGTTTGCAAGAATTGTGTGGAGGAGTTCTTTAGGACAAGTTATTAGTGGGCAGGAAAAAGGTTTCATTGTTGGCTTGGTCTCTCTTGTGTGGATTTGTCCATTTAATCTGCTGTGACTTAATCAGCCTCTAAGCAGACGTATGTATATATATGGTTTTTTCTGAGGCAGAAGACCTTTGTGAACATATGTATGACATAACAGGGCATTGCCCTTGCAAGCATAGTTGTTGAATTGTGAATTGAATAGAGAATTGAAATGGTCATGAATAGAATCTCGTGTACTTCTCCAATTTGGCCATTTTATCTAAAGTATATAGAATAGCATGTTTATGCATTTGGATGACAGGTATACATAGTAAAAATGATTTTTTTGGTCTAAATGAATAAGAACTTATTTGACATGACGAATTGATCATTGAATGGTCTACTTGGTAAGATGCTTCTGTTGCAACTTGCAAATGATGTGGATTCATGAGTCCTAATATGGCCCTTTTTGTGGAAAATAGTTAAAAGAGTCCAAATAACCTTTAATGGGTCTTTAGTCCTATTCCCTATGCATTTTTCACATCTTGAAAATAAAATTTTCCTCTCTGTTTACCTAGAATACTTTGCAAAGAGGGAAATCTACTTGTGTGAGTAAACAGGGAGAAACTGAGACAAAGAATGAACGCTTGAAAAGTTAGTTTGAATACAATGATCCTAAAGATCTTAAAAACTTAGTTTGAAGTTTGAACGCTTTCCTAACAAAATAAATGCATTGAAGAGCCGAAAATCGAAATCACTGAATGGAACAAGTCACTGATGCACCCACGATTCTCAATGATTTCTGATACATGCAAACTATTAGTATCGATGGCCCCCCAAACTTATCCCTCGGACAATACAAATAGTCAATGGGACAAAGCCATAATAACCACCAATGACAAGATTCATGATTCTTTAGAATGCACAAATTTCTGGGTTTAATATTTCTTGTGTTGTATGCCACGTCTGTTGCAAATAAAATAGGACACTACTTGCATGCTAAAAAGCATAAACGCGTGAAAGAAGTTGGTGTGTCCGTGTTCGACACGAGGACACTTTTTGTGTGCTAAGAAGAACGGACACTTGAAAGAAGTTGGTGCATCCATGCCTGACACGAGTTGGACACCGACACTTCTCGGACACTCTTGACATGAGTTGGGTTTAATATTTCTTTAATCCTTATGGAGAGAATCCTACTTTACAAGAACCAATGAATGTGGGACATGTTAATGCAGCTACTCCAGGTGGCTGCCTCTGTCAAGTTTGACCACTTATTTGTGTATCTACCTCAGCAAGTAGCAAAGACATGCATGAAGGAAATCCAATGTCGAGTATGGAGGTTGTATGGATCTTAGTCACATAGTTTGCTACCCTAGGGTTTCGTATGGCGAACTAGTGAGCTATTGGCAAACTGAGCGATTCGAAGGTAAATTCGCGCACCCACTAAATGTGGCTAGTGAATGCCTATAATCAATTGCATCCGATTCACATTTACTGCCATCCAATTGGACGTTTGTGTGCTAAATGCTTATATACCACTATGTTGTAGGGTGAAATTCTTTACAAAAGCAAATACAGAAAATTGGTCTAAAGGCCAAGTTTGGGGCTTTAAATGATGTTTAGTCCAGCCTAACTTATTTTAAAGCCTCTAATACATTGATAAGAAATTTTTGAGGTTTTAAGGACAAAACTAGACAAAGATACCCTTAATGAAATAGGAGTAATAAAGTCTTGCGTGTGGAAGAGGAGTAAGGCCGTTATATGGAGAAATAAAGCCAGACTTATGCTCTGACCAATGAAAGCGACGTGCCAGACTATGCTCTGACCAATGAAACAATGAAAGCGACGTGCTGGACTTTCTTTCATGCCCGACTCTCTCTCTCTCTCTCTCTCTCTCTCTCATGTGAGGGTCCTGAGTGGGACAAAATTAATTCTCTCTTTAATTTTGGGGTTGGGTTCAATTTTGGAGTTCAATTTTAATAGGGTTAGGCTATTTGAGGTAGATTATAGTGGGTTTATGCATTTTGGGTTTAGGCACTTAGGCCCAGTTTTTCAAAAGATTTTAGCACCCAGGTGCTAAAATAATGATATTTCAAATAAAAAAATGAAGTGGTTCCGTGTATCGTTTTTTGATTTTTTTGGCACCAAATTAAAGTACTCGAGGAGTACTTTAATTTGGTGCCAAAAAATTGAAAAACAATACACGGAACCACTTCATTTTTTGATTTGAAATATCATGATTTTAGCACCTGGGTGCTAAAATCTTTTGGAAAACTGGGCCTTAGGGTGCACCTTCCAATTATAGAGTTTTAGTGGTTTAAGCACTTTCATAGGGTACCCTAGGGTTTTAGACACTTTCATAGGGTACCCTAGGATTTAGGTTTAGACACTTTCATAGGGTACCCTTGGGTTTAGGTTTAGGTTTAGGGTGCACTTTCCAATTATAGGGTTTTAGCGGTTTAGGCACTTTCGTGGGTACCCTAGGATTTTAGGCTCTTTAGGGTGCCCTAGGGTTTATGTTTAGGCACTTTCATACGGTACCCTAGGGTCTTAGGCACTTTCATAGGGTACCCTGGGGTTTAGGTTTAGGCACTTTCATTAGGTTTGGGGGTTTAAGCACTTTCATTGGCTAGTGTGGGCATTTTTGGAATGTGTAGGTGATTTGTCCTCTTGGCATTAAGGAAAAAGTTGATGTCCTTATTGCAGTAAAGACTCATTTACTATGTCCTCCCCCAAAACGGACCCAAGCAAATAATGATGACATGGTACATCAAATCCTAGAAGACTTAGGAGTAAACTCAAAGCAAGCTCTTTGAATTAGCTACATGCCTATGTAGTAGGGATAGAAGCGTTATATGGAGTACTATATAGTATCATACAGGGGAATGATTTTGCACTCCACATTTTTATAAATGCACTCCAAATGTTTCTTTTTTTCTTCAAATTACTCAACCAGTACAGTAGGGGACAAGAAATTGGAGTCCATTTATTGAGTGCAGAAATCATTTTCCTATTATAAAACTCCTGTGACATAATTTTTAGGATATTTTTAAAAAGTACTTGGTATGGACCATGGCTTACAAAGTTTCTAGGAAGTGTAACCACTTTTTTGCCTTCTTTCATGATCTTCCATTGTACCTCCCCTTGAAGAATCCACGTGCCCTTCACTCCGCCTTAGCTTCTATTGTTCTGCCAGCTAGCTTCCAACTACTTAACCTTTAAACCCGGTAGGCCAATGGGCCTCTGAGTTTTCCCAATTTCCCATGCTCTGTCGGTAACACTTGTGGACCATCTGGTAGATCATACCCTTCTGCACAATCCTTTCTTCTCACGATTCTTCTCATGATTGGCTTGCCATTTTAATGATTTTCAGAGCTCAGGCTTGAGAAGGAGTGACACAATCCTTCTCTCCATCCTCAGCAACATACTGCAATGGAAATATATTTTATTACGGAGGACCACTAACTTGGCACATATTTGTTCCTCTCTATGAGTAGTTCGTTTGTGACCACAATATGGATTGTAGCAGGACCAATTGGCTGAGGGTATTAGTGTGGAGGCTGCAGCCGCTGCACTTTGATGTGTTGAGCTCAACGTAATCTGCACAAGCTTGAAGCTGCAATGGTACATTATGCTTGAGCCAAGGCATGTGCCTGGACCAACTCATTGTATCAGAAGCAATGTTTTTAAAGACAAATGCGCAATACGAGGCGTTTTATCCCTCATGAGGCAAGGACCAGGTTGTGAGGCATTGATGCATAAGCATTTGAAATTTATTAAGGTCTATAGAGTACACGTAAAACTTTAAAAGAAATTACGAAAAAGAGGAAGAGTGATATTAAAGTTATAAAATCTCCTAGCAAGGGAATACATTTGTTAACACAAGTGAACACTAATCTTTATGTGAGAAACGTACTCAAATTCGTACTCTCTCACTTCAAGCAAAGATTGACGGGTTGAGAGAGAGAGAGGGCGAGTGTGTGATGATGTGTCGGCTATATTGTTGGCTCACGTAAAATGGGCATAAACTATAAATGTGGAAAAGGTGCACCTTGTGCTAACGCTTAGTGACTGTAGCCACAAGGTGCAGGCTTTTGGAGGGTAAGCCACAAATTTGAGCGCCTCAAGGCCTTTTCTGGTTATGAAGACTTAATTAGGAAGTAGCAAATCAAAGAGTTGCACACTTCCTTGAATGGGGCATCACATGTCTTGTAAAGTGGCTACGTGGAGAGTGGAGACTATTTGTGACATGTGGTGAGGTGGGGGTGAGACTATGCATCCTCACTTCCTGCTCGGAACTTCTGGTTGTTCGAGCTTGGCATCAAAGTTGGAGACATTCTGAGAATTTAAACTTTTAATAGAAGTTATGATACAATTTCAGGTGACATCTGAGGGCTGAGAAATTAGGTACTGGAAATGTTGTCTCTGATTTCTGATACGTGTTCTAACTTTAGTGGAGAATGTTGACCGTAGAAAATTGGAGCCGCGTACAAAAGTGACCTATCTTCATGACCTGATTCAACAAAGGTATCAACCAGTAAGTGGGTATATACCAGAACCATATTGTTATGATGTGGAGAAATCAAATGACTTCTATGTTGAGAGATGGCAAGAGTAAATTGGCAAGGCATTCCTGCCTTCCCGTTGGTCAAATTTATTATCTGTGTTTGAAAACTGTATTTTCCCTTTCTTATTCACATTCATTGCTGACTTTGTTAGATTACATTGCATATGAGCTATACAACTGCAACATGTTACTGCCACCAGCTAATTGTTTAGCCCGCCCTTTTTTTGTTTTAGTCTTAGGGCTGCAGAGGTTCAAGCTCTAGTTTGGGTGCTGTGAAGAGAAGACCTACCCGGTCCGGAATTGCAATGGCGTTCCTCTTATCACTTGTTCCCAATGGAAAGGTATCCGAGTGTATCGAGGGTATGTAGAATACACTGTTGACATGCGAATTTGATTTCTTTAAAGGAACTAGCTGTTTCTCACATGTTCTTGGCACCATCTCAGCTGGATGCTTTATTTGTGCCACCTGATTGTAATATACTCGTATTTGAAATTTTGATTACCATCTATTTTTTTCTTATCTTGCTTGGTGATGATTTGCTTTGCTGTTCTTGAAACATCGCAAGCTTAATGTATGATATTTACATGGTCAAATATTCGACTCAAAGCTCTTTTCCTAATAGTAGTTTGTGTTGGGTGTGATGCATAGGATGATAGTTCCACTCTCTTTTTACTTTTCTCCAAAACGTCACAAGTAAATCAGGGTATGAAATGGCGTTGGCTCTCAAGGGCAGAGTGCAGCAATAGTGAGGTAATGAAAGACTTTCATCCAGTGCGGGTGAGTCTGAGGAATAGGAAGGTGGATGTAGTGCAGAAACGGAAATGGTTTTCCAACTCTTCATTCATTGCGTTTTTGCAAGGGCGGTGTGGTTCGCCTTCTCTCTGTATTTGACTGCTTATGCTGGTTCATTGGACATTAGATCGTTTCTTGATTGGTGGGCAGAGTTGATGCGAAAGTGCTCAGCCGCTGAGGATGTGGCACGGCGCATTATGTTGGCTGCTTTCATTATTGGGGAGTTATGGAAGAGCAGAAAGAGTTTGCTTTCCGGAAGATAAACCAGATCCTAGTACCCTTATATTCGGAGTTCCTGTGGCGCACCCCTGCACTACAGGGTCCCCGGATCCTTGGAAGCTCAGGAAAATGTGGAAGGCATGGCACAAGATCACACGCGCGAAGTACATGTGCAGTACCATCAGTGGGTACCCCCTTCTCCTGGTTCTATTGAGTAATTGCATTGGTGGTGCGTGATGCTCAAAGAAGGTTTCGAGTGGCTCGGTGGAAAGGGCAGACAGTGCGATGATCGTGGAAGCAAAATCCAGGAGGGAGGCCTTGAAGATCGCAGCCAAATACGGTTACCTTTGGTTTCATTGGCCGGAGTGTGAATGTTTCAAGGTCTATGAGTTAGGAATTACTCCTTTCTATATCTCAGGTTTTTAACCTCTCAAGTGAAATCAACTCTGGCAGAGCCAATCCAAACGATGTTTCGTTCCGGCTTTAAATAAACCCGTGTTAATAAACGGTGTGATCGGTTCTCCGGATATAAGTTTACGAATGTGTAAGCTGTCCTGAACATCCTGAATTCTTCTGTTAAAATCCTGTCTTAGTTGGGTCCGTTGCTTGGATAGACGGCTCAGATTTCACTTTGGTGATGCAAAAGAACCGTCTGTTGTCGTGCGTGTAAGATGAAATCTAGGCCGTCCATCCGAGCAACGGATGGCTCGGATGGTGCATGCTGTGCATCCCATGCACAACAGCAACCCCAAATCCGTTAGTTGGCAGGGACATGATCAACAAATCAAAACAAAGAATGTAGAGGTTGGAGGTGCAAAATGTGAATGACAATACTGTAGTGCACTTAGATACTAGTACTACTCAACTTTTATGGTTAAATAATTGCGCATGCATAAGTTGCAATCACAATGCAACCACACTGCCAACAACCTCACAAAATACTCAAACGTGCGAAAGAGAATTATAAGCAGAATCAATACAACGATGAATAAAAAGAAAAGTGGAAAAGAACACAGAAGTGCTTTATGTATTACTGTAATTCTTTGAGTAATCATAAATGATTTTTGAGTACATGTTTTGTGCATATAAAAATGAAAAGTATTTCATTATTTTGTTCATTTTCTTTCCTCATATTTTCAGTTTTTCTTTTTAATTTCTCCACAAATCCCAAAGTCCAAACTTAACCCTATCGGTAGTATTGCATTGGTGGTTTGTACCCTACTCTGTCACGGTGAACTTTAGTCACACAAACAAAAGAAAATCACTTAGAAAGATTAATGTTGATAATTATCACAAACTTGTGGCATGGATTGAACCTTTGATACTTGTCTCATGAGAGAGAGTGTTGGTTAGCGCCACGGGTTAGTTACACCTCACATAATTAATTAGAGTTCAATTCTTGGCGTTAGGCCGCAAGAATGTAATTTATTATGACTATCCTAGTCTTGGGATGGTTAGTTTGCCTATGACTAAACTGGAAAAAGGAATTAATCGAGCTGCGAGTGAGTTAGCCGAGACACAACTGACCGATAAAACCAAAAAGAAAGAAAAAAGGAAAAGAGAGTGTTGGTTGAGTAGAAATATTAATTAATTAATCTCCACATGACAAGCATGTTGAGGTTTTATTTTTTGATCGTTCGGTTGTTTGGACAAGCTTACACCTATCTCGAATAATCTCTTTTTCAATCCTTCAAAGGCAAGCCGTTCACGGTGAGACTAGGGAATTCATAAAAAACTATTTGATTGTAGTTTACTCTTAGTAACCAAACCGTGGTCAATTATGTGAAGAACCAACCCATTACCAACCGGACTAACCCTTAGGGTTGGCATGCATGTTGAGGTTATAGATAGCATGGGCCCCACTTTGGGGGACGTGCTGGGCCATGATGCCCAAATAGTAGTTTATCAGTTGGAGCTATGAGCTATCATGATATGGACATGGCAGCTCAGAGTGGACCGGAGAAAAACAAGATTTTCCCTTACTGGACGGACCTTTGTTTTTTGCTGTCAAATAATCTCCCAACAAAATTATTGGACAACCTTGATTATGGTTGTTAAGAAGCTATCATTAGGTATGGTTAGTTACTCATTAAATTGAGGACAAACCAACAAGATAAATGGCTCATAAAGCAACTTGCCTCCATACCTCTCGTATTTCGGCTACGTAAGGTGTCCCGTACTAGCTTGTGCTCATCTCATAGTTAGCAAGGGAAGCTGGGGGCGCTGCGCCTGCCACTTTCCGGCGATCTGAGACGTTTGTGCTTATCTCATAGTTAGTAACATTTTTCATTCATGTAATCAACTACTCACGTGAAAACAAATTTTTGTTTACTATAGCATAATTTTTAATTTTTTTTAACCGTAACCATTACTTATAATTCCCTTGCCAGCCAGCAAACTCTTGGGCCACTAGGGGTTATATACGGTCATTGCCTTTAGAGCCTCAGAATTAGTTGAGGTGGGCGCAAACAGCCCGGACGTCCACACATCCAAAAAAAAAAAAAGAAGCATTACTTATAAGCCAACTATTCTGTAACCAATCGGTTGAAAGAGTCCAACTAATTGGCTTCAACTTGCTCACACGGATTCAATTGAGTCCCAGTCTCCCTCCAAGAATTTTTAAGAGATCACAAAAAAAAAAAAAATTATTTCAGAATTAATCAAAGGTGACGCAACTGTTAGGTCAATTAGCAATAGGAAAAGATTATTCCTTTGAAAATTTTGGATATTCTGTTGGAAAACGTTTTCAGGATATAATAGACTATTTTGAGAGTGAATGAAAATTGACTCGATTAATTTGAAATCGTGTCTTTCCACTGACACCTATTCGTCGTTGACGGACACGTTTTTTATGTCTTGAAGTGTCCCTTCCCAATGACAATTACGCATCGATTGTAGTGCTGTTTTTTTTTTTTGGGTTTTCAAAATCAAGCATATGTCCATGCAAACTGTTTGCAATATAATGGAGACAAATCTGTCTTATGTACATAGCCTAACACTCGCTTTAGTCGGACAAGGGGTCCTGGGGTGCATGGTACCGTGCCATGCACCCAATCCAGCCGTTTGTTGCAAAAATGCACTGCTCGGATTAAATCTAACCAATGGCTTTCACATGGAGTTGGATTTGATCCAAACCGTGCATGACACCTAGTGCACAACTACGTTTTTATCGAAACCGAGGTTTTGAGTTCATCAGAAAAACTAACATTTTTTGTAGTAACATATTCAACTTAAGGCCTCACCAATTTTTGGACAGCTATTGAAATGGGAGGACAGGGACGTCAAAGAAATATGCCGTGAGATAAATGAAATGAAAAGAACGTAAACAGAGACAGATCACAAATTACAATTGCAGAACCAGTCAAACAAATTTCCATTTCTGGTTCAACTCCAAATTCCCATAATTTTCTACCAGTAATGATAGTTCAGAGAATTTGAAATGGGTGGTTGAGAGTTCGAAATGAATTCCATATTTGAATTTTGAATCATGGAGAGTTTCTATAATTTTATGATTACTCTTTTCAAACTGAACGATATAATATAAAATTTATGTTAAAATCTAATAGAAATTAAGAGAAAATAATTAAAAATACAATAATGATAGGTACACACCCTCTCAACCACTCCCCACCACACCCTCTCTCACATGTGTGGTGGAGTCCACTGGGACCCACCGGGTAGGCCCCACCACACGTGAGAGAGGGTGTGGTCACGTGTGGTGGGGAGTGGTTGAGATGAGTGTGTACGGTGTACCTATAATTTTCGTTAAAAATACCACGCCAAAAAATCTCAAAAATACCACTTCAGTTTTCTAAGTATTATTTTCCCTCATTAATTAAATTTCCCGGGAAATGATAATGCCAAAACTATTTTTGTTTGTGCCAAAACTGTAGTGCATAAAAAAGGCTTGCACCTTACATGATACAAGATTTTTAAGCACTATAATTTTGTCACAAACAAAAACGTTTTTGGCATTAGCATCACCCAATTCCCCTACCGTACTGTTAAATTCAATGGTTGTTTTTGTTAAGACATGTTTTTTCATCAATTTACAACTTCAACCTACTTTTCATAAAATTCGTATGTTTTAGAAAATTAAGACTTCCAAGGGTTTTAGATCAAGTTTTGAATTCGTCGCACTTTTCGACTTCAAATACTATTTTTCTAGACTAATATGAGAGAGACTTGGTATCTCCATCTGATCGTGTAACGCGAAAGCGTATTTGAATAAATCTCTAACAGATCAAATGCAAATTTATTTGGATATTATTTTGTAGTAGATTTTTTGACGGTCGTTTTTGCATAATTCGATTGACCATGTCACCATGTAGTAGTATAATTGGTCCGGAGGGCTACTATCTTCTGTTGCAGCATAATAGACGGCATAAGAATTCAAGGTCAAGCTTCCACTAGGGTCAGCTCTCCTCCATGGTTTTTCTTTATATATATATATTTTTTTTTCCCGACAGTAAAGAGTGTGGACGAATTAGTGTGAACCTCTATGATTCTCCTCTATGGTCGGGTCAAAAGCAGGACATGTCATCAATGTTGGAATTAATAAGAGATTCATAAGAGATTTTCTCTCTCATGACCTGACCCAAAATAGTTGCCAAGTTTCGAATTTGGAATGTGAGTTTATTGTTCAACCTTATTGACACTTGAGCTACCCATTGGGTGGCTCATCTTCATGCTACTATCTATCGTGAGTTCAAAATAGTGATCCACACCGTTCGTCCTGCATTTGAGGATAACATCTACCCTCTCTGTCTCAATTTATTAATCTCTTTTGGGATTTCAACTTATTAGAAAAAAACATCATTATCACACTTGTCGTATTTTTTTCTTTCCTCTTTATACCATTCGAAACATCATCATTATATTTACTTACTTTCAACAAATAAGGTTACAAGAGTAAACTCATTAGTTTTCAATTGGGACAATTAAAAGGGTAACTTTGGACCAAAAATTGGGAACAAAGGGAGTAATTAACAATCAACTTGATCGGCCATTACTTAATACACAAACAAATCGTATATAGAATCGAAAAATTAAAATCATATGAAATATCTTGTTTAATAAAAAGAAAAATGATTTTTGCACTCAACTTTTAGGGTGAGTTTCCGAATAGATTTTATCAAAATCTGATAAAATCAAGTCTTTGATTTTATCCATTCGTGAGGAGAGTTGATAAAATCTTAGATTTTTTCATTAAAAAATCTAAGATTTTATCAACTCTCTGCATGAATGGATAAAATCATGGCTTGATTTTATCAAATTTTGATAAAATCTAGATAAAATCCATTCGAAAACTCACTCTTAATAAGTGTACTTTAAAATGAATGTACATCTTTTAATTGTACTTTTATTGTGTAAAATTTGAAGCACCAAAAAAGTAATTATGGGATTGCAATTGGGAGTATAAAAATATGGACTGCAAAAATCATTCCTCTGTCCGGTACTCCTGTTTGACAGTATAGAGCAAGAGAGAGAGAGAGAGAGAGAGAGAGAATCTCTCTCTCTGTCTGTAACGCTATATAATTAAGAGGGACCCTTTCCAGCAAGCATTCAGTGGCCTTTTCCAGACCGTTTCCTTTTTCTCTCTCAGTTTGCTCTCTCTTTTCTTTTCAGTTTTTTCAGTCTCTCTCCTCCATTTCTGTCTCATTCTTCATCTTCAATTCGAATTAAATTTTGCTTCTTTTTCTCGTGCCTACAGATACTGCAACAAATTCTTCCAACTCACAAACACCCTTTTCTGTATCCTTCTTCAACACATTTATTCCTACCTTAAAAAAACCAAACCCAGCTCATTTCAAGCCCTCACAAGCTAATCTACGACCCTTTTTTCAGCTTCAATTCTTTTGAAGGTCTGTATCTCTATCTGCTTTCCTCTTTCTTTTCTGGGTTTTGTCTAATCTAACCCATTTCCTGTATGCTTCTGTTTTTTTCTCTTGGAATGTTGGGTTTTTCTGAGTAATTTTTCTTGGAAAAAATGAGAGACTTCCCTTCTTGTTTTGGTGAAACCGGAGTACAAATTTCTGATTCTTCATCCTCATATACAAGTAAAAATGCCCAAAATATAGTTTCTTGTGTCTACAGATGTCGATTAAGCAACACTTCGTGCTTGATTACCATTACTTGGACCAAGAGTTTGATGGGTCAAGGTCTAAGTGTTCAGATTGATGATTCTGCAAATCAAACCCTCAATAAATTTGATGTAAAACCCTGGTTGTTCTCTAAGAGAAAAGGGTCCAAGAATTTGGAGGTATATTCTTGTGCAATAGATGTGCATTGGGATTTATCATGTGCTAAATTTGGTTCAGGCCCAGAACCCCTTGAGGGTTTCTACTTAGCTGTGGTTTGTGACCAAGAAATTGTTTTACTCATTGGGGATTTGAGAAAGGAGGCTTACAAGAGGATAGATGCAACCCCTAATCCCTCCTCGAAAGCCATTTTCGTCGCGAAAAGAGAGAACATTTTTGGGAAGAAGTTTTACGGTGCTAGGGCTCAGTTTTTCGAGAAGGGGCAAACTCATAGCGTGTCGATTGAGTGTGATACCGCGGGTAACAGTGATCCAACACTTGTCATCCGGATAGACAGTAAAGCAGTTATGCAGGTGCAACGGTTGCGATGGAAGTTCAGGGGAAACCACACCATTTTGGTGGATGGGCTTCCGGTTGAAGTGCTGTGGGATGTTCATAACTGGTTGTTTGGTAACGTGGTTGGGGACGCGATTTTCATGTTCCAGACTCGTCATTCGTCCGAGAAGTACTTGTGGAGCAGCAGCGAGTCCATCTCGGATCAGTCCATCTTGAGCTGGTCGTGTTCGCAGGGGTTTAGGGATTCTCAGTTACATGGTCTTGGTTTCTCCCTCATTTTGTGTGCTTGGAAGAATGAATAGAATCGCGCTTTCTTTTCCAACCCGAGTGCTGAAATATTTGGGGTTATAGTTTCAAATTCAGATCGCGAATGTTTGGAATCCATATTATACGAGAAGACATTGCTTTCGCCTTCAGAGCAGCATGACTGTTCAGAAAATCCAGATTATTCAAGAAGACAACGTCGCGTTTGCTATACGACGAGGAATGTGATTGATAGTCAAGTATGATGCAATATAGCATTCCCATACTTTTCTACAGCATTTTTTTTCAATTCAGGTTAAGAAGTTAGATTTTTTGAAATTATTTGCTCCGAGTTGTGTTTACGAATTACATACTGCGAGGCTTATATTGTAGCCTGTAGGTTGATCTACAGATTTTCTTGGTTTCTAAGTTATTCTCAGTGTGCTGCTTTTTCTCTGTAACGACGAAAATTCTACCTCTATCAGAGAACAAAGCAGTTAAGATACATTCTTAGCTGATTATTAAGATATTAATCGTGAACTCGGCTCTATCCATATAACATCAATTTCACTAGTAATCCCCGGGAGAGAGGGCCCTGTAGTCACTACACCGTATAATGAGTAAATCTCAACTGTCCAAAGTGTTTTAGACGGTCTAAATCTTAAATAAACCGTTCACGTCCCGTCCAATCTTCTCTTCACTATCAATCTCCTTCAATCTATCGAGCGATGCCTTAGAAGAGACTTCGGGAAATCATCTAACTCCTTTACGACAGCTAAGCTATTGTACCAATGCAAACCACAAATGAGAAATCAGAAAGTGGGAGGGAAAAAAGGAACAAGGAACATGCTAAGGTTTCACCTTATTTGTTGCTTCTTCCATAAATCCCTAAACAAATTCAGGCTTTGTTCGATTTGGATTTTGAGGGAGGGTTTTTGGGGTAATGAGTAGAGAGAGAGAGAGAAAATTTTATTGGAAACCGTATTGGGTGGGTCTTGAGACTCAAACCGAACAAGGTGTCAAAATCCCAGAACGTAACAAGATCTCATTCCGCTTGTATCAACACACACCTGATCGAACCATCTACCCAATCTCAAAAATCACATTTACACAATCTCAAGAATCACTGTTTCCACTAACACATGCCAAAATGCAATGAACATACCGATAACATATGGGTGTTTTTGACACAAATTAGAAAGATCCAACAATGATTTCCACACCTTCCTCTATCCATTACGCTCTGGATACATTTCCGATGCGTTTTAAATGTTTTGAAGCACATTTTTTTTAGTTAATATAAACAGCATACAGAAACAAAAGTTCGATCCTTGGATCCAAGCACAACCAAGGATCAGAGATAATCTGCTTTGCGAACTTACAATCCAACTACATTAAGGTTCATGCATAAAATTGCATAAAGAACTAATTAGAATCAAGCCCATGTTCATCACCCATGATAATTAGCCATCATTTGGGGCAGGCATTATCCGGAGTCTTTCCTCGGCTTGGACTTGATTACATCCAGAATACTTCTCTTCTTCGGCCAACAACGAGTGCAAGTCACTACCATTGGCCAGGCTGTTGAACTCAACCGCTTTGGAAGGCATTGTTGGATACCGCCGCTGGCAGAACGTCATCAACCTCTTAACAGATTGCAAATACTTGCGAGTCGTCTCATCATTCATAATGTGGGCCACACTACTGGTGTGGATTTTCTCACGGGCAGAACGTTCGTGGATACCAACCATAGTAACTCCAATGGGCCACGGTGCATTTCCAATGGCTAACCTGATGTAATGGTCCATTGCAGCTAGGTAGTCTCGCTTCATGCAGCATTCAACCATCAAGAGCAATGCTTGACGAATATCATCTGGAAGAACCTACAAATTGGTGACACGAGTTCAACTATAAGCCTATAATGCTATACACTTCCTCTTCATATGAAATGCACAGTTCTAAATCAGTATGAATTATGGTAAAGGCAAATTACTTGAGACTTATAAACACATCAAGGAGAACAAGAGAGAGGCTTAATTCTCGAAGTAACTTGAGGCACAGGTTTACAACACTACCCATATTAATATAAGGATGGGGATACCACTTCCCCTCCAGTTTAGCTTCAGTAGTTTCTTTGCAGTAATGCATTGATTTCAGTTTTGTTTTGCCTTACACCTTTTTCTTGAGTTGTTTTGGCCTGGATTTGATGCCTGTTGAGTCTCCTTGAAGTTTGCAGGTTTCGCTAAAGTGTGTATTGTTTGGGATTTTTAATGATTGAACATTTACCATAAAAGGCTTAAAAAAGTTCCCACAAACCTGGTGGACAGAAACCATCAGATTAAATTTTTGATGGTTTGATCTGATGCATTGTACGAGCGATACATCAAAAAACTAAGAGAGATCTATTCTGTTTTGCTATTGAGGACTACTGAAGTTCAGGAGGAAGCTCCGCGACGCCCCAAGTCTTTAAGACTCTTTAACTGAAACAAATCATTACCAGTGTAGAGAAAGGGGAGAGGACAGCTGCAGTTGTTGACCCAATAGGGATTATATTAAGGGCCACTTCCTTACGTGCATCAAGCTCATCACGAAAGGTTCAGCGGAATGAGAGAGAGTTTAACGATTCACATCAGGTTGATGCTCTTACAGAACTATGGAACAACAGACATCCATCTTTTTGGGAGGTGGGAAATAAAGAGATGCAAAACGAGGCACCTTCCGATGCCATTAGTCTTTCCTCTTTGTTTGACAGCACAACATTTTTTAGCACTAATTCTTTGTTTGACAGCACAACATTTTTTAGCACTAATTGTTAGTACAAATGAACTTTGCATCATGGAACACTAGGGGCCTGAACCCCACCTTATCTCTTCATTTTGGTTATGGAGCTCTTATCTAGAATTTTTCAAAATCACATGGATAGTCAATTAGTCAGAGAGCAATTTTGTTCACCCTCCTTAAAAGAGGGTGAACAAAACCCTCTCTCTTATTGGTTGAAACATGTGGGTTCCACAATAAAGTGATGCCATGTTTATATCAAAGTGATGTCATGCTTACCAAAAAGTGTATTGCAGAAATAAACATGACATCATTTTGTTGTGGGACCCACACTAATTCAACCAATAAGAGAGAGGGTTTTGTTCACCCTCTTTTAAGGAGGGTGAACAAAATTGCACTCAATTAGTCATAGTGAACAATTAGCTTTCATCCGAAATGCAAACACCTGGGGATTAGTCACGTTTGTTTTGCTGTTGATATCTTTATTCTTTGCTATCCTAATGTTCAATCCTTTCAAATTGTCTATAGTGCTCTCCTTGAGTTCCACAAATTTTCAGGGCTCCAATCTAACGAAAATAAGAACAGAATCTACATTGCTGGCCTTGATGATCAAACAAAAGAAGTTCTCTGCAGCTTATTGAGGTTTCAGTAGGGTACCCTTCCTCTGAAGTAGTACATTGGAGTGCCTCTTATCTCTACTAAACTATCTTTAAGGGACTGCAATGGCCTTATCAAACTAGAATACAACTTGAAGTGGTGGGCTAGCAAATCTCCGTCCTATGCAGGGAGGTTGCAGTTCATTAAATCTGTTCTATTTAGTATACAGATCTACTGGACAATGCACTTTATCCTTCCTTGCTCCATTTGTAAACACATTGAGCAATTCTTCAGGAACTACCGCCGGACAGTAACTCTTATCATCATTCCAACAAGGTTGCCTGGACAGCCATTTGTTTACCTAAAATGAAGGGGGTCTTAGTTTGAGAAGAACCAAAGATTAGAATTATGCCTCCTTTCTTAGACATACCTGGGCCGTTTGCTCTAAGCCAGTTCCTAATGGGTGCAATGGTGCTACCACTACCTCATAAAAAACAAATGCTTTTGGACTATTCCTATCCCATCTGACTGCTGTTGGACATGGAGAAAACTCCTGAGAGCTAAGAGAGATTGCTAAGCCGTTTATCAAACACACAATTTGTAATGGAGAAGGTACTTCTATGGGATGGCATTTGTCTCCTCAAGGCCCTTTATGTGACTAATTTAGTCCCAGGACTATCTCATCTTCTGGGATTCCTCTTTCAGCAAAGGTATCTCTGATCATATA
This sequence comes from Vaccinium darrowii, assembly GCA_020921065.1. NCBI lineage: Eukaryota > Viridiplantae > Streptophyta > Magnoliopsida > Ericales > Ericaceae > Vaccinium > Vaccinium darrowii. The sequence goes on from CM037162.1 coordinate 38,597,478, forward strand.
TAATGGCCAATGGCATGGCCTTTTCCCCCTTCTCTACAACCATCCTTTGCTCCTAATTCTGATCTGTAGAATTGATCCAGTTCTGTTGATCAAGGTAAGAATCAATCGAGGCATGCGTAGTTCAAACTTTTCAAAAAATGGTCCAAATCTTTCAATGAACTCAAACAAATCAAGGCAATACAAATGTACTTCACATGAACACGTAAATTCTGATCCATTAATTACCCAAAAAAAAAAATTTCTGATCCAATTTCAAATTGAGACAACATCAAATGACACAACATAAAAATTAACAAGGCAATATATATGCTAGACCCATCATATAAACTGTGTCTAATGAAGTTTAACTCTTTGCCCACGCTGGTTCAAAAAAAGTTCAACTCTTCATGCCCTCGGTAGCCAGTAGCCCTACTACCAGGAATCACTGCTTTCAGTGATCAGTAGCCTTCTATTAGGAACTACAAATTGCCGCCTAGTAGTCTCTTTATTTAGTAGGAAACACTTCCTTCGGTATGATAGCTTTATAAAGCACACTTCGGAAGTTCTTATCCCTCAAGTGGGCTACCAGTCTTACGCGGTTACCTACTAGGAACCACAGCTTTTTAAACTCCGTATAGCCGATAGTCTATTCGCTACTAGGTGCCTCTATTACGTCGTTTGTATAGCATATAGACCTTTAGTTTCCAACCTTCTTTGTTCCTTACAGAACCCACCATTGGAAAACCATCCCAAATCATCATTATTATGCACATAAGCTTGCCAACATGCATCTATGGATCTTCGAAATTATAATTAACATCCAAAAGGAGTTTGAATTAGGGTATGAGCAGAGCACATGAAACTCGGAAGTCTGTACAAGCACAAGAGAAAGAAAAGTTTCAATATCGTTTTAATTAAATTACTAGAAAGGTAGTTGCGCGCAAGGCGCACAAATTTATGCCCATAGCCCATTCAAATAAATAGGCCCATCATGAATTGAGACTTCCATTGATCGGTCATAGTGAAGCATTACCATAGTACACTTGCTTGACATTTTAACTCCCATTTCCCTTTCGCCTTGTTCGACGAGTGAATATTAAAAAATTTCAAAGTAATGCGGATTTATTAAAGGAAAAAATTGCTGACGATGACATTCGAAGTAATTACTAAAACTTTTAAACTATACACATGACCACACAACAGAACCAATGAATCTATAGCCTATTACAGTCTTAAGAAGCAAGACATGAAGTATGGATTATAATCTTGTTATCGAAATAATTCGTGGCAAATTGGTGGCAAAATAACAAGTACGTATACTATCGAACCAACTCATATTTCAATAAATTGGCCTAAAGGCCAAGTTTGGGACTATAAAGTGTGTTTAGTCCAGTCTAACTTATTTTGAGGCCTCCAATATATTAATAGAAAATTTTGAGGGCTCAAGGACAATATTAGACAAAATTACCCTTAATGAACCCCCACTCACACGCGAAATGCTGACCTGCTCGGATTGCAAGCCAGAAGCCAAATGTCACAGATTTGGAAATTTGGTAATAAAATACCGTACATTGTGCAGCAAGCCAGCATTAGCTTTTCATACAGCCAATCAAGGTTAGCCATGTGGCTAGTTAAAAAAGAATCATGCTTTGAAAGCTCGCATGGATCCCACTTCCCCGTCACTTTCAATCTGCCCAGAGCCCACCCCGTCTCTCTCTCTCTCGTGTGGAACAAAAATTTATTTCTCTCTTTAATTTTGAATTTCAATTTTATGGGGTTTAGGCTCTTTTGGGTAGGGTATACTAGGTTTAGGCATTTTAGGTTTAGACACTTAGGGTGCACTTTCTAATTATAGAATTTTAGTGGTTTAGGCACTTTCATAGGGTACCCTAGAGTTTTAGACACTTTCATAGGGTACCCTAGGGTTTAGAGTTAGACACTTTCATAGGGTAGCTGACGGTTTAGATTTAGGGTGCACTTTCCAATTATAGGATTTTAGTGGTTTAGGCACTTTCATAGGGTACCCTAGGATTTTAGGCACTTTCATAAGGTATCCTAGGGTTTAGGCACTTTCATTAGGTTTGGGGGTTTAGGCACTTTTATAAGGTTTTGGGGATTTAGGCACTTTTATGACCTAGGGGGGTATTTTTGGAATGGGTGGGTGATTTGTCCTATTGGCATTAAGGAAATAGTTTATGTCCTATTTCTATGATTGACTCCTATACTATGTCCTTTTCGAAGAAAGACTCCTCATATTTTCCCCTTGCAAACAATGCCATTCTTTCCTAATCAAATATTCCAAAGGGTGTGAAATCTTCCTAAATTGAATTTTTCAGACCTTCTAAATTAAAAATTTTACACAATATAGCTATATTAACAAAGCTCGGAGGGCATGCCCCAAAAGCAGCCTGAATTTTTACAAACCCACTCACTGCCTTTTTTCTCGTATCACTAATCCCTTGCTAAATCTCCCAAAAAAAATGGACAAAATCAAGCAACAAAACCCTAGCTTCTATTCCAACAAATCTGTTAATGTGGTTATCCTCATTCCATTTGAAAACAAATAATGAATGATCTTGCGAAACTGTATGGCCGTCTCAAGGTTTCTCATTATTATTTCACCTCTATTGTGAATATCCAAAGAAATAATTCGAAACAGGGAAGTGAAAAACTGAGGGCAATCAAAGAATCCCAACCCTAGGAAGAAAATTAACCTCGATTTGTCTGATTTTTGCGGCCAAACGGCTGTCGGCGATGTCTTCTTGTTGGCTGGGAGGACGCAGCTCCGGAGGCGAGCTTCAATTCCTTCCTTGCAAACCAGATCCGTCAAGTTATTGGGTGGATTCGCTTGTTCTGTGTGTGTGTGTGTGAGAGAGAGAGAGAGAGAGAGCGCGAACGAGTAATGAGAGGGGTAGGAGAGAGGAGAAGAAGCCTCTGGTCTTCTAGCAATGAACGGGTAACGAGGGGGTAGGAGTCAGGAGAAGAAGCAAGAAGCTTTCAGGTCTTCCAGCCTATACCCACCAAACGGCATCGTTTGGAGGGTAGCCAAGGGGCTACTGTAGCAGCAATTCGCACGAAGTCGTTTTGGACGAAAGTTTGAGGGACGAAAAGTTAGAAACAGTTCCCACCCGGTACCGTGCTTTATATAAATGGAAATCACTGGCTTACATCACGTCCAACTAAGGATGGAATTCCCTCAAGTTTAGACGCAATTCTGAAAGATAATGAAAGCAATCAAATGTTAAAAACAATTACAACTATCCCGGGCCCTGAGGTTAGAACCCAGAAGATCACTTGCTGGATTTCAGACCTGCAGTTTACTAAACGATACATCAAATTTTGAAGAATTAGACCTTCACTCTGTTTTGCTTTAAAGAATACTAGGTTTGGGAGGAAGCTTCTGTCATCACTCAACAGTAATAGGCTGTGAGAACTGAGAACCACGGCAGTTCTCTACAAAGGTGTGGCGTGTTACACTTTTCAGAGATACAGTATGGAAGCCTAGGACTTAAAGAGGTCCTAAAGAAAACACCATGATTTTGGTTCTGGTTTTCTACCATATGTCAAGTTGAATATTGGTCTCTAAAAAGCATCCATACAAGTTCCTTGATCATCTGAGAACAGCCCTGTTGTGCCCAAAACACAAAACCTGTTTATGGAGTCATTATTTACTTATATATATTCAGGGGCGACGCTAGGAAAACTTCTCACTGGGTTCAGACTTCAGCCTTTAATTTCAATATATTCTATTTTTTTAAATAGGAGCAGTAATGATTTCCCTATTTCCCTAGAAAATAGTACATCCCTCCTAGTAGAAGGGGAAAAGTAGAGTAAAAAATCTAGACTCAGTCTATTTATAGACTAGCAGACTTGAAATGATGCATTTGTAATAGGTGTGGTAGGCCATACCATTCCGAAAGCTCTTTTCTTTCACTGTCAAATACAATTAATGGGTTCAACGTAACAAATTGACTGGGTTCAGGACACATGTCAGTGGTCTAAGGCGTACAAATTATACATGTACAGTAAACAATTTTCAAAAGTCAGTGGGTTCAGCTGACCCCACAACCTCCTACATGGCGTCGCCCCTGTATATATTCACACCTAAATCAAATTCCTGAGCTCAGGCAGTCTATGATTCAATCTGAAGTTCTAAACCCTTTATCACAGACTAAGGAAAATTCCTGTGATTCTTAGTGTGTGCACGCTAGCGCATCTGCATGTGTGCTTGTGTATCACTTGTCTTAATTGTGACTTGTTTGTGTTTATTTCCTCCACGGTTCACTTAGGGGAAGAAAATAATCTCTTTATTACCCCATGTGGACAATAAACTTCATATCGATTCAAAACTTAACAAAATTCTCTTAAGAATTCAGCATAAATAGACTAACGTCTAACAGTAAGTACCCAAACACAGCATACCACAGAAATAAGATAGTAGTAAGCAATTGAATGCAATCAAAAGTTACCTTCTTCCTGCAGAACTTGAACAACGGATGCAAGTACCTAGCACACTGCTTAAATGTGGCAACAATAGACTTCCCTTTTGCTGTCCTCCTCTCTGCATCCCCCATCTCATTCAACTCCTGATTCCACTCATTCAACAGCCTCTTAAAAAACACGAGAATCTTATCCTCGTCACACAAGTCCTCAAAATCTGCCTTCATACTCTTCAAATCCTTATCGTAATCCACCCCCGACGACCCCCCTTCCCCACCGCTCACATCATCCTCCCCCCCTCCCTCCTTATCCTCCCCCCCATCCTCTACCCCCTTCCTCTTGCTCGAAACCCCTGACTTCTGCCGCTTCTTCAACTCCACGATATCACGCAAGAAATCATTCGTTTGCCCTTCCGTCATATCACTATCGTCAATCTCAAATAACCCAGCTTTCAACACGTACTTTAAACGGTCCTACAAGAGGGGGGAAAAACACAGGTATAACATCAACAAGTAGATTAAAAAAAAAACATAGGCCTCTGGGCAATGTGGAGAAGAAAAAACTAGTCGAACAAACAGAATAATCCAAGATCAAACTAAATATATTAAGCATAACAGACGTCTTTTTCGTTAGAGATAATTGCATTGTGATTAAGTTATGGATAATTAATATGAGTAGAAAAGAAGAAAGTAAGGTAGATAAAACCCTTCCTTTTGTTTGAATTCAGCCAATCAAAAAATCTTCCATACAGATAGCGATCAAACTAAAGATAGTAAACGAAACAGAATTTTTTGTCCTTGGATATAATTGCATTCTGATTGAGTTATTGATACTAAGTGAAAAGAAGAAAGTAAGCTAGACAAAAACTTAGGTTTGAATTCTTCCATTCAGAAACCCTTTCCTTCTTTTTTTAATCCACCCAATTATAAACCCTCCCATTCTCCAATAGAATAAACTAGACGTCCATAAAATATCTCAATTGAACTATAATGGAATAATCATCAAATTCAATTCCGTTCTAAATCTTACCAGCCTCGCCGAATCGTCTTCGCCAAAGAGAGTGATGGGTTCTTTGAGAAACCGGAGGCGGCGGATGACTTCTTGCTTTGGGAGGTTGAGGTCGTCGATCTTTTGCTCGTTGGTTGGGGGTTTTTTGGAAGAAGAGAGGGTGGAATCGGGATTTGATTTGGAGGTGGAGTTAGAGTTAGGGTTTGAGGAGGAGGAAGCAAGAGAGGAGTTGAATGAGTGTTGTTGATTTTGTTGTTTCAGGGCTTTGGCTTCCAATTCGCGCTTTTCTTCTTCTCTAAGACGTTGGATGCGTTTCTGTTCGATTTCGGATCGTTTGAAGATTTTCCGGCCGCCGACGTCTTGCTCCAGGCTTTTACGCTTCCTCGCCAGTTCTTGCTGCAGGATGTCCATCTCTGCTCCTCTCTCTCTCTCTCTCTCTCTCTCTCCCCGACGGCGATGACTGATTGTAGGCTCTGTTTGAAACTTAGGCTCTGTTTGGATCGTGGGGAAAGGAAGATGGAACTTATGCTGTGTTTGGAAGAAGTTGGGGAAAGAAAGAGAAAAGAAGGGAAAATAATTAAGAAGGAAATTAAAGGGAAAATAGAAGAGAAAATGGGAGGAAAGTTAAATAGGAATTTAAATATTGTCCTTCCTCTTTTTGTAGAACCAAACAATGGAAGAGATTTTTTTTTTAATTTTTCCTTCTTTATTTGGATCTGAAAAAAGAGGAAGAAAAATATTCAAATTTCTATTTAACTTTCCTCCCATTTTCTTTTCAATTTTCCTCTAATTTCCTTATTAATTATTTTCTCTTTCTTTCCCTGTTGTGTTTGATAGCCTGGGAAAGAAAGGAAAATAAAATGAAGGAAAGAATGAGTAAGGTTAAGAGGGAAATTTTAGTTAAAATAATCAAACGAGGAGGAAATTCTTTCATTTGGCGAGTGAATTTCACTTATAACCTTCAAACTGTGCACCATTTTTCTATGTCGTTCTCAAACAACCAAAATTACCCATTTCGTCCTCAAACTATTCGATTTCATCCTACTGGGTCTAATTGATAACTATTGCTAGGAAAATGGATGGAAAGTTGCACATGTGCAACTCAGGTGACCTCCTAAAGCGCAGAATTGCCATTTTTAGTCATTCTTCCTCCCCCCCCCCCCCCCCCCCCCAACCACCACCACCACCACCACCACCACCACCACCACACACACAAACGAGATGAAATTCTATAGATTATTCCTTTTCTTGTCCCTTATTTCCTTTTCTTTTTCTAATGAATCTGCAATTTCTCATTCTCATCACATTCTTCCAAGACCTCTGATTCTCAAATACCTAGGAACCATCGCAACTCAGTTGAAAAATTCAACAGAGGAAATTAATTCACAGTGTACCTGTTGGAGATTCGCTGTTGAGACTGACAATTTAAGCCCTTGGAAAACAATCTCAAAGGAAATTCACTCTAATTCAAAACAAACACAACCAATCTAATGGAAAATAATCAATTAGTAAATAAAAAATCAACATAAAAAATCACGAGGTATTTATTTATCAATAATCTCATCAAGCTAGACATGGGTTTTCAAGAATTAATTCAAAACAAGCACAACCAATACACTTTCTACATACACGATTAGGTATGTATCAAAGTCAATAACAGAGTATCGGAGTCAACCAATACACCCAAATTTACACAGGTTTACAAGAATCAATTGGTAAATAAGAAATCAAAATAAGAACATAGAAAGAAAAGAACATTGACCAACATCTTGAAAAGTGAAATTGATGAGGTTGAATTGACAATAGCGCGAACAATGATGGAATCTTCATCATCTGTAGTTATAATAATACTTTCAAGGGCGTCGAGTCCGACACCAGCCATTCTCATTGTATTGACCAAATAGTGATCGAAAACCCTCGAATAGAATCGGAGCAGAGCGACGATGGTAGTGTTGATGTCTGATATTTGTAGATACATGCACTCTTTTGTTGCAGTGGCCGAATTCCGTCAGCCATCTCGGTCACCATCGAGAGAAATCGAGTGGTGGTGGCGATCGAGTTACTAGATCCTATGTGTGTGTTCTAGAATTGTGGAATGGGAGCAGAATGACTGGGAATGGCAATATTGCCCCCTTGAAATGGTTTGAGGAAGCCATGTGAGTTGCACTTGTGCAACTTTCCATCCAATTTTCTAACGAAAGTTATCAATCAGACCCAATACGATAAAATCGAATAGTTTGAGGACGAAAAGAGTGACTTTTGTAGTTTCAGGACGACGTAGAAAAATAGTGCATAGTTTGATGGATACAAGTGAAATTCACTTTATTTTATTTTATTTTATTTTCTCGAGGACAGCATAGATAGGTGAAATTCACTCTTTTTATTTTCCTTTCCCTTCTTTTCCTTTCCAAGGTGCCATACAGAAGTTCCAAACAGAGCCTAAAACATTTTTTGGGCTGTGTCGGCAAAACTCACCCATTCATTACACACACACAGTCACACAGAGAGAGAGAGAGAGAGAGAGAGAGAGAGAGAGATGACGACGATTCGAAGATTCTGCTGCAACGATCTTCTGCGTTTCGCATCTGTGAATCTCGATCATCTAACTGAAACGGTAATTCTTCTCCCTTCTTCGTTTTCGGCCTTCTTTTTATTTTCTTTCATCGACCATCGGTTATTGAGCTCATGAGGGTTTGAATTTTGCTTAATTTTTTTAAGATGTGATGAAATGCAGTTCAACATGTCGTTCTATATGACCTACCTCGCAAGATGGCCAGACTATTTCCACGTTGCTGAAGCTCCTGGACATCAAGTTATGGGATACAGTACGGTTCTCTGCTATGCTCTTCAATTGTCTTGCATTCATCTACCAAATCGCTATTTTCATAGAAGCTATTTGCGTTATGTTGGTCCCCTTTAATTTGACTTTGCGGGTGATGCTATATTCTAATTGGGTCTTGCTGACTACTTTTAGGCAGTGAATATTAATATCAATGCACATCTCATGGTTACTAATGCGCATTATCAACCGCCTCAGGGCTGCAGCTAGCATTTTTCCTGGGTTGGGTTTCAATTGTTCTTTCGATTCCACTTTACCTCTTTTAGGCAGTGCTTGGATCACAGACTTGTGGAGGGAAAAGATAAGAGACTGAAAAAGCTGAATTCTTCTGTTGTCAAAAAAGTATAAATGGTTCAGTTTATCGATTATTTTGGCGTTTGTATAATTTTCTAAAAGGGGATAAAATTGGCTAAATGAGGTAAAATATTTTGCAAGTGAGTGGTTATTATGAAATTGGATTAGAAAGTCTATTAAATTTCCTAACTGAGAAGTAAGGCAGAGGAGGCAAACATACACATATTAGTCGGTCTGACCTTGTATTTTTATTCAGAATGAGAGCATCATGTGTAATACTACGTTTCCTGTTGAAACTTTACTTCTTCTTCTGTATTAGAAGAATGTGCTGTTTTAGATTGGTAGTTGTTAGGAAGGTAATGCAGTTCCATTATATGCCGTGATAAGTTGGTTCCCGTGTTGTTTGCAGCTAATTATCCCCCTTGTAGTTAACTAATGCTTCCATTGGTTGGCCAAATGATACGTGGTTTCGAATGCATTTTCCTGTTTACAGTTATGGGCAAAGTTGAAGGGCAAGGTGAATCTTGGCATGGTCATGTAACTGCAGTGACTGTTGCTCCTGAATATCGGAGGCAGCAATTGGCCAAGAAATTGATGAACCTGCTCGAAGAAATAAGCGACAAGATGTAAGAACAAAACATATTGAGTGTACTAATATTCTTTTAATTCTCTTGGGCATTATTGCTGAATGCTAATGTTTGTAAAAATGTTCTATAACTTTTATTTCGCTGGAATTGTTTGTTTTATGACATCAAGGGTTTAAACTTGTTACGTTAGTGACATTTGTTAATTCCTGGTTTGGATATTTTCATCCTATATTTTGAGCTGAAGAATTGGGATTCCATCTTGCTGATTTCATGTCATAAGTAGCCATTTGGTCAAATGGGTATTTTGTGTATAATCAAATTGTGTCCTATCATCATTGATATCCGAGTATGAGCGTTAGAATAACTATTATTTTTGACAGAGTTCATAACGTTGATAAAGGTTTGATTACCTTGTTAAAAGATGGGCTGTTGCGTACTTATCACAACAAAAAGAAAGAGAAAAAGAAAAAGAAAAAGAAAAAGAAAAAGAAAAAGAAAAAAAAAATGATGGGCTGTTGCCCGGACCCTTTTGACTCTTCCACCCGTTTCGTCATTAGTTTGTCTCTCTGAAATTCTTTCGATATTCTATCATTTTCTGTATGTTTGTAGGGTACAGGTACACCAGAATCACTAGGGAGTATCGTTAGGAAATTCGTGATCTGTATTGTAGGATCACCCAAACGATCCAAATCAGTGTAACATGGTTACTGTGGTAGGATCCTATGTAGAATCATATTGGGTTGCAAGTACGGTCATGTGCTTCTATTTCACACATTTGAATAAATATTACCCCAACTAGAGATTCTGACCTTCTTTTTGCTAAAGTACAAACCTAGATCCTCGGCTCAAGTCCATTATTTAATGTGTGAAACCGTCTTACAATTCCATGTAGACCCGGTTCGAACTACACTTCCAGGGATCATCAAGTAGCCTTTGTCATGCTCTGAATTGAACATTGGAATTTTGGATATTCAATCTCTACTTGACAAACCATTTTCCCTTTGGTACTTGGGATTTGTTGCATGAACTTGGAGTATTTTTGTTGATTTCCCCATACTTATTATGGTCTATTTGTATTTTGTACCGTAATTCAGTTCTGCCTCAAACTCAATATTCATTTTTTCTGGTCTTTGCTTACTATTTACTACCTTTAGTGGCCTTTTTCATAACATATATTTTCCTCTGTTGGGCTTGACCTTTGGCTCTTCATGAATTGATTGATGGTATATTTCCTTTTTCATTCGTTGGCTCTCATCGATAAAGAGTAATATTCACCTTGTTAATTTAGTTAACATACTGTTTTTGGAATGCCTGGTTTTGGTGTCAATAAGCTTCTTAAATTGATAAATATCTGGAGGGAAAATAGTCGTCGTTTCCTTTCAAAGCTTGAAATTGGGCTGAGATGAGTAGATCATAGCTTTCTTTAGTATTGCTTTGTTGAAAGTTGCTTTTTCCCCCAAGAGGGATGTTTCTCTTTTTTCTTCTGTTTCTACGAATATTTAGTCGTGGGCGTTTCATTACGGAAAAATATGTTTCGGACGGAACAAATGGAATTGGATGAGCTCATGGTAGCATATACTGTTTTGATTAACCATGCATGCTTGCCTTCACAAAAGTTACAAAACTATACATCTAATATTTGTGTCTTATAGTTATGTCTTGTGACATCATACAAGTTGTTTTTCCTGGCAGTGATAAGGCTTATTTTGTGGACCTCTTTGTGAGAGCATCAAACACTCCAGCAATAAAGATGTATGAAAAGGTAATTATTTTCTTAACCTTTTTTTTTTCCAGTTCAATATTCTTCACTGTAAAATTTTTATTGGTAGTAGAACTTTTTATAAGCTGTAAACACTCGCTAGTATGTTAAATATGTGTTTTGGAATTCCAATAGTTGATTCTTTTGAAGTGGCCCTTCTTTCCACTTCAGAAGTTACATAAACTCCTAATTTGGTGCCAAACCTCCTTATTGAACATAAGATAAGGTGGAGTACGACTCCCCAATTTTTTGAAGTTTCATTAGCTACTGAACCATTCTCACCAAGCCGAGGTTATAGGTAGGCAGACCATCTCTCGTGAATCAAAGCTACACAGATTTTCATTATTGCAAAATATGTCAAAATTGCAAACCAAAAGAACTCTCAATTGCAACAAACTTGACTTAAGTCTTAACAAGCTTTCTAGTGAGTTGACTCCACTTCTCTAATCTCAACAATTAAAAATGCGCTTGGATTTTCAGTCTATCACTGCGCTTGGGTTTTCTTGTCTTACTTTGGGTCACAAGGAATGTTCTTCAGAGCTATATCATGTGTTACATACTTGTTTTGCTACAAAGCCCACCTGACCCCCCATGCATTGCATCACTCTCGACATGTTTGAAGGAGTAGTAAAGATATTTGTATTCTTGATGTTCGTGGGTTGGGTTTCTAACTCTTGTCTCTGTTTTAGATTGCATAGTCACCCTTGTTGTCCCTTGGTTACTGAAACTTTCTTTCTGTCGTCTATTGCCTGCACTACCACGCTTTGGTTCATTAAGAGACGCATACATGCATAGATTGGGAAGCATCCACATTCCACCATTCGTAGAAGACATGCTAGAATGAAATAAAAGCATATCATCATGACCTATCTATTGAAAGATTAACTCACAATCTGCTGGACGGTGGTTGATGTATTTCTTGCAGAAAATTTCGTCCTAAGCAGATAACTAATTCGATATGAACTGTATTTTGATCGTTGATGCTCAATGTTTCACGACAGTTTGTTGTATAATAGATTGCTGGTGAATCTCTTTGATCGTGGGTGTCAAATCTGTGTATGTGATAATGAATCAATGTACCTTTTCCCTTTCAGCTGGGTTATATAATCTACAGACGGGTACTGCGATATTACTCTGGGGAGGAAGATGGGTTAGGTGAGTCTGTATGCTTAATCCCGGAAATCGGTGCTCTGCCTTTTGTGGCTTTTACTGCATCTCACATTTTTTCATTATTTTTTTTTATTTTTTTATTTCTCACAGATATGAGGAAAGCATTATCCAGGGATGTCGAAAAGAAATCTGTTATACCCCTCAAAAGACCAGTTACTCCAGATGAATTAGAGTATGATTAATCCTTTTATTGACATGTGACTTATAGAGCTGCAAAGATTGGGTATCAAGACCAATTGCATGCTTTCAGGTATGGCATGGGGTTATGTATGTCCATTGATCACTTGTTTTGTGAGATGTGAAAGTAATGTACGAGTGTGGATATTTTGTGGATTGTGAAGTGTATCATTAGATTTTGAGTGTGCTTGATCATGTTCCTTCCAACTTTTCCAATTATGAGTGGTCATTGCTGTAGACTGAGTTGGCCTTTTACTGAGAAAACAACACTCATCTTTCACCCATTTCGATTCTGTTTTTTTAGGAGATGCATATTTTAGCAAAATATTGCTTTCGACATATTTAACTGTGCAGTTTAAGTCGTAGCCGTTCTCAATTCAACAGGTTATAGACTGGTCATTAGTGGGTCTGATTTGATCTTCTGGACTACATTATACACCGGAAGTGCACGACCTAATTAAACTTGGAACTGCGTTCATCCATTAAAACCTGTAGTTAAATTGTTGCACTGGTAGTCCTAAAAGGGCCCCAATTGGTAAGTCTGAGTCCTGAAGTAGGCTCAGATTGTCCAGCTTCACACATGTATTGAAATGGACTTGTTCCATATTTGACTAGGTCATAAAACCATTTGATATGTGGGCCTTTTGGTGCTGCTTCTTGGCCACATAGTCCATGAGATTGGGCCATGTTAAGTTCCAAATAGGATTAGGACAGTTGGTGGAGTAATGTTCCAAAAGTGTGTTTGGAATATCAAATAGATTTATAAGAAAGAGATCAAAGTAGGTATACATATATATATGTATGCATGTACGTATGTGTGTATTTATTTAACTTGTCAACTTCTTAACATTTTGGTGTTATTTGCACCTTAACTACTGTCTGGTTGGCGGTTATTAGTACTACAGGTTCGGAAGAGAATGATGAACATATATTTCGACACACGGGGGATCCCTTGAGCAAGAACTTTGACTAGTCCTTTGAATGTCTTTTGAGGCCAAAAGGTGCCCATAACATCTCCACAAGGGCTAGTATTTTAGTTGGGGGGGACATCTTAGAGGACAGCTCAAGTTCAAAGCCATGGTGTCCCATCTTGAGGACCCATGGTGGGTTTGCCATGGATTTTGCAGGGCACACGTAATTGAGAGTTGTGGTAATAAGTGACCAAAAATTGAATTGATTTAGGTTACAAGAGTGAACTTATCCTAAAAGGAAAATGGTTTTTGGTGTTGAATCCCCCCTTTATGTATGCAAGGTAAGAACATCTCTCGCCCATCTTCAAATCTCCGTTTAATCCTTGAGTAGCGACTAGCGAAGATCGAGATTTCATTAAAAAAATGGAGATGATGGAGGAGATTGCAGAGGATGGTCTATATCGCTGTTCATGTTATCTTAAAAGCTGGAATTAAAATAAAGTTGATACACTTTGTATATCTCAGTTATGGGAGAAAATGTCGAACTTTCAATATTTGCGTTTATGGAGCAAGTTATATGGATATTGAAAAAAATCTTTGAAATGATTCTTACATTAGGTACTAATTGCGAGCAAGCTGGCTCGGACATCCAGTTCTAAAAAAAAAAAAGGGTACTAAGTACTAATTAATAAATAAAAAATTGGGATCTCATTTGTTTCTGGTAGAAAGAAAGAAACATTGTTTATAGTAGTTTGTATCGACGAGAGAAAGCAGTGGGCTAGTGGTGCAGAACTGAAGATTGGAGAGGTACATATTACCAGAATGGGTTTGCGTCCAAAACTAGGGCCATCTATTTGCTTTATTGTACTCTTGACTGATTGTGAACAAAATTCCCTTCCCTTTCTTTTTTCACTAGAGGCGCACACACTCACAATTTGTGTGCACGTCGAGTTTATAGAATTACATCTACAGATAACATGATGCATAAAACCATAAATAAAGAAAAATTAACTACTCACTCTTTCTCACGCCCGTTCTAATGTTTGAAAGAAGATACGGGAAAATCTTTTATTGGATGCAAATGGGTCTATAAGATCAAGACTCATTCTGATGGTTCTGCTTACATTTTATTTCATAGAATTTAGAAAATTCACATAAAGACCAACAATGCCCAGAGAGAGATAGACTGCAGTATAGCAGTTGAGAAACCTTTGGTCTTCAGAGTTGAGAAACCTTTGGTCTGCAGAGTTGTTTGGGAAAGAGAGAAATCACCGTGTAGCCGTTGGAACATGGAGAAGTTGGTGACCTGCGAGTGGGTTTTCTTGACAGATTTGTCCCCAACAGTTATTGAAGATATAATATCTAAACTTGTAATAAAAAGGTTCTAAAAGGGTAATTTAGGAAGATGAAAAGTCGACACAATGACAAATAAGGGAGATACCAAAGTGGTATTGTCCCTTTCTATATTAGAATAGATGTCATTTGTTTTTTCTTGCACTATTTCTACACCATCTAGTTGATTTCCTCCTGCCTCTCTCTTCCATGCGTGCAGTGCAGCCCCTTTGGGATCCACTCCGGGTTCCGTTGTTTGATCCAAATTGTTCATTTCGTTCGTCTTGTCAGATATGCAGTCCACGTAAAAATTCATGTTGATTGGACATCAGTAACTATTTGATCGGTGACTATTTTAACTTGAGAGTTTTGTAGATAAAAATCACCTACATTAGTTTCATTGAGTGTTTCGTTTCCAAGAAAAATGTAATCTGAAAACATAGTTACCGATGTCCGAGTAACATGAATTTTTATGTGGTCTATATACCCAACGAGTTGAACAAAATAAAAGATTTGAGTCAAATAACGGGACCGAGAGTGGACCCCAAAGGGACTGCATAGCACGCTTGTTGTGCACTGGTCCCCAGACATTGTCGTGGGTATCAATCGCTATCAAATAAAGAAGGTTTCAAACCCATACCCCAGTTCTCAAGTGCTTCTTGTGCATTCATTCACTTCTCCATGATTCAGTTGCCTTGCCACCCTCTCTCTCTATGGAAGATTTTGTAATACACAATCCAGCCCACTCTTGGAATCCCCTTTCTATCCTCAAGTAATGGCTTGTTTGTTATGACATGACATGTCTAGCATATCATTACACTATATATTTTAAGTCAGGTGCTGTGGATATCCGGGCCGTCCGATGCTCGAATGGACGGTTCAGATTTCATCTTGCACGCACGATAACGAACAGTTCGGATGCAAAGGTGCCAAGATGAAATCTGGGCCATTCATCCGAGCAACGGACGGCCCGGATAAGCACAACACCTGCTGTGCACGGGGCTGCACAGCAGCAACCCCAGGTCCGAAATTTGCACTGAATAGCATTCTGGATCCTCTACCTTTTTGGTTAGTACCTGTTGAAAACAAGCTATTCGTCCAGTATACCCGTTCAAACCAGTCTTGTAAGTCCTCACCGTACGGATGGTTTAATTTGGGTTTTCCGATATCAAAGTTGGGTTCTGAATTCTGATTTAGAGAAATAAACCATGGATTTACGGTCTGGTTTACAGATTCATGCTCACATGAATGACATGGAACCAAATCGAACTGTTATCGAATTAGTACTTGTTTAGCTGAATAGTCTTGATATAGTGATATATTCCCAAGCAAACTAGGAAACCAAACTGGAAACAAACCATTTTTCGCTGCAGTTCGTGGTACGAGACGTTGTTCATCTTCTGTTTGAATTAATAATGCTTGGTAATCGATTCATCTTAGAACAGAACCAAATCGATCCGTTCGCACCCTCACGTTACCAACTCCCAGCTATCTGTTTGAACTCTTAGGCTTTACTCAAGGCCATGGAGCTTAATATATATTTTTTTGAGAGCTTATTGTTAGCCTAGTTTTAAAGGTGTCTCTATTGCTAATAAGAATGATTTTAGGGTTGTGGGAGTATTGGGAATTTTCTCCTTGTCTATATTCTCTTCAATGGAAAATCAATGTGTGAGATTTGGTGGTTCCTCCACCATCATACCCACACAACTTCCTTTACTTGGCCTGCCATTTGCACCTACACAAGTTCAAGGAAAACATTACCCCAACAACCTTAAAAGATATGCAAATTCCTTTCCACAATTAAGTGGAGTACTTGTTAGGCTGAGTTTCTGCTGTGGTGTTTTTTTTTGGTTTTTTCGACGGTATTTTCAGTAGTTTTCAACAGGTTATTGTCCTCACAGTATCATTCAGCGGAAACAACACTCACTTTTGACTATAAACGAGAAAACTGTATTTTTAGTGGAAACTCGGCTAATCTTGATGTGGTACCCTAAAATATATACTCAGCTAATCTTTAGTTTTGGAACTTTCCCAAGTGTTTTGTTTTAGGTTTATCTTGTCCCTTGCCTTGTATTGAAAGAGGCCAAGTGTTGTATTCCCACTCATTAAATTGTGCCAGTGAGCTATCGACAAGTCTTGAATTTCGTACCCTATAAGGACATGATGAATATTTTGGCACTAAAAATGATTCTTGGCTTTGCGTGTGTTTTTGTTTTACATGTTTTGTTCGTTTCCAAAAATAGGAATGGAAAAATGTAAACAAAACAGGGCATGCACGGGCGCATAGGTAAGAGATATTCTACCAGGGACTGATACTAGGGGTGTTCACGGAAATCGGTTCGGTTCTCGATCCGATCCGCTCATGACGGATTGTTGTTTTTAAGATCCACAACATGGATCAGTTCGGTTGAGGATTGTGCGGATCGGGCGGATTTGGCGGATCAAAAAAGGATTATTAGGCGGATTGAGCAGATCGAACCCGAACCGAACCGAACCGCGCCGCATCCGTCAAAATAAAAATATTAGGATCCGTATCCATCCGTAACATACCTCGGGTGAGTAAATGAACGGATCGGTTTAGGCTGTTTGGGCTAATTGAACGGATTGGGCGATCCGCTGGGCAGCCCTAACCGGTACAATACCTTTGTTGTCTTTCTCTGCAGAAATTATTTCTGTAACATATCGACAAAATCTGATAAAATGATTATTTTTTATGTACTTACAAGTTGGGTGTTTTTTTGGTACACTGAGTACATGTCCGTCCCTGGGTCCGGGGAAAAGCACTGCAGGGTTGTAGTCCCTCAATCATAGCCATCTCTTTGCCAATCAACGGCCTGGATTATTCTACAGGTAAATAGTTAATCAACTATCCTACAGGTAAATAGTTAATCAACTATCTAGATTATCTAAGATAACTATTTACCTGTAGAATAATCCGGGCCGTTGATTGACAAACAGACGATTGTGATTGGGGGACTCTCGGAGCTGTCCATACTCCATCCCCATATTCTATTTTGGGATGTCCCTGAAACTTGGTAAAAATTCATTATTACCCTTGTGTTTAAATGAGAAGCATAGAGTCATTTGGTTAGGTTCAGGGAGCAATGCCGAAAGCTAAATTAATCTTTCAAAGAGTACCTAGCAAAAAAGAAACGAAGAAAAATAAAACTATTCGACCCATTTTTTCCGGAAGGAAAGCGTTATTTTTGTTAATTTTAAGCTAGGTCTATGGACAGTGGCGGAGCTACATTGGGGCCAAGGGTGGTCCCGGCCCCTCCCGATTTCCTATTTTGGAGTACATTTTACATATTTTTTGTGTGTAGATATTCGTAAAAAAAAAATATACAATTTTGAAAATAATTAAAAAGTAAGAACAATTTATATTTCGAGAACACTAAGTTATGGTGAATGGTACCGTGAGATAATGATATTGCGTTCGTCAACTAATATGATAACCAAAATCCTAGAAATTAATTTTTTAATTTATCAAAACCATCTCATTAAAACTTGAAGACTGGATTCAATCTTGAAAAAATTATTGTATGAAGATTTATTTCATAAACCGGCCCCCTCCGACTTCGATTTCTGGCTCCGCCATTGTCTACAGAAATCTTATTTGACAAATAGTTTGTGTCTAGATTGACACTTATTTCTTCCTATACTTCTAGCTCAATGGTATATCAACATGTATACCTAATTTCCTATCCAATAACTAAACTAATTTACTCTTTCAAAGAGTACTTTAGCAATGTGAAAATGGATGGTGCCGAGGGTAAAATGGGCATTGTAATAGTAACTCTTTGCCACTGCGAGAAAAGTTTGTTTAATTTCTCGATCAATATCGTCCGGCGAAGAACAGAGCACTGAGTGTGCGAGTTGTTGCATGTCTGATTCGATCTGAACGGTTGTGTTGCGATCATCCATATCACCAACCTGATCACACCAGAAAAATAAATTAATCAAATTTTGCTCAGTTGTCATATCTTTGATTTTTGTTGTGTCCTATGTGGCCCTTCGGCCCTAGTGTAGCCAATGTCCAAAAATGGGAAAATTACAATGTTTTGAGTGATATCATGATGACCCTATCCACTGCCCAGTTTTCGCGCACCTCAATTAATCTCGGAGGCTCAACTCTACTGCCCATTTACAGACAGCCCAATTAAAGCCGGAGCAAAGCTCTGCATGGACTGATTCGAAAGAATTTGCTTACACTTGAGTAGTTAGTTATGAACCAGAGATCTTAAAAGACTTTCATTTATTCATTTTTAGACCTGATAGTAACTTCGTACTCTCTCCGTCCCCAAATAAAAATAGAGTATTTCATTTTGGGCTCTCTCTCAATAAGTGTGTGTTTTAAAAAGTTAATGGGTAAAGTTTGTAAATTATTATTTTTCTTCTTGAAAAGTTATGAGTAAAACTGTAAAAGTGGAGGATAATTTTGGAAAGTGGTGGTAAAAATTATTAGGAGAAGTGTAAAGTGGAGATAAAAGTTGACGTGAAAAGTATTAATGATGATGTTTCTTTAATAAACTGAATTTATGAAGTAACATATTCAAATTCTCCATATATATTCAACGGATGGCGAAGTTATACAGGGAAAATAAGCTACACAAAAATGTAAACTAACTAAAGCAAAAAAAATATAAATAAATAAAGATGAAAAAAATAAGTCAAATGACTCATCAGGCCAAATTTGATTGAAGGCTAGTGGACAACTTGGTTGAGAGATAGAAAATAGAAAAAATGATGACCTATGTTTATGATTTTGCTTTAGTTCTCCATGAACTCAAGTGGGGGTTTAATTTAAGCAAAAGCAATATAGTGATATACTGCATTTAAAAAAAAAAAAAAAACAATCACGCTGGTAAAACCAAAGGTGGAGTCAGAGGGTGGCTAGTAGGGACTGTCGTTGCTACCACAATTTGAAAAACCCCTATTATTACATATATACACCGTCTCACTGAGCAAAAATCCTAGTTCCGTTTCTGGGTAAAACCAATCACATGGGATTGTTACTTACCAATAGTAAAAATGCTAAGTTGGCTAGTACGAGGTTTTATTTTCACTTAATGAAGTCATGCTAATCTCTTTGCTTTTGTCCCTTTTCATTTCCCGGAACCAGTTAGATCCTTTTGGAAGAGGGCTAATGGAATCATTGGGGGAAATAAGATTAAGGGTAATGGGGTCGAGCTATAACGGAAAAAAATTCAACATCAAATATCTTTTTATTATTACCTTAATACTTTTAGAATATATAATAGCTTTATTGATTTGCACTACAATTAGTACTTAGTAGTGTTGGTCTATTCACAAGGAAAAGGTAAGGGAATATTTTTGGAAACTAGGTTAAGAGTTTCAATTCCAACAGCTCCATTTGATAGCTTTAGCTTTTATACGTTATTTGGCGCAAAAAAAATAAAGGTATGAGACTCGAAGATGCAACCTTATGCGTAGAGAGCGTGCACCTTATCACTATATTATATATATGTATAAGTAATTTTTTTATAAAGTGCGAGGTGGCCCAGGCCCACCCTTGCATTGGTGTACTTCCGCCACAGAATGGAATGGACAATGGATAAATAGGTAAGTATAACCTAGGATATGCCCTAAACAAATGCTCTCTCCGTCCCCAAATAAAAGTAGAGTATTTTATTTTGGGTTTTCTCTTAATAAGTGTGTTTTAAAAATTTAATGGGTGAAAATTTGTACAATTAGTATTTGCGATTTTGAAAGTTAATGAGTAAAGAGTTAATCGGTAAAAGTTGATGTGAAATGTGTAATGATGATATTTCTATAATACGTTGGATCTACGAAGCAACATATTTAAAAAGAGACGAATGAACTATGAAAAAATCATTGTCGTGTTTCGCTTTCTTTTAACATTTCTTACCATATGATAGTGTTGGAATTGACAACGAAGTTGGCGACAGACGCTATTGGTGATGTCCGAGAGTCGCTTGTATTGAGAATTTGACACCGGTGCTAGTGATACCTCCCCACTCACCCAACGGTTAGCGCATAAATTTATGCAACTCACAAGAAGCTCGGCTTCTCCTTCGAACATATCTCCTCCTCCTTCCCAGTTCATCATCCATGATTCCCACTTCACAGACAAAAAAAGAGTGAAATCTTCCTTAGATTGTCAAGACCAATACCTCAATTTATGCAAAAGAGTGTGATAGAAACTCACTGCATGAAGCAAGTGGCCGCGGATGTCTCTACCATGCTCCGCCAGTGTGTTTAACGACAGTTGGTTTATGGTTTGGAGCGACGCGCGAACGAGTCCATGTCCTGTTGTTTTCCTGTACCTGAGAAGTTACAAAAGACGAACCATCAGTCATTTATGCGATCGGTTCGTAGTGATTTACGTTTTAAGTTGTTAACTTGCCTTTCATTATTTGCTTGTTCTAGTTGATCACTGCTGTTTCTGAATTCCCGAACAAAGGCTCCTCTTTGCTCACTAGAATTTCCCTCCTTTTCGAAATAAGCCGCAATCGTCTCTATCAAGGTTGTAGTTTTAGCCCATGCCAGCCGTTCGTTTGACCTTTCTGGTTCAAAGATACTTGCGGTGGCCAAATAATATGCCAAAAGCAGGCTTCTTTGACTCACCCCCAACTTGCAATCTGCATACCATCTGCGCGGGATACCATTGTAAATACTACAACTATTAGGACTAATTTGCAATTACTGATGGTTTTTAAGTTGTAGTGACATACTTTTGCACGCTGTGCCATTCCTGCTGATGCAATGCTTGGCATTTATTATAGTCCAATTTTGCAAGCTCAAGATATCTGTTGTTGTTAACATATGGCATCCTGAGATAGAAGTATTTTGATTTTTGAAGTGAACATAATTAGCATTTTGATTTTTTTGAGTATGTTCAATAGTCATATAATTTCGTTCGTTCTCTGCCACTCTTCTTTACGTGTAGGTAGACTTTTTTGTGATAAAGATTCAAGAGTATAGAAAAATATTTTTGTTAATGCTAAAACTTGTGGTACGTTAAGTAGATGTATAAAGTACAAGTCTCTTATGTATTATAATTTCGATATTAACAAAAACAGTTTTGATATTATCATTTATGTTAGAAAATTTCTAAAAGAAATTGATTGTTTTGAAGATCACAAATCAGTCCTAAAAACGGTACGTTGTATTCGGATAGTAAAATAATAATGCCAAAACTTTAGTGCATGAGAGTATCGTACCATGCGCATGGTACAAGGCTTTTTATGCAGTAAAGTTGTGGTATTAACAAAAATAGTTTTGAAAATATCACTATCCTTCGGATTTATAACTTCATGGTGTAGTCACACTCCCATTTTTACAGCCAAACTTACAACCGACTTGTCATATTGCTATATAGTCTCCTTCATTTTCATGATCGGAAACATAGCACGTCGAAAATAAAAGAGTTTTGAAATTTAATTTTATGTAAATAAATCCATGATCGGAACACATTTGTCTTCAGTGTGAGTTCGTTTTTTGCCTTGTCAGATCATGCATTTATTGACATCCAATAAACTTAAATTTTGGCATTTTAATTATTTTCGACATGCTCTATAAGATGTATATTTTCGATCATTAAAATAATAGAGCCTACATGATAAATTTGGCAAATCGGTTATAAATTTAATTTGTTGTAAAAATAGAGCCTATATGAATCATTCAGGTGTCATTCAAAAGGCAAGTGTTTACTTGGGCTTTCTTTATAAAACACAAAAAGAATGAATAGCAGTGGAGAAAGCAATCAAGTACCTGTACAAGGTCTTTCCAATCCAAACATCATCTTCACCCCCATAATGTTCTAAATAGAACCTGGCCTCCACACGAGGCATGCTGGCATACCATGGCATGTCAAGTGCATATCCCACCTGTTTTTAATAGCTCAATACATACAAACAAATGTATATCATATGGTAAAAAATAGATTCATACTATTTTACAAAAAGTATATATGTAACAAAATAGTTAGAGATTTGTCTTAATTTCAATATGGAACAAAAGTTTTGCGCGAAATTCGCCTAATTTTCGTACCTCACCAGGTAAGTCTTTGGTTATTATCCATTTATCAACCAGCTCATTACTAGCTCGTTTCTCTCTCAAGAATTTTGATGAGAATTTATTTGCATCCTCAAGAATCTTTTCTCCTGGAAATGAAATCTGAGAAGCTCTGTACAGATTATACATTCCAGTAACCGCCTGTGTCGATTGCCCGGTAAAGCAGAAAAACTCATCACCCTTTTTAAAATGTTCAAACACATCTGTATGTATAAAAGAAAAACAAGTATGATTATGAGAATATGAGACAAACAATATTTATTTCTACTAACAACACTGCCCGAAACGAGTTTGAAGTCGCAGGTTTGAGATCTTTCGGGGTCCCCAAAAAATGTATTCCAGATGTTCTTTGGGGAAATCAATTTTTGCCTTACAAGGATTAGTTTTCCGTTCACTAACAAAACAATTTCCATTGACTTCTTATTTTCTGTTTTACCAAACACCAGAAAATATGAAAATTGATCCAATAGATAATTTTGAAAAGATATGTATCTCAAGTTACATAAAGTTTGTTTGTACTAATTGCGAAAGGTTCTAATTCATGGATTTGTGACGGATTTTAAAGAATAAAGAAAACAATGACATGCGAAAAAGCAAAATAAAAAGGGGTGACAAGGAAATTACCAGCAGAAACAAGATAACCGTGCAATCTCAAAAGCCTAAACCCCATGGAAGTGTCATCTATATCATGCACCACTGAATTTCTTGCCCAACATATTCCTTCTTCAGTCCAATATCTGAATTTGGATCATCAATTTTCCAAGAAAAAATACAGTAATTAATTTTAGTTTCCGTTACATGGCATAACAACATTCAACAATAGTTATGCACATTTTTTTTTTTCAAGACCTGTGTACATAGTCAACGCATTCTTTAATTTCAGATTGGAAATATCGAGAAATTCCGAGGCGTTCAAGCCGATCAACTGCCCACATGTGCTCGAATAAATCGACCGGGTAAACATTGGGAACTAGTCAAGCAACAAGAATTATGTATAAGTTTTGATAATTAAATCAAGCACTTAAAAAAGGAATATTAAGTAAAAAGGAAAGTACTTTCTACTTAGGGAAAGAAAAATGGCAGTAATATAAATTCTAAATTTATTTACCTCCTCCATTGAATTTTTCAACAGCTGTGGTAAGATATCTTAAGCAATTATCATCTTTGGTCTCCATGAGTGCAAAGGCAGTGGAGGATGGAGAAAACAAGAAAGACCCATCTTGGCATTGGAGTTTTAGTAGCTTTGCCCATTGCAGGCCATGCATTCCTTCCAAGCTATGGAGTAGTGTTGTGGGCACTATGTGCATTATGTCCCTTGGTATCCTATTGCACACAAATCATCATTATTACATGTATATATGTGTCCCAATCATGATAAAAACTTCACACACACACACACACACACACACACACACATATATATATATTGGCAAGATAAGGTAACTTTTACTTCCTTTATCCTCTATCGAATCATGGCTAGGGCTATGAAATAAAACAATTAAGTTGTTCCTTATTTGAGTGATTCTTTATGCACCCTAACCATCAATCCATCATTATATCATTTTAAAATCTGTACCATCGAAAGTTTGCACCCATGATGCCGATGTTCACCAACATAATATTTATGCTATCCAATATCGACGGATAGGCATTGAGATTTATAGAATCATGGCTAGGGATATGAAATAAAACAATTAAGTTGTTCCTTATTTGAGTGATTCTTTATGCACACTAACCATCATTATCATTTTAAAATCTGCACCATCGAAAGTTTGCATCCATGATGCCGATGTTCACCAACATAATATTTATGCTATCCAATATCGACAGATAGGCATTGAGATTTTGGAGATAAGATATATCCAATACGGTTGTTTGGTTGATATTTTTGACACACCCTTTGTCTTATCTTGTTTGTTCTACTTTTGAAAAGCGTGTGCTTTATCAGACAAAAATATTTTTACTATATACATTTTTTGCACCAATTAAAAGTTCTTCATGTGATGCATGTTGTTGTTGTTGTTGTGGTGTGTCCATATATATATATATATAAAAGTAGCAAATATGATTTGTTAGCTTAAATAGAGCCTTGTATATATTCTGAGTTGTTTGAGATGGCCATAACTACATGTATATATACCTTGAAAGCTTTAGATTTCTTCTTTCATATATCTGTTGCAAGACAGGAGAATGTGGTACTTGAATATCTAACTTTCTGGCTGCTTCAATCAGTGAAGGGAAGGCTACTTCAAACCCAATTGGCATGTGCTCGGCATCTTCATCTTCAAGCTTGTTTAGGTTTTCTTTGATGAATGACAGTCCTAATCATGTAACAAAACCAAGGCATTCTCAGCCAACTCAAAACAAAAAGGAAGGGTAAAACACACACACACACACACAAACGCGTACCTTTTTCGCTTTTGTCTGGATGAATATTCCATGATTTCAATGCAATAACGCAAGCTAATGTGTTGATAATACGATCGTGAGCTTCAAAAATGGAGCTAAAACCCCATGAACCATCTTGGTGCTGGTTATTTGCGATCCATTGTAGGCTAGAAGGAAATTGAGGTGCACCACTTCCCCCTATATCTTCCACTAGAGCTACCCATGCAGTGTCGTAAGCCGATATACTTATCTCTCCATCCCCATCGAACCCAACATTGATCGTATTGTGTCGATGAGTTGTTTGATTTTGTTCCATTCCCGGTCCTTTTATCACAAGAAATTACACAACATGCAAAGATAATCAATAACAGAAAACGAAAACGCAAAGACACCAGGGATTTTATGAGGTCAGATGCACATATCTACCCTGTCACGTAATCTTTGCATGTAAATAGAGGGCTCAAAAGTGGAAAAAAGGAAAAGAAAAGAAAAAAGAAATGGATTGTTGAAACCACCTTTTCTAGAGCTTCTTCTAATTGTGTGTCATTCTCCACAATGCCATTCCACTTAATAACTGGCAGACCATTATGAGACACATCTTGATACTCTGCACATAAAAGGAATTCGTGTGTTTTCACTTCACACAGATATATACATATGTGAATTTAATTACCTGTATATATAGTAACTTTAAGAAATTAAATATTTATAATTCTATGGAATTTCTTTTGACAAGAATTCATTTGTACCTTCTGTACTAGGTTTTGATACAACTTTGCATCTCAGATCATGAACACCGCGATTGCCCCACTCTTTTTTACTCCCAACGGACCAAACACCTGCTTAAGAAATGAAATTTAGGGAACTAAACATATTTACCAAAAAAATATTTACATTTAAAATTACGAGAGTGCCATTCACTAAAAAAACAATTCAAATCCCGGTAAAAAGAGACTCAATATATATAAAGCTCATTTTTATTCCATTTCTAGAACATAAAGCTGTGATTCCACGCAGAGATTAAAAGACAATGAACTTTGGAACTACATTGCAACTACTTTGAATCTACTCCACTTAGACGGTTGTGGTTTGTGTTGTGTTCCTATCGGTATCGTAAAAAAGAAAGTTGGAAAGCATTATTGTAAAAAGAAAGTGGATTTTTCCAACTGACCAAAACATCTGACAAAATAGATACGGAAGATCTAAACCGTGCTTGGTTAATCATGAGATGCTGTTCTTTTCAGGGTTTCAGTTTTTGTTTTGGGTGGTTAGAAATCATTAGGAAAAAAGTACTCACACTCCAAAAATAACTCACACTCCAAATATGCTTACTTTCTTACATGTGATCGACAAACATTTTCCAAAAAAAAAAAAACGTCGCAAAAGTGGTGGTGAATGGTGATAAAAGAAAAAGAATATGGGACAAATTTTTTTTTTTTTTTTAGAAGAAGGGAAAAGAAAGAGAGGCTAAGGAAGGACTTACACAAGAAAGAGATTGGTGTGGGTTGCTTGGCCGGAGGGAACGAAGCGGCGCAACCGGAGATATTGGCCGGAGAGAGGCCCTTGGAGAGGAGGGTGGAGGTTTGACAAGTCATAGGTTGTGTTTTTGGTGTTCTTTTCTCTTTGCTGCCGATTTTCTGTTGTTGTTTTGCTTCATAGAGAGAGGTAAGGAGAGGAAGAAGAAACAGGAGGGATTTTATAAGGAGACAAGGGAGGGATGGAGGGAAGCCAAACAGACACGACTACCCAGGAGATTCCCGCTCTTGGCCCCATGAGATCATCCCAAAATTATGAAAATGAGGGTACTTCTGTCTTTTTCCTTTCCATAGATCCAAAAATTCCCCCTTGCTTTTGCTTGCACTAAGCAAATTCAACTTAGGAGTTATTTTCAGGGACAATGATGCTCTAAAATCCTAACAAACCTCAATTATATGGAAACTTATTTAATCCTTCTGGATATAGAATAACAGACTCTATTCAATTGTCAGGAATACTGCGTGTGAAATGAATTCTCAGAATAAGTGAAGTGGGGTGAAGTAAAAGAATTAAATGAAAGTTATTTTTCTGTGTGTGTTCTCTTGACAAAGAATCTTGTAAAAAAACTAAAATTTCTTCCTTTTGACAGGATTTATTTTAAAGGAAAATGTTTTCCAGTGGAAAAATTAAAATTGTGGGTTCCATAATTTTCTCGATAACTGAACATACATAAAATTACGAGAAAGTTGATTTTTCATTCTTTCCTATTTTTTATCTTTTCCAAAGAACAAAAAATTTCCTTCCTTTTTTGCTTTGTAGTATTTTTTAAGACGGTAAAAGCCAAATCTCAATGATATGGAGAATTATTTAATTTTGATATCCTGGGGTATCA
Source organism: Vaccinium darrowii (assembly GCA_020921065.1). Lineage (NCBI taxonomy): Eukaryota > Viridiplantae > Streptophyta > Magnoliopsida > Ericales > Ericaceae > Vaccinium > Vaccinium darrowii. The sequence continues at coordinate 38,624,788 of CM037162.1, forward strand.
AAATTAGAGGGTTTTGTTCTGTGTGTGTTCTTTTAAGAAGGGTAAACAAAATTGCTCTCTATTAAATAGCAGTTAATCCGATACCTTGGTCTTGGTCTTGGTTTTGTTTTTCCTTTTCTGTTGCACCCAAAAGGGAAAAGCATTTAATTAATTAAATGGGATTAATTAATGCCAGTATTTGGGCCACAACTCGAGTGGGGACGTGGGCTTATTTTCTCCAGGCCAGCTAGGACAAGGGATTTCTGTAATATGCTGCAAAAAAGCTACACACAACAAATCTTACACAACACTCTCACTTACAAAACACTCTCACATACGGGTGGGTCTCATACGTGGGTCCTAAATGTGAGCCCCACACCTATGTGAGAGTGTTGTGTGGATTTGTTGTCCGTGTATGTGTGTAGCATTGTTCTATACGTTGAGACACTACACAACCTACATATGTGTCATGCTACACACACCACACACACACACAACAACAACAACTATGTACACAACACACTCACATAGCATGTGGGATCCACATTAGGGATGTAATAACCCGAAATTTTGTAAATAAAAAATTTCGATTTATTAATGCGGTTTTATTTTTAAATAATTATAGTTTATAATTTGGTTTGGTTAGATTAAACGAATTAGATTTAACCTGTTTAATTATACTTTTCGCGCCGTAAATAAACTCGTACACACCGGGTATTTCACCACACTGCGTCCGGAAGCCTTACTAAATCCCCAACTCTTATTTTATTTTATTAAAGCTAACCTTGATTAGGTGGGAGATTACTTATAACCTAAAACTAATCTTTAAGTTGGTGGGAAATTTGGTGGGGAATTTCTTATAACCTAAAACTAGTCTTTAAAACCTAATTTTTTGCTTTTGCAAAAGGTTGTTTGGACACTTGTGGGGAGGGTTTTTGGCTGGTGATTATTTTTGGGGGAGGTGAACCTTATTGCTTCACTATAAATAGCTCACTCTCCTTGCTTCATTTCACACCAAAATCTCCCAACTCCTCCACTTTGTGCTTTCTAGTGTTCTTGAGTGAGTTCTTGGGTGTTCTTCTTAAAACTCATCCTAAACCACCACACACCACCACTCTCGACCACCCCTAGATCTTAGAAAGGTAGCATAAGTTAGCTAGAAAGTGTTTGAGCAAAGGTCGACTAGTCGTTACGCCGCCGGAATTCAACTAGCTTATCGGCTTCCGACTAATCATCGGAATTAAGGTAGATACTTTATCTTAACCTTAGATTAGTATTTACTAGTTCATATTGATTATGTTATTATTTTGCTTAAACGTGCTTAATTATGATTAAACGTGATTATGTTGGTGATTAGTGATTTTATGAACAATTAGACTTTGAAAAAAAACACACTTAGTCGTTACTATGCACGAATTAAAATTGACTATCAAAATGCACCGTTATAATGTTCGATGGACTTTTGGGAAACTAAATTACCCAGTTATAATGCCTGAATGAAAATCGACTTTTCAAATTTACGCAGTTATAATGCCCGACCAATTTTCTGAGAAAAGAGCTTTTCAAATGAAATGAGATTTTCCGGGATTATTGAATAAATATTCTTAATCTATTTAGACTAACAAATAGAATCTATGGCTAGCATGTCTAGTCAGGCTTTTTCTTAGTTTAGCCTAAACCAAGTGGCGATTCGACGAACGAATCTTAAAACACGCCAAACGGATTCAACTACTAGAGTTTTCTAATAGGGTACTTTCTTGGTTTAGACAAACCAAGTGGCAATTTGACGTACGAATCTTAAAACACGCCAGCAAATCTAAGAACGAGAATTAATCCTTATGTTTTGATTTAAATCCCCGGAAGAAAGAACTTTTGTCGTTAAGTAACATGTTTTCGTAAGATGGGTTACGAGCGGAAGGTTTATCATGAACGATTCTAAACGGAGGATTTTGTTTTATGAAATTAATGCATGTGCACGTTCTTTTTCAAAGACGATACGACCCGACACATTTTTCGAGAAAGTGATCGAATGTTTTTAAATGGAAGAGATAGAAATGAGAATGAAAATGTTGATGTGATGAAAGTTGAGATGTTGATGCTGTTGGAGTCCCGCCTCAGTTCCCCGGGGTGAACTGGTGGTCAAAGCCCAACGGAACTATACGGTAGTGCTGTTTGAAGTTTCTCCTCAAATTCCGCGGGTGAATTTGACGGTTAGAACTTACTCAGTACAACACGTAGCAAGCGGACCTCATAAACAAACTGGTGGGGATTCAGTGATATGGGTAGCCGGGACTATGTCGTGTGTGACGCGGAGTTAGCGGACCTCATACTGCAGGAGTCAGTTTATGGGTGGCCGACCCTTCGAACGGAAAGGTTGGTGACCGTTAGAACGGGGTTGTAGAACGGGCCAATAACTTTCGAGAGATGTGAGATGTTGACATGGTTGAAATGTGAAGAAGAATGCTGTTATGAGAAAATGATACGAGATACTGACACTATACTCTGGATTCTGAAATAATACGAGATATTGATTTTATTAAAGCTGCACTCTGATATGAAAAGAAATGGGATACTGATTTTATTTAAGCTGCACTCTGATTTGATGTGATACTGATGCATTGACACGCATGAACTTACCGTTTTGATAAATGATTTTCAACTATTTACCTGCCAACAATATTGTTCTAGAATTGCTAGTTTAATGTTGGGGTACGGTATCTATTGAGCGTCCTCGCTCACGGTTTGCCCTGGCATAATACGACGATGTTGCTTCGCAACTCTGACGTTTTATGCTAGATTATCATAATGAACAGGAGGACCTCTACGGAGAACACGGAGCCGGAGGAGCTGCCGAGATAGAGATCCACCAGGCGGAGAGATTTGCGGAGCCGTAGAACCCACCCAGTCTACCTTTTTGTAATCTGTGGAGGATAGATCATCTATATGTATTTTTGGTTATTATTATTACTGTTTAAGACCGACTTTAAATTGTAATAATAATCCATAACGCTTTTCCCAAAAATGCGGGGCGTTACAAGGGATGGCAACAAGGTGGCTCGGAGTTGGATTTTTCCTCCCCCATAATTACCCTGTTCCTTTCGGAGGCGGACTCGGAACAGGGCAAATCGGAGATGTGTTGGGTTCGGGAATAAATCGGGTCCCCATTTACCGTACAAATTTTCACTTACTTTGTTCTTTAGAATGTTTTGACAAGTAAACAAGATATTGATAAGTAATGAGAGTTAAAAAAAAATACCAAAGTAAACAAAGACAAAAAAATAGTGATTTATTATCGGCTATTTTGCTCTTATTATATCAAAATAACGAAATATATATATAGATATAATTAAAATAAGTAATAATTATCATCGGAGTCGGATTGGGTTAAAACGGATCGGAGGAAGCAAATACCATCGCCGCCCCATTTGCTTATCGGATCGGGGCGGGGAGGTCGGAGGCAGGGACGGAGCGGAGGTAATGCCCATCCCTATCCCACATGCTATGTGAGTGTGTTGTGCAGTTGTTGCGTGTTATATGTGTAGCATTTTGGCATGTTGTGTGTAAAAAAAGCTACCCACACGTGTGACCCTCACCCCTATGTGAGAGTGATCGTGCGTGTAGCATTGTTCTTGTATGTACGTCGGTGGTCTCCATTGAGATCTTATTATCACTACAACAAATTACACAATTGCCGACTAAAAATCCCGACTAGAAAAATTTAGTCTCCAATTTCTATACAATTGCCGACTAGATTAATTTTGGTTGGCCAATGGTGATTTTAATCCCCGACTAAATTAATTTAGTCCCCCAAAACAAGTTTTTCCCAACTGCGCAAATAATATATTTGGGGGGAATTAAATTACCAACCAAATATTTGGTCGGCAATAATTTTTTGGGCGAAATAAAAATTTACAAAAAAAATTGGTGGAGGATATTTTTATTTCCCAACTAAAATTTAGCTGGAAATTCTTGAATGATATTTGCCTACTAAACTATTAGTCGGCCAAAGAAGGATGAATCAGCCATAGTTGTTCCACACATGTGGTCCAAACCATTGCCAAAATACCAACCAAATATTTGGTCGGCAAAAGTTTCTTGTGCGAAATTTAAATTTTAGAAAAAAAATTAGTGGGGATATTTTTCTTTGCCAACTAAAAATCTAGTCGGAAATTGTTGGATGATATTTTCGAACTAATATATTAGTAGGCAAAAGAAAGATGCATGAGCCATAGCTATTCCATGCACACGTGATCCAACCAATTGCCAAATGCAATTTTTTTTGTATTTTAGCAATTATTTTAGCAATCAAACCGTTGGTTTGTTATTTTTTGGATGAAAAATCAATCATTTAAATTTTCTTCTCGATTGAGTTTAAAAAGGTCGTCGATCGGGGCACAATTAACTTTTTTAAGCTACTTTTCACCCGATTAAATGCCTAATGATACGCGATCTTCTTAAATTCTTGTATAACTGATGGTGTTTGTCATATGTAAAAATTAAATGGTTTCGATCGCAAAAAAAAAACCCCTTAGGTGGAGCTTCAGATCCAGAATGCTAAGAGGAAAATCTTCAGGAATTCTAGACTAACATGCTCTCTTGATTCTGCTGTTTATGCTATTTGGTGGAAACGGAACCAAAGGGTTTACAGATTTGGATCTATTTGTTCTTACTGAATATGTTAGAAATACTAACGGTGGATTGTTTTTTTTATTTTTTATTTTACAGATCGACGCTTTAATGGAGTATACCGTCGTTCTACTTTTGGTTATTAACTATGAAGATCAAAGCTGGAATTCGTTGACGATTCTACATGCTTGGATGTTTTTTGGTTATCCGTTTGTTGAACTTGAATTTTTGAGTAATTTGTGGTGTAAGGGTTTGGATTTTTATTTGCCCCTTGTAACGCTTAGACGTGTTATTATTTTAAGATTTCTGAACTTGGATCCAAGTTGTTTTCTAAGTATTGGTCACCTTTACTTATCAAAGTTAGGACTTATTTCTTCAAATTTATTTGTTAGTACTAATCATAGTATGATGGCAGGAAATCAGATGGGGAAACAAATTGGGATTTAAACACCATTTGGGTACAAACTGATGCAAACAATTACCAACTAAAGATTTAGTAGGTGAAAGTGTGGCATTCCCCGACCAGTTTTTTAGTAGGTCAAAGCATGGCATTCCCGACCAGTTTTTTGGTAGGTGAAATTATGGCATTCCCCGACTAGATTTTTAGTAGGTGAAAGTATGAGATTTCCCAACCAGTTTTACTAGTTTTTTTGTAGGTGAAAGTATGGCATTCCCCGACCAGATTTTTAGTAGGTGAAAGTATGACATTTCCCAACCAGTTTTTTTGTAGGTGAAAGTATGGCATTCCCCGACTAGTTTTTTAGTAGGTGAAAGCCTATACATTTCCTGACTAAAAAAGAAAGACCGACCACGTTTTTGGTTGGGAACAGTAATCGACAAATGAACCACCTAGGCCGACTAAATACTTTTTAGTCGGAAAGTATCTTCGCCGACAATCATTACCCGACAAAAATTGCCGACTAAAAAATTAGTCAGGAAAACCTTTTGCCAACTAAAATGGCTACCATCGCCGACTAAATCGTTAGTCGGGATTTGTGAAATTTCTTGTAGTATATATCATCATTCAAATCGGTCATGTTTTAGAATTGGAAATGGCTACAATACACACCTTTTATTAGTGTGTACCTGTGGACACCCCTCCGAGGAATTCAATTCGGAGTCGCCACCCGGGTTTTAGCGGATTGTCCCCGAGAAATCGAACTTGAATGACTCGTGCCTTGTTTTGGATAAGGTTTTAAATACCAGTCCGTCTTCACCATAATATCTTAAGTTCGAGAGCTTGGTTACGAGAGGGGAAGGGTTTTACGGCACCCCCCCTCGTCTGACCCGAGAGTCGGTCTCTACTTAGCATTTGTGGGATATAGAAAATGTTTATTATTCAACTTTATTCACATAAAAGAGGAACCGGGAATGGGAAACAAGTAGAAAAGATCACAAATGACAATGCACATGAAAAGGTGGATGCTTGTACGACATATACAAAGTGATAAGTTTATGATGCATGAGATACAATAGGTGGCATGAAATGCGTGAAATGTGCAAAAACATAAAATTATTAGTTTTAAACTAACAATGAATATATACTATTTCGTGAGGTGCATAACCAATGGATGGATTCATGTGATGATCTATACAAAAACAAACTAAAATACAATGAAAAGATTTTGAACATGAGTTATACTAGATAAGGATAGACAAATGGAATCTATTTTCATCAAAGGAATTTGCTCACTGTTCTGGACTTGAGCACTCAGGTAAGGGACTTGAGTGCTCAAGTATTTACTTGAGTGCTCAAGTCAGGTGCTTAAGTGCTCAAGTTAAAAACTTAAGCCCTCATGCCATTACCCCTTTTTGCTCTTGTTCTTGCTGCCTCTTCCCAAAAATACTTCTTTTCTTCCTTTTTATCATGTTTTTAGATTCAAAAACTCTATTTAAGAAAATCAATGAATGCTAAAATCTTTACTTGATTAGTGAACAAGCTACAAAAATGCATTTCATCCCATGACATGAGTTAAGCAGAATGTGAACAAAACCCTTGATGTAAACAATTAATATAAAAGACTATAAATGAGATCATACTAATAAAATGCTAAAAAGGGGGATTATTGGTGAAATGACCTGAGCACTCAAGTCGGGTACTTGAGTGCTCAAGTATCTACTTGAGCACTCAAGTAGAGAACTTGAGCACTTAAGTTGTTTTCCAGATTATACTTGTTTTCTTCCTCAATGACCTCCCTTTTGTCTTCTTATGTTGAAAATAGGTTTGATGACATCCTTTTATCATGTTTTGAGCAAGATCAACAAATATCAAGACCAATAAAGAGGTTTGGATGCATCTTTTTAGTGTTTTAATGCTTTAAAAACACCATAAACCCCTCTATTTGGACTTATCAGACCATGGACATGTGCACTATGATGAGTATAGTCATTAAGAGAGAAAACAAACACAATCAAATCACGAAAATAAGATGAATGAAAAGATGTGCTAAAAGCACTAGAGCACTCAAGTTACTGACTTGAGTGCTCAAGTAGTACAGTTAAGCACTCAAGTCAGATTGCTTGTTTTGACATGATTTTGATTTTGATCATCCATGCATGTGTGTTTAAGCTTCAAAGAAGCCTCTTCCTTTTTTTTTTAAACATGTTTTGAAAGGAAATCAATAGGCTTCAAGGTAAGAATAAAGGAAAAACATCACTTTTTCACTCATTTTAGCTTCAAAAGTTCATTATTTGTTCATAAATGATCATAATCTGTTTGAAACAGCAAACAAAAGAGTAGAGAAATATGATCCAAGCAAGAAAAATGAGAAAGCAAAGAGGTGCATCCAACAGCACTTGAGTGCTCAGGTCACCAACTTGAGTACTCAAGTTCATTACTTGAGTACTCAAGTCAGTGAACGACTTTGAGTTTCAAAATCATTTTCTTGTTTCTTCAAGGCCAAAATAAGCTCACAACAGGTATGAGAAACCTGCATGAACCCATTGGCTCCCTCAGGAGTGAGAAAACATCGCGATTTTAAGGTATTTCTACCTTTTAGAAACTTGAAACAAAGAACCTTGACTTGACCAAGCACTAGATAGGACTTGTGGGTTGATTTGGGGCTATTTTTGGGTTGGATGAGTGAAAGCTTGACTGTTTTGTATAGTTTGAGCTAGCTTTTTGAATTTTAAAGAGAGAAACCTAGAGTTTAAGGTGGATTTTGATGATCAATGAAGTGGAAGGCTTTATATATGGGTTTTGGTGGTGAAAAGGTACTGGAAATAGGGTAAATGGACTAATCCATGGCTGAAGATGCAAGGTTTTGAGGTATTTGGTATTTTTTATGGAGGAAAATGAGTTTTTGAAGTATATTGGACAAGATAATCAAAGTTTTCTGGGTTTGATGAGTAATGGAGAGGTCTGATTGTAGAGAGAGAGTGTGAGAATTTTCAAACAGAGCAAAATGAAGAAATGGGTTCCTTTTAAAGAGAGAATTTGGGGTGAGAAATGGGTTTGTAACTTGGGTAGGGATATTAGGTGTGATTTAGGTGTGATAGATGAAATAGGCATGTGAGGTTGAATGTGTGAGAGGCTAAATCGCCGGAGGATCAAAGTGGAATGATTACTCAAGTTTTAAAATGCTTGTTGGAAATTTTCCCGCCCAAGCTACTTGAGTGCTCAGGTCAACTACTTGAGTGCTCAGGTTGCTACTTGAGTGATCAAGTGATGACTTGAGTCAAGTTGCTACTTGAGTGATCAAGTGTTTCTGAGGCTTTTTGATCTCCATGAAGGTTTTGGGGGTCATTTTGGTCTTTTGGGAGGGTTTTGGAAGGATTCGAGGGATTGTGAGCCTTTCGGGACCTTGTTCAAGCCTTATCGCGATGTCATTAGTATCTCCTCATCATCGGGAATGCTAAGGATTTTCACGGGTTCAAATTGGGGGTGTCTACAGTACCATATGCACCTATTGTATGGTCCAGATTGTGTCAATTCATCAGCAATCGTAACATTTTTTAGTTTTTCGTAACTTTTCAGCATTATGATTCGTAACATTTTGGTGTGTCTCGTAAGTTTTATAAAAAAAATCGTAACTTTTACAAAAAATTTTGTAACTTTTATAGGGATGTGTATCGCACACCCAAATAAGGAGTGTGTACTGTTGTCTTTTCCTTTAGAATTTCATTAAACAAAGTTATTGTATCATAATCAGGTAAATCTAGAATCGGTAACTAAATCTCGAGATAGATTTTTAGTTTTGTCAGCAAATTTCGACATAAGTGCATTTGCCTTAATAATTAGGTTTTGAATCAAATTGACCGTCCATTTTCTACGCCAAAAACACTATGGTCAAGCACACGGTTGGTTGTTATTAAAGAATTTCTTACTCTTTCTAGAAAAAAGTGGCTAATGATACTCCATTGATTTGATATTTTTATGGATGATTTACTAAGAGAACTCTCAAAATGAACATTTTTTTTTTAACAAGAGATAGAAATTTCATAAAATCAAAACATCACAGTACACAAATCAAAACCAAAAACAACCTAAAATATACCAAAAAAACCTAAAACTACAAAAAACAAAACGGAAAAACAGAACCAACCGCTGGTGCCGTCGCCACCGCTCGCCATCGGTGTGGGAGGCCAGATCGGCCTCCCTTTAGTCCATAAATCAAGATTCCGGCCTCCTACACTGGAAGGAGAGCAGATCTGTCATGCATGGGGAGTTACCGACAAATCCAGGAGGGGAAGAAGTAAAGGAGAGGAAAGCGGAGGGGAGGGGAGGGTAGAAGGAGGTGGAAGGGGGCGGTGGGGGAGGGGATGTGCATGGGGAGCCACCAACAAACCCAGATCACTCTCTCTCTCTCTCTCTCTCTCTCTCTCGCTTTCCCTCTCTACTCTCTGCTCTACCCTCTCTCTAGATCTGTGTAAAATGAACACTTTGAATCATGACGGTAAGATATTGATGAAACCCACTCACGTAAACCACGCAAACCTAACTGCATTGGCAAACTCCAAGGACCCCTTGTACTCTGTAGTGAGCCGAACCTACACACCCAATTGGGCCAAACCGTAGGTATCTTGAGACGCGTGTCTGAACTGGTGTGTCAATTGAGCTAAACCTGCATGCCAATTGGGCTGAACCAGAACCTCCTATTCGGCCTAGCCGATGAGCAGCCCAAGGCGTTGGGTGTTTGAGCCGAATTGTATACATTAGGCTGGAACGCTATTTTGTGTGTGTTTTCTATAATAAGCCCGAGTCTATGGGATTTCGCAAGTAGGCTAGGCCGAGTCGGGTCGGATGAAGTTTGACTTGGGTGAAGATGGAGAGTCCACATGCAACCTAGAGGTTCACTTCGGTCAGGTGACCATCATGTGGCACTTAGTGCGCCAGGCATGCTACTTCTCTAAGATGCGGTTAGGGCATGTGCCTAGCTAGCATGAACTTACTTGAAACCTACGTCAGGTCACTCTAGATTAAGCACATTTCAAAAGGGAGATATATTGTTACTATTCACTCTTGAGCTCTGCACTTTCCTATCCTCCCATTGTGACTGACTTAGGCATCGAAGTGACTATTGGTCGGTTAGGCACTAACGATTCTATTTGGCATACACTGGCGGAGGGAAGAAAAGACGACATGGGTGCGGACCTCAAATTTCTATAGGGATACTACTAGTGCAAATAAAAAATAGCTAATTGACCCCTCATTGAATATTTTTTTTTTTTTGCCCTAGCCTATATTATACATTTGGTACATAGGAAAAAAAAGGGTAGAAAATACTCCTCCTTACTTTAGAAAATTCCCTCCTGTTCACTCTTCCCCAGCCCCTGTAGAAAGAGCATTTTCTACTATGAAGATTGTGAAGAGTATGCTTCGAAATTGAATGTGTGAGTAATGGATGCATGATATTTTGGTTGTGCATATAAAGAAAGATATTTTTAATAACATTACAAATGAGGCTATCATGCATTGTTTTCAAAGCATGAAAAGTCGTAGAGGTTGCTTGTAAGGGAAAGCTATACTCGTTTATCTGATTGTTTTTTCCGATTAGCATATTGGAAAAGAGAATCGCGCATATTCTTGACTCCCGAACAAAAAATCCTGACTCCGCCCCTAAATGCATATCTAGGTTAAGGAAGGTATTGTCCCGTCCCAATCCGAACACCCCCACATAATCCTAGGGGAATTAAATTTAGAAAACTTTTATTAGGCTAAGGTGGTCCCAAAAATAATGATCAGGATTTTTAAAACTCATTCTACCGCAATTCGTTTTGGGACGTTAATGTGTACGTTTGCAAACATACTCAAGGTAGTTTTATAGTGTTTTTCACTCTCAGTTTATTATTTTTCCTTTTTTTGTTGGAAGAGTAAGAAATTTGTTAATAATAAGGAAAGGGTACAAGAAACCGTCCTTATAAGGAGACGTTGAGGGAAAAAAAAAAAAAACCAGACAGTCAACAAATCAAAGAGTAACGTCGACTCCCAAAATAATACTACTGTATTTTTTACTCTCAGAGCTTGGGCTTTGAGATGTCACATATTATTCGGGTTGGCTATTGACCCCGTCTATTGACCACTCACCTTGGATCGGGCTGTAGTTGCTATGGCACTTCTGTTCCTTTTGATATTCGGTACGATTTTGGAGTTCCTGTTATCACAATCACAAGAGAGTTGCTACACCTGATCGCCCTCTTCCATTATTTTAGCAGTGCAGAAAAAAGAAAGAGGAAATGATACTATGAAATGACCTTTCATTTCCATCGCAACTTTGGACCGTTCCCATTAATTTGTCTGTAATACTTGGTTAACATATAAAAGGACTGATTCCATTGGCATGGTAAAATACAAATAATATTAGCAAAAAAAAAAAAAAAAAAAGGAGCGAGAATGAGTTGACCTGCTAACTGACTGCATTGGTACTCTTGTTAATGAATCTTTACAAATCATGGGGAATCTTTTTAGAACATATTTTGTTAGGTAAAAAAAAAAAAAGCTTTCCCCTGGCCATGCTAATCTTCTGTATCGTTTCAACTTTATTGGAGGTTCCCGTTAGGAGGAAAAAAAAAAAGAAGATTACTATAAACTCGGCAATATGAAATCATTATTGTATCCATCTACAGTGGGGCTCCAGAAATTTTTAATCGAGTGTTCAAAAATACCTTAACTCTACTAGCTCTATTAACTAGCCAAGCAAAATTAAACCTCTGCAAAAACACACTATTTGTAATTGAAGGAAATTATGTGGTGAATTGGTTCACACCGATCTTTTTTGATATATATATGCTCTTATTTTTAGCCATACAAAATTGATTGTTGTTTAGAGAAAAGACAAAGCACGATATTGATACCAATAGATACTTCTTTCTCTCTCTATTTTAAAAATTTTTGTCACTAAGAGTTTGGAGCTACTCATATATTAGGTGTTTAATTGCAAATTTCCTGATTGATGAATGTTCATAGTATAAAGACTACGTGTTCCACAAACCCGAAATAAGTTTATTACATGTACGTAATATAAAATATAAAAGAGTTTATGATGTTCAATTGGCCATATATGAGAAACTACAGAGCCTTCTATGGCCTTTAATTGTGTTGTTTACATTCGATTGTGTTTGTGAGTTGATTTTTTGGGCCAAGCGTTCAAGTTTTTTCGGGTTGGGTGTTATGCGTAGAGGTGTTCAAATATTTTTAAGTTGAGTGTTCATAATGTTGTGCCCATACACGCACCACTCGCACAGAAATAGTAAAATCAAGCAAGAACAAGACACACAATATACGTGGTTCAGTCAAATCGGACCTATTTCCACGGGGAGGGGGGTTTCACTATAATCCGGAGAAAATCCGAGCCTTTTGTGTTACACACTCACTCTCAATCTCACAATAATGAAACCTCACAAGTTCTCTCGTGTATCTCTCTCACACACTCTCTGCCTCTCTCACTTTTGTCACACAAATAAACTAGGCTACAATGAGTATTTATAGAGTACATGATAAAACCCTAACCCCCTCCCTCCGGGCCGAAGCCCAATGACCCACTCGGAGTGGAATCCCAACACATAAAGTGCTAAACTGAAATAAAACTCAAAATTTTACATGTATTCTAAGATTTTATTTATTTATACTATGTACCAAATGTAAAGCCGCCCCTGTCTATCTATACGATATATATTGCAAGTAATATTTCAAATATTGCAAGGAATATTTGAGTGACGATCAGCCATATATAGGTGACGAGACCATAAAACAATTTTATGGAATCAGTCGTGTGGGAATAATATTTTTTTCATATACGAGGTATGCTATAACAGAACACTTTGCAAAATAATATACAAAACATGTTTATTGCCAATGATACGTACAGTCCCTAAACATATTGTCTATACTTTTTGCAAAGTGTTGTGTTAATAGATTTTTCTTAAATTAAAAGTTTGAAAATATATCCTACATAGCTATATATGTCGGATAAGAATTTAAATATACTACAGTTTTTGTTAAGTTTGTTGGACAGTTCCAACCTAAAACCAATTTGCTATAGGTGGAGTAGCTCTAGATATCTTAACCTAGCTTTGGTGGCTTGGATGAACAATGTGGAATAAAGTCTACCGTGCTCTCCCTCACTTGCAGCCCGGATGCATGTGGAGGTACAAATTGAGGAAACAATACGATTTGACACGAGCGACCGAGACTCAATCACAGGAGGTTTGGAGACAATGTGGTTTCACACGAAAAAGACTCAACTGGATGAGGTGAGGCCGCCCAAAATCTACATCTGATACCATGATAAAAATTAGACAAGAAATATATTCTATTGAATTAAATTAGAAGATTAAACAAGGCCACCTATTTATATACAAGAGGTGGAACAGAGAGAAAAGGAAAAAGGGATTAATCACACGATTACAATCAATCAATCTACGATGTGATATGGTGTTAACTTATATGATATTCGAACAACAATAAGTCTAGGTGCACTCCAAACTTACACATTAAAGACACACCATAGGTGGGTCCTGCCACTAACTCGGAAAAAAAAAAAGAGAAAAAAACTTAAAGTCATTTCCTTGTTCATATTTCACGCTTCACAAAGAGAGGGAGAGAGAGAAGAAGAAGAAGACGAAGAAGCAGAAGAGGAGAAGAAGAAGATCTCACGAACCAGATCGACTGCCTCCTCCACTAGCTACTACCACCACCGGCGACTCAACCCCGACGCGACCAACCCCGAAGTAAAATGTTAGTGTTAATAGCATGTAGTGTGGTATTTATGTTAGATAATAATTCAAATTCAAGGGAACGTAGACACTACTATATATTCAAATATGTACTTCTCTCTTAGAACCTTCAAATATTCATATTATGTCAATGCCAATTGAATCAATGTTATTAGCTGTGAATTTTTATTTTTTGGTGTTGGCTCAGATAGCAACACAAGAGGAGGGTGAATTGTGTATCTCAAATATAATGCGGAATTAAAAAAAAAATGCAACATCCAATAATAAAATTAAATTGATTCAAGCACACTTGCAGTAATATATGACAGTAAATAAAGAGTAATGGAAGAGAGAAATCGAACGCAAAGATTTATAGTGGTTCGGTCCACAATTTCATGGCCTAGTCCACTCCCCAAGTGTCCAACTTAGGATTTGCTGCACTATCTCTAATAGTAACACCTTCTAGCTTCACAGGTGCTAGAGAAACCTTTACAACGAGCAATATCCCAATCGCTCCAACTATTTTTGACTCCGGTGTTAGTCACACTCAACCAAGTGATTTTCTCTCCAAAACCATTCACAAAAAGATAACCTCTCACAAGAGATATACAAGACGTCACACTCCCTTTTACAATAAAATCTCACAAATTAAACACCTTCAAAAGTGTAGATAAAACAATATGAAGCTCTATTTTTTTTTTCAATAAACAATGAACTTTGAGCACAATATGAATACCTTTTTTTTTCCCCTCCAATTCTCTGCACCTTCTTTGCTGCAACTTTTGATCCTTTTATTGTTCAAGAATATAGCCGTTAGTCATAAAAGGCTCCTTCCCTCTTTCCTTCCTTGCTTGCTTCCATATTGCTTCTTGATTTGAAATTAATGAATCTCCTTCCAAAATTGAGTATAATGATATTATACTCAGAATATCTATTCCTTTTGATTCACTAGCCGTTTGAACCCAAGGCATACAATTAAGGCAATATGCCTTTCAATTTGCTGACTTCCCTTGTGCATTCATTCTAGCCATTTAATGCACATATGATTAAACAATTCAGAGTTAGATCTCATTTTTTTGGGTTGACAATGGTGAGGATAGAGGAAGAAGGGAGGGGAGGACAGAAACCTGTTATAAATAGAACAGGGGAGAGAGGGAGTGGTTTTGGCTAGATGAAGGGTTGATTTCCCTCCAAAATGTGTAATGAGAGAGAAAAGGGGTCCCACATGAGTCTAGGTAGGCTAGACATGAGTCCATGTAGGATGTTCCGTTAGCAAATGGACGGGAAATGGGAGGAGGGGGTAAATTGATAACGGAATGTAAAGGTCAGATGTTTAATTAACGTTTTCAAAAGCTCAGGTGTGGATGTGTATGTCTTAACCCTGAACAGCTGATCAGCAGGCACATATGATGCATATCATTCCCATGGGCATCCTTTCTTGCAAACTGCCCTTGCCTTTTCCTTATCACTCTTCAAGAACTTAATAATTTTCCCATGCTTGATTGCATACTCTTTCACTGCATCTCTAAACAGAGAGTGGCTTTTAAACTCCATGCCTACCATGAAAACTGGGTTGGCCATGTCAGTTTTCTCATTAAACACTTGGTGTTTCTTTTTAGGCTTCACACCATCTTCATTTGAGGAGGTACAAAGGCTCTCCAATTCATCTGATGAGCCACAGTCAACATCAATATTTGCTAACTCTTCAATAACTAATTGATATTCAGCACCATGAGTAGGAAGACTTCCCAAGCCATAAGAATCCTCATCATTGTCTAAATTTTCTTCAAAAATTATGTCATCATCTGTCAACCAATAGTCACTGTCATAAAACACATCCTCATCACTAGTATCTGAACTGGAATCTGGGTCGTACTCATCACTTGTATCCCCCCTATTTCAGCATCTACATGAGCCTTAGCTTTACCTATATGCTTATCCTCCACACTTGTTTGCTTAGAACCCCTTGTGGACCTCTTGAAAGTTAGGATAGGGACCAACCTTGTCCTGTCACTATCCCCAATTTCCATGGGAATACTTGTGGTCCCAGAAATAGGTGAGGTCAGGGATGTCACCACAGGCCTAACAGAGGTGTTATTAGAAAGTGGGCTACAGGTTGTGGTTTTCTTAGAAACTGGACTACTGTCATCATTTGGGGCCCTCTTTGTTATTGGGCTACTATTTCTAGTCCTCTTGGATGCTGGCCTGGTGGAGGTCACTTTTGTTTTGGTTGTGGTCCTCTTTCTTATTGGGCTACTGCTTTTGGTACTTTGGGGGGCACTTTTTTTGGTCCTTTTGGATGGTGGGGTGGGCACATTGTCAACACACTGACTTAATTGGGTGGCAATATAGTTGTCCAACTCTCCCTCCATTACTGAGTACACCTTCACCACTCTGCTTTCGTTAGCTAAATCACTCAAATCCAACACTTGAGCATCACTCTTAATTTTTGAAACATTGCCATCATCTCCCTTTACAAAAAAATCTATGGCTTTGAATTCGTATCCCAGTTCCCTCGCCATATGCCATAACTCAAATATTGATAACTCATCACTGTGGCACTTGTCAAAATAGTTTACACGACCCAACATGTTATCATGACCACAACTACCACCCTAAAAGCCCCCATGATGCATTTCAAGACTAAAATAATTTGACCCTGGTTCTGTAAAAGAATTGAACAAAAATATCTAGGTTACAGAAAATCGAAATTGCATAAATAAAACTAGGAAAAAAAGTACCAAATGATCATTGAACAAAGGAACAAGAGTTAAAATAATGTTACAACTTGGAAATCAGTAAGCAAAACTCCATTATTGCATAAAAAATTGAAGAAAATGAAATTTCCAATCACACGTACCATACTGCGGTGGTCCCCCATGTTGGCTTCTCAAAACCCACACCATTGTCAAAATAGCACTAACAACTCTCACCAACAGCCACTGATGAACATGATTTTTCCAAACTATCGATTTTCGGACACAATTTCACTCAGCCATGTAAGAACCCTATCTCACTTACACAATGACTAAAAGGGATTTCCGGATTGGTGAAGAATTTAGGGTTTAGAATGATGGGTTTGATCGATTTTGAGGGGGCGTGGTTCTCACGTGAGTTTTTGGCGGTAATTGCTTATGCCTCTTAGGGCATCCACAGTGGGCTCTTTAAATGGCTCCTAAGTGAGGCTCCTAACATTTACCTAGCCATGTGCTCAAGTATTGCCTTCAATGGGCTTTCCATACAAACTCCTAAGGTTGGCTCCTAGCACAATAGTTAAATTTAGGTAGCCTTCTAGCTAACTCTAAGTGGGGCCAAAGTCTTTAAATTATTTTTTAATATGAAATCTTTGAAAAAGTTGCTCCTAATTTTTTTTTTTACAAAATAGAGCATGCTATTGCTAGTCCATTGAGTGCACACATCCTCTCCAAACTTAACAAGCTCTAGGAGTGAAAAGTGGACCCCGATTATGCTTATGTGTACACCTTAGGATACAACTTAGGAGCAATTTTTAGGGAGTCTACTGTGGATGCCCCTTACACGTAGACATCAACCACTCCACCAAAGTGGTCCCCCATGAGTCCATGTAGGATGTTCCGTTAGCAAATGGACGGGAAATGGGAGGAGGGGGTAAATTGATAATGGAATGTAAGGGTCATTAACGTTTTCAAAAGTCCAAGTCTGGATGTGAAAGTCGAGTAAAAGGTTAGGGTTTTTTTATTTTTTTGAAATTTTCCCTTTAAATTACTTCCTTATTTCATTACAAATCATTTCCACTTTGTCAAGCAAATAGCCGTTAGATATCTTATATAGTATAGCAGAATCACTTTTTGTGAGAAAGGCTCTCATCGCGACAAGTGGCATAAAATAGTTGGTTTGTCGTATAGGATTTTGAGTGACACATGTGACAATAATTCAATTACCATAACTAGGTAATTTTAAATTTCAAGCAAGTTCCATGATTTAAGGAATCACCACTCAAGATTTGTATAGAAAATAATCTGTCAAATAATTTTAAATTTCAAATACTCATCAATCAATAAATTCTACAAATGAAACAATTAATTAGCTAATTAAAATTTTCAAAATAATTTAAAAAATCACTCAACATTTGCAAATAAAAACAATAATCAATTAATTTTAAATTCCAAATACATCAAAAAATTATAAAAATGAAAATGTTCATCCCCCATTTTCTCAACCATCAGTCTAAAAAACTCTTAAGTCTTTCAATCCAACCAATTATATTTTCGTGCAAACCTTATTGTTGTTCTTATATTTTGGCTAGGGTCATGGTTGGCCTGGTGCAAATGAACAAATAACCCATGTTTTGGTAACGGTGAGTTAGTTTGTAATAATTTTTTTTTTCAGTTTCTATTAATTGGTATTCATATTTTTAAAAATCTTTAATGGCTTTCGATGTCGAAATTTTATATTGGTTAAAAAATGACTCAGCTTTTACAGGATCGATGTGAGAACCTTGATTAGAAAATCAATCGATTGAAATAATTAGAACAACATTTTGAACGCAAAAATGGTCAAAGGGTTACATAATTGGAATATTATTCTCAATTTAGTAGTAAGTGTCAAGTTAATAGTTGCTATTGCTAAGATCTTGAAAGGTATAATACTAAATTACTGGAGTATATGACTTTCAAATGACAAATAAGACCTTAACAATTCTTTTAGCCAATCTTTCTTGAGTTTTGTGGGATAGAATTTGTTCTCTTCTTCTTCTTCTTCTTCTTCTTCTTCTTCTTCTTCTGACAAAGTGCCATATAGTATTATACTATACTTTAAGACAGAATGATGAATATCTATCTAACTTACACAATTAATATATGAACAAAATAAGAAGCCGTCGAATATAGATGAATTATATTGTGGAAAAAAAAATTCAAAACTCAAAAATATGCCCTACACATATGATACGTAATAATTACAAAACTAACATCCAAATATAAGAAACTATATATCCATATGAGTGAATTAATATTTTGAACCAACCATACATTAAGCACAACGATTGCACCACTGCAATGTCCAACTCCATAAACGAAGGAGTTAAGCCTCAGAGAAAAATATGGAGGTCGTGAGGTATTTTAAGATTTGATTAAATTTGATTTTGTGAGGTACTTAAACAAGTTATAAGATTTTTTTGACAATTTATATTAGAGAGTAATACCTAGGGACGGAGCCAGGATTTTGACTTAGAGGTAGCACCTAAAATTAATATTCTTCCACCTCCATCCCACAAAAGAGTAGTATATTAACTATAAAGTAACGTGCAATTTTTGGACAAAAATCTCAATTAGTTCTTTAATTTTGTATGAAGAAATGTATAAACCATGTACGGAGGTGTTTTATTTTTCTACCCGGAAATTAGAGGTTTTTTTGGCAATGGATTATCTTTACGAACGGACGGATTAGTATAAAAAAAAAGGTATAAGTATTCTAAGATTAATTATTTATAATACCCAAAAGAATACACATTTTCATAGGTTAATCATCATCAACATAATTAATACCCAAAATTACACACTTTCATCGATTAATCACTCATCAATATATTTAATACCAAAAATAATACATGTGTTTTGTAGAATAGCACTATTCTTTCCATACAAATTTAAATTATTGGTACATGATAAAATTAATTCATCCCATACATAGCATGCTTTTCCGCTAGATTGTGGAATCAAAGTGCTCCAAGCATATAATCATGTAGCACGGTACGATACTAGATTTTTTTGGAAAACTAAACTAACAAACAAACAAGATCATTTTAATGTTGAAAGTATTCATCAATAGTTAATTTTTTTTGTGTATTGCGACTCCGTGCATAGCACGGGTTTGATGCTAGTACTAATGAAGTCAAAAGTAAATTTTCATTCTTCCTCATTCAGAGATTAATATTCACTTCCCAAAACAACACTTGTAGCCAATCAAAACTTAGGAGAAGATTTGTCCTTAATCCTGATCCGTTCAATTTGAATCTTGATTATTGGAGATAGGAATTTGGTGTAGAATCTCTCCATTATAATTCAACAAAATCCTACAAAATAAACAATTACTCAAATGAGTATAAAAAAATCACAATATTAATTATATTTCTCCTTTAATAAAATCTATTTTGTTATCATCAAAATCACTAAGGTTTTATAGAAACCTTTGGGCTAACATTTGGTATTTTTCATTTATGCGGATGGAGTCTTTCTGAAGAGGCTTGGAAGGAGTCATTTTAAAGAAAGTGGACATTTCCAAGGCATTCTAAAGTGCCAAAAGGAAAAACCAACCGACTTTCGTTGTTGGATTTCAATTGGGTCCGTTTTTGGGAAGGACATAGTAAATGGGTCTTTACTTCAATAAGGACATCAACTTTTTTTTAATGCCAAAAGGACAAATCACCTACACATTCCAAAAATGCCCCCACTAGCCAATGAAAGTGCCTAAACCGCCAAACCTAATGAAAGTGCCTAAACCTAAATCCCAAGGTGCCCTATGAAAGTGCCTAAAACCCTAGGGTACCCTATGAAAGTGCCTAAAATACTAGGGTATCCTATGAAAGTGCCTAAACAGCTAAAACCCTATAATGGAAAGTGCACCCTAAGTGCCTAAACCCAAAATGCCTAAACCCACTATACCCTACCCCAAAGAGCCTAAACCCCCTAAAATTAAACCCCCAATCCCAAAATTAAAGGGACAATAATTTTGTCCGCTGGACATTGACCACTAGCATGCTTATTGTCTGATGAGAGAAAGAGGGGCAACTGACGTGAATTGGAAATTTGAATTGGCATTACCCGTTTCAAGGGGTAGGACCCGTGGCGTCAGCAATCATTGTCGTGATGGGTCAATGTCGGGGTGATGGGTCGCTTTCAACGCACTGTTCACGGTCGCTTTCAACGCACTGTTCACGCGCGTGTGTAATGTCTTCATTAAGGGTATTTTTGTCTAGTTTTGTCCTTGAGCCCTCAAAATTTTTCTATTAATGTATTGGAGGCATTAAAATAAATTAAGGTGGACTAAACACCATTTAAGGCCCCAAACTTGGCCTTTACACCAATTTTCTGTTCAATTATAGGCATCAGACACGAGCTTTGCATATCAAACTCTACAGACTGAACTTCTAAAATTAGTCTGACTTCTAATATAAAACAGATATTTTTTGGAGGGTTCCTTCCCAAAATCAATCCTAAAACGCTTTTCTCGAAAGCTAGGAAATAGATTAGTAGGCAGCTTAGTTTAGAGCATCCTTATCAACTTCTCTATTTTAACTTTAAAGTTAAAGTAGAGAGCAAATTCTTTCAAAATCTCAAAAATCAGCCTCACCAAACAAATTCACCAATTTGAAGATGTTTTAACTTTGATACAGTAACTTAACAATTTGGTGACTTGCTGTTCACTCACCAAAAGAGGAAGAGGAAGGGAAGAGTAAAAGTTTGAATAGAGAGTCTAATTTTGTAAGCTTTTGATAAAGTGACTTGCTAAAGTTTGAATAGAGAGTCTGATTTTGTGAATTTTTTGAAAAGTGACTTGCTAAATTATAAAAGGTGTTTTTGAGGTTAGATTTGGTATTTTTTTTGGTGTGTCAAATAAGGATGCCCTAATAAGGCGTATGAATCAACTTCTCCCTCCCGAAGAAGGGTCAATGGTTCGGGGAAAAGCCTATCTCAGTGATCTTTAAAAACAGGAAAAGCATCGTTAGAAAGTAGCCTCTAGATTATTTTAACCTAGCTTGGGCGGGTTAGAGGAACAATGTGGGATAAAGTCTTAACGGTACCCTCCCTCACTTGCAGCTCGGATGCATGTTGAGGTACAAATTGAGGAAACAATACAATTTAACTCGAGCGACATAGACTCAACCACATGAGGTGACGAGACAATGAAATTTGACACGAGCGATAGAGACTCAACTGCATGAGGTGAGGCCGCCCAAGATCTACATCTAATTCCATGATAACTAATCAGAGAAGAAATATATTATATTGAATTGAATTAGAAAAATAAACAAGCCACCTATTTATATACAAAAGGTGGAATCGAGAGAAAAGAGGAAAAAGGATTAATCACAAGATTACTTCTATCAATCTATGATGTGATATGATGTTATATGATATTCTAACAATCTATATTTACAAAACACAATGGCATAGCCCCATACATTTTACATTTTCACAATAGTGACTGAGATTCGTTTAATCCAGAAAAGGTGGAACCGAGAGAAAAGGGAAAAAGGATTAATCACAAGATTACAATCAATCAATCTATGACGTGATATGATGTTATAGGATATTCTAACAATCTATATTTACGAAACACAACGGCATAGCCCCACAATAGTGACTAAGACTCGTTTAATCCAATGGTTGAAGTTCACCCAAAATTCTTAAATTGGAAGTCTAATTTGGCCCCTCAAAATCTTAGAATACACCACCTCGAATTTCATTTCCCTTCTTAGATCCGATAGGGGAAAACCTTTTCTATTCATTTTTTAGATACAATTCATTTTTTTTCCTGGCAATTTTTTTTTTCTTTCTAATTCTCTACCAAAATTATTTCCAGCATTTTCTTTGGTTCAGAAGGTATGTTGATTTTTTTGATCAATAAGTGAGAGCAAAATTTTGAAGGAAAATGTAGGAGAGAACAAATCCCACAACCCATTCAACTGATATCTCGCTAAGAAATATGTGACGAGGAGCGTAAGGAAGAGAACACATCAATCCGAAGTGAAAATATGTTGTAAAGAGAGACCCCAAAATGAGCTTTTGGCACGTAATGAGGCAGGTTGAAGAAAGACTTGAAATTATCCTTTTCATTTGGACTTTTGTGGTTTGCTAAAAGAAAATGTACATGTTTAGTAGCATGAAGTGTGGTATTTACGGTTGTATTTGGTTTGGTTTTTGAGTTTTGGTTTTTGTAATGATTAGAGGGAGAAATAGGGATTATAATTAAAAAAATAGGTATTAATGATTGGAGAGAGATAGAGAGAAAAATAAAAATCAAAATTAAAAATAGGGGTAATAATTGAATAATAATTGAGAAAACCGATTCTTAAAAACCAAAACGAACAAGGCCTACGTGATTTGGACCTTCCTGTAGGCACGAAGATTCATAGAGTGTAACAATTGAGTGTTTTTGATATTATGCTTAAACTTTGTACATTGTGCTATAGTCGGAATTGAATTCTACAAATGTCACATGATATTTAATGTGCTTTGAATCATTATTGATAGTGCCGTAGGCACGGATTATGCTCTAGTATTTATGCATGTAGTTGAGAACCATTTGTTTGATTTACTGTGACGTGATTTGATGTAGAACAAGTAGCGAAATCCATTTGGAAGCATTTGGACAGTCTCAAGTCAAAGAAAAAGAAGTCAATTATTGAGTATGTCATTTTAGAATCTCTGGTCTAGGAATATTCAAGAGATCTTAAACAAACATTTGCAATGTAGGTTGCTCATTCATACACAACAACCAACCACAGCCCCGTATATTGCATTTACATGCATTATATACGTGATAGTCAAGCATATTTAATTAGGGGTCCGTTTTTTGAGAGGACATAGTAAATGAGTCTTTACTTCAATAAGGACATGAACTTTTTCTTTAATGCCAAAAGGGCAAATTACCTACACATTTCAAAAAAGCCCCCACTAGCCAATGAAAGTGCCTAAGCCCCCAAACCTAATGAAAGTGTCTAAACCTAAACCCCAGGTACCCTATGAAAGTTCCTAAAATCCTAGGGTACCCTATGAAAGTGTCTAAATTACTAAAACCCTATGAAAGTGCCTAAATTACTAAAACCCTATAATTGAAAAGTGCACCCTAAACCTAAACCCTAGGGTATCCTATGAAAGTGCCTAAAATACTAGAGTACCCTATGAAAGTGCCTAAAATACTAGGGTATCCTATGAAAGTGCCTAAACAGCAAAAACCCTATAATTGGAAAGTGCACCCTAAGTGCCTAAACCCAAAATACGCAAACCTACTATACCCTATCCCAAAGAGCCTAAACCCCATAAAATTGAACGCTAAAATTGAATCTAATCTCAAAATTAAAGAGGCAATTAATTTTGTCCCACTCACATGAGTGAGAGAGAGAGAGAGAGAGAGAGAGAGAGTCGGGCATGAGAGGGTTTGTCCTACTCACATGTCCCTTTTAAGGGTTTGACACGGCAGAGAGAGTGTAATGAACCTATCGCTTTCAACCTGTCAGCACATTGACCAATTAAAGGTTCGTCAGCAACAGTACTTTTCCGGTAGAACTTACGGGTTACGGGTTGAACCGCTGGACCAGCGTTTTTCTGTAATTTTTTTGTCCTCCTTAGGAGTATTTTTGTCTAGTATTGTCCTTGAACCCTCAAAAAATTCACATCAATGTATTGGAAGCATTAAAATAAGTTAGGCTGGATTAAACACTATTTAAAGCTCCAAACATGGCCTTTAGACTAATTTAGTTGAGGGATCATCAAGATTTTCATCAACATATCCAAGGGAAATAACCAATTGGCTAAATTCAACTTCAAATGGATTCTAGTAAAAAATAAACGGGAAACAACTAACCAAGGGCGGAGGGAGAGGACTTGACGCCGCCGAGGTGACATTTTCTCATAGGTTAGGTGCACTATTCTTGAGAATTTTGCATATTTTTTTCTTGCCTTAAAGTTTGGTAAATACTACAACTACTTATTCTTACCACACCTGATTTTTTCCTTCTCTGTTTAACACTCTCTCTCCACAAAAAGAATAACCGAGCAAATTTGGTTTGCTTTTGGTAAATACTACAACTAGTACTTGTTCTTGACACACCTAGTTTTTTCCTTTTCTGTTTAGCACTATCTCTCCATGAAAAAAAATAACTGAGCAAATTTGGTGTGCATTGGAATGGAAATCCTCTCCCGCACGTCCAATCCTCGCGTCAAGTTATACATGTATATTGTCATGCAACTCCAACAACTAAATAACCGCTTTAATTAGGTGAACAACGAGTTGCTTTGTAAGTGACTAAGTGTAGCTTTTTGGGGCCAATTATGAATGCGGTCATAGGTCATGAAGGCATATGAATATCTACTTAGCTACTTTTTGTTTGACATTTCAGTGTAACTTTGGGGTGTCAATTGTAATTAAAATTGTATGTTATTAATAGATATATACTCTACTCCTTTCTAATTCGCATATCGATGTAAATTTTTTTTCCGTCATTGTTATTCTTTAAGTAATTGACCACAATATCATCATGTTCTGGCTCCGCCCCTGGAACCAAGAAATTTTTATCAATTGGTTGGGGTAGGAAACAACCACCATAACATGATGTGTAAAATGACCCGAACAAAAATAAAAATAAAATGGTGTGTGTTTTCAATCGACCCTGGCCCAATGTCCCCAGAAGCCCGCCCAATCCAATATCCCGCTTAGCCCGCACCAGTCCATCTACTAGTAAGGCCTGCGATAAATGTTTTCCCACCTCCAACACAAAAAAAAAAAGGTGTTAATGGTGTTGTCCAAACAAAATAAATAAATAAATAAAAAATTAAGTCTTAATGGTTGTCAATAAATTTCTATTTTTTGTAGTTAACAAAGTTAATGCAAAAGTACTAGTCAGCCTCTAACTGATATTCAACCATTCAGGCATAAAAGATTCCAAAATCCCCCTAACAAAAAATCAACTCAATCGAATATCTATATATGCTATGGACATCGACGACGCGATGTGCACAAATAGGTTTACTTTCATTAATTTCAAATATTTTTTGTCCCTACGAAAAATCGACTCAGTCGAATACCTGTAAGTGCTCAATTCAATGTATCAATTGTAGATTCAGAATTCAAGATCTTACATTTTGAATATAAAATTGATACATTGAATTAAGTATTTATAGCTATTCGATTGAGTTACTTTTTTCGTAAGGACATTAAAAAGAATACTACTAGAAAATTAATGAACAATTTTGATCATTTGTATGAGGCCCTAAAATATGCCCCGCAAACCGATCTCTGCATCCGGCGGTGCATATTCCGTCGTCGATGTCCATAGCAGTTCTCTAAAAGGAGTCATGCCCCCAATGGAAACCGTTGATAAATAGCCATTTTGTACTTGCCAACTACAGTAGCTAAAGTGTCTTTTCATAGGTATCGTTCTCACTTTAGACTAACTAGAGGTTGGGGCACATGCAATGCGTGTGCAAGTCAGACTTTGACCAAAAAGTATGTGCGACTTTAACCAAAAAGAATGTGCAAAAGTATTTGGCATATCGTTTGATCGTGTGTGCATTGCACACTCTCTTTTTCAATAATAACATAAATTTTAGTAAGTTATATATTGTGACAAATTGCATATAATCAAATAATACATTACCATACTAACGCCGTCGTCACCTCCGATTTTTGCACAATCTAATACCTAAGTACTCTTCTAGTATTAATTAAATTTTGTAAATCAATCGTGTTGGCTATAACGGAAGACGGCCAAAAAGTAGTAACATGACAAGGAAAATTTTGACAGGGTAACGACAAAAAAAGAAGTAACATGACTAAAAGAAATTTTTGCTCAATCAAAAAGTTTTTGGTGATGGCGTCGTGGGTGTTGTTCTAGTTGATCTAGTGGTCGGAGATTTGGGGGCTACGGTGGCTTTTCGGCAGCTGGCTGGCTTGGGGTGGGGTTAGGATTAGGTTTTTGTTGTGGGCCTCTTTTTGGGCCAAAAAGTAGTAACATGACAAGAAACAATTTGACAGGGTAATGACAAATAAAGAAGTAACATGACTAAAAGAAATTTTTGCTCAATCAAAAAGTTTTTGGTGATGGCGTCGTGGGTGTTGTTCTAGTTGATCTAGTGGTCGGAGATTTAGGGGCTGCGGTGGCTTTTCGACAGCTGCCTGGCTTGGGGTAGGGTTAGGATTAGGTTTTTGCTATGGGCCTCTTTTTGGGCTTCAAAAGCTTTATCTAGTTTGCTCTTTTGTGCTATGCCATTGGTATTGGGCTTATTGATGTATTTGGTTAGGCTCTTCTTCGAGACTAGGCCTTCAGGTGTTGGGCTTCAGTCCTCTTGGGTTGGCTACTTACCAACTTGGGGTTTAGGTCTCAGATGGACATAAGACTATTCTTTACTTAGTTTAGGTTCCTTGTCGTTTTAAGTCTTTGTTATATTTTCAAAAATTAATAAAATTGTCTTTGCCTTTTAAAAAAACAAATACTCCAGTAAATAAGCTTGTTTTGATAGCTGCATCTCCGATAAACAATAGGCAAAAGCTCGCCGTGAACTCAAATTGCTTATAAAGAAAACCATCCATTGTGACAAGCCAACTAGCCAAGGAGAAAAAATGGACGATGCTACGGGTACCGAAGGGTAATGTACCGAAATTGTACTAATAAGCATGTGGGCTCCACTTTTGGGTCTCGCACAAATGCTCCGAACCGTTCAACAATTTTCCGAGTGTCCCTTCAAAAAAATCAGCTCAATTGGATATGCTTAAGTGCTTCATCCAAACTTTAAATTTTCCATTCAGAATTCAAAATCCTAAGTTCTGAATGACAAACTTGAAATTTGGATGAAGCACTTACGCATATCCAATTGAGCTGATTTTTTACAGGGATACTCGGAAAATTATTTTAAAATTATTGAACGGTTCGGATCATTTATACAGGATTCAAAAGTGAGTCCCACATGCCGATTAGTACAATTTCCGTACATTGGGTTTATCGAGAAAAAATCTGTACATTTTCTTTTCGCCCTTTCTCCCAAATTCAAGCACAAAAGTAGAGGAAAAGTACATTGACGGTCCAAAAAAGTATAGCATGTTAATGAATTCCAAAACGAAGGGTAGTTTGAAAAGTCAAATATTATGATGTTCCATTAAAATGTTGGAATCCTAAAGCAAGACCAAAATTTAGGAACAGAGTATAATAACATATTTATCAACGCCCCTTTTTTTAAAAATAAAATAAAATTTAAGAATGTTACTTTTTATGAGAACACAATCATTATTCTTTCAAATAAATAAATTTCCAAATTTACCTTCAAACTCTAATCCATTTTCCTCCACTTTTTTTTATTTTTTATTATTATCTGAATTTGAACTTGTGAATCAAGGACAAACAAGAAAATTGCCCAATTTTCTCATTGATCAGTCAAAATAGACAAGAATTTTGGTACATTCAGAAAGATAGACCAACATTTTGGGACAGATGGAGTAGTGAATAAAGACAAATGATATTAAAAAAATATATATTCTAAGTAAACAATTGTTGGCCTAAAACTTTCCTTAATCCTCACGTTGCTTATTGCTTGTATCAGAGCGCATTAGACCTAGCTAAAAATATTTGTTATATGACAAAAAGTATTAAAAGTGGGACCCAAAAATTGTGTTAGAGAGTTGTTAAGTGGAAAAGGTAAAAGAGGTCCATTTGAAATTTTTAGAGGGTTTGTTAAAATATAAGAAGGTAAAAAAAATATATGCGGTATAGTACTCGATCCTCTCTCGCATCTACCCACTCTCCTCTCTGTTCTTTCTCTCAAATGTGTCCCTCTGTAGATAAAAATGGGTTGGAGTTTGACACAAAAAATGAGGAGAATAATTGATCCTAAAGCTGTCAAATGGAGCACAAAAAAATATGCATTGAAATGAGGATGCCCTTAACATGCCTAACAATGCCTAAAACACTCAAATGAGGATGCCCTTAACAAAAACTCCCTCCGTCCCAAAATTTTTGTCCGCTTCGCAAAATAAGGACTTGAAAATAATAAAAAAATTCAAGAAAAATTCAATATTTTTTTAAAACAATTTACTAGATATCGAGTACTTTTAATTTATGAAAAAAATTTGAAAATTTTATTTTAAAAGACTTATTATTTTTAGGTCCTCGTTTTGTGGACCGGACAAAAATTTTGGGACGAAAGAAGTAAGCTCATAAGAACATAAGCAACCAAACCAAAGGGGCCGCGAACCAAACAGGCCATTTGCCACAACTATAACTAGGGTTACATCCCAGCACTACCGGATTAGAAAAGGCAAAACCTTAATTCTTTTCCCGTGAACCTTGGGCCGAATGAAGCTAAACACAACGATGTGAACCATTTTTTTTTTTAATAAACAAAACTGGGTGAAGTTTGAGTATCTTAAATGGACCGGGTTGTAATGTTATATATGCAACAATTCTGCCCCGACAATGGATTTTAAGCGCGCGACTTACACCTAGCCGTCGGGGCAAGTGCCTCGTGTTCTCTATTGGTGTGAGAACAATCCAAGCTGGTGAATTCTCACAATGATAGGAAGAGCTGACGTCAAAGGATCAAAAAGCAACATTTCCACTATATTTCACTTGACTAGGATAACAACAAATCCACCCTCAAGCCAAATCTCACGTTGAAGCCAAAATTTAGCATCAAGATTGGCAAAACCTTCTTCGCCTAGCGCCAAATGCAATACTAAATTTTGGCAATGTCGTTTTTAGTGCCAAATTTGGCAATGGTCAAACTTGGCACATCCTTCGCATCGCAAAATGAGACAAGTTTAATCCAATGGTCTCGATTTGAGATGTACCAAAATGACATCAAACAGGTGCAAAGGCTTTTTGGCAATGTGTTTTTGACACCAACAGCATCGCAAAATGAGATAAGTCCAATCCAATGGTCTCGATTTGAGATGTACCAAAATGACATCAAACAGAAAATCAAACTGGTGCAAAGGCCTTTTGGCAATGTGTTTTTGACACCAACAGAAAAACTTACTCAAAAGCATGAGATAAAAAGGAGAGGATGGGGGAGTTACTTCTGTACAGTTTGATGGAGGGAGCAGGGAGGTAAACCCATCGCCGGGCCTAACACATCCCTTTAGGGGGTGAGGCGTTATACCCCCTTTTGGACATGAAGTCATGTCAAACAAAAATTGTTGTGTGCTCCTGGAGCATAGTCAAGTGGCACTCCAGGGTCTCTAGCCACCGCAAATTTAGTCAAGTGGAGCACAGTCAACTGATTTTAACAACCATACTCTATTGAAGAAAAGGAATTCTGATAAAATACGTCCAGTCCTAACTGATTTCAACAAAAATGTGATAATGAATGTCCGACAATAATATGTCAATTACTGTCCGCTACATATATAGAAAGCTCACCGGGTTTACATCTTTATGCGAACCATTGCTAAACCGTCAGCAATTCCTGAAAGACATACAATATAAGTTAAACGTGATTAGTTAAAGAGAGGAGATATTTTGATCTCCAAACAAAAACTAGTTGCAGCTGATAAATGGAACAGATGTGAAATCGCTTAGGGTCCTCCATTCTTAAGTTTTCTAGATATTTCAACACAAGTCAATAAGGAATATGGAGTCCAATTTGTCAATTGTCACCCTTAAGGGAAAAAAAAAAGAATTCTCTTCTTGTACGTCCAAAACATTCAACCTTCCTTTGTTTACTCCGCTGCGAGCAAAGCTGCTAATGTACTTTGCAATTCATCAGGTTGTCAAGTATTCTTTATATTTCTCCCCCTTGGAAATTCAAGCAATATTGCCCTCTTTTTATTTAAGTGTATTTTGTTGTTAGATAAAAATTTCAGCTTTAAGTAGATAGAACTTCTTCCTTCTTGTCAAAAAGGAAAAAGAAAAAGGAGAGGAAAACGAACAATCAACGAGTGGGTTGATATGAATAGCCAAGTCCAAGCTGTGTGATGTGAACATGAACGGGACCTATGAGCACCAATTCTTGGATTTGAAGGAACGACCATGTAACCAAGAGAAATTTCAATTTCAATATTATATTAGCTTTATCGCAATTACAGTTTCTCAATAGAAACAGATACCTTCTCTTTCTGTTTGTAGATGGCGTCGATCTTCTTGACGTACTCGTCCGTCAGTTTCTGCATATGAAAGATAATACTTTAGAAGTCGGGGACAGAATCACTTTTGAATTCAGTATATTCAAAACAGGAGGCCCCTACAAGAATGTGTTAGGCTGCAACAATGCAACTCTTGGGTCTTGGCAAACAAATAAACCCCATGAATGGCAAAATGCGTTTTAAGTGCAAAATGCATTGGAAAGAAAGTGGTTTAAGTGAGAAACTAAACCATGATTTTAATGTAGTTGTTCCCTTGTGGTACCGATTCAAAGATGCTATGTTACTCCCAACTACCTGTCTTTCATACGGCAAAATCACTGGGGGGGTGGGGACTTCTGAGTTTCAAGAGGATAATATCAATCACGTTTAACATTGAGAACACACAATATCCAGGAGATACTTCCACAATCTGACATGAAATTATTATCCCAACCCAACAGTGGTAAGCACCCTTGTATGCGCCACAGAAGTGGCACCAACAACTCAAATTACTGGTAAGTGAATACCAATTTTGAAATGTGGTTTAGAAGTCCAACAGAGCCATAATCAGTGGATGAAAAAAGAGTTGTTGCTAATTTAATATTTTTCATTTGTTGTTTACATATTTTACATTTATAGTTTATGGAGTAGTACCCAAGTAAAATAATTATGTGGAGAGATACACGGAGTTAGTTTTTTACCTTGGTCTCCTTAAAATTCTCCACAATATCAAAGGGTAGCCAGATTATCTCCAACAAATTTTCGTTAGCCTTCTGTGCCTATATATACTCCATATACTTCTATTGGCTGATAACCCAACTTATTGCCATATGTTTGAATACAACCACCGAAAGCTTCAGATGCTTTTTCTTCTTTCTTAACCAATATACAAGTGCTCCATAATATATTCCTACTTCACTAGTTTATATTTTGATCAGTTGTCGTATATATATTTGCTACTGATTTCATACGGATTTCGAGTGTTGGGAAACTATTGGTTCGTGAGTTTAATTCGCTGCACAGAAGAAAAATCGAAGGTCGTATCTTGGGGAAGGAGTGCCGTTCAACCCGTGCAGAAGGGGGTGTATCTTTTCTAAGGCTAAGTTTTCCGTTTGATTTTAGCAACTCAATAGCTAAAATCATGGTTGACAAAAAACTCAGCCTAAGGAGAGCGCTATTCGTGTGCCTGGACCACACTACAGGCTTTTCTAATCCTTTCTCTATCTATTTAGTTTCTTGAATGTGATTGATTAATATTATTTAGATTTATTATTCTAACAGAAATTCCTATTCTTTATATTTTCTCCAACAAAAAGTCTAGTGACAAACTTAGTCACACACCTGCAAATCACTTGTCAAGTCTCTCACATTGTCTTCTGAGAGCTTTTTCTCCTGGAAAAATAGTGATGAATCATACCAAAGGAACCCTTTAAGAAAAGGGGAAAAAACAACAACCAAACAACTATTTGAAGAGATCAAAACCTTCTCGAGTTTTTGATAAGCTTTAATGCCGTCTCTTCTTATGTTCCTCACTGCTACCTAAAAATTAGACAGCTCAACAAAGGGTTTTGATAAGAAACCAGTACAGCTACTACTGAACATATGTTAGCATTTCCATCGTGAAAATAACACAACTACCACTCATGAAAGTAATGAAAATGCATCAACATGTCAGAAAGACAGAATAGTACCTTGCCTTCCTCGGCTTGTTTAGCAACAGTTTTAGCAAATTCCTACAACACGCCAAGAAGAAAAGGTAAAATAGTATCTGAATCATTGAGAGCATACTTCAGGCAAACAAAGTGATTATTAAGTGTCTTCGCAAAATGCTAATTAGTCCACAATACAACATCCAGTCCAGCAAACTTAATTTTCGGCATTGCTTTTTCAGAGCTCACAATTCATAACTGATTAAACCATGTCTTGCCAGGGCTTTTTCAAGTCAAGTATAACAATATACTTGACTATCAACATGCTGAATAGCATCGGAAACAAAGACAATAACTTTTTCATATAGCCACACATCATGCAGGTCCAATAGCAGACATACCACTCAATGACTCAAAAACTAAAAAGATTCACATAAACAAAAGATACACAGATGTGCTTGAGGTTATCAACCCTGGATATGGATACAATAGAATGGAAGAAATAGGAATCTAATGCTTGCTTACAAATAGATGGATGAGAGAATCAATCCTGGATGTGAAAAATATATAAAATAGTACGAAAACAACAATCTAAGCACGCTTTCTTAGCAGACAATCAGGCAAAAAGAAAAATAATACCTTTCTTCTTTCAGATGTCAACGGAGGGACGGTCAATCGTATGACCTCACCATCATTAGTTGGAGTCATGCCAAGATCAGAGGTAACTATGGCCTTTTCTATAGCCTTTAAGCTGAAAAGAAAAATGAAGTGTCAAAAGATAGATGGTTAATCTAAATTGATCTTCGTTCTAGAGCTTTTGAAACTAAGGCATCTCACAGGTCAGTGAGTTTACTAGTTGTCCGTAACCGTGGCTTCTGCATGCCATGTCCAATACAGACGTGCAAATGAGAAGTACACCCAATTGCCCTCATCCACCAATTAAGTTCCATGAGGTTTCAGTAAATGGCAGTTGTACCTGGATTTGTCGAAAGGCTGCACCACTAAAGAACTTGAATCAGAGGTATTAATTTGAGCTATGCTCTTCAAGCTGACTGGAGCCCCATAATACTCCACCTGAACATATAAAAAACACGAATGAGAACCCCAAACAATGCACCATATATGTACATACCCCACCGAATAAGATTACTTTTCTTCTGGTAAGCTCCAGACAAATGCTTCCAGAGAGACCTCAGAAGAGAGGGAGTAGAATAGAA
Source organism: Vaccinium darrowii (assembly GCA_020921065.1). Classification (NCBI taxonomy): domain Eukaryota; kingdom Viridiplantae; phylum Streptophyta; class Magnoliopsida; order Ericales; family Ericaceae; genus Vaccinium; species Vaccinium darrowii. The sequence continues at coordinate 38,658,224 of CM037162.1, forward strand.
ATCTTAATAAATCAGTTGAATCCTGATTTTAAAGAAAAGCAAATTTAGCACGTTGAAATTATCCAACACCTGCTGAGATGATAGATACACTACAGAAAGAAAATAGATAAATAACTAGCTGATTGCTGAAACACGCTGCAACTATTTACAACAACAAGAAGAATAACAGAACCCATCTAGTCCCCAATCATTGGGGGTATGGGCGGGGGATGATTGAAGGCAGACCTAACCTTTGGCAATATGCACAAAGTTGCTGCGCTTAGAATAACACTGAAACAGTGGCCCCCCTAAACCTTCAAGAGCCGAGGAGCTATAGAGGCATCAGGGAGGCTAGGCCTAGAGACCCAAATCAATTTTTGTACTCATTACCATGCTTCCTTCATTCATGATCCAGAGCATCTCACTAATGAGTACAGAACGCTGCAACTGTATAACTATGAAAAAGATACTAAAGCTCTAGCCAGGCTACAGTCACATTAACCACCGTAAAGTATGACTAGTCCAGTCCAACCATATTGATCCCCTTTCGTTGAGTCGGCTAAACATTAATACAACCCACTAGAATATGTTTTTATCATTGTATTTTAAAAATAGATCTTTTAAGAAAGACCAACTCGCAAACATCAAACTTACTCTTCGTTTGGGACAATGAATCACTTCTATCAAACAGCCTCGCACTCCAGGTCAAGTCCACTAATCAAAAAGTCAATCACTGCTACTACAGTGCTAGTCATAAGACATATAAACTGCCAGCTAATAGCTAATCTTTCATATTTTATATATCGCACTAATCTTTCATATACTAACAAGAGAGTGGTTTTGTACATGTAGTTTCTTTTTCATCTTTTTCCTGGATCCTTAAGAACAATGTCACTCAAAGGATGAAAATATTAAGAGGATAGCTTTGTAATGCAGGTTCCTTTTTTCTTTCTGGATACTTAAAACTTGGTAATATATCTTATTACTCGAGATGTATCCATATTTTAGTGCATCAACCAGTCAATAGGAGAAAAGGTCGAAAAAGAAAATCACACCTCCACACGGTCTAACATTGAGGGGTTTGCTCTCCCTGTCCTTATAGAATTGAATTTGGACTTGACACTTTCGATAGTCTTCTCCATCCTTTCCTTCTACAGAAATACATTGCTCATTAGAAATCTCAATGAAAAGAAAATACCAAGAAAAGCCTTAAACTCATTACAATGCACATGCACACGCATTACAAACTTACAACATTGCTCTCAACCGCAGATTTCTCAGCTTGAATTTCTTCTATAGTTGCACGCGTAATTGTTAACGTTCTGAAAGGTGATCACAAACATTCAGAAGTCAAACCCAACGAGCTCAAAAAAGCTGTAGATAGTAAACCCAACTCACAACTATAGTGGCTACAAAGCTTTGGATGCATTACAACACTTGCCTGAGTTGCCTCGCTTCCGAAACTTGCTTCACATCAAGGGTTTTTCCTGCAAGTTGTCTCACACCAGTACGAAGTGTCACAGAGCTTGCAGCCGAGCTCCGTGAAACCACATTCCGAAATATCAAATTGCATTGCACACAATTTGGGCCTCCGGAGTATGTATCTGTTTTGTTATTTTTTCCAATCACAATCACCAACAGTTTAATCCAGAAAACATAGAAGATTGAAGGAATCCAGTATTCCAGTTAGTAGCAGAGTCAGTCAAGAAATAGAAATAGCACGGTAGGATCTCAAAGGAAAAACAGTGATTAAACAATGTCTTGTATGAAGTTAGTCCTATTACCATGCTACAATGCAAGAATTGAGTTAGTAGCAGAGTCAGAAAAGAAACTGCAAAATAATACAGTAAAATCTGAGGAAGTGAAAAAACCATAAAAGGTGAGAAAATTATGTTTTCGACACAGTTAGGGGTGTTTGGGAGTCAATTGTTTTTGGTAAACAGATAGTAGATTATAAATTTTTGGGTTATAATGAGAATCCGTGAAAGTGTTTGGATGATATCTGCAAATTTTGCAAAAGAGTTTCTCTGAGTGAAATATAATCAGAATCCAAAATCTCCTCAATGATTTTTGAATTCTGCATTCTCCTGTTCGTTTCTGATAATGCATTTTTGACATAAATCCATTTCTATAATCAGCTGCAAAACACTCGAAATCGAAAAACACAAAACGAAAAACCAAGGTTGCTAACACGCTGTTAATCCAGCATGCACAATTGTAAGACTGTAGAAGGAGAATCAATGGCGATACTGAAGGAAAAACCCTAAAAACGTGAGGAAAAACACGTCTTGTGTAAGATTCTGATACACATGACATAACACATGCCACAAGAGAAGAAATTAGTGAAAGAAAAAAGGAGTAGATAGAGAGGAGAATTAGGAACCTCGGAGAGATTTGAGAGATTTTGGACAGTTGCTTGGTTGGTAGCAGACTGTCCGTACAGGGGTCGTAGGTGAGAACGACGACATCGCCATTGTAGTTGCAGACTGAGAACTGTGGCTATTGGATAAGAGAGGTCTTTCTCTCTGCATTTGGAGGTCGCTACCGAATTCGATGAATTTACCCTTACTAGCCCCTGAACTTTCTACAATTTGGAAGTAGCCCTTTTAGAGCAAATCCTCCACCCAATGGTGCCAAGTCATGTTAATGCACGCGGTAGCTTATAATACAAAAATACCAGGTACACAATCATTCAACACAATCCCTCACAAACATTTTTTTTTTTGTTTTTGGATAACCAGGTATCCAGGTCAGCTTTCGCGCACCTGAACTAATCCTGGGAGACCAATCTCACCGTCCACTAGTAGGGGCCCCATTTAAAGCTAGAGCAAAACTCTGTATGAACTAGCCCTAAAAAAGTTGATAGCACGTAAGAGATTTTAAACCTGAGACTTAGGAAGGAGGAAACCCCTAAGTCCCAAGTCTTGGCCACTAGGTCAACCCCTTGGGGTTATCCCTCACATACACTTAAACCCACTTCATAATTACGTACGGGACTCACGTGTATGTGAGGGGTTGTAGATTGGATTGTGATTATATGTTGTGCATGTAGCATCTCTCTTTATAAAGTATCTATTATGAAACGAAGTTCTTACTCTTTCTAAAAAAAAAAGTCATTTTGTGGAGGAAAACTTGCATGTCGAGCAGGTACCGTCACTTGGTATCCATCAGCGCATCCAAGCCATCCAAACATATTTTGGATGACCTTGATTTAAGGGTAGCATTTTTTTTGTAAATTTTAAGGGCAAGTTTACCCAACAAATCTGGGCTGTCCAAAACATGTTTGAACAACTTAGATGCAATGACGGGTACCATGCGGCATTACCCTATCCGTATGTAAGTTTTCTCCATTTTGTGGCTAGGTACACTTTTTTTTGTGCTATTTTGGCACAATTACTGTTCTAGAACACTGGATTAACCTATCTCATTTGTTATACAAATTTGTTGGATTAGAGATACTCCCTCCGTCCCAAATTGCTTGTCTTTTTTGAGTTTCTGTGTATTTTACAAGCAAAATTTAATGTATTAGCTTTCTCTTTTTTTTTTTTTCAAATTTTTTTACACCAATTTAAAGATCTCATTGGGTAGAAAAAATTGGTTCAAATTTTTAAAATAAAATAATTCTTATAAACACATCATTTTTGTGTGCAAAATGCACGTTTTTCCAAAAAAGACAAGTAATATGGGAGGGGGGAGTATTTGACAAGGCCAATGTTGATGTCAAATGTAGGGATGACAATTCAATCCACCCCGCTCCGAACCCGCCCTACCCCGCCCCGATAGGGTAGGGTTTTTTACGATTTTTTTGGGTAATGGGTAGGGGCAGGGGGTGATTTTGAAAAACCCGCTAGGGTTAGGGTAGAGGCAGGGGTATGGTCACCTCGCCCCGATATTACCCGCCCCGACATACATATATATGTATAACTATATTTATATACTCTTATATGTATATATCAAATTATATATTTTCACTTATATGCATTAAATTTTATTTTTATTCTTATAATTTTACTTTTACAACTAAAATACAACATTAGATAGTAGATTTTGATTAAGTTGTAAAAGTTATTTTGTGAACTTTTATTATATGTACTCACTAATTGGAGTTAAAAATATGTGAAAAAAATAGGGGCGGGGCGGGTAAACCCGATACCCGATAGGGGCGGGGGTGGGGGTACCCATAAATTACCCGGTCGGGTTAGGGGCGGGTTAGGGGTGGGTTAGGAAATTTTAGGGTCGGGGCAGGGATCATCAAAACCCGCCCCAACCCGCCCCGTTGCCATCCCTAGTCAAATGTAACCTTTGTCATTTTTAGGCATCCACTCGACTATTGAGTGGACAAGTATTTTGCCGTAATTTGACTTTGACAAGTTATAGCTCATCGAGTTGCTCCTAGAACATGTTTGTATGGATGCAGTTACTATTTCATGATCTGGCATCTGACTCACGTAATTGTTTCTTCCTTGACCAAAAAATGTAATCCTTTGCCATTTTCATAATATCATAAAGGGATGTTTTCGTGTCTTTTTTTTTGCCAAAAAAGATTTATAAATATAAATAAAGGATTACAAATGTTTTCATTTTATTGTAAAAACAGTGGTAAAATATAGTTTCTTCTAAGGACAACATTGTAAATCTCAAAAATTTGTTTACACCAATTGTTGTTTCTTTTTTTTTATTTTTTATATTAGAATAGAGAGATATATACCTACAAATCCGTATTATCTTCGCAGATATCAGAATTTTCGTAATGTACTCATACTTGAACCATTTGACTAAAAAGTTCGTAAATAGGAGTACTGAAAATTAAACAAAAACTAATGTTGTCATCTCATCTATTCTGGAGTTAATAATTTGTGAATTGATATATGTTTTTTGCAATGTGGGTCTGTTAAAGTAAAACAAAATTAAATTTTGAAAAATCCCTTGAAGTGCACCGGTTACAATTGGGGCTTTTCAACTCAGCACACGTGCCACAGCTGATTTTGGTAATAAAAAAAAATGCTAGGTATCTTGAAAATTATTCCAAAAGTGAAATCAATTATTTAGATTCACTTGAATGTTTATTTAAAGAATTGATTTCACTTTCGAGATATTTTTCAAGATATCTTTTCGAGGTAATTGGCATTTTCCTTTTGGTATATAATTTTCTTACCTCTCCTAGAAATGCTCTAAGAGGTATAAAAAGTTTGTGGCACTCGAGAAACTTGGAGAGATAGAAAGCTATATGAAAATGGTAGTCATAACAGTTTTATTTACAAGAATGTTACTAACTATTTCGTTTCCAATAATTTACAACCCCCTCACATGCACGTAGGGCCCACACACATTTATCGGTGCAGGCCCAACGTGTATGTGAGTGGGTTATAAATGGTTGGAGCCAAAATAATTGTACAAATAACATTTTTGTTTTATTTCTTTCTTAGCATTTTTTGTGATACGACTCCTCAAATATGTGTAATTTTTATTTCCTCCATTGAAAAATGCAAAAGGTAAGATGCGGCAACACACAGCTGGTCTTAATTATCATTTTTTTTTTATCACGTCTTAATTATCACACCTTTAATTTGTGTATTCATTTCTTTGATTCTTTCCCTTAAATCTAAATGTTAAGAAAGGTGAAAAAGGAAATAATCTACGTGGATAAAATGGATGATTCTGATCATCCACGATTAACTTTGTTGGAGATCACGTATCAAAGTAATTTGGTAAGTGAATCCCAACTTCAAAAATCAATTACTCCAGGCAAGTAGTAAAAAAGAGAGATTACTATGATTTCCAAATGGGATTGGATTCTCTCCGGTCCTTAATTTGGACTGTCCCGTCTAATCCAAATCTCGACCGTTGTTCGAATTTGTTCAAAAACTTTTAACTCTTACCTATAAGAGTTTTTAAACAAATCTGAACCATTGATTATACCAAACTTGGACCGGAGAGGATCCAACCCTAACCAAATCTTTGTAATCTTTCCAAAACTAGCTGCATATCTCTCTATATATATGTGATTTGCAGACTTACAATAAGGATTCCTTTGGGCTTACTTAACACATTCATTCTTTCAACGTCTCCTTCTCTCTCTCTTCCCTTTGATTTTAATCCCTCCATTTTTTTCTTTAGTTTTTGAGTTTAAGGGATGGAGTTGGGCAAGAGAGCAGTGGTTTTGGTGATGATGATGGTGGCTTTGTTTGGAGTCGTGGCAATGGGTGAAGTGTACAAGGTTGGTGAGTCAAATGGGTGGACCAACACAGCCCCAATATTTGATTACAAGGCTTGGGCTGCTTCCAAGACCTTTCATGTTGGCGACACCATTAGTGCGTTTTCTCTCGTCTCTCTCTTTCCTTTTTTTATTAAGGGTCTCGGGTTAACTTACGCGCACTTTGATTAATTCATTCTCTAGCTCGGTCAAAGGAGATCCATAAGAAATTAATCTCTTCTTCATCTTCTAGCTAGCTATAGAGTATATCCTCAACCATGTAAATATTTGTTTGGAAAATTACTTTCTTAAAGCATTTTGAAGGTATTGTGGTAGTGGTGTCGCGGTGGTTGTGGTTCCTAGTCGGCGATGTGGGGTGTGGGCAGCGAGTGCTAAGGTTGATTGTTTAGGTTTTTTGGGATTGGGCTTGGCCTTTTTTGGGATTGGCAATTTGGTGGTTGAGTTTGGCCCATTAGTTGTTTATTGGGTTGTGTTCCAATAGTTGTTTTATTCTGGATTCCCCTCCCCTCTTCCCCCAAATGTACTCTGTCAAGTTTTCTTTATAAATTTTTGCGGATCACAAAAAAAAAAAAAAAAAAAAAGCATTTTGAATGTACGTGGTGAGAATTTTGGTAATTAAATTGAATAAATCTACAGACTACTCTTTATAGAAGAAGAAAAATATGACAGATAAAAAAACGAAAATAAGTCATAAATCTGTCATTTTAACTTATTTCCATCTTTATTAAAAAATGGATGAGTTCTTATTTCCATCTTTATTCAAAAATTGAATAAATCTACAGACTACTCTTTTTTCGTTTGTTTATTTTTCTTTATAATGGCGTTTACGAATTTTTTGGGGGGTTATTCCGGTGTAGGTTGCGTTTCTCGTTTTTTCTATATTTCGGTTTGGTTTGGTTTCTTGGTATTAGCTAGTTGGAGCCTTTGGTTTGGCTTTTAGGTTTGAAGATGTTTGGTTTGAGTTTTTATTTCCTTTATTTTGGTTGACGTCTTGTCTTCCTGTTTTGAGTCTTGGGGGCGATTTGTCATTCTGCCCTTACTCCGTTTAATCTTGGTATCCTCTTTAAAGATTAGCAAAATTTCTTTTTCCTAGGTAAAAAAAAAGTGAGATTCTCATTTTATCCTCGTAATGCTTTCTCTATCCTCTTCAAAGATTACCAAAATTTCATTTTCCGAGAGAAAAAAAAAGGTAGGATTCTCATTTTATTCTCTTAATGCCATAAAACCTACTTAAAAAATTACCCAAAATCTGAAATTAGTGGCTGGGCACTTTTCTAGGTAAGTTTTCTATTTATGTAGCACTGCTGTATAACAGTCTTGACTTAATTTTGACTTTTTCTAATAAGCAGTATTCGAGTACAACAAGCAATTCCAGAACGTGGTTCGAGTGACCCACAAGAACTTCAAGTCATGCAATGCCACAGCCCCATACCGCACCCTCACCACCGGAAACGACTCCTTCGTGATCCCGAAGCACGGCCACTTCTTCTTCATCTGCGGGCTCCCCGGCCACTGCGAATCAGGCCAAAAGGTCGACATCAGGGTCCCCCAACCTTCTTCACTGCCGCCATCCTCGTATATGCCATCACAAGCACCGTCGCCATCGCCTTCCGCCTCTAAAAGTGCCTCGGCTCAGCCTTTGGCCAACGGCGGGATGTGGTTGTCCGTGGTGGTCTTAGCACTTTCTGTTTATGTGTTTGCTTATTAGTAACGTAACGTTAGGATTCGAGTATCGAATTTGACTTTGGAATTGTGGTATTTTTTGATAGGTATTAGGAACATTGTGGTTTGATTTAAGGATTTATTTTATTGGCTATTTTGTTAAATGTGATTGGAATCGTTTTATTAAAATAATTTCTCTAGTTTTTGTTATTACATATCGTTATTTATTTTGATTCCTGTTCGTTATTTGCGGTGCCAATGATTGGAAGGGATTTGTTCTATAGATCCTACGCACTAGGTGGTGTTCTTGAAACATCACGTGACCAGTGACCTTACTCCAAGGATCACAACTTTAATAAATCAAATGTGAAATTTTGTAGAGGCTTCTGCAGCTCCCATTGCCCATTAACATGGGTGATTTTTTTTTCGATAATCATTACTCCAAATGTAACTGTAGTCGGAGCCGTTAGATGCACATGGACCCGCATACATCGGTCCAGAGTTGTATTTTAACGTTTGGCTTTTTGGTGCCAGTTATCTACTTTTTGAAAACTTAGAAAAAAGATATATCGCTCCTCATACTCCTCATATACTCATGTTTGATTTTTACTGCCATAAAAAAATAATAATAATAAAAAAACCCTTAGGGGCAAAAAATTAAGGTTTACTTGACTTCCGGGTTCTGGAATAAGTTCAGGAGAAATAAGTTAAAGTGCGCGTAAATAGGTCTCAACACTTAATAGTTCAAAATAAAAGTTTGAAAAAGAAAAAAAAAACCATATGGTTTTTGCCCATTAAAAAACCAAGTAAACGGTGTTAAGTTTAAAAATAAGAGGACGGCAATTAAGTATAAAGAGTTTGTCAACTTAAAGGTTTGTCCGGTCGTTACTATCAGAGCTCTAAAATTAGTCGAAATTTGCATAAGTTGACCCGGACATCCGATTATCTAAAAAAAAATAAAGTTAATCCAAGGTGACCCCTGCTGCCCACTAAATCTCGAGACACATGGTTCCTCATCTGTCATTTATGCAGAATGTTTATGTCTGCGTTTCTAGGAATTCTAGTAAATTCTTTAAGCAGGTTAAATATGGCCCAAATGGATGCGGAATTGCGGATCGATGGTCAACAAGATAAAAGAAAAACTATCTAGCTTAATTGTGAGGAATCGAATCACGGGCCCTACTATCAACAACTTCTTGGATCAATTTAGGCATTTAGCTCTTTCAATGAAAAGACTATACATGTATCTCTCTGTAGGAAGGAGCCGGGGCCAGTAGGAGGGGTCGTCCATACAAAAAAAAAAAAAATCTCTAGCATAATGTTGGAGAAAAAAAATTTCAGAAATTTTCCTATAAATTATATATAGGCTCGCCCCTGCGTAGTGAATTTCTAGTCCCGTCCCTATCTCTGTGTTGTTTCGCAATTTGGGCATTTTGGATTCCTGTGTTGAAACAAAAAAAAAAATCGATCTTGAGGTTTGGATCATGCTCTTTCATTCGACTATTATCCGATGTCTTAAGGATGGTGTTCTGAAAGAAGGTCCGGAAGGTCGAGTACTCTTCGCTTAAGCGCTAGAAGACCTCTCGCCGACTAGACCACTAGACCTACTAGGTGCCGAGTACTAGGCAATCGGCCGTGAAACCTAGAAGATGCCCGACCACCCTGAGAGCGCCCAACAAATTTTAGAACATTGCTTAAGGATTTTGATCCTTTCACCTTGCTATGTAGATTGCCAACTTGTGAGGTACTCTACAATTTAGGTTTGGTAAGTACATTAGTAGCCCGTGGGGTAGATAAATAAAGTAACACAGAGAAATGATGGAAATTGTTCCACTTTAAAAGAGTACTGTTTTTTTGGATTTGTCATTTCAATGTAATGTCTCATATCTGGTTGATCAATTGCTATAAACCTGGTCTGTTGTCGGGGTTTGTGGAACAAACAAGTTGTTTAACATCATATGACATTGATTTAGATCACATTGGATTCCAAGACCATGATATTTGTAAGCATTTTGTTGATTTTTTTTTTTCCAATCAAACATGAAACTATATGGGTAGTAGGCCGGCCGGATGGCGGGTCGGCCATTTGGGACATGCAAGTAAACCCAACCCGGTGCAGTCCAACTTACCCGATACCGAAGCCCAAATGGCAACCAAGCGGGTCATCCGGCCCGAGGCTTGATGGGCTAGCCGAGGTGTCGGGTGGGGTTGTACGGTCACTAGCAGAGGCAGAGACACGTCAGTGCCGATCCGTTTGGTCCAGCAACGCGGCACTAGTCTTGGTCCAACCAAGTGGCAAGGTCACGTGGTACTCGACAATCGTTAGGTATAACGTCATAACCAAAAATGGTTATTTGTGATGTCACCAGAAGCACGAGGTTGGCACGAGCTACCTCAGCCTCCAATCAAGACACTTTATACATAAAGTACAATACAAAAACCTAAAGAGATACACTGTCTTAAGCTCCGTACTTTCCTTCTCTGAATTAATAGTGACTTAACCATCAGAGCGCCCATCAGTCGTCGATCATCAGCCGACTAGGTACTAATGTGGTTCAATAATTTTGGCAGATTCGGGATATGACTGTTAAATATTTGCACCTTGGAGTATGTAGATGCATGCAGATACAGAATTGTAGTTCTGGATTTTTCTCGAGCGAGGTGATTGTTGAAAACATTGTGCGCAAGGATTGTACATTATTATATCATGGTATGGATGACCGACGATGGTTACAAAAGTCTGTGCATATATAAAGAAATGTAATGGCATTGACAATTTATTGCGCCTTATTACTATGAACTTCTCATATGAATTCTTCAAAATAAATAAAATACTCGTACCAGACACATCGATCGGATAAACGTATGAAATTTGTGTAAAACATGTCTAGTTATTGTGCGTGCTAAATTAGATCTTGGTAGTTAGCGAATCGTTAACTTCTTAGTTTCAGTTTCTTACACCCCGATGAAGAAAAATGATGAAATATGAAAATATTAGAGCCATTTTTCACCAAATCTCACCAAGTATTAGTTAGAAAGGGAAGGGGTGAATCCTTTCTTTTCATTTCTCACCAACTCACTCAAACTAAAGAAATTGGTAATGTGTTCAAGTTCTCCCTCCAATTTTTTTTATGTTAATTCTGTTGTACTTGGCTAGTGGCTAACATGGTAATCGATCTACTCATAATTTGTTTATTACGGAGTATATTTTTATCTTCTCTTAGCATCTACATTCACTACCATTCGGACTATTTCCTCTATTGATTAACCTAGTCAGCAATTGCCTAGGTGAGTGTGTGAGTGGAATTACCCTCTTACCCTCATTAAAAAAAATAATTAATTAATAGGGAGTAGTCCTAGAGCAAAGCCGTCTGGCCTGTTCTGGACCATTCTAGCACTACACGAATATTCACTTGAAGTCCATACACTTATCGTGGTCTCCATAAGAATGTGTAGTGCTAGAGTACCTCGGAGCACTACGTAACCGTACTCCACACCAAATAATTTGCTGTAGTGAATGAAAAGATATAATCAAAGAACCAACCCTCGTGTGCGTGCATCTAGGAAATCGAAAGCTTTCACAATCAGATTCTTGTGAAATTATTCAATAGTCTGCGAACACCGTCACGTGGTGCTCTGAACCAACCCTCATTCAAATTTTTTTTTTTGCATTTGTTAGTTTTCGGTTGTTTTTTGTGATTTTTTTGGCTTGTCTTGACGAGAGGAATCTAAAAGGTATAAAATTATAAGCCAAACTTTTTTGAATAATTTTTCGTCTTTATTCACAAAACTTTAAGTTTGACTAACAATTTTATACCTTTTAGATTCCTCTCGTCGAGACAAACCAAGAAACCACAAAAAATCGACTGAAAACTTACAAGCAAAAAAAAAAAAATTAAATAAGGACAAAACAAAAAAACCAGTTTTTTTGATTTAGCCAAATCACTAAGTGTATAAACCTCACATAAATGTGTAATTCCAGAGTAATACGTAACACCATGTGGCGGTGCTCTGAATTAGTGTAGTTTCAGAGTAATACGGAACATCACGTGGCGGTGATATGGACTAGTGAATAATTACTCAAAGATTTTCGATGATTATGTTGATCTGTCTCTTCGTGAAGTCATCCAGACAACTGTGGAGCAAGAACACGTTTGACGTCGTATTTTTTATTGTTTGACGATCGAGAAAATTTAGTACAGCCCCATAAAAAGCACCGAGTAAAATCGAAGCTCGACCCGAGTGAGAAGCCGGGATTGGCGCGCTCGACCCGAGTAAGAAGCCGGGATTGGCGCATCCGACCCCAGAATCCAATGAAAGTTAACTCTCAGCTGCACGTGAACTGGCAGTATACCTGCGTAGACTTGGAGTTTATTTAACCCTAACAAAACTCAACTGTAAATAAATAATACTAATAATAATAATAACAATTGAATCCCCTTATTAATGCAAATATTCACATTCCTAAAACATTCAACGAAAAAAATATTTAATTTAAAAGCCCTACCAAACAATTCCAAGTGGATTTTTAAAGAATCTAAGGTGTAATGCCTTGTTAAAATATAGTTCATGTATTGAGTGAAATAGAAGAGTCTTGCTTTGTCTCGGGCACAGCAGATCGACTACTATGAACCTCTTATGATGTCCATCCCGAGTTCATTGGATGATATCGGATAAACAAATTAATGATCTCGAGATGGACCGTATTACTCAAAATACCTTGAAATGAAAGACCCTGTTCAAAAGAGAGTAACAATACATGTTCCTCACCTTCATTCTACCACATTTTACTCGTTGAATCACTTTTTTTTTTTTTTAACCTTAGTATTGCGCAATGAGTTCTAATTAATATTTCAAAGAAATAAAATAATAAAATGCTAGTTACATTTGTTTTCAACACTCTTTCTTGTAATTGCACCTTTTTTTTTTTTTGGTCTTCTTGCAAGTAAATTACAATCCTACCCTTTCATATGTAAATCCCCACATCCAATAGGATATTGATAAATGGAGAACCATTAGAGATTGGTGTGTTTGGATGGGTTTTGAAAAGAAATTTTTGAAAAGAATTTTTGAGATAGTATTTGGTTGGATTTTTGAAAATGAGAATAATGAGATAATGATTAGAGAGATAGAGAGAGAAATGAAATAATGAGCTAATGAGTAGAGAGATTCTTTTGAAAAGAAGAAATCTTTTGAAAAGAATTTTTGAAAATGGGGAAAAAAGGAAAGAGAACAAGGCCTTGGACCGATGTGAGCAAATGTTTGATCAAGCGCCACTAAAAGTGTTGGATGATATGCACAATAACCGTGATGGTCTTTGAGTTCTTCGAATTATTGCGTCAAGTGTTTATGTTTTTTAGGATTTAGGCCCTCTTGTATACCAAAAAAAACAAAAAAAAAAAAAGAAAAGAAAAGAAAAGAAATTAGGATCCTCTAATATATTTTCATGCATGTGACATAAAATAGGACCCATGTGAGTCCTAATTTGATGATCCCAACCACTTGTTCTATAAGTCTAAATCATACGTTCATCATCAATCTAACAAATTAGATTTTATCCTATTAGTCATAAGAAAAACAAATTCTCAAACACTGTCTCTCCATTTTTGTTGTAACTTCTATTTAAGTGGAAATTAATATCCAATCAATCTAATTTTTTCATACCTTGACAATATATTGAATGATTGAAGGCTACACAATGACAAATTTATTCGTCAAATAAGATCGTGGTAAATTTTATTTTACGTCACATGAAGAAAAAAACGTGAAAAGTATATATACGAGAGGAGTAACATGATAAGGGAATCCGTACCAGATTCTGTTTCCAAATTTTCCCGTGCCTTTGTTGAATCACACACAAAATTTATAATTCAACGGCTCAAAATCCCTTACAATAGAAGCATAAAGAAATTTGAGAATAGAGGATCTCGTACCACGGAATCCGCGCTTATATATACACACGATGACTACCCTAAAACCTGTGCAGTCCCCACACTCTTGTCCTCTCTCCCTCCCCGCTTTAACTGTGTCTAGTAGAAGAGAGAGAAAAAACCCGCAGAAACTGTCACTGTTTTAGAGAGAGAAACTGCGATTCACACTCACACGCAGATTTTCGTAAGCCATTAATGCCTTTCAGTAACAAAGCGTGAGTAGAGTAAACCAGTCGCCAGCCCTTTGCTTTTTCACTGATTTTCTTCCTCTTTACTCTTTCTTCATTCTCTCAGTCCAAAGCTACACACACGCACAGACACAGAGGAATGGACCTTAGTAATTTGACGCAGGAGATCTTCTCAAAACTCGAGCAGAAATGGCTCTACAACAACGAAGGAAAGAAGACGCGGATTCTCAGCATTGACGGCGGCGGAACCACCGGCATTGTAGCCGGAACCGCCTTGATACACCTCGAGGACCAGATCCGCGCCAAAACCGGCGACTCTAATGCTCGCATCGTCGATTTCTTCGACATCGTCGCCGGTACCGGAATCGGCGCTCTCCTCGCCGCAATGCTAGTTGCCGACGACGGTAACGGCCGCCCTCTCTTCACCGCCAGAGACGCCGTCAAATACCTCACCGTGAAGCAATCCGATTTGTTTAACCTAAAAACCATTGGCGTTTTTCGCCGTAAAAAACGGTTTTCTGGCGGTAGCATCGATAGTTCGTTGAAGGAGGCGCTGAGGAGAGATGACGGTTATCAGTTGACGTTGAAGGACACGTGTAAGCCTCTCCTTGTCCCTTGCTTTGATCTCAAAAGCTCTGCGCCGTTCGTTTTCTCAAGAGCCGACGCGTCCGAGTCACCGAGTTACGATTTCGAACTCTGGAAGGTCTGTCGTGCCGCGTTAGCAACTCCGTCCATGTTCAAGCCGTTCAGCCTGGCTTCTATTGACGGAAAAACCTCCTGCTCCGCCATTGACGGCGGTTTAGTTATGAACAACCCCGCTGCAGCCGCCGTTACTCACGTTCTGCACAACAAACGTGATTTCCCGTCAGTTAACGGCGTTGAAGATCTGTTAGTCCTGTCTTTAGGCAACGGTCCGTTATGTAACCGTTCTCAAGTCAAAGTGCGCCGCAACGGTGACTGCTCAACGGGTTCCGTTGTGGATATTGTGCTTGACGGTGTTTCTGAAACCGTTGACCAAATGCTTGGGAACGCCTTTTGTTGGAATCGTACTGATTACGTCAGAATTCAAGTAATTTGATCTCATCTCATAATTTTTTCTTTTTTTAAAACATTTGTTAATTTCGGTCAATTTTTTTTGAGATATTACATCCTCAAGAGGCAAAATTGGGGGGGGGGGGGGGGGGGAAAAAAACGTTTAGAAAGTGTACTAAATTATAGGAGTAAAAATCCAAAAATTTGTTCACATATTTTGTCTTTTTCGAATTTCTTTTTATCCACGGTTATGATTTTAGTCTTTTATTTTCTCTCGCCGTATCTAGAAAGTCAAATAATTGACTTACTTTAGTTTTTAGATAAAACAACTTACAAGAAAACAAACCAACCTAATTAACAACGAGTTTTCAATGCTGAGCAAGTACCATGTGATACCCGCGTGCACACTCTGTCGTTCATTTCGGTTTCGGATGGTCCGAATTTGAAAGGAGAAACTAGAGAGAGAATTTCGAACTGGACCGTCTAATACACTTTTGGATGGCCTGAATATAGCATTTGGGTACCACGTAGGCTCGGCCACGTGATACACATTCGGTACCCAAAATTTTTCACAAATCAAGCTCAACCTTGTATAAGATTTACTTCTTGAAAATTTACTGTTTGGTGGAGTTACTGAGGCTTTAATTATGCAGGCAAACGGTTACGATGCGACGGGAGACGCCGGGCCGATGATGATGGAGAAGGTGTTGAGTGAGAGAGGGGTGGAGTCATTGCCGTTCGGCGGGAAGCGGTTGATAACGGAGTCTAACGGACAGAGAATCGAGAGGTTCGTGCAACGACTGGTTGCATCGGGAAAGACTAGTTTGCCACCGAGTCCGTGCAAAGAGACGGCTGTTACTCAACTTCCTGGCGTCTGTTAGTCAACTTCCTAACGCCGTTAACTTTGTCCTAATTCTCTAGTACTAGCTCAACGGCTGTTATTTTTTTTTTTTTAAATTTTAGTTTGTCCATTTTTCTCTTGTAGTTTAACCCTTGTTCTGTTAGAAATTTAGAACCTTCCTCGGGTTCATTAAATGTCTCCTGTCCCAATTAAAATGTCCTGAGTTAATTAATTAATTAATAATTAGTCGTAGCAGTAGCCTGTTTAGCGTTTTTTTGTAATTCTAGTACTTCTATTCAACAATTAAGGCTATTTCATTCTTGTAGTTGACTTTTTATTATCGTTATAGCTTTCAGTTTTTTCCACTTCAGCGTTATTTAATGTAGTGCTATTTTACTAAGTAATTAATTACAAATCAGGAGTTTAGAAACACCGCCACGTAATACTCCAGACCACTATAGAACTACACATGTATATGAAATACACACAATTAGTCACGGACTCTACGAGAATATATGGTTACGGAGTAATATGAAACATCATGTGGCGATGCTTTCAGACTAGTGAAAAATTTCACACTTTTACCATCTTTACTATTGCAATGGGTTACTCCCGAGTACTGTATGAAAAAACACAATTTTTATTTATTTATTTCCAAGTGTCCTGACTAATTTAACTGCTCCATGACTAATTATGGGAGACCAATTACACCGTCTACTAGCGGGAGCCCAAATGCACATTACTAATTTTTAAATTGAGAATCATAAGAGAAAACAAAAATACTTCATATCATAATTATTTAGATATAGATCCAAACACAAATGTATTTGAGAATTGTCAATGCTTGTGAGTCTCATAGGGCCTTAACGCCCTCTGATGATACATAAATAGATATGCTTATGAATATGTTTCACAAAAATATTTTTCCTATTTTTAAAAATTAAGGAGAAATATTTGCATTCTCTCTCATAAAAAGCATTTCTTCGTGCAACCATTACAATTTTTTCATTAGCGCAAAGAGAGAAATTTGTTAATCTTTGGCATGTCACAGTTACAAAGGTTAAACGCACATTAGACATGAGGACATCACAACATTAGACATTATGGCGTCACAACAAAAACAAGCATCCCAACCGTTTCAGCGCCCACGCACCCCAACAATCGTATGCCATCAAGAACCCAAAACAAAGCCAAAAAAAAAAAAAAAAAACAATTAAATACCAAGTGATGGAACAGCCCAAAGCCTAAAAACCATAGCAGCATCAATCCTCACCACCTAGAACAGTAACACTAGCAACAGCCTAAAAACACCCCCGGTCCCCTCACATAAATACCAAGTGGTGGAAGAACCCAAAGCCCCAGACACCAGAATGCTCAGGTTCAACCATTGCATTGATGAGCATCTTTTGGAATGCTATGTGAGTCATGTGACATTTTAATCAGAATGCTCATTTTCCAGCATTGCGTTGATTTGAGCAATCCTTCATCTCTCTTGGAATATCATGTATGTGACATTTTTACGTGGTATTCTGAACAAACTAAACTGTCGTCAAATTTTACATACAGATAATACAACAGCTAAGCTTTATTGCTTGATAGGAGATAAAGATGGCTCACATATTCTATGTTCCGATAACTCATGAAAATATCACATATATACTGCCACATGCAATGGAATAATAATAATAATAATGGTTTAATCAAGTCCAAAATTAATGTCTTTTTTAAGTAGTCGTGTAAAATTTTCTCAATTTCATAGAGGAAAATGTGCACACATGGACATTGCGATTGTCAACAAAAAATGATTAATATTATGTATAATATATATATATATATGCATGATATACCGGGTACAATTTCATTACATATACTTCTCTTCTGCGGTCCCTTAGCCAAAATACAAACTCGGTTATACGTGACACTGGGAGAGTATCCAATAATTAGACTAGCTATTGTCAGTAGTTTATTGCAGTTGCGGATATGGTGATCATGCAGTCTTCAGTCTGAGAGACAAAGCCAAGCCTAAAACAAACAACTGTAACACATCCTTCGAAAAAGGTTTTTTGAAGTCATCTACTGCCACCAACTTTACAATAACTCAAGTGAAACAGAAAATTTGCCCTTCAAAGTCCATTTTACGGTTGCAAGTGGAGTCGAGTGCAGTTGATGTTTCTCTTATACTCTCATGCACGTACAAGGGCAAGGTTCGATTCCCGTAAGCACCCATTCTCCTCCCTAAGTCTCCTAGGATAGAGTAGATTAAGATTAACGAATGACAAAAAAAAAAGTCCCTTTTATAGTTTACTACAAGATTTCTAACGGTGAAGACGTGTAGTAACATATCCCGGGAAAAAACCCTGAATTGTTAGTCTGGTTGATTGGTGGTTTGCCCCCTCCTCCCATAATTTACTAAGGTTCGATTTTGGAGTTTGGCGGAAAATCTTTTTTTGTGAATCCTAGCTGGTTTGCCTTTGTCCAGATTAGGGAGAAAATTAGTAGAAGTGCATATAAATTGACCGAGGCACTCTTAACTGTAAAAAAAAAACAGGGAAAAAAAAATATATAGCCTAGGAAAATGAAACCTGCGAATCCAGTAGGGTGAAAGGGACATCACACTGCCACCGCGAACAACAAAAGGGAAACCTGAGGTCGGTACCAGGAGTAGTAGTTTTCCTTCTGTGATTTCACCTTTTTACTAGTACCATACTGTTAAATCTGTAGTACTCGTGGTAGATTACGAGTTTTCCGCTTGCTAAAAAGCAAAGTTTTTAGCCCCAAAATTTCCATTTGCTGAAAGTATGAAGGTGATTTTAGTAATTTATTTTTAGCAAAAAGAGAATGTGAAAAAAAATTGAACTTTAACAACTTATCTTTTAGTAACGAAAGTGATTTTAGCAACTAAGTTGAACACAATTTTTTGTGGAAAATTTATTTTAGCAAATTGGAAAGAATGCATGAAAAAGACTACTCTCCAATGGTTGAGATAGGGAATAATATTTATTCTTGTGTTAGAAGAATGTTGGCTCCTATTTGAGCATTGGATAATTTTTACATTTATCCATGAGTCCTTCTTGGCAATAAGCAAAGAAAGGTACACATAAATTGACTCGGATATTCCGACTATCGAGAAAAAAAAAAAAAAAAACATTGCTAAGGAAATTGAAACCAGCGAATCCAGCACTAGGGTGAAAGGGATATCACACTGCCACGAACAACAAAAGAGTAACCTGAGGTCGGTGCTTGTCGTTTTGGGATCGGCTCCCCTTCAGACCACAATCCACCAAACACCACTACATTTCCCTTATTTCGCCCCACCCGGGACCATGCCAACCATCCGAACCGTTCATCTCTGAGTTCAAGCTAATAACAATACCAATGCAAAAAATCAGCATGATCAGAAATTAATAGTACATGAACAATATGTACTTTTATTGACGGTTTTACTCCGAAATCATATATTGACGGTCCATAAATTAAACTTGTTTATGTGTCTAATGATGTCTGATCTTGCTAGTTTTTTTTAGATATATTTTTATTAGAGTGATCTACGAGGAGAATGATTCAGATCGTTGATGTGGATCCCGCGTATGGTAAAATAAGAAAAATCCGGCAGGGTTTCGTGGATAGTTTTCCTCCTATGATTTCACTTTTTTTACTAGCGAAAATGATTTGCGTACCCCATGACGCGTACCCCAAATGCACCCCACCACATCCCGACCGTCCATTTCAGGAATCGACGTTTCAGATTTCAAATGAATTCTTACCGGTAAGAATTGTGGTGTGCGCGTAGCAGCGTTCTTTTACTAGTAGTACCATACTGTTAATCTTTTAAGTCTGTAGTACTAGTGGTAGATTGGGAAAGAGTTCTTTCTTTCCAATCGTTGAGACAGGGAACACTAAAGTGTTGGAGAAGGACTTGGAGTTGCTGTTGTGCACATCTTGGTCGTCTGTTACTTGGATGGACGGTTCAGATTTCATCTTGCTCGCACAACAACGAACAACGAACGATCTAAATGTGTATAGCACCTGCTGTGCATGGGGCTGCACAACAGCAATCCCAGGTCCGCTGGAGAATGTTAGCTCCTATTAAGCATCCGATTATTTGTACACTTCTATTTAATGCACTTCTAAATACTCCCTTCGTCATTTTTTAAGTGTATTGCTCTGTAAATCTAACTTATTAAAAAGATATAATTATTATACTTTTCACATCAACTTTTACTTTTACTTTTACTTTCGCAACAACTTTTATCTTCACTTTTTAAAATTATTACTCCATTAAATTTTACCAATTAACCCTTTACCCACTAAGTTTTCAAAAGGGCAAAATAATAATGGCACAAACTTTTACCCCTCAAATTGTTAAAATACACACTTATTAAGAGACGGCCAAATATAGAATAGTCATCTATAAAAAAAAAAGGGGGGGGGGGGGGGGCGAAGAGAGTATATGTTACTGCATGCATTGCTCTAAATTTAGTTAGGCTTCCTAGTGGATGGTGTGATTGATTTATCAAAATAATCGAAGTCCGCATAAGCTGGTCCGAACAACTAAGTTATGAAAAAATACATATTAGTGCACCTAATCTAACTACATGCGGGATTACAAACAAGTTGAGGTGTTTATGAATAACTTGAGCTCGGGCGGTTGAATTTTGTTCGAGCTATATTAATTTTGCTAATGAATGAGCTCGATCGAGTCAAATTTTGAGTCATAATATACTCTAGTACACAAATTTATGGTTACCCCAATTTTTTTTTCCAGTGATATATGCATCGGTTTTATATTATCTTTCTTGTTTATGCTTAGTAAGAAATTAATCTAGGCTCATTTTTGCCTTTTGAGCTCGTTATCGAGACCAAGCTCAACTTCGTTATATTAATTCAACTAATTAACATCACATTTCACAAGCATTAGACGAGCCCTAACTCGTTTAATTTCCAAGTACTCAAACATTTCTAAACCTGGCTCGACTTATTTGCATGCCCAATTAATTTTCGAGCCCTTAAACACTTCTAAACTGGCTCGACTTATTTGCATCCCCAATCATGCTAGCTGTTTGGATATTGTCCCCATTTTTTTTTTTTTCCCAACTGATATTCTCCCCATATAGTACCCACTAAAATTGCAAAGGACGCTATAGCCCTAGTCAACGTGTTAGTTTTTTTGTTTTTCCCTTTGTTTTTAACTCACATTCCAAATGTTAAGGCCTTGTTTGGAGGCACTTTCGTTTTCTGTTTTCTGTTTCTGTTTTCAGAATTTTCACAATTTAAAAACAAAATGTTGTTTGTGTGCCACTTTTACTTTCAAATTCTACTTCTTACTTCCATTATTTATGAAATTTGAGGAAGTTGAAAATCTCAACTTTCACTTTCTATTTTTGTTTTCTCACAACCAGCCGCCACCCCAACCACCACCCACCACCACCACCGCCACCACCGCCACCCCACCACCACCACCACCACCACCACCTCCACCTCCAGCCACCGCCAACCGCCACCCACCACCACCCACCACCGCCACCACCTCCACCTCCAGCCACCGCCAACCGCCACCCACCACCACCCACCACCGCCACCACCTCCACCTCGAGCACCATGCACCACCGCCACCCACCACCACCCACCACCGCCACCACCCACCACCACCCACCACCACCGCCACCAACACACCAACCACCACCCACCACCCCCTCCACCCGCCACCACCCACCACCCACCCCCACCCACCACCACCACCACCCCACCAACCACCACCCACCACCACCGCCACCACCCCACCACCCACAACCACCACCTCCAGCCGCCACCACCCACCACCACCGCCACCCACCACCACCTCCACCTCCACCCACCACCGCCACCACCGCCACCAACCACCAACCACTACCGCCGCCACCACCCACCACCACCCCCACCACCACCTCCACCTCCAGCCACCATGCACCACCGCCGCCACCCGCCACCGCCACCACCCACCACCACCACCACCCCACCACCCACAACCACCACCTCCAGCCACCACCACCCACCACCACCTCCACCCACCACTGCCACCACCGCCACCAACCACCACCCACTACCGCTGCCACCACCCACTACCGCCCCCACCACCACTTCCACCTCCAGCCACCATGCACCACCGCCGCCACCCGCCACCGCCACCACCCACCACCTCCAGCCTCCCGCCGGCACACCTCCAACCAACTCATAATTATGTTTTTACTTTTTTTTTTTGAAAATAATTTCACACAAACATATTTTTTGTTTTCACTTCCATTTTACGAAAAACAAAAATTAGAAAACAGAAACAAAAAATAGAAAACAGAAGTGTTACCAAACATAGCCTAAGTATTCAAAACGTTGTTGTTATTTTAGCGACGCTCAGTTCATATATATTTTTTGAACTGATAGTCTCCCCATATATATAGTACCCATGCAAAGGACGCTAGCCCTAGTCAATTTGTTAGTTTTTGTTTTTCCCTTTGTAACTCACATTCCAAATGTCAAGTACTCAAAACGTTGTTGTTATTTTAACTACGCTTACTGCTTTATGCATACTTATACCTATATATCCTGGCGGGTTGTGCTAGGAATTCATATTATCCCACTCCGGCGGATTGTGCCGGGGAGTACGTACTTTTTTTTCGTTCTTTATTTTCTTTTGTACCTTCCCTTGTAAGCTGTATATTCAATTAACCTTTTTTAATTTCAAACTGATTTTAAAAATAAAAATAATTGGAAGTTTTCTTTAAAGAGGTTGCAGTGGGTTCCTAGCCTTAGGTATAGAATCTATTCATATCACTAAGGCTAGCATGTATTATTAACTTTAGGAAAGGGGGAAAGATCTCGAGGCAACAAATCTAATCTAATTGTTACACTTTTATGGTTGCGTATATATGAAGATCATGTGAATGGTGGAGGGTGAGAATGAGCGATATGAGTGTAGATAAATTCCCCACCACAATAATAAGGTGAGTGTCTTATAAAAAGTCCGTCAATAGCTTGTGAACTTTAAACAAATTGTTTCTGCAGCTATTTAAATTTTTGGTTAATATATGTGAAGAGAATGATCTGGTTCAGAATTCTTATTTTTTTAAGGCTTTAACCGTTTAGACAATTAAGAAAAACGTAGCCTAATTGTATTTTTAACCAACTTAGTTTATGTGTTTATGTGACGTCATCTCAGAATCTCTCATCAAACTTTTGGGTTGAGAATTTGACCTAGCCAACAAACACACAAAGTGCAAATAATACTCCAAAGAAAAGAAAACAAGAAAGCAAGACATGAAAATTTTACGTATTTCTTCAACAGAATGTTAGATATGTCCACGGCTCACACCAATTTTCATTATGCATTAAGTGAGAGAATTAAAAATTACAAGTTACATCAGCTGCTGCTGAAAGTAAAATTTATAGTTACATCACCAATTACCGTAGTACACCTATTTTGCTTTCGGGGGCGTTGCCCCTTGTACCTCCTATCGTTTTCACTACCCCGGGCTTCTCAAACTAATCGAGCAGGTCAAATCTCAAATCCTCAGCATAACGCGACCCAAATCAAAACAGCCTTCACTGTGCAAATTAAATCTTGTACTCCAGTTTATAGACTATATTGGACTTATCGTTCTGCAATTTTTCTCGATTGAAAAAAATGAGAATCAAGTACGTGCGCCAAAAAACTAAAGGACAAAACGTTGAAAAAAAACCAACAATGGTCACTGGTCAGCAATAGTACTAATTTAAACCTTGGGTCTAATAATTTGACGTACTCCAGAAAACGTACCAGTGATATTTAAGTTATTTTTGGGGGGACCTCGGCATCACTAGGGGCTGAAGCATATATTACCTTCATCTATTAAAGTTATGTTTACATCGTATAGTATGAAGGGGACTTATTAAATTGCAAACATATTGAAGAGAAAAAAAAAATTGTACTAATTTGTTGTGCTTTCCGGGTATTACACGTACATCAACGCACAAGAAATCTAAAAAAAATCCATCTTATATATTTACACAATACATACACATAAAAAATCTCTCCGGAGAGCCACAACCGACTCCCATAAGAGGGGATCCCAACATAATTTACTCGTTATCTTTTAGATTACAGTTTATTTCTTTTTTTTTTTTATGTCCATATATCTCACCACGAAGCTTTGTATTCTAGGCTCGGAGGTGGTTGGGTGTTTTAGGCTTTTTTTCTTTTTCCTTTGGTCCTTATTGTGTTGGTTGGCATCTTGCATTTTGTTGACATATGTTGTTGTGTCCTTGGTAGTGGATTAAATGATCGTGCCACCAATTTTTATGATAATTAATCAGTATACCAATATATTAAAAGCTTGATTCTGTTGGGAGTTTGTAGAACGCATCGATCCCGCCATCGCTTCTGCTGTGCTGGCGTGCACAAGACCCAAACTTCTAGGGAGTATCTACGGTGTCCACCGCATTTGTTGGGCCCAATATATACATTAAATAATCCATATCCACTTAAAAGACTAAGCCTTATAAGTGGTGAGTTATCCAATTGTATATTAAGATCTAACCATCTTTATATTTTATCAATGTGTGACTTAACCTTCACACATGTCTCCCCTTTGATTCCAATCTAATACTCTCTGACTCAATCTCCCGAACTAGGCTTCTTTCGCATCCACTTCATCAATTTAGAGCTATCCATTACAGCACTCCAACATCAAGCCACCTCGCTACATTGGGAGTCACCTGGATATCCACTACATTGACTCAGAGTCATCCATCATACTCCATTGAGAGCCAACTTGCCCATTCACTAGCACCATGCTCCCCAACGAGTCAACGTGCAGCATTCATGCGTTCCATTCTCTTGCATCACCTTGCAACAGGCACACCCTATCACCTGCACAATTGGATTTCCCTCTCCATACAAGCCCATTCGTGGCGCGCCAAGAGTCTACCCATAAATCGTCAGTCATCAGCTCTGATACAGCTTGTTGGGAGTTTGTACGATGCATCGATCCCACCATCACTTCCGTTGCGTTGGCATGCACAAGGCCCAAAACTTTTGGGGAGTATTCACAGAGTCCACCACATTTATTGGGCCCAATATACATTAAATAACCCATATTCACTTAAAATACTAAGCCTTGTAAGTGTGACTTATCTAATTGTATATTAATGTCCAATCATCTTTATATTTTACCAATGTGAGA
This sequence comes from Vaccinium darrowii, assembly GCA_020921065.1. NCBI lineage: Eukaryota > Viridiplantae > Streptophyta > Magnoliopsida > Ericales > Ericaceae > Vaccinium > Vaccinium darrowii. The sequence goes on from CM037162.1 coordinate 38,683,261, forward strand.
CTTAGCCTTCACACATGTTCCAACAGATTCTACCAAAAGCACAAAGCATGTAAAAGTTTTGGTTAATAATTAACGATGCTAGAAACTTGTAAAGATTAAAAAAGAAAGAAGATCAGTAAAAGTAGGATGTATTTTTTCATTGAGGAGCCTTTTATCTCACTCATTTGTTTTCTTACCAATGACTCAAGATTTGCTTAATTATGTGAGCAGGTGTTTGGTTCAACTTTTGATGAAGTAGCCTTTTATCTTACTCATTGGAATGATGGAATCCCTTTCGCTATTCTAATGATTTCGAAGATAATTAAACTAGAAAAAAACCAGTACGGATTATGAAGATAAACCAAAGGATTAATGAGTAGTGCGGTTTGTTAGGGTGCCTGGTCGGCCATGAGTGCGTTTGTGTCTTATTTTTTTGACAACTTAAGTGTTCGGATCAGTTTAAGGCTCAATCCCGCTGGTCACTTGCATGCGGGGAGTCCAATTAGATTAAGCTGTAGCAAAGTTCCTTATAAACTGACCTCAAAAAAATTGATAATACGTGAGAGATTTCGGACATAACTTTAAAAATGAGCAAACTCTTTAAGTTACAGTCAGGCCGAGCCCTTGCGATTGTGTCCATTAAGATTATCAACTGCACTATCCAAAGAGAATCTTATGGTTGACGTGTGGTGATCAAATCTTAATGGGTTTTTCTACTGTGAGTTCATTGAGTTGACTATATAAAGATAAAAAAACAAACATTCATGCATGTTTTTCAAATATTTTAATACATTTTTCAAACGTTAATGTCTGCCTAACCGTTGACTTTAGAATTTGGCAATCTTGATTTATATGTTTGCTTACTTTTTGGTCTGTCCCGATTTTGGGACGCTCGTGTTGCAGAACGCTAAGCATCCGCCGCGTGGGGTTAATGGTTTTGACTTACCTACCTCAGGTGGTCACTGGCCAATAAAAGTCGGGTCCGAGGCAAAAGAGCCGGTCCCGGGTGGTCCAACTTTCTAGCCACTTGTTTGGCTCTTTTGCCCCAGGTCGAAGGTTCCGAGGGAAACGTATATAGACCCAAAACAAGGTACATATGACAGACATAAAATGAGGCTTCCCGTGAGAAGGATGTTAATATAGTCCTACATTACTTGGGGATGAAATGCATGACAAGCTTAATATAATGCCGAAATTTCACTACTCATAACTAACTGGTTTTTGGTAAGGTATAATGTTTTCACATGATGCGACGTCTTGTAAGAGCTATCGACTCTTGTCAACTATCGTGAGGTTAATCAATATGACGTTTGCTCCGATTTAATTAAGCTCCTGCTAGTACGCAAGAGATCAATCGAAGTAGACTGCTCTGTGAATAATCCAACAAAACTACAGTACCAAAGAACAGAGAAAGAAAAGGTGGGAGAGAGAATGTGAGCTCAAGTACTTGGTTCTCGGGGCAATAATCCCATTATTGCATACAATAATGGCTACAATAAACTGAAACATTTTTTACACCAGTAGGTCCAGTACAGAGAAACCAGAAGATTATATGCGTGACCCCATGGAAGAATATAATATTAGCACCCTTTTTCCTTTCCACCCATCACGATTATAGAATTCACAGGGCTGTCCTTTGTTTTTTTATAACCGGATATCAGGGTTAGTTTCCGCATACCTCGACTAATTTCGGTGTCCTGAAGGTAACGACTAAACACAATCCATAGTGACTCCAAGATTTAGAATAGTTGGCTTCCGTGAAATTCGAATATGCGACCCTCATAGTCAAACACTTATTACTTTTCATGTTATTTTGCCGACCTCTTGGGGTTGGCTGTCCTTTGTTCTTGAATTAGTTATACGAAAGTTTGGAACTCTTTTAGTTGCATCTGTCTTCTTCTTTCTTCATTTTTCTGAGCAGTTTCACAAATGTATTCTATAAAAATGAAAATAAAAAAGGTGAAGTACTAGTGCTCAATGGTTCAATAGCTAAAGCTCATTTGGGCATCGGTTTACGTATCATCTATGACATAAAAAACAAGAACTAAGAACACAGGTGCATGCATTGCCAATGAACACTCGTCCAATTCCTAAGTTCGATTGTGATGTAGAAATTAAGGAGAAACAACTCATGCAATTAGACGACAAGAGAGTTGCTTACTTTTTCATTTGTTAGGGGGATGATTCTATATATAGGCATTTGGAAGGTAGAAACACCTTTAGGATTATAATCCGTGGATCTCGGGGTGTAGATAATTATGGCACTAGTCAAGTCCAATAGCCTTAGCTTTCCTTTTGGACAATTGGTGATTATCCCGTGGAGATAAACTCGTCTCCATAGAAATAAGAGACAGTTGTAAAGTGTCCTTGTCTGCTCAAGACTCCTATGGACGGTTTACTTAGTCTTCATGGTGAAAACCCGTATCAGCCATTCATGGTCTGAGCTGGGATTATGTTAGAATAATCACTACACGCACACAACAGAATACGAAAACAGTAAATGAAATCAACACAGGAATTTACGTGGTTCCCCAAGATCAGGTACGTCCACGGGAGCGAGAGCGAGTCTGTATTATTCTGATAAGTCGGTTAGGGTTTTTACAATAGAGAATATATATAGTCCTACTCTATTTCAACCCAAATAATTCCGTACCGTACCGCGGGGGGGCTTCGCCCCCCCGCACCCCCCCAAACAACTAAATCTACGATGGGCCAGTGCCTCACTCCACTCCGCTCCGCTTCACTCGACACTGCCCTTTTACGAGAACTTCTCAATACCTCTCATACACAACATATGAGCCACAAGTTCCAACAATCTCCACCTTAGCGAATAACCTCACCCATTCAGAAGACAAAACCATCTGGATCCAACCGTTAGGGGGGGACGTCTCCTCTCTATCATCTGGAGACGTTAACCAAGTCCAAGCAATGCTCAAACTTGTCCACAGTCACAGTCTTTGTCAACATGTCAGCTGTATTCTCAGAAGTGTGCACCTTTTCCAATATCAAATCACCCGAAGCAATCAACTCTCTCACCTTGTGAAATCTTACGTCAATGTGCTTGGTCCTCGCATGATATATCTGGTGCTTCACCAAATAAATGGCACTCTGACCTTGGCAAATGGACTATTTTTTGGTATTTATTTTTAAAAAAAGAATTGCATTTATTAGTTTTTCTTAGATTTTTTTTTTTGGACATTATTGGTTCATCTAGAAAAGAGGAATCTAAAAATTAAAAAATTATTATCAAAATTTTACAAAAATAATCTAAATTTTTGTGGATTATTAGATTATTTGTCTATTTACGAAAATTTTTGGTTTGGTTAATAATTTTTTAATTTTAAGTTTCTTCTTGTCGAGGCTAACCAATAATCCATAAAAAATTGACACAAAAAAGAATGCAATTTTTTTAATAAAGACAAAAAATAATCTTATTTATCGATAGACCCTTAATTTTTTAGTATTCCCTGAACACCAAACGTGAATAATAATTGTCTCTACTAAATAATTAGTCATGTAATAATTGAGAGTACCACATAGATAATGCCACATATTACTCTGGGAATATCTATGCGGAAGAGCACAAAAGTCCAAAAGATAAGTTGTCTTAAAATCACTCAGGGATGGAGTCAGTAGGGTTGGTCGCTACTCTAAGAAAAAAAAAACTTATAGTATTATATAGAAAAAAAATTCTTCCAATGAATTAAATAGGCTCGCCCCTACAAAAAAGATATTTGACCCAGCGTAATGAAATTGCTGAATTCGTCCCTGCCTCCACTTTGCCATGTCTCCAGATCACACACATTTACGACTCTCTCTCTCTGTAACGACCCGCCCGCCGCCTTGCACAATATTGTCTCATTTGGTCGTCCAAGCTCCTTGAACTTTCCAAAAGGTCACCCATCCCTGGATTGCTCCAAGGTGAACACGCTTAACTGTGAAGTACCAATGAGCTTCGCCGCCCGCACTGCTTTAAAAGGTCTTGTGCAAGTTAAGACATGATCTATTCTTTTACATCATAAAACTCCGTTGCATCCAGGTGGGTCCTAGGCTCTCTCTCCCTCCCTCCCTCCCCATAAAACTTGTGGTTGTACGTAATATTGCTTTATTTTTTTTCCCTTAGTCAAAATAGATTGAGGAAAGGCACTCGGGCGCAACAGTCCTTCTCTAGACATGACCATAAAAATTCACGTGAAAGCATCAACGTCTTAAACTATTAAAACCTGTGATAGTGATGATTGAGAGTGCGAACACATACCAAACTAAAGAATTATGTGACTAAGGCCCCGTTCCGCTAAAAAAAAAAAAGTTTTGTTTTAACTCAAAAACTATCTCATTCCACTAACAAAAAACCACTTAGTTTTTTTGGAAAACTAAAAACCAAAAAAGCCAAAAAAACTAGTTAGTGGAACAAGTTAGTTTTTTTTTGCAAAACTAACCATACAAAAAACTAGTTTAATAGAACAAGTTAGATTTTTTGCAAAACAAAAAACCAAAAAACTAGTTAGCGGAACAAGTTAGTTTTTTTGTAAAACTAAAACATCCAAAAAAACCAAAAAACCTAAAAAACCAAGTTAGTGGAACACCCCCTAAGTTGGTAGGTACATACAGGGGCGACGCCATAGCCAAGGGAGTGGGGTCAGGCGATCCCACGGGACCAAAAAAATATATTATTATACTTAAACTTTACTAAAATATATAAATAACTCCATTTGAATTAATAGCGACATCACACCAGATAATTTTTCAACCTTCTATAGGATAGGATGGTATGAGTTAGTACTTAGTCAAGCACCTCCTTTATAAGGACTTGAACTCCGGACCTATCCCTTTGAAGGGAAAGTAATGAACCAACCACGCTTGTCGAGTTTTAAATGTGATTTTCGTTTGAACTAGATTTTTAATTGTCATTATTATTGTATATTTTTTAGATTTATAAATGGTAAAAGTTTTGATGGTTATGAATGACCTCACGCTCGCGAATTCCTGGAGTCACCACTGGGTACATAACTACATGGGAACCATGTGTGGACGTGTGGTCCGAGAGAGATTATTGATGGAGTAATATTTCGTTGTTCCCTTTGGCTTCCTTTGACACACTCAGCTCTTGCATTTCATCTGGTCTTCTTCCCCTCCCTCCACATTTAGGGCGATCGATATATGAACTCAAGCAACAAAAAGACAAGAAAGAATGTGCAATTATCAAAAAGAGAGAGTGAAAATTATTTTCTTTTCTTAATGGGAAAGAGTAACTCTAGATGATCCCCTTGGAGCTAGTGTGATATTTTTTGTGCTTGATTAAAGAAACGAAATCATTCATTTCCAAAGTTCTTAATCATGTTATCACTATGATCAGGGGCGGAGCTACATGGGGACCGGAGGTGGCTTCGGCCCCCTCAATTTCCTATTTTGGAGTATATTTTGCATAGTTTTTTTTTTATAGATATTCTTAAGAAAATTATACCATTTCGAAATAATTAAAAAATAAGAACAATTTTTATTTCGAGAACACCAAATTAGGGTGAATTATTCCATGCGATAATAATACTGTGTTTGTCGAGTGATATATAATACAGTAACAAATAGTCGAGAAAACCATCCCATTAAAACTCGAATGACTGGATTGAATCTAGAAAGAATTATTGTATGAAGATGTCTTTCATAATCCGACCCCCTCCGATTTCAATTTCTGACTCCGCCACCGACTATGATCCATAAATGTGCTTCATATTCATGTTTCTCGATATCACAGGAACACCAATTTCAACCGGGTTAAAATTTCGACAACTCATAAAGGGTAAACGATTTCAACCATTAAAATACAACAAGTTCACGTTTCTTTTTATCACAAAAGTTGTGTCAATCTGTTCACCATAACCTTTTGTTTTGTCCCATCAGTGAAAAACAACAAACATTACTCTTGAAACTATTTTCATAATTTGACTTCAACCTTTTAAAGTTTGAATGCCTTAAATCATTGGTGAGAGTGAGACTCTCTCTCTCTCTCCCTCTCTCTCTCTCTCTCTCAACCAAATTACTATTAGATTACAACGACCATCGACCCCATGCGTGCATGCATATTGCCAATCCCCACCGGCCTACATACCAGTCCCTAGCTACTGCTTTAAAACCACATGCATTGTCTACAATATTAGATATAGAGTTGACTGAAGTAAAATGTAATACGACAGTTCTGCCGACAATACTTATGTTGTACGTAATGCTATTCATGGCACTATTCGGGATGCAGACAATTTTCAACAAAAATAATCCGGGCCTAGGGTGTAGGGGCAAAGTTCCCACGGCACATAGTGTCGTAGTAAAGTTGCACATGAAATGCAGTAAAAATGATATTTTGTGTTTCGGCAGGAGCAATTTTGGCCATTGGACCTTACTTATTTTATAATGTAGTTGTTTTGTAATTAAGGTTAAACATTTTCAATTAATACGAGAGAAGGCGAGAGAAAACTCTTTTGTGAGAGAAGAGAGAAGAATTATACTCATGTTGACTCATATAGAGAGATACCGAGAAGTTCTAGTAAAAGTCAGATGTGAAGCAAGCAGAGCGAAGTATCTAGCCCATTGCGGATTCAACTATTTGGGTTGGGCCATAAGCCCAAATGGTTTGGGGGGTGCGGGGAGGCAAAGCCCCCCACGGTTTGGTATACGATGTATTTTAGGGTTAGAATAGAGTAGGCACTATATATAAATACTCTCCATTATAAAAACCCTGGACAATTTAATCAAATAATAGACTCACTCTCGCTCCCGTGAAGGTACCCGATTTTGGGTAACCACGTAAATCCTGTGTCAATTCTTTTACTGTTTACGTATTCCATATTATGCGCGTGATTGATTTTCTCAAACATACTCCATTAATTCTTTATTATAGCAGACCTGTGTGGCTCTCATAGTTTTTCCTTGCATAGAGGTTTTTCCATGCGTTTCATTTTTCAGTTTATCATGCACTGTTTTTCCATTTGCTGTGATTTTCGGTTTATAATGCAGTCGCTTTGTAATTAGAGTTAAATATTTTCAATTAAAAAAGAGAGGAGACGAGACAAAACTTTTCCGCGAAAGATTGTGGGGCTTCAATTCCTTGAGCATACAAATCTTTTGGATAAGAAATAAGTGTTCGGTAATTGTCAGAAATATGAGCGGAATATACGTAAAACGGCATATGCTTGTCACCGACACTCCAAAATCTTGTTCACCTACATAAAGTACTCTCCAAAGAAGTGGACAAAAGCACTAGTCACCCAAAAAGGTGATGTGTATAAGAACCATGTAAGATGTGTGCTTGAAATCAACAGTCTATTTATAGAACACGAAAGTGTCCAAACAGTGCTTGACAGATGAATAATAGTCGAGGTTTTGTTTGCTTCAATGTAATGTAACGGCTAGACTTTGCTGTTTTTTTCTGTCCAAACTGTGGAAACACAGAAAAAACTTGCACTGTTTCTAGTGGATATGGTATGGCACAAATCACTTGCAGTCATTAGATTCCATGGAAAAAGAAAATGTCATTTATACCCCCACTTTTGATTTCTCATCTTATCTTATCTAACCTATACATAAAAAGGGCGAGGAGGGGGCAGAAATCCGGGCAGCTTCGTCTGCCATTTTGTTCTTCTCAATCAGGAACCGGCAGCGGGCAGCGGGGACGGATCTGTGTGCTTCGTCGTCGCTAAATGATGCTGGCAATCTGTACCTACCGAACGCCTACCGCCGTAAGAATAGTAACCCTATCAAATCGTATTCGGCGTGGAGTACAACTGTACTACTGTAATCTGTACCCGAATTGGGAAAACGCTCTTCTCCTCTTCTTTGTCAACAAAGAAATGACGTTAATTAGTACGACAGCTACTGTAGCGACGGCGGTATTAGGTATTTCAGGTTTCGCTCCTGCTTCTCGCGTACTTTGAAGCTTTTTTTCTTGTGGCTTTGGCGAGAAGGAACTCAGTGCATCACTGTTGGTCGTACGTGAACTGTCCTTGAATTACTGTTCAAACGGCGATCTGTAAAACCTTTCCTCACAGAGGATAGAACGATTTCAGTTCCTTCATTTCTCCATTTCGGTGATTTCAGTTCCTTCATTTCTCCATGGTTTGCGTGTTGTGAGATTTTTATTTTGAGATTTTGATTCGATTGTTATTCTTATTTGCGATTTCCTATGTATTGTACAGGGGGGAAGAAATGAGAAGTTGATTTGCGCTATTTGGCTGTGAATTGTGATCTTCTGCAGGTAGTTGTGATCGCCCTCTCGTATGTTTTGTGCGAAATTGAGGATAGAACGAATTCAGTTCCTCCATTTCTCTATTTCTGTGGTTTCGGTTTTTTGTTAGGATAAATTTTAAAAAAAAACCTTGATTTTACCATGGTTTGCGTGTTTTTAGGTTCTGATTCGATTGTTGTCCTTATTTGCGATTTTGTATTTTTTGTACAGTTGAGGAAGAAATGAGAAGTTGATTTGCGCTCTATGGTTGTGATCTTCTGCAAGTATTTGTTGTGATCGCCCTCTCGTATTTAGGTTTTGTGAGAAATTATTAGATGGCTATGTGCTTGCTTTGTAAGTTTAGTTATTCGCTTGATTCGGCGCCTCCTTAATAAGTAGGTCTTGTAGTATGGTAGAAGTAAAATGAAAGAGTACATACGTTATTTACTCTATCATCAGAGGACTGCCCAGCCAGAGTGTATCTGTGGCCTTGTCGCCTAGGATTCGGAACCTCAGTAACTTGCAATCTGTTTACGTTGTCTTGTATACAATTTGCCTGTAGTTGTCGTACTCTATGAATTCAAGTTTGGTCATACCAGTTATATCAACTATAAAGTTTCAAATTCTTTTTTATTGGAATTTTACAATTGCATCGGCTGCTCAGAACAATGCCATTTCTGATCCTATTCCATCTCCAATCTCTAAGTTAGAGAAGCTTCAGACACTTGATCTCTCCAGCAATAACTTCAATGGTGAAATACCTGGTTCTTTGGGTGACCTCAAGAACTTGAATTATTTGTAAGTTTTATGAACTTTCTTCAACTTTGAGTTTTCTCATATATGTATGTGTATATAGTGCAATATAGTACCTTCGGAGTATATTTGTTTCTTATAATTAATTCCATTTCTGTTGTTTTTGAGCAAGCCAGGTGATTAAACAACAATAGCACCAATACTCAATTGGCAAGGGCTGTTATTTTTTTTTAATCATGGGGAGTTGTTATCTCTTCTCTGAAAAAAATGAGAGCATGTTTCTTTGTTAGTTTCTTTCAGTGACAATGATTGTAATGCAGTTATGGTTACTCGGAGAGCCTGAAGCTGGAGGTTCATCCACAGAATCAATGGTGGGTGCTGTCAAGAAGTGGCAAAGTCTCAACCTGAGAGGGCCCTGGAACTTTGAGAAAATTGTGAAAGGAAAATTCGGCACTTGAAATGCTCCTCAATAGTTTAACCACGTTGGCTTAGGGACATCAGGATTGATATAATCTTTTATCGTTCAACTGCAGCATGCATAGGTCGGAGAAGGTAATTCCAGAACTAATTATGCCAGTTTGACTTGTGAGGATGTGTAATATTTTGTGGATGTTCAACTAATGACAATTATTTGTATTTAGAATATTTATGAGCAGAATATTCATTATATTGTTATCTTGGTATACCACGGCATTTTTAACAATTGGAGTTCATTGGATTCCTTTGTCTATTCTGTTTGGTTGCGTGAAGAGGATAGACTCTAAACTGGAGCCAAAGCATTTGAGAAAAACACATTAAACCGAATCCTAAGAAATAGGAGTTCATAAAAGGGGCAATGATGGGAAGGAAGAACTCAATGAAAAAGATTGCGTAGTTACTTCCGCTACATTGTATATTTTAAGAGAAGCACTTGACAAGTTATTGAAATACCCTCCACAGGCAACTTTCATTCGAACCCAAAGTGGCATAACCTTAAGCAAGCCATAGTGAAAATGGTCGGGAACATCCCCAACGTGAAACCCTTAATACAATCACATAACAAAGCATCAGTATTAGATTCATTATATAAATGTCACTACACCAACACTCACAGATTCAGGATATACCCCACTCTCCCAGTACTACTTCTGGAGAATCACGTGCTTCTTCTTTGTTAGCATTCTGTGCTGATGTTTTTTTGGTTTTTTCCCTTCTCCATGCTGCTGCAATTCTTTTGATTGTGAACGTGTCACTCTACGAGTAGGATCAACCGACGGAGCCAATTTCTTTCGTTCCAAAAGCTGCTGTTTATACTGCTCTATAACTTCTATGTGTTTTCGTTTCGGTTCTTCATTCTGTCGTTTCAAATCGTTATCACAATTCTCCATCACGACATCCTAGATGAAAACACATAATAATACACAAATAGATGAAGTTAGATGATCAAATAATATAGAAAGGCAAGCCTGCATTTTCTCCTCCACAGATTCATGTGCAGGTGAACTCCTTCTCTATTGATTTCTTTTCTTTTTAAATTTTCTTATCTGTGTGCTATTTACCCTTTTTGGCTGCACCTATATAAAGGTGGTTCTTTGTTGGATGGGATTGTATTTTGAAATAAGTGGTTAATTCATAGTCATTTTGATTTTAATGTTTCATACCAGTGATAAAGATCTGTTTTGGTGAATTATAAGTTTGCATTTGCTTATCATGTAATTTCCCTACTTCCAGAAATTGGAGCTCATAATTTTGTGCCATTTTCTTTTCATATAAGTTGGATGGGATGCTCTATTTAACTGTTGATAATGGCACTAGAGTTTATTTCAACGTAGAATTCTCCGGAGTAGGCATATGTGCTGGCTTTCTTCTTGCGATAATTACCAACAAGTGTACTTTTTCATTTTTTCCCAGAGGAGTTTGATTTCCATTTATGTTTAACTATTGTTACTTTCTGTTTATGCAAGGCTCTAAATTGCATACAAATTGTGCCAACTGCTAACGTTTAGGTTTTGATTTGTATAGTTGGGATTTTATCGTTTTTGGATGAGGTCGTTTGTTGAAGCGGTTGACGGCATCCAATGAATTGAAGAGCATAGGGATGGGAAAGCGAAGGCCACGTTGAGGATCGATGTTGCTGGAACCCAACCGAAGGTTATCTCTCTATCTTTTTAACCATACTATTAACTGATTTGTTTATGATTTGTGCATGAATTGATCTAAGTTTAATCGATTATCGAGTTGTTGATGTGGGAGGTGAAAAACTAGGTTTCTCCATTAGCAGCACCATTGCTATGGAGGTAATTATCCAGCTAAAAAATAATTTGGTCAAAATCTTTTTCCGCCATTACACAAATGATATGTTGGCTTCCTTTTATGAGATTTAGACATTATCGGCCCCGACTCAGCAAATACAATTACCACTGCAAAGAAGAACCACTGAAAACTACAGAACTCCCTTTTTGGGAAGCTTGCGATTATATATTTTGATTCTTGGGCTGAATAATTGTGGCCAAGTGTGTTAATGCACTGGTGTTGACATCTAGCGCTTTTTGGAACGGCTGTGTCCTTTTGTATTAATATTACTATTATATATACATGGAAATATAACTTCGATAGGCATGGATGTAAAAGCACGTGTAATTAGCAGTATGGCTGAAATTTTAGAAGCGTCATGACACTGCTTTTGTGGTTGAGCAAAGTGTAGGAAAACTTCATTTTAGATCTGTTAGTAGTGCAATAAATTCTACATATTGTGTTTTCACTAATGGATGTATTTTCGAATTCTGTTTTTAGTCCCACGACCATCTCAAACACCATTACTTCTACTGGTCAACTGAACCCTCATTTAGTAAAAGATCATGTTAGATTGTATAAATAATACTGTATGTAATACCATTTTTACTTTAAGATGGAATTCTTAAAGGCCGGCCTTCAAATGCTTTGGTTGCTGACCGTATGCTGAAATATAGCTATTCCCCTTTCTTCATCTCTGTTGTATGTAGTAATGGATTTTTTAGAGGCTAGGCTTGGATTGCTTTGGTTGCTGACCACATCTTGAAATCTGATGATTCCCTCTTCTTTCTGTCCTGAAATTTGTGTTCAGGATTATGGTATTTTGCAAACGATGGATCCCGATTGTGGATATCGAAGGCACAGTCGTATGCTTTTGGGAAACTCGTCTCATAGATTTGGTCAGATGGAGAATTCTGACATTAACTTCATGAGCTTTGTGTTTTTTTTTAGTATGTATGCATGTTTAAGACTTGAGGACCAAATCGTTCAATCTGAAGTTTTGTTAGTAGCTCCGCAAGTACTGCACAAAACTTAAGTGCTGAAATGACCTCCTTGTTGTAAGCCTATAATAACATATTTGGGTTGTCAGTCCCAAATTTGTTGTCGATAGAACCTCTGGTTTTTCCAAAAAAAATCAAGGGTAGCAGTTTAGCATAAAGATCTCATGAATATATGAGATATACGTGCATATTTTGTGCTCATGCTTCTAATAGTTTGTTGGAATTCAATACTTGTGATCGGTGAAGCAATCAGCTCTTTCATCTTTTTAGCTAATCGAAATCTCTCCTTCCACTGAAAAACAGAAGAAAATTTTAGTATATGATTCTTCTCAGGTTAAGGTTGTGCAACAATCACAACGTTATGTTAAACCAGTGATTTACAAAACGAAGGTCTTCGTGGTTGGATGCCTCTTCCATTTTGTGAACGCGTAGTTGAATTTGCTGGAAACTAGGTGCAGAGCTCCTCATGTTATTCGTTTGTTTTCCCAAATATTTAAGATAAGCAGGAAAACCCAAAATTCAGGATCTTTATAAGGCCTGTCATCCATTTTTTTTCCACTCGCGAGAACTCAACCTTTCTTAGTAATGGGACTGTGGCGATCAGTGAACACCTTTCATCACCGAACAATCATTAATCACTGAGCACACGGTGACGTGCGAAGCACGTCGGACTCCACTAGTCTTATTAAAGTTGCTTTCCATCAGTTCATTGTTTGAGAACCGTACAGAAGGATTTTACAGATTACAGCTCCAACTTTGCGAATTTACCCCCGCTCCCCACTTTGTCTAAGCTTGGAATGATGTGATTCTTGACCTAGCGAAAAACCCTATGAGCCTACTTTCAAACTCAATTTACCTCATATCTATGCCCTCTATATTACTCCCTCCGTCCCAATTTTATAGTTCCTTTTGGGAGTTCGTGCCACTTTTGAAAGTGTTATATCTTATAATCTACAATGTTTTAGGTGACTTTGAACACTTTGTTTATTAGATTAAATCAAGATCTATCAAACAAGATCCATATTGCATATAAAATGCATTACCGATTGAAAGATATAATCGTTTTTTTTATCCGGTTAAGATAGAACGAGGGACTATAAAATTGGGACGGAGGGAGTACGAGAGAAATAACCATTTTACTATCAGTGTGTCAGATTTGCGCACCATCTGTAAAGTGCTCATTCGTTATAACTCAGAATAAGGCCAATATAGAGAATCATTGAGTATTTACTATTTGAAAATGGAATCTCCGTGGAAACCATTCACACTTTTGCTAATCTTTTATATTCACATTGTTTGACGTTTGGCTTCAATCAAATCAGCTTTTGAATGCATTACATATTGTCTCGTTTCGCGTCTAGGGATCCACAAAGCCTATAAACACAACATTAATTCATACCAAGTTAAACGAGCACATAGGTATAAATTAGGGGCTTAATTGAGTACAATTAAACACTTATCGTATATAAATAAAGTAGATAACACTTGTCATCACTTAACAACGTACTATTTTCGTGAGTGGGATTAGGTGCTATTTGAGGTTTTTTTTTTTTTTATCCGTTTGACACTCAAGGGTGACTAGACCAGTTTACACGCATCACAACTTATTCCATTTCCTGGTACGTTCAATGGCAGGCCATCCATGCCAAAATTAATGGATTCGTAATAAATGGTTTTCTTGTAGCCTCACTCCAATAATCAAACCCTAGTGAATTGTGTGGGGAGCAAGCCACCAAAGCAACTGGACTAACCTTCGGGGCTCCAATCTGCATGATATCTGATTTCTTTTTGTTTTTACTAATCATCCGACATGGTATTCAGTTGTCAATAATTCAGAATGGACGAATCATCCGACATGGTATTCAGTTTCTTTGTCCGATGTTTAAGCCCTGAGATTGAGGGATTCAGGTAGAGGGTCCAAAAGCAGGGACCGACGCAGAATTTAAGTGCTGATTAGGAGAATACTATAACAACATTTAGTTGAACAAACAAACCTATAAAGTTATAATTTTTTAAAAAAATTTATTGCCTTATTTATAAGAAAATTTTGAAACTTAATAGAACAGTCGCCCGGACTAATCCGCCATTCATCGATCCTTGTCCAGAAGTCATTTGAGAAGATGGAAGTTTAGTAGTTCCACAACATTAACATAATAATGATTTTTGTCTGTAATATTTCTTGGCATTCATGCTAAACCTGCACAAAATCATCTGGCGTTGAATTTTTGCATCAACTTGGGACTTGTTATATGTCTATTTATTCAAAGAATTTAGTCGATTAAATGGGGTTAATTAACCGACAAAGAAGAGTAGATGTACCTTCTGACCTGGGTTGGACCACAGTACTTCCCATAGCTGGGAGTGAAAAAATTCCTAGGGGTGTACCCTATACGTATACAGATGGAAAAAAAAAAAGTCTTAATGTTAAAGAGGAGTAATCTGCAAGTAATTACAGAGTACCAGACTGGGAATCCATTAATATATGTAGTATATATATATATGTTTTTGGCCCTCGTCCCACTGGATGTTTTTAATTTCTTCAACTTTGATTGGAGTCTTCTCCCTTCTCCTTCAATTTTGATGTACTCTCTGTCAAAGTTGAAGAAATTAAAAACATCCAGTGGGACGAGGGCCAAAAACACCTGGTGGAGAAAGCCCGAAACACCTTAGGCCCAGTTTTCCAAAAGATTTTAGCACCCAGGTGCTAAAATCATGATATTTCAAACCAAAAAATGAAGTGGTTCCGTGTATCGTTTTTCGATTTTTTTCGCACCAAATTAAAGTACACGAGGAGTACTTTAATTTGGTGCGAAAAAAAATCAAAAAACGATACACGGAACCACTTCATTTTTTGGTTTGAAATATCATGATTTTAGCACCTGGGTGCTAAAATCTTTTGGAAAACTAGGCGTAATTATATATTAATATATTGGTCGTAACTAAATCAATAACCAGTGACCCGTGATATAACTTGTTAGAAGAGTGCAACGATAAACCAAATTAATTTCTCTAGTCCCTCCCACAGTCCTTTCCACGGTGATTCTAAGGATAAATCATTGCCGAGAAGAATCATACATGCGAGTGCAAGCATCGGGTGGCAAGGCAAGTTGAGTAATCACTCGACAACATTCTTGAGATAATAACTTGTGTTTAATTAAAAATGCGGATTGAAGTACTCTTGAATGGGATTTGGGATTCTTGTTAATGACTTAAAGTGCCTTGTATATTATGGCATTAATTAGCAACACTTGAGCTAAATCATTAACATTTGAGCTAAATTATAGCTAGAAAGACACCTTTTGTATTTTAGCTAGTCAATTTTTAAACTCTTTACTTCATCAAAGTCTATAATTTAACTTATATCCTATTACTAAAATATTGTTATCCGTTCGTTCCTCAATTTCTTTATTCTTTTTACTTGTTTTACACGTCAACAAAAAATAAAATACACCGTACATTCCATTTTGATAATTCAGTTCGGACTCCAATACAATTTTTGAATTCTTAACTCATCTTTTAATTTACAATATTTTTAAAGATTTTCAAAATTTTGTGTAATAGAACAATTGAGATCTATCATCTGATATCCATATCGCATATAAAATTCATTATAGATAAAAAGATATTAATAATTCAAAATGGGACTAATGAAGTAATATACTCCAAAAATACCGCGGTAGTATAGCATTTTTATAGCCTGATGAGTTTGAAGAGTGCCTGATGGAGGAGGCTTTTTTACAAGTGAGGTTTAACCAGGTTCGGTTTTGGTTTAACTAGGTCGGGGTTATACCATGACAAACTTTTTCTTCCGTAAGGAGAAAACTTCGAATGCAAAATAAGGTACCGGCCCGAGCGCATATCTCGGCCGTCTAAAAGTATTTATACCATGACAAACTTTTTTTCTGTGAGGAGAAAATTTTGGATGCAAATAAGGTACCGGCCCGAGCGCACATCTCGGCCATCCAAAAGTGTTTACGAAAGCTCAAATTTCTCGCTCCCTCTCCCTCTCCCTCTCCCTCTCTCTCTCTAAAATCCAAACCGTCAAAATATGTTTAGACGACCAAGATGCACGACTGGTACGTACCACCACATGATACCTGTTTAGCACCCCATAAGTTTTTCTCTTCGGTGAGAGTACTCTTCCACTGAAAAACCAAACACATAATTCAACATGAGTCCAAAAAAGACTTACACAATATAGCTGGTCATGCGAAACCAAACAGAAATAAAACCAAACAAGCAGCCTTATGACCAGTACCTGTAGTCTTCCACTGAAGCACTCCATGAGGCATTTCAGGTGAGAGAGAGAGAAACAGTATCCGTAGTCTTACACTGAGGTAGAGTGAGAGAACGAGAGAGAGAGAGGGGAAAAAGTAAGGACAGCCTATGATTAATTAAGGTATTGAGTAGTGTGCTGCAGAGATATTATTAAAATGAGTGCGAATGCTGTAGCTGGGTGTTCTTACGACGTTTCTAGGAAAGGCCCCTTCATGCATGCGGATCCTTCTTGCCAGAGAGATTGGTAGGCAAAAATTTTAAAATCACACACATGCACAAATAGATTTTATTCGGTTTGGATTTTGGGTGGAGAGAGAAATAGGAGTAATGATTAGAAATATGAGGTAATGATTGGAGAGAGAGAGAGAGGTAAAAAAATTCAAATTTGGTTCTCAAGACCCAAACCAAACTAGGCCGTAGATACTAGATACATATACTCACATTATGAACCAGAACCTCATACACAATGTGTGTGTGTGTGTGTGCACGTGTGCGCGAATATTTGTGTATGTGTGATTGATTGGTCCTACAATTATTGTAATGATAGGAGATGGATTGTTAGAACCGCCTAATTCAAGGTATTTTGCTTGTTTTAAAGTTTACTTTAATAATTAAAATTGTTCATTTTTCACTTAAATTTATCATGTTTAATGGTAGAGACATTTTATTTTTTTCCTTGATTCCAGGGAGAACGGTGATTGTTATGATTATATAGTTCAATTTTTTACCTTGACCATATATAAATTATAGAGATCAAATTGTTTACCACAATTCATACACACTTATCTTCACTTGAATTTACCATGTTTACAGTTTACTCGTAGGGACATTTTTTTAACATAATTGCAGGGTACATGTTTGGTTTTCAAAGTAGATGCAATAGAAGTTCCTGAGAATTTTGTATTTCAAATATTCATTTTGAATTTCTCCCGATTTTGTTTGAAATAATCAAATAAATCCAACTTTATTAGGAAAGCACTTTTTTTTTTTTGATCGGCAAACAAATTATTATTAAATAAGCTCAACAAAGGTTACATCGAGCAAGAGAAAAAGATCCAACTAAAGATTGGAGCACCCAAAGGACAAAGCCCAAACACCTATGGGCCTGAAAGCCTAGATAAAACAATGAAAAATAAACCCGAAGGCCTACAAAGCCAAGATACAACAATAAGCCCAACCCAAAGAAAACCCTAAACCAAACCCTAAACTACAGTGCAAAGCATCCTTCACCACCGTCACCATGGTTGCTGATAGCCAACACCCACCCCGACGGCCACCGCCACCTCCACACCACCATTGGAGAACCCAAAAATGGCGGAGCCAACAAGAAACGACCCAAGCAATCTCGGAAGCTCCACGAGCCGTTAAGCAAATACCACGGCACCCACCGAAAACCGTAGCAGAAGACCACGACGGACTTACCCCAATCCTCCCTTAATTTAGAAATAATATCTACATTTATTAAAAGGTTACAATAATAATTTTTTAAAAAAAAGTGCAAAAGATATTTCACAATAAAAAAGAATGAAAACTAACTTGGTATCCACAAAAGGATGATTATTTAATTAACTATTTTTACAAGTTATATTGACAAATTAATATTGCCTTCTATATGTTACAATACTTCTAAATATTCTCCCACTTGATATTAAAATTCTGTGTCCATCCTTGGCCACCAAAAAATGAACAAATAATTAGCAGATTTTCTATTGCTCTGCTTAATAGAAAACGATAAACAAAACGATGAAATCACCCATACATGCCTGCCCTGCTGCACACACATATTTGACAATTTTTTTTAAGACACGTACTTGACAAATTGCATACCATTCTCTTGCTGTGTCTGCACAATGCTAAACCATCCATACGAAATCATACATATTACACCTACGTTTTTTTAGGGTCATGCTAACGGGTGTCATAGTGCACCCGTTAAGGGTACAAAATGTACACGTCTGTGGTACATAAATAAATATATTAGAAACAAAGCATTAAGGAAAGGCCGCCCATGTACAAAAAAAGACGATTACAAAAAGGCCCTATCCCCTACTAGTACAATATAGTACACCTTAACATTAACCAGTCTCTTCAAAGTACAATTCCCACCCTAATGCTTCGTTATTTTATGGAATTATTACTACTTCATCGCTCCTTCCACATCATCTGGTATTGGTGGCATATCAAACAAAATCTAGTTCCCACCAAAAAGAAAACTGAAGCCGGTTCCGATCCCAGCATGTGAATCGCAACATTCAGCATTCGCATTTGGTTGCAATGGCGCCCATCTTCATCTTGGTTTTCACTTTAAGTTAAGAACTGAACCCTGATAGCAGAAGCTTCAGTTCAGAAAGCTTCATCATGAATATTTTCCCAGAAGGTCTCATTAGGAACAATTCTCATCGGAAAATGGCCGTAAATCCACATGACCCCAAGTAAGCAATAATAAGCAGAATGGTGTATCTTCTTTGTAGAAGCAAATGTTACCTTGAATATTGAAAGAACAGATTCTTTGGAACTCATACACCATATCGCCTTAAAACTTTGCTTAAACTTGGCATTACATTGTATGCTTGATAGGATCTCCTCAATTCAATAATCGACCCCACCTGCACCAGAAACCCCACAAGCATCAGAATATAAATTAGACGGCAACTTTTGAAAAGGCAACCGTTTGATCACTTCATTCAATTTCCATTAAACACTTCGCTTATGTTCCACCAGCCAAACCTTTATGCCCATCAAAAGTTTCAGACAATTCAAAGAGGCAGGGTTTTCAGGGAAACAAGGTGTACCAAATATGCAAGACTGTAACTTAGTAATCATCCGGAAACTAATTAACTCATTTTTTGCCATGTTCACATGGAAGTGTAAAAAGATATGGAGGAAGGCCAAGGAGCTATTTTTATATGGATCCTTCATTTTCATTTTGGCTGAAGTATTCGTGTCCTGTGTCCAACACGGGTACCCATCTTGGACACTCGGATCCACTAATTGTATGATATTTACAGAAAAAGAATATCAAATTAGCTAGAAAAGTGATATTTCTAAACTTTCACATGGACATGAAATTGAAAAAACACATTTTTCTTAACTCTTTTTGTTTAAACACACTACTAAGTATAATTTACAATATATAACCTGCTCTAGTCATGCAATATATACTAAAAAACAGGTGTTCAGGACATGTCCCTATACCCCCGCACCCCATTTTGGGACACATATATGCTTGGACGTGAACCCGCACCCGATACTCGCACCCAAGTCCATGTAACATAGCCAAGGAGAACTTGGGCTTGACATGAGAGAGGACACACCAGAACCTTCTTGTGGTCGTGGAGATGACCGCAAATAGAGCGAATTGGATGATATCTATCATTGCAACCGACCCCAGTAATTTGGATAAATACATGAGATGATGGCCAATGCGCCAACCCGTGCACCACCAGTTCATCAAAAGTAAGGCATCTCTTGCTGAGACTGACTTAAAGTGGTGGCATAAGCCAAATACAAAGTACAGACTGCATCTCTTGCTAAGACTGACTTAAAGTGGTGGCATAAGCCAAATACAAAGTACAGACTGCAATCTTAGTGCAGAGGAAGAAAATAAATGTAAGATAAACATTGACTCATTAACCCATTTTCTTTTTGAGCTGAAAAAACAATGAACCTCTAAAATGGATCAAACAAGAAAGTGTTGGCTTAAAAAGGCAATAAAAAAGCATTGCCAGAAATAAATGGACTTACAATGATGAGAACTGAAGTAAAGCCAATTGCAAATCCCTCATTGATCCGGCGCAAGTAATGATCAAGAATCGATGATGATGTTGCCAAGAAACATAGCAAAAGCCCGCCTGCAGAATTTTTATAGGAAAGGCGGAGAGAGATGAAGGAGAGAGAGAGCACAAGCAAAAAAACAGCATAGTTTTTCCGGGACAAATAATCGTAGAATAACTTCAATAGCAACATTTGGTTAGACATACCCCAAAACCGTGTTGAAGCTTGGATCTTTGTTAAGTATTTAATGGTGGCCTTTCCAGGCTTTATATTTGGTACTCTGGCACCCATCTTATTCAAGTAATCAGAGATTTCCTTCGGGGTATTGGCCTGGATAAACAGGTATCAGTTATTGAAGATATGAAGAGAACATAAATGCATGGCATCAACTTTTAACAACAATAACAACAATAACATAACCCATTTAGTCCCCAATAATTGGGGGTATGGGCGGGGGATGGATAGGAGACAGACCTAACCTTTGGCAATAAATGCACAAAGTGGCTGCTCCCAGAATACCACTGAAACAGATGGATTAGAGACAGACCTAACCTTTGGCAATAAATGCACAAAGTGGCTGTTCATAGAATACCACTGAAACAGTGATCCCCCTATACCGTCACGTTTGCTGCAGAATCATGCCCTCAAATCACAGCTAAAAGGCATCGGAGAGGGCAGACCCAAGAATCATTTTGATTTATGTGCACATTACCATGCTTCTTTCATTCAGCATCCAGAGCATTGGCATCAACTTTTAGACAAGGATAAATTATTTTCTCCAACAAAAGATAAAATCAAAGAAATACAGAAGGTAGCAGTGCAATTGTCCAATTTCAGGGTTTTTCGACCGAAAGGCTAGCTGCTAGCCAAAAAGGTAAATTGCAATAAAAAGAGCTAAACCAAGAAGTGTATATTGCTGAAGAAATAACAAAATTTGGTTGAACGAATACTTACAATGTCAACTATGTTGAAAAGGAAAATCAAGAAAGCATAAATTGAATAGTAAACCCATGGCTCTGCACCAAGAGAAGTCTCAGGATTCAGGATCTCTTTGACATGTTCCCAGAAACGTGAACCAAGGAGACTGCCAAGAAAGCATATCATTTTAGAAAGTCTTGGAATAAAGTTGCCGAAAAACTATATTACCATGTCACGATATTAACATGTCACAAAGGCAACCATTGATAAGAAGGTAGTGCTGCCTAAAAGCCATCTCAACGGCCAATGCATCTTGAGGAAGGAACACAGGGATTTGCCCCATAAAAAAAACGAACATAGATATATCCAGGAAGTCTACCTTGTTTTCATTCTCACCAAAACCTCTCCAGGGTCTTTTTCAGAATGACCTCCAAAATGAGACCCATTGGATACGAAAAGGCCCAATAATCACTAGGAGACAGACATTTTTTTGTTACCTTAACTAGGAGAAAGACTGTGTCTGTGCTAGTGCACGCCTTCTGGGGATTGGGGTAGGGTTTGTTCACCTTGTTTATGTCACCAAAATCATTTCTTGAGAGTTTTTCTTTTTTGTGCGGCTCTAATAAGTAATAAGAGACCGACTTGATCATGCATAAAATCTCATGCAAGGTATAATGCTTTAAGACAAATAAAAGGTTTTGATAATCCCAAAATGAAAAGCAGACACTGGGCGGCAGGCCCTTCTTCAAGATGCAAAGATATTAAAAAAACAGGTTCCGTTGAAAAAGCAGGGCAATATGAAGCCACCTTGCCAGAATGCCGGGGAACGCCAACAGATAGGAGGTTGTGAGAACAGGCTGCATTCCTGCTGGATTTATATTAAATGGAATGTATGGCTCCACTTCAGTAATTGGGGATTCTTCTCTGAAAAATATTTGAACCCCATGTCAAAATATGATTAGAGCAAATTAGATCTTAATATCAGATCTAAGTGACAGAGGGTAGACTAAAAGTGTTTGGCAACTTCTAACTAAAAAATTTCATGCTAAAAACACTTTCTCTAGCATCCATAGAAGTCAAAAGAGTATAAGAAACATATCAGTATTACTTACAGCAAAATGTTAACCACCGCCCAAGAGTGTTCGTTGAACTCCAAGCGTAAAAGGTGGATAAAACTACGTGAAAAAAGTGTGGCTTCTTTTTAAAGTTTTTTAAAAATGTAAAAGATGCATTAAGATGCTATGGATGTATTTGAGAATGTTTTAAAAATCTAAAAGATGCATTGAGACGCTAATTCTTTGGACCTTATTTCTATCTTAACTACTACCTATCAGGCGGTGATTAGCAAGACCCTTATTTTATTTACCATTGCTTGCTCATTCCAAGAACATATTAGAAGACAATGTACTAGAAGAGAGTTCGGAAGAGAAATCAAAATGTTAGGTGTGAAATTATGCACCTAGAAATCCCATCAAAAAAATTGCACCTAGAAATTCTTTGAGGCCCCAAAAATAGAGAAAAGTATATTTGCAATCCAAAGAGATCACACCTTGTAGCAGAAGCAAGCTTAAAACCATAGTATTGCAGCTTGATTTTCCTGTAACCCTCGGCTACGACAACTGCCAACATTGTGACCACAGTAAAGACACCCAATATTGCAAGAAGATAAGGCCACTTGTACACAGCACTCCCTGCAATATGGTAGATGCTTGAAACAACACTAAATGAAGATTAAGTTAAAAGAAAAATTTATGTATTACTACAAATATGGCAAACTTCATCTATAATGGTTAACGAATTGTCGAATCCCAATGGACAAGTTACATGTGCTTGGAAGGAACTATATTCACTCTTCGAGTGGGTAACTAAGACGCTACACAGAAATCCCCTAACTTTAAAGCTGAATTAGTATTTTGAAGTGTTCTAAAAGAAGGTCTAGAAGGCTGAGTACTCGCCGCCTATGCACTAGAAGGACCCTCACCGACTAGCCCAACTAGACTGACTATCCCGACTAATTGCCCAACTAGGCGCCGAGTACTCGGCCCTGGAAGCTAAAGGTGCCCGGCCGCCCTAGGAGCAACTAGCGAGTTTTAGAACCTTGATTTTGATTCATATTTTTTAAGCAACTGTTCTCTTCCACCATCACCTTTCTAGTATAATGTTCGCACAGCACAACTAAAGGAAATCGAAACTAGTTTTTAGTTAACCTATCAAGTTACCTACAAAACAGGAATCATACACAAGTTTTTGGAGTGGAGTCACCACAAAAGCATGCAAAAGGACAAGAAATATTGTTGTATGTAAGCACAAACAAAATACAAAATATCCACGGTAAAGTTTTTATTGGAAATTGAGACGAAAATGGGTATTTGATTGGAAAAGCTCACCTATATGAGTTAAACAGAAATTGGAGATAATAGAAGACAATCATTCATGAGGATTGAGGTTCTACACAGTCAGCTTGCACAGAAAATATAGGCTGTGTTTGGTTAGATAGTTTAGTTTAGTTTTGATGATGTCAGCAGAGGTAATGAGTGGAGAGAGATAGAGAGAAATGAGGGAAATGATGACGTCATCAAAACTAAAACTAAAACTAAACAGAGAAACGAACAAGGCCATAGTATTTCTTCACCATCTATGGCTAATTTGGCTAGTAAATTCAGAATTGAAGAAGAAACAACCAGGATGGAAAGAAAACAAAGACCATACAAACTGAAAGCTATCAGAATAAAACCACTGAGAGAGAGAGAGAGAGAGAGAGAGAGAGAGAGAAAATGAAATCAAGATATTACTTATTCACAACATTCTAATAGCTTTGCCAGAAACTTTACGGAAAGAAAACTAACAATAGAAGATTTCATTATGTGGTCTGCTACCTGTGAGCTGAGATAACATCTTGTGCAATGTATCCATGTAACCAGTCAATATCCCCACACATATAATCAGCGATGATCCTTGACCTGAAATGCACGTTATTGCTCAAAAGCGTACAGAAAGCTAATACATGACTAAGACTATATTCCAATGCTTTTTGGCTTCTCCATGTGTTAACTGTAAAGAAAATCAGGCATGCTAATCACACTCGAGTTTTGAATCTTGCAATGGAGTCATTTTATACTAGTGCTTCATAAAATAGTGCTTCATAAAAGGGCTCTATGAATAGCACATACTTTCTTAACATGATCAACAAAATCATCATCTGGAGAGCATTAAGCAGTTAAAATCCCATACAAGTGGGGTCGTATGCTTGATCAGTATTCAGAAGAATCATCATTGTAGTTGTAATCATCCAAATAAAACCTCTCTGAGAGCCCAGCTATGAAGGTTGTGCCAAGGATTTCCGATATAACTTTTAAAGGTTTTGCAGAAAATATGTAGCTGTAATACAGATTTGAAAAATATGGAAAGAAAATAACATCAAACCCATCGGTTGGAGGGGCATCCAAATAGCGAAGTTTTAGTAGAAACTGACTGAATTAATAAAGCACGATTCACAAAATTAGGTTGATTTCATACTGAAAGAAACCAAAATAGGGTAGCGCTGAAGGCTTGTCACTATTCTAGTATTCTATGTTCCTTTTTCCCTTTTTATTCTTTGAAATGAAGATGACAGTGTCCAATGAAAACTAACTACTTAAACCTATCCTTTAACTATTTGTTCGGCAAGAAGTCCAAACAAATAGAAATGAAAAGGACAGCGGTGAGTAGAAAGTACACGGGATATAATAAAAACAAAATTCACAACATAACCACGTAATTCACATATTCCTCTTTCCACACCAGATCTAAGAACCATAGCCTTTAAGAATACTTCCATAAATTTTTTCCACTATCCATTTTCCTTTAACATTAAAGTACAGGCATACAGGACTCAGGACTATAAAGGTAAACATAAAAAATACGAGCAACGATAAATTTCAAAACAAAAACATAATCCAAAAGGGAGGAAATAAGTAATTCGACCTCAAATGGTCACACTCACTAAACCAAAAATATGTTTTCGAACTAAGAAGTGGAGAAAGTAGGGGCAAGAACTGATAAAAGAATCAATAAGAACTTCAGAAAAAGTAAGGAAAAACAAAAGGCAAATCCAAAAGCTAGGAGTATTACCAAATCCAGATTCTGTTATTACGTCACAAATCCATGTCATAGACATGGCACCACACACCAAAAGAAAACTCGTCACCATCACATGCTTCACCCTGAAAAAAAAACATATCCCTTTCTAAGAGACGTCTGAAACAATCTAATACTTTGTTAGATCATTCACTATTTACTAAGACAGTTTCAACTGAGGGATAGTAGGGAGTAGTCATGATGAATGTTATAAAACATATTAACTTTTACATCACCAACGTGACCTCATTATGTATACTCATGAAGATGTAATAACCAGGGCAAGAGCAATTTCCAGACTCCCTGCATCAGGGCTATATAAATCCTTGTACTCCTATCATTTTCTCTTTTAAGAAACTTCCTATCATTTTCTCTATTAGGAAACTTGGTAATTGAAAAGACAAAGTTGCACGTAAGACAGAACTCACAATAAAATGCACCAGTAATATGAAGTGTAGGAGAGTCTGGTGCACTTTCTTAGGCTCTCTTAATGCTTATCCATTCCTATTGTACCAATTTTACTATTTAACCTTGTGATGAATTAAAATTTTCTTTGCCATTAAAAAAAAAAAAACAGTAATGTGCTGCGTTGGCATATTGAAACCCCTAAAAAGCTGACATCATGTACAATAGCATGTAGAGCAGAAATATCTTTAATGACAACAACAACAAAAAAAAACAATGGACAAATAGAGACATGGAGCACCTTTTCAATGAGATCAGGAAAACTGTTGAACAAGAGATCCTACCTTTGATTAGCTGCATATATGGAATATGGAAGAGAATAATAAGCGACGCTCAAACCCCCGACAATTGCAAAGCCAAGTGACAGCCACCATCTGGGGAGAGGAGAAAAATACAATAAAGAATATAGGGATTGTAACGGTCAACTGAATGACAAATAACAAATACGACAACACATAAAAGTAGCAAGGACTCGGCTCACTGCTTGAGAGGAATAACTAAACACACATATAACTCTTAATTTTCTCGTTAGCATCCAAGCCTTCTTTCCGCAGCTTCACAAACGAGGGAAGAAGGTAACAGAACACCTGTATTCATGGTTGTGATATAGTGTCAGTTTTGAACAGAAGTCCGCTATAACCCCCACAAAAAGATAATTATCACCAAAGTCCTTATATGCTCAATTCAAAGAGAAACCACAGATCAGTCTTAAATGAGTCTTTAACGCTATAAAACAAACCTACAAAAGATTGGACTAGTCTATAGAACTTATTAAGTACATGAAGTTCCATCTAAAGTGAAAATGTTGATTGAGCTAATGAATAAGCAAATAACTTAAGCCTCCAAATAATAGTGCTAATGAATAGCACGAGATGGAGTGATAAAGAAAACACAAAATGAACAAGCCAAACAAGTAATCAATAAGCACAACCAATTACAGTTTAATAAATCAACAAGAAACAAAAACCCAATGGTGGGAAAGCCTTGCCTGCATGAGAATTGATGCCCCAATCTGTGGACTGATTCCAAGTTGGAAAAGCGAAAGTTTAAGTTCTCCCGTGAAATCACCAAGTTCACCTGTCAAGTGCAGCAAAAATAGTATTTCAGTGAAAACAAAGGGAAAAGGAAGGAAAATCTTTTTTGGTACTGATTCTAGCTTCCAACAGGAACCCCAACAGATAAATAGTAGCTTCCAGCAAAATAAGCATTCCTTATCGGCATTCATAATTAAACCATCACTATTCAGGCAAAGCTACTAAGTACTGCAGCTCGAGACTGACAATGCAAGTCCCTCCAAAGGGATTGCTATATTACAGAATACATCATTGGAAGACATTTATTAGACTAAAAGTTGTAGTGCTCCCACATACGTCTTTAGTTATCCCAGCAAAAATTAGCTGTAGTCCTAGCTCCTTAACATTTCTTAGACTGCATGCTGTCCTAGACAAAGTATATATTGCCCTGGCTCCTCATCTATTTCGTTAAAGTCCTTTCCTCAAGAAAGCACCTATATTGAAGACAAGCCAAAAAGCCCCTGAGAAGAAAAGGATATTATCTGAAAATACTGGGTGTAGGGCTGAAAACCGAACTCATAATAAAATGAGCAAAGTTCCTTCAACCTTTTGAGCTCATTTAAAGATATGTGCAGCTTCCAAACAAGAATCTGTTCTAATTGAGAAGCTCCTGAAAGAAGGGTACAGTATTGCCTCTTCATTCAACTACCCATCTACGCCCTTATGTCTTTCTACCAGTTTAAGAAACTTTGGAATGGAGGGAATGGGGAACGAGATTCCTACAATATTGTAGTAGAGTCTGGCAATAAAGTAATTAGAAAAGAAACTATAGAGTCGACTTCCAAAAATTGGGGTTCAGCTCCTAAAAATATTAGCTATCAGCACGCTTCTATTAGGATCTTGCAACAAAGTACCGAACAAATAAGTTATATTCACAATTGCTTCATTATATTCACGCTCGAAAAATATCTACAAGGAAATTTAAGGAACAGAATGCAGGCTAAACTGAATTAACTGGAGTAAATAATGTCGACGAAGCAATTAAAGCTGTCTATTTGTTCTACTTACCAACAGATCCTGAAACAAAGGTAAGATAGTCCTTTGGTATCAACCTTCTATCAAACCCGGGCAATGGAATAAAATAACCAACACGACTGATCACAATTAACACAGCTGTCACAAATAACCTCCTCCGTATTTCACTCTTGAAAAAAGATTCAGCAGCATTATTGACGAGGGAACCAACGCGTAAAATGTTCAAGAATCGATTTTTAAACCTTCCAGGCTTCGACTGAAAAGTGTCGGCGTTATCTGTATCATGATGTGAACTTGGTGAATATGCTGCGTCATCATTTTTTTGCCGAAGAAATTCAGGATTTTGAGACTCAGAGGATGTTGCCCCAACACTAATATAATCACCTTGGAGCTCATTTGAAACATAAAGACAAAATCTTCTCTTTGCTTTCTGTGGAAAGGGCTCATTCAAAACCACAAAAGGCCTCCCGCTGAAGCCTGAGCAATTTATACCAAGGGACTTGTAAGTTTGAGCAAAGGAAAGATGATGCAATTGCAAACAGCAAACAGTCTTCCCACCTGTAATGCAGAGCAAAGAGAAAAGTTACCATTATCTCCCAGATGCGTCTCTCTCCATGATGGAAAGTTTACGGCAGAGCAGAAATGAGGTCATCGTCTTAGGATATGCTATTTTCTGTTAAGGCACACTCTAACATGGTGCACTAAACACTCTTATAGAGACTCCTACAAAGACATCCGAGATGATTTCTTACAAACACAAATAGATTGGTTCTGAAATAAGGGACTGGAGTTACAAATCACTTGGGGTCCTACATAATTGATCATGTAAACCCTAGGTTATAAATACTTGCTATACGCAGACAATGTAACTCGCACTCCAGCATTCATTCGTTACATAGTGGAAACTAGTGTGAGCCATAAATGTACTCAACCACATAGTTGGGGAACCAAAGTAAAAATCTATGTGGCTTGCGTTTTTTTTGTATCTTTTCTTGATTGTTCTTTGCATGTTTTGTGTTGTGTTGTATACTTGTTGATTTGGCCAATTACTAAACAGTTTATAACAAGCTGCATATATTGAACGATTGAAAATAAAGCCATGCATAACACAAAATCCCCAGCTTCCAGATATTCTCTACCTTGCAGTCAATCCAAGAGTGAAAATGCTTAACTTGCAACAAAACTAAGCAATCTAATCAGTTTAAGCAACAATAACGCCAACACACCGGCTTACAAAATCATAAAAAAGATAACTTTTGCTAGAAGACCCAAACTGAGCAACAAAAAAACAGACAAAAAGAAAACCGCAAGGGTTTGGCAAAGTGGCATGATAAAACCACCAAAGGGTTGCACCCTAGGGTGCAAAGTCGAATCTTTGGCCAAACGTTCCAAACCTTGGGCCACCGGAGTTTTTTCCCGGTCACCAACTTCAGGCCCCGGATTAGAAGATTAGAGCACCCAGTTATCACGGGGGGAAACCCCACTAAAAAGAAACAGATTAAAGTTCAATTACATCAAATTCAAACAACGGTAGAAGTCCACAGCCGTATCACGACAAACCAAAGAAACTTCAATTCCAGGCAACGAAAAGGGGAAAGGAAAAAAAAAAAAATTGTCGTCTTGAAGCACAAATTGGACGTTCTATGCTGCAAGAAATTACAAGAAAAGCTTTTATAAAGCGCAGCTTTGTGAAAACAGAAAAACAGGATAAGATCTTTTTCTGTAGCTCTTCTTTTCCTTTCTTTCATCGTTTCGATTTCAATCGAATTGAATATAGAATACAGAGAAAGAGTGGCAATTTTACCTCCACTGTTGTTGAAGTTTTTCGTCCCTGTGAACTTGGGACTGAAACGGTGAGAGATTCTCACCGGAGTCGCCTCCATTGGCTAAACTCCCGCACCGACTCGAGCAACAAAGCAAAAATTAGTGTGCGAGAGAATTTACAATCCTACGATGTTGTTGTGCTTGATTCGCAGATGAACCGGATCCTCTCACCAACTGTGTCTCGCCTCGCTGATCAGCTTAGATTCGCATAGATTCGCAGATGAATTAGATTCGCAGATGAAGATGAACATAGACAGCTCAATCTGTTCGGTACCGAGATAGCATCGGAGTCGTTAATTACTTGAATGGACAATGCGGATGAATGAGACAGAAAGATCGGACAAGGTTGTGTGATTTAGAGGATCTTCCCCTTCTTTTTGTTGCCGCTACTCGTATTGTGCGTTTTATATGTACCAAGCTCTTATTCAGTTTATCTACTATCTAGTCCGGTCCAGTTTGGACTAATTTGGGCTTCTCCTTGGCCCAAAATAATGATTGGGAATGTTCACTTCGTAGAGATTGACCATCGAGTGATATGTGAATATAAGTGACTTTTGTGAGAAAAAAAAAAAGAATAGATGCATCCATCAATGAAGCTAATTTTTAACGTGAGTATACGAATCGATGAGCTCTACAAAATAAACATTCCCGATCATTAATTTGGGCCAAGGAGAGGCTCAAAGTACTCCAAACAGGACTGGATTGGACAGTAGGTGAACTGGATGGGAGCTTGGTCCGTTTTATATGGGGTGAGCGGCGAGCCCGTGTATGAGAGAGCGAGCATGCGCACAAGCATAAAACTTTTTTGTAAAAATCCCAAAAATGAGTGGTACTCCTATTTCAATTACGACAATTTACATGATCTATTTATAAAAGTTCATTAGTCAGGGACAAATTATCAAACAGTCTTCTTAGTTGAGAAAAATATGATTTTCTGCAGCTGACTAATTAAGCTAGCTCTAGATGATTAAGAGGGTGTTTGGGAACCAACTTTTCAGCTTTTCATTTTTGGCTTTTTGGCTTTTTGGTTTTTTGGATTATTGCCAGAATGAGTTTTGAATCTGGGAAGAGTGTTTGGGAGAAATGTGCAGAATGCATTTTGCAAAAGTAGTAGTGTTTGGGAGAAAAATAATGAAAATGAGTTTTGGTTTGGATTTTACCAATTTAACCCTTACAACCATGCCAACAGGGCAAAGCCGAGAGTGCCTTTGGAATACTGTTGGTATTTTTACACAAACTGGGGAAGTTATGCATGTTTGGGAAAACAATACTTGGGGCACAACAAGATTTCTATATTTTTTTTTTCAAATTACGTTTGGGAATTTTTTTGTTACAGAAAACCTTGAGATTTGAGGTTTTTTTTTATGGAAAATATTATTAAGGGGTGTATTGGAGCGTTTAAAAAAAATAATAAAAATAAAGAACAGGCTGATAAATACTACCACGTCCACGTGGGTGTCTCTCTGGCCCATTCCTCACCATTAACACATTTCACAGTTTGCAAGGACTTCACTAATTCACTCTTCCAGTTTCAGGCCCTAATTCAATCCTTAATTCAAGACCAAGATGGCTTCAATGGCTTCCTCTTCAGTTTTCTCTGCGCCTTTACATGGTTTTACCCATACCAATCCAAGATCAAACCCAAATTCTTCACGGGTTTGTTCTTCTCCTATGGCTTTCCTCTCTCCATTTCACAAATCCTCTATTGGGTCCTCTAAATCATCCTTTTTCCAACATGGGTTATCTCTCAAATCCTCAGATCTTTCTGGGTTTTTGTTGAAACCACGATCTTTGATCGTTTCTGCTAGAGCAGCTACAGAGAAGACAATCTATGATTACACTGTAAAGGTACATATTTGTATTTGGGGGGAGAAGCTTACGACCAAGATCTGAAGAAGAAGAACAGGAGCGAGCCTTTCTCTCTCTATCGCAGGAGCCTTCTCTTCTCTGTGCTTCTCGACTGGTGTGGAAGACGATAGGGGTAAGGGGGTAAAGAGGTAGGGTCACGGGAAAAGAAAAAAATGAGAATCCAAAATGAGAATGGGAAAAGGAAGGGGAGAGCTGCTTCTCAGTTTTTGCCTCTATTGTCAAATTTTGCAAATGAGTTCTGGAGAATGAGTTCTCCTACTCAATCGGCCAAACACCCAGAATTCAAAAACCAAAATGGAAAAATGGAAAAACACGGCTCCCAAACAGCCTCTAATTTTCTTAAGTTTTTCTCTTACTTTTTGTCAAAACATTATAGAGTGATTTTTCGTCTCGAGAGGATTCAAGAAAACATATAAATATATTTAAAAAGAAAAGAAAAATTGCTAAATTTCTTCTGGATAGATACTAAGAATTAACAATAGAGCAAGGAGAATTCATTCGGCCAAGTTTAAGTAATTAAGAAAAAGGTAAGTTGAGTTGGTTAACTGAAAAGATTGAATATCAAGAAAATTATGTGATATTTTGTTGGATTAGGAATTTCTCTACGACTGAATTCCATTCAAATCAGTTATTGGAAGTAGTTGGATAACCATTTCTCTTATCATAACTAGTTATCCAAATTTCCATCAAGCATGCATGATATCTACTTTTGAGTCCATCATCAAAGTTTAATTTGTGAATCAAACGTATATATAAACATGGTTATTGTGTGCATTATGTCTTTCATATTATCAATTGTGGCTCTATCGTGACATCTGCCTATCGACATCTTGCATGTAGTTTTCAGACATCTAACCGTGGGATCAATTTAGAGCTGGATGTATCTTTCTTTGTTTCAGTTGTGTTATTTGTCTATATTGTGGGTATTATGTCCTTTTTCAGTTGTATTTTGTATTTGATACACGCGATAGCTTGTAATATCTATTATGAAATGAAATTCTTAATTTTTCTCGAAAAAAGAAAAAAAAATCCTAGTAACCCTCATGTCTTTCACATGGTCATTGTGTACATCATGTCTTTCACATTGTCAATATATAGTGGCTCTACCGTGACAGCTGCCCATCGACATCTTGCATGTAGTTATCAGACATCTAACCGCCGGATCAATTTAGAGCTAGATGTATCTTTCTTTGTTTCGGTTGTGTTATTTGTCTTTATTTTGCGCATTATGTCTCTTTTTAGTTGCATTTTGTATTTGATACACGCAATAGCTTGTAATATCCATTATGAAATGAAATTCTTACTCTTTCTCAAAAAAAAAAAATCCTAGTAACCATAGTATATTTTCAGCTGTATTTTGTATTTGATACATGCGATAGCTTGTAATATCCATTTTGAAATGAAATTCTTACTCTTTCTAAAAAAAAAAAAAAACAAACAAACAAATCCTAGTAACCATCATATTTAGTGCTGGTATTATTTAGATTACATCCAAGATCATCATATAGAAATCAGCAGCAAAAACACTGGATATTGCTTGTTTTTATTGACTCTGTGAAAGGGTGCTAGTAAGTCCATTCTTTTGGGAGAAATATCTCTGGGGAAGCATTGCGGCTTTGTGAAAGGACACAGCAGTGAGTTGATCCATTCTTGCCCTTTTTGTTGTCTTTCGCGTCTCGATCGATGCTTTTCGAGTCATTATTTATGTCTACATAAAACGACGACGAGTGCTTTAAAATCATAGTCAAGAGAGAAAAGCTAGAAATGGAAGATCATCGATATTGTAACGTTCGAAGTGACAACGTACCTTTCGGTGGTTTGATTTGTAATCCTAGTTCATGCACGTTGAGATTAAGAGCCTGGACTACACGGGAAGGGAGGAGAACAGGAGAGCAAGCTGCGAAAAATGGTAACAATTATTAGTAACATGTAACAAGCCCAATTTGTAACTAAACATGACAACAAAGAAAAGAAATAATTAGGGTCATATACTTAATCGACAATGATATGTATACCACTAAGTCATATATCTTATGGGTGTAGATTTGGTGGCCATTTCCATGTGATATGACCCTCCTAACATAATTAGGTGGTCAGCTTACGTATCATTATAATTCAATTGATATACTTTCACAAAAAATATACACGTCTGACCGAAACATATCGTGTGGCGGGCTAATATGGGCTGATTAGGGGCTGTTTTGAGGGTTATTTTGAGGCTGCTCCATGGCGGCGATGGGGCGTTTGGTTTTAGTTAGTTAGGTCACAGGAGTTCGGAAGTTGTAGATAGCCTTGAACTCCAAACGCCTCTGACGAGACTCGAACCCTAACCATTCTTGTGGGAGGATCAGGAGATAACCGCTGGGTTACACATTTGGTTGAGGCTGCTGCAATGGGTGACCTTCAAAGTTTTTGGGTGGTGATTTGGTTGTGGCTCAAGCATTAGCATGTGAAGTTAGCTCTTTGCTAACTGTTCTTCTAGTTGTTTTTGTCCATTGAAAAATTTCAAGAGTCTATGAGGTAAGATGGGAATTTGCGAGTAGCATTATGAGAGTATTGTGCACTATCTGAGGCTCTCTCAATGCTTTTCTTTTCTTAGTGTATCGATTTCATTTTCTTATGTTCGTGGCTCTGTGATGAATGAAATTCGATAATGGTTTTTGTTCATTAGAGTCCCCTTATCTATCTTTCATTTCCAAATGATCCAGCAAATTGATCGCAGGACTGCAACTGTAACTTTTTCGATTCTACACGTTTTGATATTCCTTCATACTTGCTAATTAATGGAATTTTGAAAAGGAAAAAAAAAAAAGTACCTGGTTTTTTCGTCGGGTGGAAATCAAAGCCTGCTCGTCGGGGGAGGAAAACTCCGGTGCCGCCTGTTCTCGGGCCAGAATCTAAGAAAAAAGCTTGCATTCCTGATCCGCCCGCTGCCCAGTTGGTGGGCTTAATTCTTGGTTTGTGATATTTTGGTTTCGAGCTACCCTTTGGTTGCTGATCCAACATCACCAATTCAATAAATAAACATGTAACAAATTCGAGTTTCGACATTTATTCATCTTTTAATTTGCAAAAATTGTTGATGCAACAAAATCTCGTGTTTTGTGCAAACATAACCACAAAATTTTAAGTCAATACGGTTAGTTGTAGTTAGCGAGGTTTGAACTTCTGTCAAATGCATGAAAGTACATAGTGCCTACTACTGGACTACCGTCCCACTTACCGTGCACCCACATACTTACCATGCAAATACTTATAGTAGTTGATTAGGGTGTACGTACATATATTACATGAACATGTATGAAAGATTGGAGGTGTACCGGTAGGAGTCCGTTTTGCGGGTATCTCTGATTCCTCAAATATTCCTGGATGTCATCAAAAATATGACAAAATAAGTCATTGGTATGCATCAACCAAATGCAAAGAGCGGTATGACTTTAATCGGGCTCCTACGAGTAGCCGTAAATTTGGTTCAGGATTAGTCGTTACATTGAGCCCGAAAAAACCATGAATAACCATGTGTGATCTGTACTCTGTAGATGTATATACAGCAATGGCACAGTGCAACTGTGGGGAGTCGAAAACGAAGAAAACAGAATACCTTCGGTTCGGATCCTTTTGCGATGCCAACTACGACCCCGTCTTCAGCCATCGTAAAACACTGATACTTCTTCAAGGGGAGAGAGAGAGAGAGAGAGAGAGAGAGAGAGTTTACTTCTTGTAGAGGATGCAGAGAGTAGAGAGAGCTCAGAGAGGGTTATGTCAAGTTTCCTACTTCAAACCTGCAGCATAACTATATAGATACGTATGGAGGTGGCTGGAATGTCTATATTGACCTCAAGTTTGCTTGTTTCTTTATTTTTCTCAAAGTAGTAGCCACAGCTTAATTTCCCATTTGACATCAGATTTTAACTTGAAGGGTTTGGTAGATAAGTCAACAACCAAGGGACATTTTAGTAATTGAAGAGGTAGAAGCCCAAGCGTGGCCATGTGGATTGGTTGGGTTGGGTTCGGTAAACCCCTCTTCCCCCTTTGGTTGTTGCAGTTACTCTTCACGTAAGACTCCTCTGCTCCAAATAATACCTCCTCTTTTATTTATTATTCCCATTTGCATTCTATGCATATACTCCTTTCATTTTTTTTTTTTTGGTTCGATACTCAGGCGTCCGGGCCAGCTTAGACGCGCCTCCATTATTCCCCCTACAAGGTCCGATCAGAAAAGTATGCCATCCACATAGGCCTATGGGATTCACAATAAATTACTTTCTTGTTGCCCGACCCCAATAATCGAACCTGGTCAATTATGTGGAGAGCAAACCCACCAACCAGATGGACTAAGCCTCGGGACTTCTATACATATACAAGTATGTCTTTTATATACCAGTATAGATAGATTGATATTTGGTTATCAGGTAGATGAATAGGGGAGGTAGCTCCTTGTACGGTTCATAAGAGATATGAGCAGTGGCTAGTTTATCTTCTTCTTAACCACCACACCAACCCACCAACAGTCTTGAAAAGTTCAGTTTGGTTTAGGAAAGTAAACCCCCTCTTTGCTGGACACCTGTCGATTCGGGATAGGCCAAACGAGGTCTTCTTTCCATGGAGTTCCTAAAATTAGAATCACGTACGAGACCCGTCTTGTTACACACCACGAGTTGAATACAATTATGCAGTGCTCTAGTTCCAAGTAATATTTTCACATAATACTTTCAACCAATCACGTAACCACAAATTTTAGCGGTTTACCAGTAAGAATCACTTTAGCTAAGTTTTTTAGAAGAAAAGAGGTGATCCAGGCTCTATGTTGCAGGAAACTAAAAGGTTTGACTTGGTGGCCATGCCTTTCTTTTTCCTAGGTCTCAGGTAGTGGCGGAGTCAGAAATCGAAGTTAGAATGGAACTGGCCCAATTATAAAAGAAATTTTGGTTCCAATACCTTTCCATAACTAAATCCAGTCATTCGAATTTTTTATCAGACGGTTTTGATAAATTGAAAAATTAGTAATATCGAGTATTTTCATTATCATATCATTCGACGAATGCAATATTATTATCGTGCGCACGGTATAATTCACCAAAATTTGGTATTCTCGGAATGCAAATCGTTCCAAATTTTATACTAATTTTTTAAGAATATTAAATTTAAAGAAATATGCAAAATACACTCTAAAGTAGGAACCCGTCCATATGAGGCTATGTCCCAGCTTTAAATGAACCCTTGCTAGTGAACGATAAAAGTTAGTTTCCCAAACGTGCGTATAACTGACCCAAACACCTTAGATATCGGGGAAAAAAACAGTGAATTATTATAATCCAATGGCTGAGAGTATCACAGCATCCCCAACGATGCTCCTCAAACCCCACCCATCTCTATTTTAGGGAGCCAACCCCCAAAATTCAGCTCCAAGAGACTCCCTAAACTCCTCCCAAAAAAAGAAATTGCTACCCCTCATTTGGAGAGGCACTGTTCACTCCCTACCCCATTTTTTATTCTCTCTCACTCCCTCCCTCTCTCTGCCGTACTTTTCTTTTTTTACTCTCTCTCTCTCTCTCTCTCTCTCTCTCTCTCTCTCATACTTTTCCCCCATATACCATATTTTATTAAAATAGGGAGGGTAATAGAGAGGATTGTTGGAGACATGGATTGGTAAAATGAAAAATATGCATTGTTCATTACTTTTTTTAGAGAAAAATTTAGGAAGACTGTTAGGGATACTCTCATGTAGGCCAGTCGCATGACATGGAAAGATAATAAATAATCCAGCACAATGGGATAGGTATAGCCTTCATGTCCAAAAACTTGATCTAAAAATTTAAACAGATGCAAGAAATCATGATTTCAAGTATCTATACCCAATTACTCAAAAAGTCGAACAAGTTCACACACACACACAGAGTGGGTGCTAGGTAGGCAGTCTTGCTATCCATTTTTAACTGTCTCTCTCGAAGACTCTTCGTATATTCCATTTCTTCAAAGTCCCAACCAACAAACTGCTAGCCAACTTATATAGAAACCAAAAACACACACTAGGCTAAATAATATGTCACAAGGCAAGTCATCCCAAAATTCAATCAAATTTCCGAAGTTTAATCTAAGTTCCAGAGGTTCAAAATAAAAGGTCTACATAATGTGAAAGAGACACTAATAATATAACTATGTGAAGAATAAAACCATGAAATAAGGGGTACACACCAATGGACATACCTGATGCCATCCTTCGCGCCAAAGCTGCCATAACAGTCGGACAAGAAATAGGCTTCAGGGTTTTACTTGGCGCCAAAGCTGTCATAACAGTTGGACACGAAATAGGCTTCAGGGTTTTACTTGGCAAATTGTAGGTTTCGCTAAAATGAAGTGCGCACTTTCGGCTACAAGAATGACCCACTTCTGTTCTTGCAAACTTCACTTACTGGACTTTGTTCCCACAAATTTCGAATGCAGCAAATCTTACAAATAAAATCTTCCAGCCAAATTACCAAACACAGTCTATCAATAGACTCGCGACATCAAGTAGTTTCTAAACAAGGGCCAAAATTTCACTGCTCATGGAGGCCCCAAATCAGTTCATAGATGGGTTTTTTTGGCACATGATACCACCTCAGTATATGTATGATGCAAAAAACCAATTGAGCAGTTCTTGTCATATAAAGTCAACATAACATCAAATGCAGAATCCAGCTTAACTAAAGAACACAGAATAAATTGTGAAGGCCGATAGAATCAATTGTTCAGCTTAAGAGATACAGCTCAAAACCTCACTGACGCGCATTTTACTAGTCAATTTAATAAGATTATGAGTTTCATCATCCAACTGAACCTTGTCCTTTTCCATGCGCTCGGAAACTATAAGTGGCATTTTACCGGCTTTGGCATAAGTACGAAGCAGCAAATTATAGACTTCTGTATTCACATGGCCAGCTTTTCGAAGATTAACCAACAACTGCTCTGCGCCCTCCACATTCCCTAGCTCTTCAAGGATTTTAAACACTTCTCGAATAAGTTTTTCATCAGGATCCCATTTCTTCACACTACCAACAGCTTTCTTGAAACAATCCAAAATTTTGTCCAACTGCTTTTGTTTCAAGTAACCCCATGTAAGAAGCTCCCAAGTGGTGTAACCGGGTTTGATGCCTCTTTGAACCATCCGATCAAAAAAGTTTTCCGCTGTTTCTATCTGGTTTTTATTGATGTAAGCTGCAAGGAGTAGATTTGGAATCCTAGAGTCACCCGTGGGAGATACAGATTCCCACTCACTATAGAGAGTCTCAGCTTCTTCAAACTCCTTAAGTTTTAAGAGGGAAGATATCATGCAATTATACTCGGCATCATTCATTTTTCGGAAATGAGACTTCATCTTCTTCCATATCCGGCTAACCTCGTCCTTATTTCCCATGTTTGCATGCAAAGTAATAAGAGAGGAATAAGCACCACGAACTTTTCGGGAAATCCTTTTCTCCATTTCCTTCACAGTAAATGCTGCCTTTTCAAGCAGTGATTCTTTAATGTATAAGCTAGTTAATGTGCTAAATGTTACCCAATCTGGTTCTATTTTCGCCTTTTTTAGCTCGAGGAAGACCTTTTCTGCAGTTTCAACATCACTCTCTGAGGCACAAGCAGTTAGCCACAAATTGTAAGTGAACACATCAGGTGAAGTATTCTTCCTCAGCTCCTGAATCACTCCTGGAACCTCGTCTAACTGCCCATTGGATATATAAAGGGACAACAAATGGTTATAAGGAAGGGGATACTTCAAGAAACCACATTCTGACATTTTACCCATAAGAGCCTTGGCTTTAGCAGATTCCTTGTGCTGGACATAGGTGTGGAGAAGTGCAGTACAGGTAGGCTGGCCTTTCAAACGATCAGGGAGATCTTCAAAATACTTTTCTGCACTGCTTAGGCCACGAACTTTCGCTATCAAGTCCAAATGCACGGCATAATCTCCTGGTTGCAACTTGATATCATCTTCTATATTCATCCACTCACATATCTGCGTCAAATAATTAAATTGAGACTATCTATTAGGTATGTAGTGAAAAGAACATCAACCTCATTTTCAATTTCCAGCCAACCAGATTTACAAAAACTTTTTGAACTGGATTTACAAAAACTAGATGACGTGATTATGCAGAACTAAGCTACCCTAAGTTTTTTTCTAAATCTCCAAAATAACTTGCTATATTTGATGCGTTTTTTCTATATCTCCAAAACAACTTGGTATATTTGATGCGTCTCAATATTTTATGCTGTGTAAGGGACAGTTCCATCGAAATTATAAGTGCTACAGACTTTAACTTCTTTATCAGAAACTTGACAATAGAAGGGGCGGGAGACCTTTCAGAAGCAACTGTTATGATATATTACATAAACACAAGAAAACACTTCTGTGCCACAACTAACACATGCAGAAACCCTACAACGGCAGGGTTCAAGCACTGCATAACAATACTGAAAAGTGCAAAAAGGAAAGAATCCACTGGATTGGAGCCCGGAATGGAAAACATATTCCAATTTCATCATTATGAAAGAGCTGAATAATACAGCAGTGAATTTCTTATATTCGCTCATGATTACCATAGAGAAATTCTGACCAAACGGGAGAATCTCCATCAGATCCTTAGGAAGGAACATTACATTTACACATAGTTCAAAATTCAATCAGATCCTTAGGAAGGAACACTACATTTGACACATGGTTCAAAATTCAAATAACCTACATTCATCAATCCTCGCTTTACTTGGTTTTCTTTATCAACTCATCAATCACCTCAAATTCCAAGTTCCAGGCGTAAACTCTATTTGTTTCGGGCGGAACACATTTTTCTAATAAAATCATTTCCACAGATAATATTCTCCAGTGTTTTTGGGGTAAATGGAAAACAAAAGTCACTAGAAAATGTTTTCCTTAGTCAACAGGAAATGATCCATTTAAGACGGAAAATGATTTCCAGATTATGAAGCCAGAAAATGTTTTCCGAGAGACCCCTCCCTCCCTCCCTCCCTCCCTCGGGAGTTAAGTGATGAGTTGGGTAAGCAGGTATGGCTACTCTGGGGCGACCAAGGACACACCCAACCAAACGATTGGAAAAATGGGAAACTGAATCAGTCACATTTCTTCTTTTCCAAAAGTGGGTTCAGTTCAAATCCCCACCACAGAAAGTCAGAGATGACCTTATTTTTGTTTTTCGAAGTGAGTGAATTATTTCCATATACAATTCTAGTTGGAAATGCTTTAAGTGTGGAAAGCATGAAAGAATAAAATGATCAGTCCTGTGAGCACGATCATTACCTATGATAAATAACATCAGATAACGTGCAGCTAATAATGCGAGAGCAAAGAAGCACTTCTAGTAACCAAAACACAAACTCCATGGATCAGCAAAGGCTTGTTCTGGACCTGTCGCTAGATTGGGACCTCCCTCCCTCCCTCCAATCAGGCATTACAACTGACAAATCCCAAATTAGGGATTCAGGTTAAGTTTACTTGTTTCATTTGTAAAACTAGTTGGCCTTATCAGTGTTTTGTTATACTCAAGATTTCCTGTTGATCTATCACTGTTTTTGTGGGTTCTGTTATCTAGTTTAATTTACATGTTTGTCGTCAAAATCGCTACACATATAAGTCTAGTCCATTTAGACTATTTTGAAATATATGTAACTTTCGTGTCGACCAAAACACTAGAAAACAATGGTGACCTTACTTCATAAGTGGGGAAAATTAACTTATCACCAAACAAGGTGGGTGTACAACATCAGACTACTTCACGCGTTTCCAAACATGTGGCAAGCATTAAACCTCGTATGTCAAACTTCTTTTATTCTTAGTTTGAGTGGTACTAAATAATACTCCTGCCGACTCCTTTTCTGATCAAAGCTTTCGCTGCTCCGCATATTCTAATA
Source organism: Vaccinium darrowii (assembly GCA_020921065.1). Taxonomy (NCBI): domain Eukaryota; kingdom Viridiplantae; phylum Streptophyta; class Magnoliopsida; order Ericales; family Ericaceae; genus Vaccinium; species Vaccinium darrowii. The sequence goes on from CM037162.1 coordinate 38,724,675, forward strand.
GGAGCTAGGGTCTTGAAACTAGGGGTTTGGTCCCCATGAGTCCAGTCTGCATTATTACATGAGGATCTCTCCTAGGATCTCTTTGTAGCATTTGGTAGAGCATAGAGTCTGGAGACTAAGAGCAACTTGCATGACTCTTTCAGGACCAGTATTAGAGTACTCTACATCTTGCATGCATCATCTGGTCAACTTTTTTTCTTTTGCGCTTGAAATGAAAGTGCATGTATGGTACCCGTCATCTCCGGTGCGAGTGAGTATTGTCCCGTCACACCATACCATTATCTTTAAGGGACCTCATTACACCTATGTTGGGACTGAAGCTGAGGTCCCACCACATGTGAGTGGTGTTAGGAGTCAACCTGGGCATTGTCCAATCAAGTCCAAGTTTTCAACCACTGAACCAACCCCTCATTGGTATGTGGTTAATTATTTTTGTGAAGCTGTAATTTAGTTGCTTTTCATCAAAATGATGAACTCAACTAGTGTCTGGATCAATTCAAACACATTATCTAGATAAAATTCCAGTCTTTTTTTTTGTTGGTTTTGTTATGATTCATTGGTAAAACTAGCTGGCTCTATCAGTGTTTTGTAGTAGTACTCAAGACGTCATGTTGATCTATCACTGTTTTTGTTGGTTCTGTTATATAGTTTAATTTACATGTTTGTTGTTAGAATCTCTACACATATATGTCTAGTCCATTTAGACTCGTTTGTGATATTTGTAACTTTGTGCCAACCAAAACACTAGAAAATGTTTTCCGGAAAACATTTTCTAGGTACAACCAAACGCCTCATTCCCAAAATTTCAGTAAATTGTCCCGGTTAAAATGACACACGCATTCTAAGACCCACACTGTTATCCTACTTTTGTTTCTGCTTACCAAAATTCAGGCAAACTCGAACTAAATTATTCTACTTCTTTCATACCTTTACTCAAAACTTGATTTATATGAATATTAAAAACCCAAGAAAAGGAATTGCACAAACATTCAACCACTCAACCAACCATCGGGGAATCCAAACCCACATTTCTTGGGAATGGAGTGCGTGATCACCTTCGACCAATCCACCTAACAGCGTAAGCTTTTAGTTCTGATATAAAGTTTCTAAGACTACTACCATCCAGAGAACAATTTCAATCGGCAATGGAGAATTCATATCACAAAAAAATCTGCTTTCGTCTTCTTTCTAATTTTTCTATGTTATATCTAGCATGTATGTATCAAACAAATAACAATATATACCTCGAGAGCGTGTTTGTAGCGCTTATTCTTCCGTAGCTCTCGCACAATCCTATTGAGCTGGTACTTTTGAACTTTGTGCCCTTCGTCTTTCCACTTGCGTATAGTGATGACAGCGCTGCGTTTCGAGTAAACAAGGCTCATAAGGCGTTTACCTAACGTATCTCCGCCGCTAGTCTTCGCGGCGGACCGGGTCCCGTCTCCGTCCTTTAACGCCGGCTTCGACGCAGTAGCCGCCGAGAAATGGCGGGCCACGGCCAGGGCTGTGTTTCCGACGCGACGGCTCAACATTTTCGGTGTATGCTCCTCCTAGGCTGTGAATAATGGACTATGTAACCCCAGTTAATATGGGCCCTCCGTTTTAAGATTGTAAATGGAAGCCCACTGTCTTGTAGCCCAAACGGTTGGGGCCTCAGTTTCCCCAGTTCAGTTTATAGCCAGGAAAGGCCCAATACAATTCAGAACCACTGTGAACTACATTTTGCACCCTTTGAGTATCAGTCCATTGTCACTTTGGGACTGTGGCTATCGAACTTCGATTTTTTTCTAATTTATTCAATTAACCATTTACTTTTGTTTACACCATTTTAATTAAACCTTTGCAATTGTTGCCTATAAGTTTCTAATGAAAACAACTCTAAAAGTTTCGTGAATTGCTGGCATATCCTAAGTTTTGTGATATAGATTCATCTTATTTGTCGTGTTATCTAAGATTTATTCTTTGAATCATAGCAACCATTCATTTTTTGTTTACATATGTTATTTGATTACATAGCCTAGTATCACAATTCCGATTTTAGAGATATTGACACAAATAGGATTGAAACTTCAACCGATATAGACAGAGAAAAATTAAGGTGTATAGTATGCAATCTGTCACAAAGAAACAATTGGACCATGAATCCATATTAACATTTCAAAGTACCTTCTTCTCAAAGATGAAAAAGTTTGTAATCCTCAATTAATCTGCAACAAAAACATATACTCCCGCTGTCACATTTTGTTTGTCAATTTTTGAAAATCGTGCTAATTTTTAATTGCCTATATTTTTCAATCCATAAAGTTTTTCATGATTTTGAAAACTTGTATTTGAGAATTAATCGAGAACTACTAAATAAGATCTATATTGTATGTTTTTAAAAATTCATGTTAGAAGATATAAGTGATTGACTGAGGACAAGACCTTTGAAAATTGACAAACAAAATGGGAGGAAAGTGTGAGACATACACAAGTGTAAATTTTGCTTTCAACGCACAATCCCAAAGAGATTGTGGGGAGAGAGAGAGAGAGAGCACCATAGCAGGGGGCTGGGGAAGACGATGGTTCTTTTTTCTTTGTTTTTTTACAGGTGACAAAAAATGAAATTGGTCTGTTTCAGAAACAATGTAAAATACCTTTACTTGTTTCTATAAATTTGAGAAATTTTGCAAACGTTTACAAAACATTAAAAAAAAAACATAAATAAATTATCAAACATGTTTTCTTTATTAGTTTTAGAAGGGGAAAAAAAAAAGACAAAAACATTACCAAACGCCCCCTAAGTTATTTCATTCTATTTGGTCATTTTTTTAATGCGTCTTAGTCCATCTTAAATTGCGCAATGCTTCACATAAATCACTAATTGACAAACTTTAAATTATAATGCTTAACAAAAAGCTAACACAAAATTGATGATTCTCATAGTACCGACCAACATTGCCTAACATATCCAATTGTTATTGGGTCCGTTTTTGGGGAGGACATAGTAAATGGGTCTTTACTTCAACAAAGACATCAACTTTTTCTTTAATACCAAAAGGACAAATCACCTACACATCTCAAAAACGCCCCTACTAGCCAATGAAAGTGCCTAAATCCCCAAACCTAATGAAAGTGCCCCCAAACCTAATGAAAGTGCCTAAACCCTAGGGTACCCTATGAAAGTGCCTAAAACCATAGGGTATCCCTTGAAAGTGCCTAAAACATTAGGGTACCCTATGAAAGTGTCTAAAATTCTAGGGTACCCTATGAAAGTGCCTAAACTACTAAAACCTTATAATCGAGAAGTGCACCCTAAACCTAAACCCTAGGGTACCCAATGAAAATGCCTAAAATACTGGGGTACCCTATGAAAGTGCCTAAAATACTATGGTACCCTATGAAAATGCCTAAACAGCTAAAACCCGATAATTGGAAAGTGCACCCTAAGTGTCTAAACCCAAAATGCCTAAACCCACTATACCCTACCCCAAAGAGCCTAAACCCCCTAAAATTGAACCCCCCAAAAAAAAAAAATTTGAAGAGAGAAATTAATTTTGTCCCACTCATGAAACTTGTCCCATGCGCGCGCGCGCGCGTGTGTGTGTGTGAGAGAGAGAGAGAGAGAGAGAGATGGGCGTGTCTGACAGCGACACAATGCATGAGTCACCATCTAAATGGGAAAAGTCAATGCTACTGTACCACCCATTAAGCGTTTCGTGAGTCAGCATCTAGATGGGAAAAGTTACGGCAGTGTTACTGTACCAGCGTTTCTTTGTTATTTTTTTTTAATTATTAGGGCTATTTTTGTCTAGTTTTGTCCTTAAACCCTCAATAATTTCTCATTAATGTATTGGAAGCATTAAAATAAGTTAAGTTGGACTAAACACCATTTAAAGCCTCAAACTTGGTCTTTAGACCAATTTTCTGATTGTTGTTACCCTCTCCTTATATTTGTGTATGGCTAAGTTTCTACTATGTATTATTGGTTTTTTTTTTTTTTTTTTGTGGTTATTTTTGCCACTCACACTGTCACAAGCAAAAATAATGATAGTACCACAGTAAAAACTCTCCGTTAGAAGACTGATTTCATCTTCCTGATCGACCATGTTGGATTATCCTTCCATGCAAGCCCCTCGCATGGAGATAATTAAATAATCATCCTTTTGGGGGGCATCACGTAAGTTTTCATCGAGCCTACTTTTTCGGGTTATGTTTTCATCCTCTAAGAGTATATTGTTTCCTAACTTAATGGGATTCAACTATTTTCCTAATTTAGTGGGATTACACCATTTTCTAATTTAGTGGAATTCAACCACATTAATTACGGGAGATAAGAAGAAGAGAGGTTTTCAAAAATTCATAATAACCGATCCTAGTGATTTTATTTCCTTTTTTAAGAATACCAAAAGTTAGGGTTTATTGAAATAGTGGGGGAGTAACGAAATAATCATGGCAAATATATGTCACAATATTTTTCAATGAACATGGTAAAAATCACCCACGACACAGTAATCATAGTAAATTCACAAACAATCATGGTAAAATGAAATAGGGCATTATATAAAATAAACCACATCAATCGTACTAATTAGGTCTAGTACTCATGGTAAAAATTTGTCCATGACATATTCCAAGTTTATTGGTTTAACAATAAACATGGTAATATTTATTGATTTAACAATTTGGATCATGGTGAAAAATATTACCACAATATCTTCCAATCATCATGTTAAAATTTGTATCAGAATAGTAAATATGATAAATATGAAACAATTAATTAACTAGGAATATTGGGTCATGGTAAAATACATGCCCACATCTTATTTTAATGACCATGGCAAAAATATTAAACTCGACAGACTAACTTGGTAAACTAATCAAAAAATTCAAAGAGAGGTTTGAGGACAAGCAACAACAAGATCAAACCATAACAAATGTTAAAATCTAAACTAACAAGGTTCATAGTGTTTATGGTAAAATAAAAAAAAAACTTAATAACTTGTAAACATGGTAAAAATAATTAATCGCCACTTGATCCGAACCCCACCAAAAAAATTTCAATATCCATTTGATCCGAAACCCATCGAACAAATTGGTTAGTTCTTTGCCATTCTTAATAATAATAATAATAATAATAATAAAAGGACTGTGGCCGACGACCACCGAGGATGGTGATGTCGACGGTGTTGGACGATGTCTGGTGGGACGATTCTGAGATCATTGCGGGACGATTCCGAGGATGTTGGTGGTTGCATAATGATTGAGACGATGATGAATGATGGTGGTTGTCGTTGCAGTGGCTCGAGATTCGGAGGAAGAGCTGCTAGAAAAGGGCTGATGTGGATGGGTGGCGGTGCGGCTCGAGATGGGCTGACCTCAATAGGTGGAGGATGACGTGGCGGTTGCTACCAAATTGAATAACAACGAAAGCAATTGGGAGGATTTTCAGTTTCCATTCCTTATATGTGTGGAACAAAATTTATGGGATTTTGATTCCTTTTTCAGTTTCCCTTCCTAATACGTGTGGAACATAATTTATGGGATTTTGATTCCTCTTAAATCCCTAAAATTATGTATGGGACCTCTAAATTTGTAAAATCATCTTAAAATTCATCCTAATTTCCCTACTCCTATATATATACAAAAATCTTCTATTCAGAGATCCCTGACTTTGCTTAAAGTCAGGATCTCACCTTTTCCGATTGAATTTCGATGATCTGAGCCGTCCAATGTGTTTTTAAGAGTCCCCGCAAGGAATCATAAAAGAAAATGATCGGGAAGAGCTTGATCCAAGCGGTTTTTGATAAAAACTATATATGTACAGTTTTATCAAGAACTACTCAGATCAAGCCCTTCCCAGTAATTTTTTTTTTTAATGATTCTTCGTGGGAACCCTTAAAAACACATTGAACAGTTTAGATCATCAAAATTCCAGCTGGAAAAGTGAGGTCCACATTAAGCAGTTTAAGGAATCCCTAACTAGAAGCCACACACACACACATATATGAAATAATGGGCCATAATAAGTTTATTTAAATTTCGGGATAAAAACATAACTTCAAAAAGAAGACGAAAAGATAACATAAATCCAAGTAAATTGAAAAATGATTATTTAAGTGCTCCTACATCATAAGGAAGGAAAATTATCTTATGACGGTGTACAATTCACTAAGTGGGTGCACTAGGACAGTGCACCACTTCACGCTTTTCCAAATATGTGGCAACCGTTAAACCTGGTACTATTCTTGAAGTGGTACCTACTTCTAGGGTGAGTTTTCGAATGGATTTTATCTAGATTTTATCAAAATTTGATAAAATCAAGCCTTGATTTTATCCATTCGTGCAGAGAGTTGATAAAATCTTAGATTTTTGAATGCAAAAATCTAAGATTTTATCAACTCTCCTCACGAATAGATAAAATCAAAGACTTGATTTTATCAAATTTTGATAAAATTTATTCGGAAACTCACCCCTAGAGTGCTGCCGACTCCTTGTCGGATCAAAGCTTTTGCTGCTTCGCATATTCTAATACTAGGAGCTAACTAATGGGGTCTTGAAACTAGGGGGGTTGGTGTCTGTCCCCAAGAGTCAACTCTGCATTATTACTTACATGAGGATCTCTCCTAGGATTTGTTTATAGCATTTGGTAGAGCATTGTTCGAGAGTCAAGAGCAACTTGCATCATCTCATGAATCAACTTTTCTTTCTTTTTTTTTTTGGCTTCAAATGAAAGTGAATGTATAGTACCCGCCACCTCCGGCAGTGAGCGAGTATTGTCCCGTCACCGTACCATTATCTATAAGAGACCTCATCACACCTGTGTAGGTAGGGGCGGACCTGGGGGGGTGCTAGGGGGGGTTTTGGCCCCTGCAAACCCCCCAAGGTTCTAAGTAGTAGTAGTGTATTTTCAGTACATTTTTAATTTTTCTGTATATTTGCTATGGAGTGGTGCCCCCCGCAGCTTCAATCCTGCGTCCGCCACTGTGTGTAGGTCTCACCATGTGTGAGTGGTGTTAGGAGTAAACCTGGAGATTGTCCAATCAAGTCCAAGTTTTTAACCACCGAACCAACCCCTTATTAATATGTGGTTTTTTTTTTTTTATGTTGGTGAAGCTGTAATTTAGTTGGTTTTCATCAAAATGACGAAAAAGTAACATAATAAAATCAACAAGAATCAAATTTGAACCAAGAATTATATGCTTATGCTTTAAAATTTTCTCTCCCTTGTTCGTAAAGTTATTTCAATTCTTTTGTTGTGTACCATCTGATGGGGTTAATATATTTGAAAGACTAATTAAGGTTTTATTCTCTCCTCTCTTTTTTTCGTCTATCTGATTTGTAATCATTTTAAATACATTATTTGTATTGGTCTATTTTACTGCTATAAAATACTGGCTTCGCAATTAGTTCTACTTTTTCGATCATGTAGCCGCATAGGCTTTCCAAGAATTAAAAACCGAGATTTTCTCCTTCATTATTAACTTTTGACATGAGGAGAGAAAAATGAGTTGAATGTAGAAAGTTTAAATAGAGTTCCCATCCGGTTCACTTCCATCACTACCAAGAAGAAACTCCTCTATCTCACTCTCTCATTAGTACTCTAGTAAGGTTTGGCTGATTTCATTTCTCATTCAATTTCAAAGGAAAATATATAAAGTCATAAGCAGTTTTCAAAGAAGGAGGAAGCAATCATGGCACACACTAAACTACATCTTTTATTTCTATTTTTTGGTTCGACCGTCAGGGTGTCCTGGTTATCCGCACCTCAATTGACTCCCTCCCGGATCCGGTTAAAGACAGGTCATTCAGTCCGGGGTTAGAGGATTCACAAGAGATTTCTCTCTTGCTTTCTGGCTTGAAAAGGGTGCCAAGTTTCGAATTCAGAATGTCTTGGTTTTCATTTAGAATACCCACTATTATTTGGGTTGTTAGGAAATATATATACATGGATCAGATAGCTGTAATAGTCAATTGAAAAAGAAAGAGCATTAATTTGACAATGTTGGAGAAATTATGATGATTGGAGCCGCGGCAGAGACAGTGACGGCATGATGCGTGCATTAAGGCGGCCGGACGACCGTCTAAGCCATCCTTGTCTACCGACTGGGTTTCTTCTCTATGAGTGCGGTCCGCCCTTCTTGACGACGGCCCAGTTTTCCAAAAGATGTTAGCACCCAGGTGCTAAAATCATGATATTTCAAGTCAAAAAATGAAGTGGTTCCGTGTATCGTTTTTCAATTTTTTTCGCACAAAATTAAAGTACTCCTCGTATACTTTAGATTGGTGCAAAAAAAATCGAAAAACGATATACGGAACCACTTCATTTTTTGGAAAACTGGGCCTAATTAAGTACTAACCAACATTTTAAACCTTCGTTATGCATGCGTGTCGCATTACTTTTTCGAGGAGTAGGGTCCAGAAAAAAAAATTTCGGGAAATATCGAGGAAAGAAAAACGAAGGCTCCAAATCCCCAAAAAAAGAAAATGTCCGAAAATGTGAATCTAGACCCTTCATTTTCTCTTTCTTGTACGTTTCGGAGAAAGTTGTCCTGTATTCTAACTTTTCCTTCCTTCTTTTCCAAGACCATGTATTAAAATGCCATCCACACAATGATTCATGAGAAGATAGCTGCATTTGCCCCTGCTCTTCTATTTACCGATATCCAACTCGAGTTAATGTTTAATTTTGAGGAAATAATTAAAATTAAATTCTGAAAGTGAATAGTCGGCGTAATTATAAAACAATTTCACTGATAATACAATTTGAATTACAGATTTCCGTTCAGTTTGGTTAATGTTTGCTTAAAATAGATTCGCCACCTATTCACTTCAATCATTTGGTGGTTCAGTTTTCGGAACTTAATTTTAATTATTTCCACAAAATTAAACATTAACTCTCAAGTTGGATATTGGTAAATAGAAGAGCACCGGCAAATGCAGCTATCCATGAATCATTGAATATCTTTCGGTAGATGGTCTGTACCCATTAACCTTTAACTTTTTCGCTTTCCTCCTCATTTATAAGCAAGAATGTTACCCACTTTCTTGTCGTGGCCCATGTTGCCAAATTCCAAGTTACCCAACCAAAAAAAAAAAAAGTGGACCACTACATATCATAGGTAATACTACCTTTTTTTTTGTTGGCGGTTATAAATATCCGGACCAATTTGCGCACATCTCGACTAGTTTCCTTCCCGATCTGATCAAAGTCAAGTTATTCACACTGTGAATGGGGGAATTTACAAAAGAGACTCTTGCGGTTTGAGAGATTGCCAAGTTTCGAAGTCAGAATATCTGGGTTTACAGCTTATCTCTATTACCACTTAAGCTACCCCTTAGCGTTAAGTTACCCTTTTTAAATGTGGGGATGCTGTTCATTCCCAGTGGATAGCCTATATCTCTGTGAATTTACCCGCAGTGGGGAAAACAAGGAGTGATAGTGATCTTTAATTATAGTGATCTTTAATAGAATACCACAAGGAGTGAATATTAAATTTCAGACTTGAACACAGTTGTTTTTCCCAATTTGGTGGGACAATTTAAGTGTAACTTTACAATTTATAACGCACGTGTGACATTGCATGTTAACTTATTATTCCTATTCTTAGTACTGGACCCCACAAAATTACGTGGTTGAGAAGGGTCCGTCTTGGAGCACAATGTGGAGATACCTCAACACCATTGAATAATTTTTCCTCTTATCCAAGATTAATTACTCAACAACATGCCCATCAACCTGGTCATTTTAGCACAACCTAAGTCATCTCATGACCGCAGATCGTACTATCTGCATGGAATTAAAGAACTATCTTCTTATCAAAAAAAAAAAAAAATACTAAATGAACTCTTTTATAGAATGATGTGAAGGTGAAAAATGTTTATTTTAGTTAGATTACTACAAGGGTCTCGATGTTGTTTATCGGAAAATAATTCATCACACGAATTATGAGTATACAAGGGGGAGAAAGATCGCGCGAGCAAGCATATACAAATAATTAACCATAATAACTACCATTCACTTAACACGACAATTCATGACAAATGAGACATGAGAGAACCTAAAACACTACTGGTGGATCGGATTCGGGAGGGCGTGTAGTAAGAGAACTCACTACTCGCGTGTGCTAGATGAGTAGCAAGAGAGACAGATTTCCAATTCCTTTTAGCTGCTTAGCAGAGAGCTTTAAGAAATGGCCCCCAACTTGACATCCTTTCTTGCCCACCACCTTCCTTGCACCTGCTTGGCCTTTGAATCTCTCCAATCTCACTTTCACCCTCAACTTTCCCACTATTCCCTCTTATGCCCTCAACCCCCATATCATCAACACCATCAACATCATCACCATGACACCCAAAAGCTCTAGTCTCACTTCCATCAACTTCCTCATTGTTTTCATAATCCACAGAATCATTATTTTTCACCAAACAAAGCCTAAGCCGGCCATCAACTCTATCGGCTTGAAAATAACCGTCGGAAGCAGCAAACTTAACGGCTTTTATAACTAACCGGCCTCCTTCCCTATGGAGCCTCACTCGAACACTGTCTGAGCCACTTATCGTAGTCAGGGGAGGGGGAAAACTACGGCTAGGAATTGGTTTCCTAGTGAATTCTTTTCCTCGCGAGTGAGAACTCTCAATTTTCGACGAAAGAGGAGAGTATTCGTCACTGCTTTCGCTAATGTCACTACCCGTTTCGCTTCCTAGGCTCTCTGTGCACATTTCCAGGCTTTTCATGCTCAATGTGGAAGCAAAGTGCTTGGTAAGGGGGTGAACATAGATTTTCTCATTTTCTAACAATTCTTTGGAATTGTGGGAATTATTGGTTAGTGATTGTACGAAGCTCCACGTATCGGATTTCCGGCTATCGTTTTCTTTCTCGGTGTGAGAATTGTCTTGGTGTTCTTGTCGATATCGTGGAAAGGATTCAGAGGGATTTGATTTGGGTGGTGTCGATTTGAGTTTCGAAACATGTGGTTCTATGAGCCACGGATCGAGGCAGGGTTGAGGCATTTGACACAAAGTGGAGGACATCTTGTTATCAATGAATATTTAGGGAAGGAAACAGGGCAAAAACAGAGCAGAAACAAGGCAAAAACAAAGCAGAAACAGGGAAAAAACAGAGGATATGAGACTATATTCTTAAACCCAAGAATATCGAAGTAAGGGAATTGAGATGGTTGGTTATAACAAGAGGGACACAGATAGAGAGAGAGAGGTAGAGGTGGGAGAGAAGTGACAGGGTTGGGGTGAATTTATAGGTGCAAAAAGTCGCCAATAGAGTGGTCTAATGTTTTTTTTTTTTCCCAACAGTTAGGTCGTCCGAGTCAGCTTACGCACACCTCGATTATTTCCTTCCCTATCTGATCAAAGGCAGGGTGTCCATGCCGGGATTAAGAGATTCACGAGAGATTACTCTCATGTGGCTTGACCCTAATAGGTTGACAAGTTTAGGATCATCCATATTGCCACTTGAGCTACCCTTTGGGCCAGTGATCTAATATTGTTGAGATTAAGAATATAGAGTTTTTTTTAGTGTCTGGGCCAGTTTACACACACCTAGACTAAGCCCATCCACTGTGGGACAATAAAAAGCTCTTGCGGCCTGGCCCCAAGAGGTTAGTAGCTTCAAACTCAAAATGTCTGAGTTTATGGTTCATCACTATTACGACTCGAGCTATATCTCAGAATAGAGGTTTTTTTTACTCCTTTTAATACACCTTCACACACTAAATTCTCAAACATTTTAATGCAATTTTTAAACTTAACATTAAAAAGTGGATGACTTGAATGTGTCGGTTAAAAGATTGGGTTCAACTTAATGATTAAAAAAAAAAAAAAAAGGGTAGGTTAGGAATATATTCATTTGCTTGCCAATTTTTGTGACCAAACTAGTGACAAGAATGAACATCAAGCTTTACATGACCGTACCTTTTCATGCAAAAGCCACCAAAATAGTGGCAAGAAAGAAGATATTTATTTACCGACCAAAAAAAAACAAAAAAAAAGGAGAAGAGAAGATATTTTATGCTTAGGTGGCATTGCATTGCTTCTCCCAACTATTTGGAGGTTTGTGTATTGTTTGATTTATTTCGAATCATTTTGGTTTTGTTCGGTTTGAGTTTTAAGGGAGGGTTTTGGAGGTAACGAGTAGAGAGAGATAAATTCAATAATTATGACAAGTGTAATAACAAGTGTAATAATGGTTCATCTTTCTCTCAATGTTATGACAAGTGTAATAATGATGTTATCAAAGTAAAGTTAGATTAAAATTCAATAAATTCAATAATTATGCTTGCATTTGCTGCATGCATTTCCATAAAGAGCCAAAGAAATCAATACCTCTCTGCTTTTGAGCCATAGGTTTCCTTAATGGTCGATCCTTGTGAGTCAGCAGAGAAAACAAAAGCTACACCCAGTTCTGTTATATCAACACTTGTAAAGAGAGCTCTCATCTAGAACTTGTTCTAAATTAATTAGAGTTAATTTATAAAATTTAAAATTCTGTTTTAGTGGAATAAAGGGAGAGATTGTATCCCACTAACCCAAAACATTTTCTTTTTCGGCTCGGCTCAGCTCGTCCACACACCCACCTCTTCGATGAGGTTTGATCAAAAATAAAATCCATCTTGCGATAACGAGAGAATTTTAGGGCCCGTTTATTTGAAAGGACTTATAATGTTGTGATTAATAAGACCGTGTCTCTTATGATATTGGTGTATTATGTTATTACCAGGATAGCAATTATTAAATCCGAGGAGGAACATTTGATTCTTCGCACAAACATTTGCAAGTGGTGGTTAGCTCATATGGTAGAGCTCTTGGATGCCCCACACTGCATCCGGGATTGAGTCACATTCTCTACCCCCATGCAATAGATTTGGAATAACGAATGACAAAAAAAAAAAAAAAAATGCACAGACATTTTAACCAAATACGGATAATATAATAGTATTTCTTGAAGCACAAATGCTCAGAAAAGATTTCAGGAGGCAATATTAAGTCAGCAAGGAAGAGAACATTCAGGTCAATAGGCGATCTGATTTGGGCTTCATTTAACTTGGGCCCCTTTTTCTCTGAAATAGTCCAACCCAAAAAATTTAAACTTCAGGCTTGCTGTAAGTCCAAAAAAGAAAATTTGTGCGTAGTGAACTCCCTCGGCTGTCCAATTGGCAGTCGACTGTCCCGATAAATTGGGGTAAAATTAAATGTAAAAATGTTTTTTTACAATGTAAGATGATTCGGACCATTGGTCGCTGATCGGACAGTAGAAGGAGCTCCTACGCGCGTGCAATCAGGGATGGAGCCAGAGGAGGGCCAGTAGGGGCGGTCGCCCCTGCAAGAGAAAAAAAAACCTCTAGTATTATGTAGAAAACAAATATTTTTCCTATGAATAATATAAGCTCGCCCCTGCAAAGTATTCTGGAAAAAAAATTCACCCCTGCGCAGTGAAATTCTTGGCTCCGTCCCTGCGTGCAATGAACCCTTTCACTACAGGCCCCCCGTTGAGCAAAAACCCAAGCCGCTTTTTGCTCTTGTAAGCTATGGAAAATAGTTCACTTGAAGGGTATGATCAGTTTGCTTTCAGAACCAAGTAGTGATGCCCTTGTTTTTTAGATTGTGTTCCCCTGATTGGAAAGATGGAAATAATATGAAAGAGAATTCTACTAATGTATTAAAAGTGAAAACCATTTTCTTTTTTTCTTTTCGTTTTTAGAGAGAGAAATAGCAAGAAGTTCAATATATGAGTAACAGTTTTCAGGAAATAAATAAAACAACCAACATAGCTACAAAGGAATACAAAAATCAGTACTGGATTTTTGCAAAAGGTGTTGATCTCATGTAATTGGGCATCCTGAAAATTGATAGAGCCTACTTTACATAGTAACGAGCATGCTGAACGTCCTTGCGCTGAACCTTCGAGATCCTACGAGAAAGAGAGTTTGAAAATCTTTTTATTGAGGTTGCGCGCAACAAAAAAGTATCGGTGTAATGGCCCAGTTGAATTGGTTTACTTCATTCTTGCTCTTGTTTCCTTTCTCCCCCCAAAATCTTTCCTCTTTCTCTTTATTTATCCCTTTTAAGTTCAAAACCAGCCATTCTGAAAATCAGACATCCCAATCTACACTTTTGGCCCAAAAACTTGAAACAAACAACATATAAGTCCCTGGCTGCAGCATTTCAGAAATCCTCTTGCACCTCATGCTGTTGTTCTTCATCATAAAATTCATCAACAGAGTTGCACAGTTCCAAAAAATCCCTTTGTGGCAACCTCGGAACCTCGTTACCGTCTTCTCCTTCCCTCTCCTCCTCCCTCCTCCTCTTCCGGTATCGCTGGCGGTGGGGATGAAAAGTCCAAGCACATTCCCCTTACTACATGCTCATAGGATGGGGTAGGAGAGAGATCTTGGGAAGTGAGTTGGTGGTACTCCACAAGCTGGTGAAAGCATTGGTTTTCCCTTGTCAAATTTGCATTCTCATTGGCTAATCTTGATTTCTCAAATAGCAGTGCCTCCAGCTGAAGCCTCACCTGCCCAAATATACAAAAATTCCACACAAGTCTAAGAATTTGAATTCTCTACTGTTAAAAAGAGAGAAATGGTGAGAAAGGATGAGAAATAAAGAAAACAAATGAATTCTTGTTGGTCCATTTTGTTTCTGACCAAATCATATTAAAGTTCCTTTTTTTTTCTTTTTTCCCTTTAACTTGCTCACAATCCAAAGGGCCTACAAATGATATGTGAATCGAAATCGAGCGAGCATATGATTACCAGATCATCTTCCTCGGGTCTAATGCCTTTGGAAAACCCATCGCGGAGCCTTCTATTTTCCTCCTCAAGAATAGCGCACCGTTCTTGCGCGAAACAAAGATCAGATTTGATCGATTTCAGTTCTCGTGCAAGCGAATTTGCCTTCGTTGCCATGGAGATTGCAAGCTGCAATTGATGAACACAAACAGCACCAATTACCAACACATAACTCACTAATAGTACTACTACTCCTAATCAGTCGTTAAAATGGTGAGAAGTCTAACATTTTTTGCTTTGTTGAGCTTCCCATCTTCTTTTGGGCTTTTCTTCTCATTCTCTTGAAGTGAATCATCATCTCCTTGTTCTTCAAACTTCCTCTTCACTCCTCTTTTGTCTTCATCACTCTCCTCTTCTTCTTCTTCGTCACTCTTTTCGGGTTCTTTTTCATTATTTTTGGCCTTTTCCATTGCACTCTGATATATTTCAGTCAGTGTGGGAGGCCTTGATAGATCTCTTGCTCCCTTAAAAATAAAAAAAACCATAGAAAACAGTGTTTAGCACAGAGACGGACACAAAATTTGAATGAAGGTTGGGCGAACATTATAACCTTTGTGGAAGACGGTTTCAATTATGCCAATACAAAATGCAAAGATACTACCTAAAAAAACATACTATATCGAATTCATAGTTTTAAATACAGGCGTTACATAACGGCTTTTGGGTTCTCCGATATTGTTACACCCTGCTATATTGGTACATGGGAGTAAAAATCGCATGCGACCAGTTCCCATTACGTATCGGCTCTGTATTCAATTTACGGACTAGTTCATGACTGATACTCGATTGTTACGGGTTATTTAAGCAATTGAAAATTATTTTCATAATGTACAAATTGAAAAAGAATTTGGAAGAGTTGGTGTGAGCGTATAAGAAAATAAACGTTAGGCCGGCGAACTTATAGGGAGAAAGAGAAGCCCTTTATGTGTTTACCTGAAGAGCATTGTCCAGATTATTAGATGAGAGAAACTTATTCACGGCTGTTCCGTGAATAAGGTTCTTACAGCAGCCAATGTCTTTTCAACACCTCATCAAAATTGACCCTATTAAGGACAAAAACAGCTTTAACAAACACAGGATAAAAACCTCTACCTCACCTCTTCCTATCTAATTATGGCTGTCGGTATTGAAGTAGCAGTTTGTAACTTTAGGCTACATGGTTTCCTTAATTACAACAATGCCATTTCAACTAGGCATGGGACATGCCCACGTACACTCATCCAATTTTTTTCTCTGTTTTACTCTTCTTCTTCTTTTTTTTGAAAATGCTAACGTGTGCCCGGACACACGTTAAGATTGAAAAAGTGTATTGAAATGTGTAATCATCCATTTTTTTCTTTGCTTTACTCTGTTTTTTTTTTTTGAAAAATGCTAACGTGTGCCCGGTGATACGTTAAGGATGAAAAAGTATATTGAAATGTGTAAAAATGTGTAGAAATATGTGAAAATATATTGAAAAGTGTAAAAGATGTATTAGAGTGTGTGTTAATTTTTATTTATTTATTTATTTATTTATTTTTATTATTAAAGTGAAAATACATCTACTGTAAATGAGTCGAGCCAAGCTGAGCTTTGTCGAGTGAGTACAAGGCCCCTGTAGTGAGGGGGTCACTGTAGGGTTTTAGTGAGTCCATCCAGCCATTCATCTCAAAAATGAATGCTCGGATTTTAATCCAAACAATGAACGGCTTGGATCATTTGGAGTTTGGATTAAATTCGAGCCGTATGTGCCAAGATGGATGGCCGGATGAGCTCACTACAACCATGTATAGTAAGTTACCTCACTACATGGCTCTCGCTCCCTTGTCGAGCTCTATCTCGCCTCAGTAACTAAATGAGCCAAAAATCGAGCCCGAGTTCGGCTTGGCTATAAGCAAGTTGAGCTGTTTTTTTGAGCTGAGCCAAGCTCATTTTCTAAACGAGCCCAAACTAGCCGAGCCGAGCTCCTCGTCATTTGCAACCCTATTAGTATTTTCCTTAGTTTACCACTTTTACTCACAATATCAAATTATACATTTGTAACTTTAAATGATAATTATTAAAAAGTGAAGTGCCAAATAATTACAAATGTTGAGAATATATATTTGGGAAATGCTAACGGGTGCCATAATGCACCTGTTAAGAGTTCAAAAAAGTACAATTTAAAAGTTCACTTATACTTTAAAGTGCATCTTTAAGTGTACTTTAACGTACAAGTGTACTTTTTGTACAAGTGGGACTCACACAAGTGTACTTTTTGTACTCTTAACAGGTGCACTATGACACCCGTTAGCATGACCCTATATATTTTTATCATAAAAATTTAATTAGCGAAAAATTTAAAAAATGAAACGTGAATTTATTTTTTGAAAAAATTCAATGTATGGTAATTTTCTCAAACTAGACGGCTTCGGACCAGTCAATAGAGGCGAAAACATTTTGCTAAGAGGCCCACTTGAAAACTTTAACGATTTGTACCTTACCTCTAGAGTCTAGGGTCTACTTGCCTGAGCTGGAGAAACATGATAGGGTGCTGCAAAAATCTTACTTACGGAGCAGCCGTAAATAAGATTTTCTCTTATTAGATAGCTGAGACAGAGAATGGGCAACTGAGTCAAACCCTCGGAGCAAAAGCAACGAATCCTCCTTCATCCGCTCCGCGCGATCAGATTCTCCGGCACTCTACAAACAATTCCAACACAAACCCATTAGTCCATTCTCAAAAAACAAAAGAAAAATCCAGATCGAGTGAGAGCGAGAGTGAGAGGGCGCCCACCAATTTAGCAGGGAAAGACTGATCATCAATAGGTTTGCGATTCTCTAACAGGGTGCCGATCCTGCTATGCAGCGCGCTCCAGAAGCGCTTATCCGATGAAGGGCTGAACATGGGAGATGATGAATTCGTCCAGCTCGTCGATACCTATGATGGAATTCAAAAGTTAGTAAATGATCAGATAAAAAGGCCCGAATTTTCCCATTGTTTAAGGAAAAAAAAAGGCCTGAATTTTGGCAAACCTTGTTGAGGCTTTCAGGTGTTGATGATGATGATTCCTCCACTGATGCTGCCATGAGAGATTTAGAGAGAGAAAAAGCCTCAGGGAGCGGAGGAAAAGGGTGGTAACGGCTAGTTTTGTGGAGCTTTCTTTTGTAGGGGGTTATTATTAAATATATGCGCGCCGATGTTGCCAACGTTATAATTTTTGCCTCAAAGTCCAAAAGTGGGACTTTACTAACGCTTTTAATGATGTGACTTTCCTTTCTTTATTTATTTATTTATTTTTATTACAGTGTTGGATCTCAATGTGTCCTAAAAAAACTAGTGTATTATACAATGTACTTTACACTTGAGGAAATAATTGGAGAGAGTGTGCTTATTCCGTGTTTCTCTCTGTTCAACGAAACCGTTTAATTTTTTCAGATTCATTTTTTAGGGGACGCTTGAACAAAATCCGCTTTATCGAATATATCAATAACTGCTTCATCTAAGAGTTTATTAATTTTCTTTAAAATTCTTGAATGGAAATTTGAACTTGTATATCAAATGCTTACAAGTATTCGATTAATCAAAATTTTTGCATAACCAAAAAATAAATGAGTTTAAACAAACTGAACGGTTTTGATTATTGTAGTGATACACGGAATAATCATACCTTCGCGAGAGTGAACAAAATGAGGGCGAATAAAATTGCTCTCAAATGATTGGCATTAGATACTGTGGGACCCAGCACCGATACATTCCTGTCACTTGCATTGCCATCCCAATGAGGGAAAAAATGAGTTGGTGGCGCACGAATCCTGTTGAGTGTTGATCACCCTTCGTTTCATGATTTTCATCTCATTTTCCTTTCGGATTGTTTAGTTTTCCAACTGAATTTTAGCACCTAGGTGCTAAAATCATGATATTTCAAATAAAAAAATTAAGTGGTTCCGTGTATCATTTTTTGATTTTTTTCGCACCAAATTAAAGTACACGAGAAGTACTTTAATTTGGTGCGAAAAAAATCGAAAAACGATGCACGGAACCACTTCAATTTTTTATTTGAAATATCTTAATTTTAGCACCTGGGTGCTAAAATTTTTTGAAAAACTGGGCCAAATATTCCATTCAAGTATAATCCGGCATGTGTTCAGGAAAGTTAATGTTTTTTTTTTGTTATTAGGAGAACGTAATTTCATTCATTTAAGTCATCCCGCAAATACAAGATTTCTATCCGAATACAAGAAAAAAGAACTCTAACCTAAATCCTCCAATTCTAGTGATAAATATGAAACACGTGAAGGAAAAATTAAAAAAAATGATAGGTACACACCCTCTCAGCCACTCCCCACCACACCCTATCTCACATGTGTGGTGGGGCTCACCCGGTGGGTCCCAGTGGGCCCCACCACACATGTGAGAGAGGGTGTGGTAGGGAGTGGTTGAAAGGGTATGTACCTATCATTGTTCAAAAATTAATGTCATGATCCGACACGCCGGTTCTGCAATTACTAATTTAAGCAGAAATAGTTTTAGCGTGCTTAAGTCAACAAGCTTAAACGAACTTGTTTCACGGTTTAAGATTGGTTACTGACTTAAGAAAAATTATGACTACAATGCTAATGTAAAATGCAACCCAACAATACCAATCGCATTGTAATTGTCCGATAACAACATGGTACGCGACGAGCATAGCAACACATTAAAAAATTTAGGTAGATACACTGACTATTTTCACTAGAAAACCTTACCACACAACACCACAATATTACACTTGCGCCAAATGCAATTCAATAGTACGGATACAAAATGTACTTTCCCAATATCGCATCACAAACAATTTCACCCCAAGTCGTGTAATTACCCATCAGATGGAGCTGATAAGCTCAAATAACTCTCATGGGCAATTTGGACATTTGACACTCCAAATTATACTTCCTACACAACTTAAAGTCAGGAACAAGCTGATTTAAAAGTGTTTATTTATTTTTTTATTGTGGAACAAATTGGCTTAACACATCTTTTCGAAACTTAAGTCAAGGATTGCGGAACGGACTCAAAACTCTCTCCATATGGACAATAGACATTCGACAAAAGTGGGGCTTGAAATCAAGACATTGATTTTACTAAGGGTAGCCGAGATCCTTACTAGAGATTACAAAGGAAGCATCAATGGGAATCCAACTCTAAGGACCATCTATCCATAGGCCAACGCCGGCCAACTCATGACACGAGATAACGAAACACTTGTGAGAAAAAAAAACTAGCGGGCCTTCACTTGCCACGAGCCTTTGCTACACAAGCATGAATGCTACTCTAGCAAACTCCCGCTGTCACCGCAGGGCAATGGGTGCAGGAAATCAAAGTCGACGAAACTGACAACCCACGCAACTACAACAAGCGGATATCGCTCCAAGGATCAAATCACACAGAACCAACAAACTAAAATCCTAAAAATTATTAACCCACCACCAAACCCCCATCAAATATAGAGAGACCAGAGTTGTATAAAGACGCTGGGCTGAGAAAACCTAGCAGAGTGGTACGAAGACCATTCGGAAAGAAAACAAGGCAATTAATTTTTTTAATTTGATTTTGTCATACAATATACATCAACGGGGTTTATAGAAAAATTAGTATATTAATAACCTTCAAAATCTCTACATAGGTTCAAACCCATACCTCCGCTTGGAAGCCAAGGATACAATCAATGAAGTAGGTGATTCACATGTAGAAGAAAAACTTGCATGCGGATAGGGTACCGCTATGTGGTATCTATCACCACATCCGAGCCATCCCAAAATGTCTTGGATGGTCCAAATTTGTGGGGGTAAATTTGCCTCCAAATTTTAAAAATGTCACCCTTAAATTTGGGTCGTCCAAAACATGTTTAGGAGACTCATTTTCAGCTTTTCATTTCCATTTTTTTGGCTTTTTAGATTATAGTCGTAATATATATTGAATTTGGTAGAACTGTTTGCGAGATATATGCAAAATACATTTTGCAACAAAAATAGTATTTTGGAGATATGTGTAGAATATATTTTGTATGTCTTTTTTATAATAAAATGGGAAAAATAGAACTCAAAAAGAGAATGTAAAAAGCTCATCTATACCTCTTTTTGGCTTTTGTTCTCTATCGACAAAAAATTATAACCCATTTTGGTAGAACATATTATTGGTGATGACTGCCAAACACCTAAAAGATGAAAAGCTAAAAATAAGCATGTGAGGACCCGCGCCACTTGGCCGTCCAATTATTTTTTGGACGGTCCGAATGCTTTTAAAAATTTTGATTTATTTTTGTTAATAAAAAATTAAAGTACATCCGAACCATCTAAAACACAGGATACGCCGCACCATGTGAAAAATAATCTTCCAAACTCTCCCGGTAGGCGTACTTGTTTCATCTTTGTCGAATTAAAAACCGTTGGCTCTAATAAATTCTCTCATCAGATCACACACTTCAAACACTCAACACACACAGCTTCAATGGCCACTCTTCATTCCTCATCCTGTCTCCTCTTCACCTCTCCCACCTCCACCCACCATCCTCCTCCTTCTCTCTCTCCTACTTCACGCCTCTCTCTCTACTCCGCCTCCACCTCCACCTCCGCCTCCAGTCACTCTTTCTCCCTCTCCATTTCCCCTTCTTTCCTCACACGCCCAAAATCCTCCAGACGCCTTTCTCTTTCCTCATTCAAGGTCAAAGCCATTGCCGCAGACAAGAAGAAGGTCCTAATTGTCAATACCAACAGCGGTGGACACGCCGTCATTGGTTTCTACTTCGCAAAAGAGCTATTGGGTTCTGGCCATGAGGTCACTATTATGACTGTTGGTGAGGAGTCTTCAGACAAGATGAAGAAACCCCCATTCAACAGATTCTCTGTAAATTTTCCATCTTTTCTACATATGCACGGTTAACTTGGGATTTTTGCTTCTACTTTTGATGGGTATGATGAATTTCTTGAGAAAAACTCGGGGGCAATTTCTTTGTTCTTTTTTGAATCTCACCATTCAAAAGATCATTTGTTACCATCATTTAGTTTCTACATTTATTTAGAGATTGATTTGGGATTAAATTTTGCTATTCTGTAACGGGTATGTTGAATTTGTCAAGAAAAAATTGTGGGTATTTGGTTTTTCAGGAAATTGTTGGTGCTGGTGGAAAGACGGTGTGGGGAGACCCAACAGAGATAGGAAAGGTTTTGGAAGGAGTGACATTTGATGTAGTATTGGATAACAATGGCAAGGACTTGGATGCTGTGAGGTTTGTTATGTTTTTATTTTTTTATTTTGAAGACTTGAATTTTGCGGTGGCATGAAAATTCTCATCAACTAAAAGGTTTTAGACCTGTTTTTGGGTGGCCGAGAAGAACGAAAATATTGTTCCCCATCCAATCTCCTTATTTTTTTTATAACCGGATGTCCGGACCAGTTTGCTTGCACCTGGACTAATTCTGGGGCTGGACTAATTCTGGGGCTGGAGATAACGACTTGGCATAACCCCAGTTGCCCCAAGTGTTTGCTGGCAAGGGGAATCGAACCTGGGACCTTAGGTCCCCATCCATTCTCCTTTGATAATTCAATTGGATCCCTCATTCCCCTCTCCAAATCCACAACCATACTTGCAAATACATAATTACCAGAGAGGAGGAACATGTTTTTCATTTCATAAAACAAATAAAGAACACATTCATCCATATCTATATCTATCTCCATTGTTAGATTACTGGTTTTGGTTTAGGTTTACTGTGTTCTGATTATCAAAGCACATGCATGGTGGATGCTGTTTCAGTGGAACTGTTAAAACATCTATGAGGTTACAAGTATAGGAGTAGATGTGTGAAAATTTCCACTCAAACAGCATACACCATACATGTCCTTTGATAATCAGAACATACATCAAACCTAAACCAATAATCGAATAATAACGGAAAACGATTAACATCAAGTATCAAGGAATTAGGTAGGACACGGTCATTTCGAAAACAATTAACATTAGGTATCAAAGAAAAGAAAGAGGTTACAAATGAAAGAGATAAAACCTGAGAGAAAGTAGAAAGCATGCTGCGCCAAGATTGTGATCGAGACCCTTCAATAGGTGGAAGCCTTAGCAGCCTTTTCCTATCGAGAGGACAAATTGCAACATGCAATGGATGAATTTCAATAGATACAGAGTACACTTGAAAAGGTCAAATCGGAAGTTGAAAAAGTAAAATCAAGAGGGCGAAATATTGGAATCCAGAAAAGCATTGCAATTCATTCTTGTTTGCAATGATTAATTGGGGAATCTAGAATTCAATCCTTTTGTTGCATTTTTCTCTTTGTTTTTAGCAGTGTGTTAATACAACCTTCTTGCATAGGCCTGTGGCAGATTGGGCCAAGAGTAGCGGTGTTAAGCAGTTTTTGTTCATAAGCAGTGCCGGAATCTATAAGTCAACTGAGGAGCCTCCTCATGTTGAAGGGGTATGTATCATGTTTATACCTAGTACATAGCAAAAAACGCAAGATTGGCTCAATTTATCTAAGCTTGCCTCATGACAGGATGTTGTTAAAGCTGATGCTGGTCATGTTGGAGTAGAAAAGTACATTTCAGAAATCTTCAGCAGTTGGGCGTCATTCCGTCCACAGTACATGACTGGGTCCGGCAATAACAAAGATTGCGAGGAGTGGTTCTTTGATAGTAAGTACATTATCTTGAACTTTTTCTTAATATGCTTTCACTCTTAGGAGTTGGCTCATCATGAATATAGTACTCGAATGTTCAGGAAGGTTTTAAAACCTTTTGCTATGCTCTTTTAGTCCTGTTTGTTGCTCAGATATGTTTTCGGAAGCTATGAATATGGTTTCTTTTGTGGCTGGAAATGGTTTAACTTTTCGACTTTGTTTGGATAGATGTGATTTCAAAATTAGGGCATTTGATGGTTTACTATTTCATTAGAATAGCTCAAGTTTAAGTTTGATAGCTTACATTGGATTCCAACATTGAGTTAGAGTGCTTAATAAAGATGGATTTTGAATGACAAATTTATTCAAGGGATTTGCAATCCTTCACAGCCCAAGTAAGACTTCTATTTTGGTTCAAATTGAACTTCAAATTCCTTTGTTTGAAGTTCATGTTTATCCTAGTGGACCGCTAATTTAAGATCTAATGACACTCATTTGTACTAAAACAAGTAATTTAAAAGAAAGAAGGGCATGGTACCTGTGCTTGCAGTTATCATACCTGATTTCCAGCAAAAATGCAAAGAGAAAAAAAAAAGAACAAAGAGAGAAAAGAACGACTATCATATGAAATTCGTCAAAAAGAGAGTTCTTAAGTCAAAATGCAGTCATAAACTTGATTAAAATGCTGCTGTTATGTTCAGTCTGTTGCAGTTCATGAGTACAAAACTTATTGGTTTCTCCTAAACAGGAATTGTTAGGGGAAGACCAGTTCCCATTCCAGGCTCTGGAATGCAGCTAACTAACATCTCCCATGTTAGAGATCTGTCCTCCATGCTTACTCTGGCAGTAGAGAATTCATCTGCTGCAAGTGGTAACATCTTCAACTGTGTGAGTGATCGTGCTGTGACACTCGATGGAATGGCCAAACTATGTGCTAAAGCTGCAGGCCTCCCCGTTGAGATTGTGCATTATGATCCCAAAGCTGTTGGTGTTGATGCCAAGAAAGCTTTCCCTTTCCGCAATATGGTATGATCACATTTTCTCTTGATTTCGTATACAATATGGGAAATGAGTTCCTTAGACCAAACTAAATAGATACTTAAATTATCAGAAATTCAAATCGTCTAGCTTTATGAGGTTTTAATGCTTGAACAAAGTGGATTTTCTTCAAATACATGTTGGCTATGATGCCATGATTTTTCACTCTTACCAAAAACTTTTAGCCTAAAAGGCTGTGTTTCGTACTTGTGGACAGCAAGAAGGAGAGAAGAAGGGAAAATAAGTGATTGAGAAATTCTGTGGAAAGTTGGTTGTTTCTCTATGTTTCGTTTTGTAAATAAAATGGAAAAACGAAACTGTGAGAGGAAATAGCTTTTCCTTGTTTGATTTACATCAGCGAGAACGGGAAATAATAGATTAACTTAGACTAGCAAGACAACAAACAACTAAGAGCCAAGCAACAGAAGAAGGAAAATTTACAGTCTTTCCTTAAGATCCAAACAAAGCCTTAAAATCCTCACAATGTGTTGTTTCTGATCTCTAAAGTTTGCATGCAAGCATAGGATAATTCATATCATCGATGTACTTTTGCAGCACTTTTATGCAGAACCAAGAGCAGCAAAGGACATTCTGGGGTGGCAACCATCCACAAACCTTCCTGAAGATTTGAAGGAGCGATATGAAGAGTATGTGAAGATCGGGAGAGATAAGAAGCCCATGAAATTCGAGGTAGATGATAAGATTTTAGAGTCACTCAAAGTACCAGTGGCTGTATGATCATAACTCTTCCAAAGTACATTGTGTTTCAAAATCCATGTCTGCTATTCTATGCCATAAATTGAGTCAATGAGACGCAATTAGGTGGTTAATTGCCATACATTTGCTAGTGTTAAGATGCAATGTACATTTGCTAGAGTGTAAAGACGCAAATACGGATGAATTGATTTACTTGTTCAACTTCCCTTTGAACATGCAAGCACGATTCTGGGCTGGGTATATTGAGAGTTTGGGGCAAGCAGTTTCATTGAAATGAAGCCCAACCCTATTTACCCAAAACAGAAATTCTTAGCAGAGCCAATAATTTTCATTTTGTGGTGTGCGGATTTTTGCAACAATTATTCATGTTTCTGTTGGAACATATAATCCATAATTTTCCTAGAAGTTAGAGATGTATGTATCTATAGCAAGATACATGGCATTAGTAAATTCTTATCACATTGGAATATGTAGTCTTTTAGGTGCTTGTAGTTCATTCTCTAGATTCATCTATGTAGTCCTATAAAAGGACATCATATGTTATGGTTTAAGGAGCAATAACCAATCACAATTCTCTTCAATTCATATCATCTCAGCAAGGTTCTTTGGTAAAGTTATTGTGTGTAGGAGCGTTGTTGGGGTTCCACCCTACATCTCTAAAAACACCTTTTTTTTATTTGCTTCCGCTGCCCCCCCAAAAAACCAACATGGTATCAAAGTACGCTTCAATTGCTCAATTGCAATTTTTGTAGCATCTTGCTCGGCCTCAATTTTCTTTTTGTGCACACAATTGTAAAACTTGATTTTTCCACCTTCAACAGTATTGTCCCACCTTCAAAGCTTGATACTGGCAATGCATCTCTTTAAAGACAATGCTTTTGAAGGTGAAAAAATCAAGCTTTATAGTGGCATGCACAAAAAGAAAATTGAGTACGAGCAAAATGTTGCTAAAATTGCAATTGAGCAATTGAAGAATACTCTGAATTTTGAAGTTGAAGATTGAACCTTCATGACAAGAGATGTATCGCTAGTATCTTGAACAAGTTGACTTCGCTTTGGTCGAGGCACTTCAGGAGAACGAGGCTCTCAAGGATGAAATTTCAAACTCAATAGGAAAGCCAAAAGGTTGAGAAAATTATGAATTAAGGAGGGATGTTGCAACATGTAATCCATAATTTTCCCAGTAGTTGAGGATGCATGTCCATTTGGGATTGGAGTCGCGGAAACCTCTCTGCTTCCCACGTGCATTAACCCTTCCCTCCCGCGTACATTAACCCTACCTGAACCCCACATTTGCAGGAGCTTGCACTGGCTATGCTCCTTTATAATAACCTATTCAGTTTCCATTCGATAGCTAAACCGAAAAAAGAGAAGAGACTTGTTTAATGTCAAGCATAAGGCATAAGTTCCATGCTCTCCCAAAAACTCCTCAACACCTCCGAAGGGTGTTCAATACCTTAACGTTTTCCCATGATTTGAGGGCAGCACAAATTCAAGGCATTCCAACTGAAAGTAACATAATAAAGGACGCAACCAAAACTCCTCACAGTTGTTCTATTAAAATAGATTACCAGGAGAACAGTACTAATTTAAGGACATCACCACTCAGTGAATCGGTGGATCACACACTTGGAGACTGACCGGGACACGCCTGACTATTCGAAAATATAAACTTAAAACATTGCTTGACAAGTACTTAGCAGTTCGAGCTTGTTTTCCATCACATACTGTCTGGAGGACACAAAGCTCCTCTTTCGGAAGTAGTCCCCGAGCCCATACGATCAAGTAGCACACGTGGCACTTTTAGGATATTGTTCCCTACACATCAGAAAGGTAGTCAGCCCAACAGTTTCACTAATAAAACGTACATGAAATCTCAATGCTCCAACATTTAATGCCGAAGCTAAGAATCCCATTTTTGTTAAGGTAATCTGATGCCTATTAAACAAGTAAGCTAACCTATAGTTGTGAATTTTCAGTGCACTAAAAGAGACAATCTTTCTATGCATTGCTGCTGATAAACTACTACCATTTACAAAAACAATTTATTGAAGTACCAAAATTTACTTTCCTTTCTGGGAATAACCATAGATATCATAGATATTTCAACCCCAAAATGAAAATTGAATTTTCTTCAACGTTTTACGTTGCAAAGGGAAAATGGATGATTGCACGAATAACTTTACATGCTCAAGACATGTCAACCAACGAGGATTATACGATGAGCTGTAAACAATGAACCAAAGATGTAATCAAAGCCATGATGTGCTAACAATGATACTATGGTATGAAAGGGTAAAATATGTACGTGCCCCTTAAACTATTCGATTTTTTTTTTTTTTTACTTCGTCCTTAAACTATCAATTGAACACACTTCCCCCTTAAACTATAAAACCGTTACTTACTCCATCCAATTCTTCACTCCCATTCATGGTTCAACCCCCGAAAGGTCTCTCTCTTATCTGTATATCACCATCTTCGATCCCATCTTTGAAAACCAAAAACAAAAAAATTGGAATAGAAATCGACTAAGGGAATAGGAATAAGAATCACCATCTTCAACCCTCTCTCTGAAAACAAAAACAAGATCAGTCCCCATCTCCAAAACAAATCTGGAGTGTTATAGGCAGCCATATTTTTTCAGGCAACAAAGTATATTCCAGCCCTACCATCGTATAATTGGTCCACTTATTAAATTCTTGAAACTGAGAGAATGCAAAACTGAGGGGGAAAACAAGGGTTGCAGCAAATTGAGCAAACCCATATCTTAATTCGTAAAGGGAGGGGAAGACTTTCAGATTATCACATAAAAAGTGGGGGATCTTTGCAATACAACAATACTCCATCTCACGAATCAGGAAACTAAAAAAAACAGTAGCCTTACATTTCGGTAGATGTCCATCCTAAGTCACGAACCCCAGCTCTCTGTTTTCTGATTGATAATGGGATACTGTGAGTTGGCCCCTTTTTTAGGGTTAAGGTCTGATCCACCCTTTTTGGTGCCAAAAAAATTCTAGGGTTGAACCCTTTTATTTTTTTCATCCATGTGATGGAGGGGAGTGAAGGATTGGATGGAGTGAGTAATGGTTTTATAGTTTAAGGGGGAAGTGTGTTCAATTGGTAGTTTAAGGACGAAGTAAAAAAAATCGAATAGTTTAGGGGGCAAGTACATATTTTACCCGGTATGAAAATAATAGTGGAAACGTCAGGGACACAGGATTACATAACCCTTAATAACAAACATCTTCGCACTGGTGAACATATCTTCCATACGGTAACTACTAGAAAATCGAAGTGCCAGGCCATGATTACATATCTTATAGAAAATGTAATAACTAGGAATACGTTAAACGTTCGACAAGTAAAACAATGCAAGAATGGTGTGCAAACAAATGGATTGGAGGCAAGCCACAATCATACCCACGTTTCTCGAAGTGCTCCAGATACTTCAAAACGTCATCAATTGCTGTGGCTTCAATACGACTGCGATCCTCATAGTGAATGACACCAACAACACCCCCACCTACACTGACAAGAGGGCCCCCAGTAACAAGAGCCTACATCACGGCAAGTGTTGAGTAAATAGAGAACAAGATCATGACAATGATGTGAGTGTGGAAAATATATTTACCACGAAATAAAGATAGTAATAAATCGATTAGGAAATTAACCCATTCAACAACAAGCAATGGTGCCAAGAAAATTGAGCCTCATTAAGATATAACGCAGCGGAAAGCCAAAACACGTAGCAGAATTACGGAAATCAGGCACCAAAGGGTGGACAGCGTACAAATCTACTCACCGATTTCGGATAGATTTTCCCGTCTCACCATACTGGCTTGAAAGTTCATTCAAGTTATAATTGGCACATCTCCAAATAAAAGAAGCAAAGCGCTAATCAATTAACATCTTCAACTCAACAATAATCATATGAGATGACGTCTTCAAAGATGCAAACTGAATTTCTTGCCACTGTTGCGTAAGCCCTTAAAAGTTTAACCAACAGTATCCAGGGCCTTAAAAGAGAGAGCTTTTGGTAAATCCAAAAAAGCTGGTACCATGAACACAATCCAGGTGAGGAAACACTCAAAATGGTGGTGGGCACTTTGTTAGGATGCAAAGCAGCCTAGAACTGCCAAACGACCATACAGTCACTCTTACAGAAAAATCTCTAAGCCTTTCCCCTAACACCACCTTAAAAACCACATACTAGTGTGGTGTCTTCCACCAGAAGCATGGGATGTACGCGAATTGTGTTAAATGGGGTGTTCGGGCATGCATAGTACTTGCTCGGTTATTTACTGACTGACTCAAACTCAGTCTTCACGTGTTCTGAAAATTAAATATTTGGGAAAAAGAATAATTATCTACAAACATCTCTAGGCATTTGGGTTAAGTATCTGCCTATTTCTCTTCCAGACAATTCACTACGAAGCCACATCAGGAAAGACATTGTGTCTAGAATCACTACATCAGCTCATTCCAAATCACAATAGCATCATTTGATCAACCATAAATTTTCAGTACGATACACCAATACTGCACAAGTTTATTGCTTGTTAGCTTTTATAATTTATAAAGATAGCTCAAAGTCAGGCTATTTTCTTATCTCGTGCAAATTAATTCATTTCATTTGGATAACCTCCACATCTGTAATAAGAGTATTATCACCAAAAAGATACTCCGTATCCTTTAAGAATTCATACTTCACGTGTTCTTTTACATATGAGAAATCAGAAAACCAATAACGCCCTTCAGCTAAGACTTATACTCGTACATTTGTAGACCTTAAACAATTGGCTGCCATTATCTTCACTAGGCTAACAACATTGCACGAAATATAATATCAAACTAAAGACTTCATGCATTAAACAACAATATAGCATGCCATTGTAAACCACAAGAGAGAGAGAGAGAGAGAGAGAGAGAGAGAGAGAGAGAGAGAGAGGGTACAGTTTCATCAATGACAATGCTCATGATGTGTCTTGAAGTACTTGTGTGAGACTCCACCTTTTCAATCTTGGTGGCAGCAGAACTACGAAAAAGGTAGCAGATGTTAGAAGAAAAGCCTGAGAAGTAGTGAGTATAACACGTCCCATACAAGGAATGTGTATATATGGGAGAAAATCCGAAGTCAATCAAATCAGATCAAATAAACTTCCTGTACCCGTAACCACCAAAAAAATAAGCAGCTTTTGCATGGCGCAAATCACAATGCGGAACATTACATCCCACAGCTACTGGCGAACGTCCTCTATACTGGACATCGAACTTTTTTGCAAATTCCGCAACTTTTTGTTGTTGATGTGACCTTATCTTTAGAAAAGCTATATTTGAACAAAAATCAGCATCCAACAACACAGCCTGGTATGTTGCTCCTGAGTCCAGAATCACGACATCAACCTGCAGTTAAACTAAAACTTGAAGCACTGAACATAATATATAGAGCCGGGAAACTAAATCAAGTATGGATTGTAGTTTGCCACATCCAAGAGGATTTATGTGCAAATGCCTTAATAAGCAATAATGTGGCTTGAGTATACTCTGATCTAGTGGCTTGACTAATTTACACTCCCAAGTGGTTCTCATTCAAAGTACTTGTATTATGTTCTCTATGTTGTCTTAATACACTCTTAAGGTTTATCATTTGAGGCACAACTTTAGGTCTTCAAATGATTCAAATAGTCAACACCATGCAAGTAGATATTCATGAAGAAGGTAGACAAAAAGCAAAGAAATTATCTTCCTCTTAACAATATAAAACTTGACACCATTGTCAATTTGCAAAGTAAGTTTAAGTACATCCATGAATACAGGGGAAAAAAAAATGTACATTCATGTATGGCATTCATTGTTTAACACATCACGCATCTTTCGCATTTCACATACTTGTTTGCATGTGTATCTTTAGATACTGTAAACAATATGTATGTTTCGAGAAACTAGTCGGGTTTTTGGCTCAACACGTCGAATAGCTGGGCTTTATTTTGATCTAGGTTTTTGCTTATTAAAGAAAAAGTAGAGTGTGACAATAGGAATGCAAATTGAACTCTTGACGTTACCTGTTAGAGTTGCATCCATCTCAAAGATTATTTTTATTTTTGAAGGCCTCGTTTGATTCGGGTATTGGGAGCCTGGGATAGGATTAGGCGCGTCTAATCCCGCCTAATCCCTTGTTTGGTTCCCACAAAGGTGCCTGGGATTAATAATCCTGGGACAAAAATTATCCCTACATGTATGGTAATGGGGGGGGGGGGGGGCGGCTACCAATCCCGAACAAAAACACACGGAAGGTTGTCGGCCCAAATATTACAAATTTGCTACTGAAATATTTTCAGGCCCTAGAGCAGTTGTCGTCTTCTCTCTCTCAATTTCTCTTCAGAACGCCTTTAAAGTATACTGCCTATAGGCTATAAGGAGCCACAACGCGATAGGTCAACTAAAGCTGAATCAAGTCTCCGGGTCAGGTGGTCAACTAAAGCTAAATCCATTCTTCGCTTTGAAACTACTAGGGCTTACGTGATACAAAATCAAATATTGGCGAGAACTCATCCAATGGGGGGGGGGGGGGGGGACTTCATGAAATTCAATTCACCTAAAAAAAAAGAGTGTACAAGAGCACAACCCTTGACATAGGCAGGGGAATTACTTCATGATGAAGCTTAGAAGTCATGAAAACAAAAAATGGAAGACAAGGAAATAAACTAAAAAGCGAAATACCTGCAACTACACAAATAACAAAGAAGTAACAACAGTGACAATTGGCATGTTTTCCACCTTCAATAACAATCATTACAAGTTTACAACGTTTCTTGCTTCAACTGTTATAGAATTAGTAAATCACTAAATCTTACCTCTGCAGGGTGTCTAAGATCAGAGGATTTATAAGTTGGCCAGAACCCAGTGATAAGGACAGTAACAGAAAAATCAATTCCTGGATTTGCGTTTGGGTTACTGCCAAGCCTCAAAATGGCCCTTTGCCAATGTCCAGTCGGTAACCTGGGATAACACCATCACATGTCAATGACTCTGCCAACTACCAAACAAAACATTTGAGTGCAAGCAAGCCAAGTTGACTCACCATCCCCTCCATTGTCGATGAGAACTGTCCACTGCATTGTTGCTTCAGGTTTGTCAGGATCATTCTTTCATGATCATCACTACCACTCTTGTCAAAAAGAAGTCGACCAGAAAGCTTTTTCCTGCAGAATAATGAAAATAGATGAGGTACAACTAATTGCCACCTTCAAACG
This sequence comes from Vaccinium darrowii, assembly GCA_020921065.1. Taxonomy (NCBI): domain Eukaryota; kingdom Viridiplantae; phylum Streptophyta; class Magnoliopsida; order Ericales; family Ericaceae; genus Vaccinium; species Vaccinium darrowii. The sequence goes on from CM037162.1 coordinate 38,757,095, forward strand.
GAGCTTGCAGAAATGGAACATTCCATTCAAAACAAGTTGAAATGTGCTAGTGCCAGTAGAATTCAGCGAAAAAGTCCTTATCTTTGAGATAAACAAGCAACTTCACCACCTGAAGAAATAAAGAAAATGCACTGGTCAGAAGTACCATGATAGGTCTATATAATCCTATATATAATAACAAAATCAGAATTTGAAAGCATAGCAACAACGACACTACCTTATCCAATGTTTCCTCCATGGCCTCATCATTCAATTTTTCATTCCCACCCGTATTGAGGATATTATCGCACGATGAACCCAAAAGCTTCACGCTCGAGTATCCAAAAACTTGCTTGTTGCAGAAAACTTCAAAAGCCACTTTCAGTACCTAGGAAAGCAAGAACAGTGTGAGCTTTTGGAGGGAAGGAGGGGGAGAAGAGGAGCCAAAGGAACCAACCCATAAAACAACACTCCAAAACATAAATGGCAATAGGTTGAAAACTCCCAACCCTACAGCCAAAGGAAATACAAGTTGAAAGTCACCTCGGAAATAAGTTAACCAAAATACAGCTTGGGAGAAAAACCTTAAAACGCATTACAAGTGATTCACACAAAATAAAGTTGTATAGATGAGTACAGAAATCAACAACCAGACTTCACTATGAGAGCCCAAAGCAACATGTCAGACTCTCCAGTAAAATAGGAGAAAATGATTTTGGGAAAACTACTACGATTAGATCATTCCAATGCAAGGAGAATGAGGATGGAGAAAAATACTAGTGTTTCTAGTCTCATTGATTGCTACAAAGTTTGCATTAAACAGATATCAAGTTGCAAATTGGGAACTACAAGCAAAAAGTTACTGAATGATTTAGAAGCGAAGTGTCAATGTATTCCAGTTTGACTTCTGTGAACAAGAAATTCCAGAACGACAGACTTAGGAGCACAATTGTATCTAGAATCCTTCAACGAGGGCACCCGATATCCATGACTCTTATAAACTAGGATTAGATGAACAATAGCTGCAAATGTTTTCCTTCTGTGTACCTTCTTCAGTCAAAAGATGAGATCTTAAGTTAGTGTACCCCTCAGGTTCTTAAGCATCAGAATAGTTTTTTCATTGAACAGTTCCGCTCCCATATTATAGCAGTGTATTCTTAAGCATCTGAATTACTAGGAGAGATAGCAACTATACAAGCAACTGTGCTTTTAATAGAATTCTGGCAAGCTGATGACTTAGTTTAACTGATTGAAGCGCATATGTACTCCTGATAGGAAGGAAAAGGTAACAAGGGGCTATTTCTAAAAAACAAAGATTGGACAAGAGTCATGACATTAGCGAATACGCTCACATGCGAAATTTGAAATTTCAAACTTCAATATTGGTCATTACCACATTAACAGAGTCAATTGTGAGCTATATCAAATAATAAGATAAAGGATGACAGATACTAAAGAGGAAATCATACCATCATCCCCACCCAAGAAGCCAGCATGTACTCCCCTAGGTGAACAGGAGTAAATGGAACAAGCCGAATCACAAAAACAATCTGCGGTATTAAGCGAAAAAAGAATAAATTAGAAATCTTATATAAAAAAATAAAAGACACAGACCAAAAGGGAAATTAAATACCGACAAATATCCAGTTAGCAACAGATGATACAAGACTTGGTTACAAATCTAGACGAATTCAACTCTCAATAATCCAAATGGTTATCTAAAAATGTAACCTGTCATTCCCTAAACGTATTGCACAAGAATATCCATTTAGAACAAGGGTTTGATCAGTTTAGGAATGAAAAGACAAGTTTACAGATGCTTGCAAGTTCACATAGAATCAACCTTAAAGCCAGATCTTTGAATTGCAATAGCAACAGCCTGAAACTTTGGGTACTTCTTTAACTTGGAATTCACGTGAGATCTTCCTATCTGCAAAGTAAGTGAAAAAACAACCTAAGTGAAGACACATACAAAATATTGTATCCAGAAGCAAATTCATCACCAAAATTATATGATTTGTAGAATGCCTCAGCATGCGTAGAGTCAAGTATATTGGTGAGAATCCAACAATATTTTTGAGCAACAAATAAGGTTTCCTCCATAAAGTCATGCATGGACATCTAATTATTCACCCAAGGAGAGGTTTAACTATTCAAGAAACTTACTGTCCTTCCCAGAAGAAAGACAGCCGTTGCACCAATAGAATAAGCTACGACTCCTACTGGCAACCAAAAGAGATAACCACCTCCAAGCTACAACTAACAATTACAAGAACCTTGTTATGAAACCCCAAATGGAATACCAATAGAAGAAGCGAGTCTACTTTCACAATCAACTTGAAGAAGTTAAGCTTGCTCTAAGAGCATCAACAATTACAATATCACTACCTACCGAGAGCACTGGGGCTGGAACTGTGAGAACAGTAAGAGGAATATGTGCAATAGCCTGCAAAATCCCCAAAGTGACGATAAAATGTGAAGTTAAAAGACAAAGAAAACAGATTAATGCTTGGAAATTCAAAAATATTTGGACAGACTGGTCTAGGTGAAACATCACAATCATCGATGGTCAGAACTTGTGCTTAGTTTGGGAGCATGGCCTATATGTAGTATAGATATGAGATGAAATATTATCGCGCCGTGAACACTTTGGTATCTTACCGCGCAAGTGGAGCAGCTTTGTCATCCAGCTTTGCAAAAAAAATAACCAACTGCTTGTCCGTATACGCTTTCACTATCTCGTACTTAACGGGAACAGCGAAATTGGTGTATCCTTCAAATTCCCCTTTCCCACTTTGCACAATACCTATGATATTCCCTTCTGAATCAAAATACTTAATTGAGCAGTTGATTGAGGCTCAATTTGGTTTGGTTTGGTTAGGCTAAAACGTTTAAATTTCACTGCATAAATCGATGACTAGATTCACTTGCATGGTTTTAATTCTTTGAGCATTTGGTTGTTTTCAAGATCTGTGTTTTTGTAGCTTGGGTTCTATTTACTTGTATGTCTTTTGCTGACTTGTTGTCTTTCCACTTCTAACTGTTACTAGAATTTTGAGAAACTTGTGGAAAACCCAAAAAGATTCATACTTGACAAAGCTTTCGAGCATGTGGAAATCCTTTGCTCGTGTTGAGGTCTCTTCCCTCTCAAAGACATGGAGAAGATTTAGATCCGACAAAGCTTTCGAGGACATTGTATCACGTGTCAAACCTGGAATTTTGATGATTGAATCTGACTTCTGTACGTTCCAATACATTTCATTGTTTAATTTCCCAATACAATTTGCAATATTGTCATTCTTAATATGTTATGTTTTTTATGCAGCTGATCGTAGCTCAGCTGGAGGTGCTTTTATGGTCGCAAAGAACCTCGTTGTTGAGTGTCCGCATGAAGTTTGTCAATATAGGTTTGGTAAGCCAGAGATAGGGAAAGTCTACGTTGTTTCGGTGGGTGGGGAAGATTGTGATGGTTATGGTATACACATAGAGGTTCAAGTGGTTGCAACTTACCCCGGTTATGACCTAGTTCTACTTGAGTTGCCTGATGTAGTTAGTGCTAATCATTTAGAAGATAAGGTTCTATCCGCTGGGTCTTCCATTTTCACAATGGGGCACCCAATTTTCTTGCGTTTTGCCCTATGGAAAGGAATTGTTTCCATACCTAGGATCCTCTACTCATCATTTCCCCTTGATTTCAAGATCAACTGCTCAATTAAATATTTGGAGTCCCCAAAAGATCTTGAAATGGTGTTGTGCAAAGTGGGAAAGGGGAATTTGAAGGATACACCAATTTCGCTGTTCCTGTTAAGCATCCAATTTTCTTGCGTTTTGCCCTATAGAAAGGAATTGTTTCCATACCTAGGATCCTCAATTAAGTATTTCAAGATTGGTGTATCAATTAAATATCTCCTTTATGTACTTAACGAGAACAACGAAATTGGTGTATCCTTCAAATCCCCCTTTCCCACTTTGCACAATACCATTTCAAGATCTTTTGGGGACTCCAAATACTTAATTGAGCAGTTGTGATGCAAATAGATATAGCTAACAAGGCTATAGATCAAGACCAACTGAACCAACCCAAAGTACTGAGGTGTTTAACACTTAGATTCAGAATATAAGGCAACAATAGTTCACCAAAAGGTGTTACAAACTGAGAAAAATGTTCTAGGGCGAAGAGACACTGAAATCTAGTGGAGTTTCATCAGATAGAAGAAGCTTTTGCACACCAAAGGTGACTGAATCTAGACAGTACCTGAATCTGGAAAATACTCAGCTCTGACAGGATGTAACAGCAGCTTTAGCTAGCCTCCTCGCGCGTGCAGCAGCGGCAGAGGGACTGGTAGGCGCCACGGGGTCGAATCCTCAAGACCCAAGCCTCCAAATCTTCAAAACCCTAGCTGGTTTGGAGCTCAGAGCTCTACGTAAGTTTTCTCAGCACCAATCCCCAAATCTGTAGACTATCCTCCCTTTTATAATAAGTCAAGAGGCTTCTCTAAGAAGCCAAGCAAAACTACACTTAACCCCTCCAAGAGATAGGATATTCCCCTTACAACCCCATAATATTAAATTCTTTTCAAAAACACCCCCAAAGCAGTCCATGTACATATGTATATAGCAAGGTAGCTGTTAAGGTAATTTAGTGAGGGGTGTTTACGTCATTTCCATGGTTGATATTCCCTTTTTTGGCCTACCTGGGCATTTGTTGAGTTTTTGGAGTTTGGGGGTGTTTTTGAAAAGAATTTAAATATTATGGGGTTATAAGGGGAATATCCTGTCTCTTGGAGGGGTTAAGTGTAGTTTTGCTTGGCTTCTTAGAGAAGCCTCTTGACTTATTATAAAAGGGAGGATAGTCTACAGATTTGGGGACTTTTGGTGCTGAGAAAACTTACGTAGAGCTCTGAGCTCCAAACCAGCTAGGGTTTTGAAGATTTGGAGGCTTGGGTCTTGAGGATTCGACCCCGTGGCGCCTACCAGTCCCTCTGCCGCTGTTGCACGCGCGAGGAGGCTAGCTAAAGCTGCTGTTACATCCTGTCAGAGCTGAGTATTTTCCAGTTTCAGGTACTGTCCAGATTCAGTCACCTTTGGTGTGCAAAAGCTTCTTCTATCTGATGAAACTCCACTAGATTTCAGTGTCTCTTCGCCCTGGAACCTTTTTCTCAGTTTGTAACACCTTTTGGTGAACTATTGTTGCCTTATATTCTGAATCTAAGTGTTAAACACCTCAGTACTTTGGGTTGGTTCAGTTGGTCTTGATCTATGGCCTTGTTAGCTATATCTATTTGCATCAAGTTGTTCTTGAAATCAAGGGGAAATGACAAGTAGAGGATCCTAGGTATGGAAACAATTCCTTTCCGTAGGGCAAAACGCAAGAAAATTGGGTGCTTAACGGGAACAGTGAAATTGGTGTATCCTTCAAATTCCCCTTTCCCACTTTGCACAATACCATTTCAAGATCTTATGGGGACTCCAAATACTTAATTGAGCAGTTGTTCTTGAAATCAAGGGGAAATGATGAGTAGAGGATCCTAGGTATGGAAATAATTCCTTTCTGTAGGGCAAAACTCAAGAAAATTGGGTGCCCCATTGTGAAAATGGAAGACCCAGCAGATAGAACCTTATCTTCTAAATTGAATATCAGATTAGCACTAACTACGTTAGGCAACTCGAGTAAAACTAGGTCGTAACCAGGGTAAGTTGCAACCACTTAAACCTCTATACCTATACCATTACCATCACAATCTTCCCCACCCACCGAAACAACGTAGACTCTCCCTATCTCTGGCTTTACCAAACCTATATTGACAAACTTCATGCAGACACTCAACAACGAGGTTCTTTGCGACCATAAAAGCACCTCCAGCTGAGCTACAATCAACTGCATAAAAAACATAACATATTAAGAACGACAATATTGCAAACTCTAATGGGAAATTAAATAATGAAATATGTTGGAACGTACAGAAGTCAGATTCAATCATCAAAAATTCTAGGTTTGACACGTGATACAATGTCGTCAAAAGCTTTGTCGGATCTGAATCTTCTCCATGTCTTTGAGAGGGAAGAGACCCCAACACGAGCAAATGATTTCCACATGCTCGAAAGCTTTGTCAGATATGAATCTTTTGGGGTTTTCCACAAGTTTCTCAAAATTCTAGTAACAGTTAGAAGTGGAAAGACAACAAGTCAGCAAAAGACATACAAGTAAATAGAACCCAAGCTACAAAAACACAGATCTTGAAAACAACCAAATGCTCAAAGAATTAAAACCATGCAGGTGAATCTAGTCATCGATTTATGCAGTGAAATTTAAACGTTTGAGCCTAACCAAACCAAACCAAATTGAGCCTCAATCAATTGGGTCAGCAACATAAATTCATTTTTTTCCATTTGAGCTTGATAATTGATAATATCTCATCATATTTTGGGGAGAAGGAGAGACTGACAAGTGTTGAACATTGAAGTGCAAGTTAGGTTTCACCATGTTATTAGGTCTGTAATAGCCCTAAGAATGCGATTTGTTCTGGGCATGGAGAGTTTTAATCTAACCACAGATCAGATACGAACTTGTAATAGGTACAAACAGAGAAGAAGACAAAAAGTACAGTCCTCAATATTTTGATTTTTTTTTCCCTAAACTAACACGAATTAGGGTTGCAGTAGCTTGTTGTAGAAATAGTCTTTCGCCAAAAGGAGCCCAATGCTACAACCATAAACCAATTCTATGAATGTTGATCTATTTGGCTTTTCCACAAGTTTCTCAAAATTCTAGCAACAGTTAAGAAGTGGAAAGACAACAAGTCAGCGAAAGAAATACGAGTAAATATAACCCAAGATACAAAAACACAGATATTGACAACAACCAACTGCTGAACTGTGAACTGAAAACACAAACACAAACCCATATTATGCCAATAAATAGAACCCACTTTATTCTCATCAGAAAAATTCAATTTAGAAGTTCAACAGTAACCCTCCAACTGAATTGATAACTATGGAACAAAACATTGAGCTTCTTGACATTGAAAAATCAACGTGGAAAAATCTCAGGATAGACCACACACAACTAAAATCTGTTTTTCTATGAAATTGGCAGACACATACAGTCACATTCTCACATCTCTCTCACACACACACACTTGATATGTTTCCCTCCCACTTATGGTGGGGGGAGACCCCCAAAGGGACACCCACGTCTCTCTGTCTTCTCTGATCTCCCTTTGCTCTTCAAATTCCCACACATGCAATACAACATACACATACTAATACAAAGCTTAGACCACTTCCAGCCACAAAGTCTACACCTATCAAAGTAGCTCATTAATCCACCGAAACAAACAAACAGATGGCTCGGCCCACTAGCACTAGTTAACTCTCTTCTCCTCACTTGTCTTTCAAAACTACAAGGCATACATATTGGGGTTATTAACGATTGGGGTTATGAGTTTACTCTCATAACAAAAAATTTCAACACAATCCAGCATAAATACTGAATCGATACCGTTTAACAAAACATTGGGGTTATTAACGATTAACAAAGGACCCCAGTAAATGTTTTCACTACAATGTTCGCATGAACCACAGAAGTAGAGAGAAATGGCAAGTGACGTGCATATATCAACAAACAAGCAGCAGGTGGTATATACGTGCATATATTTTTCTGTGGCATTTATGCGCAGAGAGATTCTTACCAAGGGAACTTAGGGTTTTGATCAAGGAAACGATAGAAACCCAGAAATTTGGGGGTCTCAACTTTTCGGTTGCTGCATTTGGTAGTGGTGGTGGTGGTACTGCACGTTGTTTTGACAGAATGCAGTTCTGCAGCAGAGGTGGTTAAGCTGTAGAAAAAGGTGGAGGAGGTTCTAATTACACACTCATTTTCTTATTTCCACGCGTTTTTCTCGAGAAATTTCTCCGTGCCCAGCAGGCACCGGCTAGCAGTGCCATCTTGTGTCCATCGGCTCATCCGGACCTTCCAATCGTACGTATTTCAGACGGTCAAGATCTGTAGGTGTAAATTTACTCCTCAAAATTATAAAAATACCACTGAACATACAAACAAATTTGGTCTTCCAAAACACGGGGGACAGTCCAAATAAGCTGACGGACATCACGTGACAGTGCCAACTGGTGCCCGCTCAGTATTGAAAAATTTCTCCTTAGCGGCTACTAAACAATTTCTGAACTTCTTTTTTCTTTTTTCTTTTTTTTTTGGCGACAATTTTTAAGACTTTCTTAAAACATTCTTTTTTTGTTAATAAAATATCATTATTTCCGCACCTTTCTAAAATTCAACCCAAGTCTATTCTACGGGTCTTTAATCTAAAATCTTTTCTTTTTTTTATTTCTAATTTTTACATAGGAAGACTACTCAAAAAATATAAAGACTGGTCATTGTGAGAGAAAATCATGCATGCTTTGGGGAAAAAGCAATAAATTAATTTTTTGGTTTATTAAATTTGTCTTTATCAATTTTTTTTCATTTTTTAATTTTGCATCAAGTTTTCATGGATTATTGATTTGTCTCAATGAAAGGAATCTAAAATGTAAAAAAAATATGGTCAAAACTAATTTTTTTGAATAAAGCCAAAATTAATCTGATAATCCACATATTTTTTGCTTTATTCAAAAAAATTATTGCTTTTTTACCTTCCCTTAGAGGCTTATTTTCATTGTAATAATCTTCAAAATATATGTAGATTGAATATTTATGGAAATTCTCCCACACGCACATGGAGTTAATGAATTCCACAAACCATACATGGGCCCCATACTGTGACAGAGAATTGGTACAATTTCTAGTATGTGCTACAGTACTTTGCTTTGACAAAAAAACCAAAAAGTGGTTTTTTTGTTTTTTCGTTTTGTCGTTACTCAAATTTTTTTTTGCATTTGTTAGTTTTGCGAATTATATAGTTACCCCTCTCTCTAACAGCTTAAGCTTTTAGATGAGTTGGTGGTTAACAATTTAATATGGTATCAAAGCAGGCAATGGATCCTGTGTTCGAACCTCACCGCCTACCCATTTATTAAACATTTGCACGTGTTTAGCCCGCTTATAGATGAGAGCCTGGCTACACGTGAGAGGGCGTGTTGAGAATATAAATTATATAGTTACCCCTCTCTCTAACAGCTTAAGCTTTTAGGCCCAGTTTTCCAAAAGATTTTAGCACCCACGTGCTAAAATCATGATATTTCAAATCAAAAAATGAAGTGGTTCCGTGTATCGTTTTTCAAATTTTTTTCCACCAAATTAAAGTACTCCTCGTGTACTTTAGTTTGGTGCAAAAAAAATCGAAAAATGATATACGGAACCACTTCATTTTTTGATTTGAAAAATCATGATTTTAGCACCTGGGTGCTAAAATCTTTTGAAAAACTGGGCCTTAGATGAGTTGGTGTTTAACAATTTAATATGTAAGTTTTTGTGGTTTATGAATTCGTCTCGACGAGACAAATCCAAAGAGTATAAAATTATGGTCGAAACTATTTTTTTTTTAAATAAAGCCAAAATTAAACCAATAAACCGGTTTATTTTCGGCTTTATTCCAAAAAAATATTACTTTTGATAATAATTTTATACTCTTTGGATTCGTTTCGATGAGACAAATCCATAAATCACGAAAACTTGACGCAAAACTAATTAAAGCAAAAAAAAATTGAATAAAGACAAAACCAAAAAGCTACTTTTTTAATTTTTTTGCCAAATAATAATGTTGTCAACAATGGGGTCGTTCAAATTATTGTTCCAGCCATCTATAATGGAGTATTTACAGAGATGATATGATTTTTTAGGGTAGTTCGATACTAATACTCTTCGATGCTATGATTTTTTGGGGGGCATAAAAACACACAAATGTATCCAATTTGTGAGTCATTCAGTCAACTTTCCGAGGTATGCATGATGCTAATTTAGAATTATTCGTGTTAGGGTTTGAGCTGTTATCCTTCGAAATCTCTACTACCAGATCGAGGACGGGTTCTTTGCCCAACAACCTAGTTGTTGGTCTGCCTTTGGTAGGGGGAATGCCAGCCCCGAGATTTGGGTTGCCCAAGCCCGACTCTTAGCTTGATTGCCCACTTAATTTAAGTCATAAAAAATTAAAAAAGTATTCAAGTAAAAAAATTACAAAATTCGCAAGTCATTATAGAGGCCCAAGCGAACTTCTAATATTTGACTCCCTGTATCTTTAAGAGTTTTTTTTTTTTTAAATTACTACAAAATTACAAAAAAAAATATTAAAAGGATATAAATAATATACAGAAAAAGATATAATTGAACGAGTTTTTTAAGAAACTATCCTTGTATTTTAACTATTAATAGTGTGAAAAACTTATAAATCGTGTTACATCACTCAATTTTGTTTTTAATTTTCGATAATTATCTTTATTCAAATGTAAGAACTTATCACTTGTACAATATTGTTGTGTTAGTTAAATACAAAACTTCTTACAAAATAATTGAGTAATGTGATTTTTTTAATATTCACAGGGCAGTAAAAAATAAAAAGTTTAGAATCACATTTAAAATGTACAAGCATTTACACAAGCACATGCATAAATATGTGCGGCTCTTACATAGAATACCACCTGTTTGTATGGTCTGATAAATTTATGGGAGTATTTGTATATTAGAGTGTGGTTCTAGACTTGTAGGGCAAAAAATGGAATAGAGAAATTTGATAAATAAAAATAAAATAAAATAAGGGAAAGTGGTCCGTTGGTTCAGAGAGAAGCAATGCAAGATAGTAGCCACAAAGTTTCGAACCCTGCTCACGCGGGCACTGACACCATCAGCAAACCAACTAAACCAGTATGCCTAATGTTACATTTGGAAACCTTTTTAGTATTTATATATAACTTACGAAATTTTTATTTATTTTTGTTGCCCCGGCCCGGGGGCTTACGAGGCTTACCCCTGGGCCGGCCCTGGGTAGGGGTGCTACTGAGCTTACTAGCGTAGGTGCTCACGTCTGAATTTTGTTAGTTTGGATCAATCCTTATTTCGTAATGAAGTCTGTATTGCTCTCGAGCTCTTATATAAATGGAATTGACTCTTTTATTCAAACATCATACAATATTAAATGAACTTTTGGTACGTACCACCAACAACGTAAAAATGTGCTGACATCCTATCAATAACTATAGAGAGAACATTATTTCCACCGCTGGAGGAAACATTTATTTCCACCGCCGACGAAAATAACTTATTCTATGCTCGTAAGCAAATAACCATGTGAATTAATCTCACATTTACTCTATGCACAAGTCAAACCAGCCCTCTCACATGTTTACCCCACCCTCAAACGAGCTTCACATCTATTGATCCATCTCCACCTTATAATCTCTCTGTAAAATTCCTGAATACCCTCACCCAATTCATAACACCTACCACCTGATCGGGATGGGACGAGTTGAATTGTCGTATCTACTTATGACACAATCTTCTTGTTCATGCGACCGCCTCATGATTCATGAAATGGAAATTGGTGATAAAAAAAAGGAGGCAAATAAATCAAAGAAATCCCTAGAGTTTGGCTCTAGCTTAAGCTGACTTAAGTTGTATTTTCTTGAATATTTTCCAAACTATTTGGGTAAAGTCATAATTTTACCCAATAAAAATTCCTCTTGTCGAGACAAACTTATAATAACAAAAAATTTGACGCAAAATTAACAAATGCAAAAAAAAAAAGTAAAAATAAAATCAAAAAATTCTTAAGTGGCTCTGAAACAAACTAGTCTGAATTTTTCTCGCCTGTGTTATCCCAAGGTAAATACTAAATACCCTTTTCCTTAAAAATGGAAATTACATTAAACCCCTAAACTATGAATTATTTTAAATTTTTCCCCTAATCATGTGGCAAATTGTAAAATAAACAAATTTATGGACAAATATACCCTCTATTTTTTAGATTGCTGTATCACACTTATTCACCAATCATCCATTTCCCTTCACTATTTATTTGACTAACACTGCACACAAAACACAGTAATGACCCTATTTTTTTCTACTGTGATTCTACATTACGATTATTTGAAGGAATGGGAATTTCATAGCACAAACTGAATTCAACTGAAAAATTATACAGAGTATAGGTGAGCGTCTTAGTAGGGGAAAGCGATAGCAATCCAAAAATATACACAGTTAAGCACTAATCCATAATCTGGTAGGATCGAATTCACACTAAACTACAGTAATGAAACATAAGCAAATCAACTTACTATCGAATTTGGAAAGTAACAACGACATTTCTACTTGATTGAACCAATGCACCATCACTGTTGTCTCAACCGGAGTCGACTAGAGGTTGTTGCGAATCATTACTATCCCAGTCAAACACAACTAACCAAATAAAAAAAACTAATAATAGCAAACAACCTATCACCGAAATTAGACTAATACAGAAAATAGACTAAAACTAAAAACTAGAAAATAACCTGTCTCCAATATTTTTCCAATACTGCTCTTCTGTAACCCTATCCTTAAACCGATTTGCTTGAATCCAGATCCAAGCTCCTTACGAAGCCATTGTTTGGATTAAGGATATCAAGGCCAGAGCATAAAAGCCAAAAAGAAAACTATCCAAAATCACAATATTAACAAGTGGATTTGGGGGTCAGCCCAAGGCCGGAGCACTATCTCCGTCAAGGCCACCGGCAATCTCTAATGCAAATAAAAAACCCCGGCGCCCACAAGCCACGAGACACAACCTCGGGCGACCACGAACAGTGAGAACCGGAGGCAAACCACCATGCTCCATTATGATGGATCAAACTCATCAAAGGTCCTGTTGCGCACCATGTGCACAACAACTGTGTGTTGCGGAGATTCGGCCGTCCATTGCGAAAATGCACGGCTCATATTTAATTAAAGCATTGAACGATTCGGATTAATTACAGGGGGTTCAGATTAAATTTGAGACGTGCATTCTCGCAATAAACGATTGAATCCTGCCCTACATCAAACGAACGCGTGTGCACCATGTGCACGACAAGAACTCCACTGCCCATTGTGATTATTGATCATGCGACTATGAGGCCTTGTTCGTTTTGGTTTTCAAGAACCGGTTTTTTCAATTATTATTCAATTATTACTCCTATTTTTAAATTTTATTTTTATTTTTTTCTCTATCTCTCTCCAATTATTAATACCTATTTTTTAATTATTATTCCTATTTCTTCCTCTAATCATTTCAAAAATCAAAACTCAAAACCCAAACCAAACACAACCTGAATATAATGCTTGTAGTGTGACTAGACTTCTAGTTGGACAACCCGAAAATAAAACAATGTAACCCTCCTAAGTCCTAATTAATCCGCCTCAATCATTTGATTCATATTATCTTGAGTCATTCTTTCTAATCTCACAATTAGAGGTATTCTGCTAAGGATGTTTTTAGAATAAACTAATTTATTTTTTTTAAAAACTGTTTTTTGTTAATAAAACATCCCCTTAATCCGGCTAATAGACCGACTCCTGTGTTCTATGAAAGCAAAATAAAAGATAAATCGGAAAACCTAAGGGTACAGATTTCGCATAGATTTGTTTAGGGAACCACTTGTGGGTCCCACAAGGGCAATCCGAACTGTTAATTCATCTCCGAATAATTGTTTAAGGGGTCCTGTAAGAAATCACCTCAATCCGACATGCGTACGTGGTTGATCTGAAACTCACTCATTTCATTCACAATCGTTTTGAATGAAATGGGTGAGTTTTGGATCAACCGTTTACTCACATCAGATTGAAATGATTACTCGCATGACCTCTTGAAAAATTTTTCTGAAATGAATCAACGGTTAGATTGCCCGTGTGAAACTCTCAAGTGAGTCCCTAATTAGATCTTTGCGAAGGTTGTGTACACCTAGCTCTATGATGGCCCCGTTAACTTACCCGCCGAAGTTCATTTCGAATAGCACGACAACATAAATTGCAGGTCTCTCTCTCTCTCTCTCTCTCTTCTCTTTTCATTTGCAAAATCAAATTGGAAAAATGGAGAATGCGAACGAAGGAGAAGGAAGATCGGAGATGGAGTTCACGGACATCGAGACCACCGCTGACTCCCTTGACAGCTCTGTCGTATTCCATGTCGTCACGGACATCCTAGGGTTCGTCCTTTTCATGCACCAGCAAATCCCTTCGTAAGTTCTTCCCACCATTTTCTCTATTTCTTGCTTTCTTTGTTTCTCCTCTCATCAAATTGAGCACTATTACCACGGTATTTGGGCGTATGCTGATATTATTTCAAAGCGTTTAATTTCTGAATCTCACTAGTATGAATCGTTGTTCAGGGTTTAGGATCCTGGATCTTCTGATGATTTCTTGGAAATCAGATTACGTATCCAATGAAATCCAGAAAAGCTCTAGCTGTTCTAGTCTGTTCTCGGATTAACTGTCGCTTTCAATTGTGTTTCATCATAAGTTCTTAGAGCATCTCCGGCCCTTGTTCTTTTAGCTCAAATTTGAGTAAAAGCTTGATTTGCTATGAAGCAACCCGAATGGGAAATTCAAACTTACGCATAAATTTGAGTAAAACCTTTACTAATGGAAAATTTGTAATTTTGAAAAGCACAAAATGGCCTGCTAAAATTTGAGTAAAGGTTTGAGTCTCTATTTATAGGTTGGAGTGAGCTTTAGTTTTTACTCAAATTTTGAGTTTGGGTAAAAGAAAGATCCCATCTCCAGCACTTACTCTAATTTGACAAAAAATTGAATAAAACCTTCATTTGTTGTTATACTTTTGGATGGGCAAACCCAAACCTTAGTACAAATTTGAGTAAAACCTTCATTAATGGTATAGTTGTAAATTTGGGAGAGAAAAAATAGCCTAGTGAAATATGAGTGGAAATTTGAGTATCCCTTGATTTGAGTAAAACTCAATTTGTGGTTGTTCAACTTTGGTTGAGTATTGAGCCAAAAGTATAAGCATTTTCCTCTCAAGGACAAGAATAAAATAGTCCATACTTAATTCCTCTTCAAGGTATTGTTCTATGCGGTTGAAGTCGTGAATTTTTAATCTATATTTTCGGGATAGTGTTTTGCAGGATATCAGCCTTGAATTCGAAGGACTGCAAACGGAGTATAGGGAACTGGTATATTAGCTGAGAGAAGTTGGTTTATTGAGTAGCAATTAGGCTTTGAATGTTGTCATCCTCTTAATTTTCTGTTTTAGGAGACTGTTCTTGCACAAACTGAATTGAAGGCATCTACGCGGAGGATGCATGGTGGAAGAATGAGAGAGGTCAAACGGGAGATCAGAAGACTGGACAAAATGATGAAAACAGTTTCGAATATCCAAACTGCCCTGCAAATGGTGATTAGTGAAATTCCAAATGTCCAGCAAGTCTTGTTGGTTCTTGGACCTAGTCCAATGCGCCCGCAACATGTTTACGAGGTGTGCTTTTTGCATGGAAAGGTTATCTGTGGTGGTGCTGGTGGTTTCACTAAAACCAGAGCAGCAGAGGGGCTTTCAAGAAAGGTAAAGAAGAAAGAATAGCATACATCTTGTTTATTTCTATGAATTCTTTTTGTCAAAGCTCTCTTTATGATTCAAGGGGGGAAAAAATCTTTTTTTAAGTGTTCCATTTTCTTGGACCTTAGCAGGCCTGTTTGGTTCCTTGTTTAGAACTCTGCAATAAGCAAAATACTTGATGTGCAAATTCTTTGTCTGCGCTTGCTTATTTGCTGATTTATTGGGTTGATAACCAGTGAGCAATGAAGTGGGGGTGTCAAACAGGTTAGTGTTTTGATCTAAGCAATGAGAAATGGGAAAATGGGAACCAAACAGGCCTCAAACTTACATTTTTGTTTGGCTTATATATCATACTTGGAACAGGCTATTCGGACACTCGTTTCGAAGGGTGCAGGATCTGATTCTTATGCTGGTATATTGTTGAGACAATCTTGTACCTCGTAAATACTTTGGAAAATGACCTTTTGCTGCAGCTTGTAGCAATATTTTCGTTTGATTTTTAGGCCCTACCAAGTTGTTTCTGTTGATTAAAGCTCCCTCTTCTCTCACTATGCCTTTGCATTTTCTGCCCAAGCGCGACTTCAAATACAGCAAAAAGGTAACCATGTTCTCAAGAACAACATTTACCATTTCTTTTATGCTTCTTTTTCTGGCATTTAGTTGTTTTGATTTTGGTGGGCTGTTTCCTTGGATCCTGCTGGGGATCTTGATAAGTATGAGAGATCCAATTAAGTGAGGTTGCGTGGTTTTCTGACTTTATTTGAATGAAGCATATTGCATGTGCAAAATCTGATTTAAAGGAACCTAACACACCTTTCTACCTAATTGCAGGGCCGGCCCTGACATTTGAAAAGCTTAAAGCAAATTTAAAAAATAGGGCCCTAGGTTTTTTATCAAGAAAAATTTCATGTAGGTGACTATAAAAGGTAAAAAGAATTAACATGGTATTTTAGCTTCGTAATTTAACGAATATATAAAGTTTTAAATTTATAGAATGCAATTTTCTAACTAATCATGTTATTATTTGCAATTGTATAAACATTATTTTTAACAATAAAAAAATATTAGTTTTAAGCATTTTCTATTGAAGTTTGTTGATTAAAAATAATAAATCAAGATTTGAAAAAAAAAAATTATCATAATATGGGTTGCAAAATATTTACACATTGGACTTGACTGACATCTACTACTAAAAATGCTTTATTAATTTATTCTAATACAAATGGTTCAAGAGTTATATGTTGTATTCCTAGGGAAAAAAACTGTGGACAAAAAATAAGCCACCAAACGGTGGTGCTGTTTTTTTTTATCAATAAAAGAAGATTTATTAAAGAAACTCGAAAAGGGTACATCGAGAAGGGAGAGGGGGAGGGACCTTTAACCGAGGTTGAAAGAAGGAAAGAGAAGAAAAACAAAACAGCCAAAACAAGAAACTACAGAATAGCAACCAAATGGAAACTCCCAAAGAAGCCAAACCCAAAACGGCACCGCCAAACCGCAAAAGCCCCACTTAGAGCAGCCCCTAAAAGCCAACAATCCGGCCGACTTCAACCCATACCACAACCAAACGCCGCTGCGACCCTATAGCAAAATTCAACAGATCCTTTACCTCTCAATAGATTCCTCCCATTTCCTAGCCATATGAGAGTATGCTTGCAATTCTTCTTCAATCATTTCCTTTAAAACTAATGCATCCTCTGGACGAAGATTTACTGCAAGATTATTTCCAGTGGCCAAAGTTGCAATAGATTCTTCCTCTATCATTTTCTCTTTGCTGCTAACATCCTCTTGAGTCGTATGCATGGACTCAGACTCAGAGAGCCTACTAACCCCCAAAGAAAGAGGTCCAGGGCCAAGAAGAGACTTTTCATTTGAACTTAAATTCTCCTTATCCAGCTTAAACCTCCTCGAGCAGCTCTCTTTTTTGTCCAAGCGAAGAGGCCTGGAAAAAAGAGTTGCTTTCAGAGGACAAGGTCTCCAAAAGGAGATAGATTTCTTGCGACCCCTTTGCTTTGATCGGCTCTTCTTCTTGTGGCGCTTGAGTTCCACATAATTAATTAGAGGATCTGCAGAAATAAGATCTAAGGAATGGCAATCATCGTCATCTGCTGAATGAATAGGGTCACTATCTTCAGAGCTCATACAAACCCCAAGCGATTTAACCCCTATGTCTTTGCCTGGGAAGGAGTGGACAAAAGACTCCATCACCAATGAGTCTAAGCCCACCAAAGAGTCTAATCTATGAAAAGAATTAGAAACCTCTTCAGATTCCGTTTCCAAAATATGAGCCTCCTTTGGGTCCTTTGGAACCTGTGAAAGCTGATTTTCATTCACACTCACGGAGTCAATCCCAAATACTTTAGCATTCTCCAAAAGAAAATTGCTAGATTCCACCTTTCTGAAAGAATCATCCTCCTCGATTCTGACCAGGTATCTTATCCCATCTACAACTAGTTCAACGACCCCTTCTATCCTCTGCGTTTGGTCAGTGGCAATCAAAATTCTGCCCTTTTCATATGAACCTCCTCGCAAGGTGTTCTCGTCCACCTTAAGAAAGTCTCCCCAGATATTGCCAATCTCTTTGAAAGTTTGTGAGGACCAAGCGCTAAGTGGCATACCAAAGCAAGAAATCCAAACAAATCTCTCCTCATTGGCTTGCTCGCCGTTCCAAGATTTGATATCTTCGAACCAGTTCATCACCCATTTTCTTTAATAATCTTATCTCTGATACCTTCACTGGCAAAAGCACCCAAACGGTGGTGTTGTTGAGTATCGAACCAAGGATACCTTTCCTGTAGTGACAGAGCACTTACCACCGTGACAACCTCACTCTGTGTATCGTAAAGCATAGTTTATATATATTATGAAAATTAGTTCTGCGGAAAATGGACCCATTTTTTTCGCTTAAATTACGGGCCTAAAGCCGCCGTACCTCCAGCTTCACGTCAGGGCTGGTCCTGCCTAATTGCATGTATCTTGAAGCTTCCTTGCGTACATCAAAGCATTGTAATCATGATTCCACTTTCTGTACTGCCTACATGACGGCAGCTTATGGTTTGTATTTTATGCTGCAGATAGTGCCTTTCAGGTTACGATTCACATGTAAAACCCGAGATCAGGAAATGGACGATGCAAATCAAGTTGCTCAAACTGTTGACTCTATCAGTTTGATGGATCACACTTCAAATGATTTGATCTGGTACTTTTTTCGGGTTCTAATCTGGTGCTTCAACTGTCTTTTCTAATATGTCGTCAAATTCAAGATTCTTCAAAGTAAGAACTTTAATGGAAACTTACCGTCTTTGGATATGTGATCATCCAGTCGCAGAACTCTTCCAACTGAGTTCTAAATTCTAATAACCACTTAGGTGCTGCTTGACTGTTAGGACACAGGCCAGGACTCCATTTCCTAATTTTTTATGTTACAATTTCACTTGGAATTCCAATGGCTTCTTTCTTTCTTTTTTTTACTGTTCGCATCGTATCTCCATAGTTTCATTGAGAAACTCTCAATATGGATGATAAGTTTGTCTTTTACAGGTATCAGTGTCGACACATAATCAAGGGCCTAGCGACCAAGACATCACCAACAGAAGATTGAGAACACGGTCATGAAAATTTTGAGAGATTTTGGTTCATCCTATTTGGCAGTTTCATGCGATGGTAAAGTTCCAATGACCTGGGACTGTTCAATAACTTTCTTGCAAACGCATCTTAGTCCCATGATTGATTAGACAAAGTGTCGATTCTTTATATCATCTCAGCCTTGATATAACATCACTAATGGCGTAATTGTATCTTCTAGTCTTGACATGCTGTGATTTTATTACAGTTTGAACAGATCTTTCACGTGTAAAACTCCTAATGGGTATGGTGTTCCCGTCTTGCATTGTATGTACATGATCATCGTTCCTACTTTGCGCACATCTAGAACTTACTTTTTCTCATTGAAATAGGAAGCTCGTGTACAGGCCAGCATAATTTAGTTGCTAGATGATCTTTCTGTGAGGCAGGACCTGTGCAGGTGAGACTTTGTGGAATTTAGCCACTTTTCCTGCACTGGCTGTATCGGAAATATTTACCGCAGAATGTGGGACTTTTTTGCTGTAGATGTTTGAATGTTACAATGGATTCAACGGCTATATAGGTGACACGAGTATTACGTAACAGTGTTTCTTTTGATAACTCAGGTGTATGTGCCAACTTATATGCACCTCAAAACTTATCCTTGGAACGAATTCCCCCGTCCATTATTGTGGGTCTACTTAAAGCTGGGAGCAAAACCTCATATGAAATTGGCCAAAGGAGTTGATATCACATGCAAAATTTGAAATGAAACCTTAGGAGAAAACAAATCCTTGAGACGGTACGGCTCAAATCTTTACTGTAGGCCAAAACCTAGGGGTTAGCATGACAGTATTTTTTCTTAGAACTCAACTTCCCAAGAACTTTTCTCAACCGGGAGTTTGCTAAACAAACTGTTTATACATCAGGATTGTTAAATGAACCTAGTTTGCCTGAGCTTGATTTGTTCGGCTCTTTGAGTTCGACATGTTATCAGAGGTGGCTCCACTTGGGGCCTAAGGTGGTCACCCGCACACCCTAGAAATTTATTTTATTTAGAAATACATGAAAAAAAAATTATTTTATAAAGTTTTTGTCAGTTTGAACACCCTACCCGAAAGGTTTGAACATCCAATGCCAATGAATGATTCCTTATTACTCATATTGAGAGTGATGTATTTGACACCATTGATAATGATGCTATTATGCAATGGTTTCAGAATATGAAAAATTGTCAAGTGCAATTGTAATATGCTAAATATTTTGTTGTTTTTGGGTGGCAATGTTGATATTAGTAGATTTTTTTCGATGTACAGTTATTGATTCTAAAAGACCGTAGTAGAATTTTTGAACCAGTAATGATACGTACCCAATCCGTTTTATCCCGAAAATATCCAACCCACACACAAAATGTGTGGGCTCCACACACACTGTTTCTGAACACCTTAGCGAGAATTCCTGGAGCCGGCACTGCATGTTATGGAGATAAATGAAGCTTAAATACATCTAGGGAGTTCGTTATGGTTTCAAACCAAACTTAAATAGCTCACTAGTGGGTCTTTTTTAATCATCTCACTAGTAGGCTAGACAAAGCAATTAAGGCTTAGTTCAAGATCGTTTCGATTAAAGCTCGTGCAAGCGTGACGGAAATTACACAAATGATGTTTACCAACTTTTTAAAATTCAAACCCATTTAAACAACCCACTAGGTCACTGGAGTTTTTGGGAGACCTCAAGATTCTACTCATTGAGAAGATAATATGGCCTTGAATCAAATAACAATGCGTACAGATCCATAGCTCTCAAGATTCATGTGGCTCGTAATCTATCTAGTTGTATTTTTGACTTCCAAGGGGAGGTTTGGAACCAAGGGCTACAAGCCTAGCGTTGTGTCTCCTGGTTCTCCCACAAGGGAGACCAGGGTTTGAGTCCCGGCAGAGGCGTTTGGGGTTTAGGGGTATGGAATATGGATAGCTTCTAGACCCCTTCTAGACTAACTCACCAACTCCCCCGCTAACCCCCATTGAGTCTTTCTAAAGACTTCGAACTCTCTTTAATTGTTAACACACTAACTTTCGCACTAACAACCGCTAATGCATATCGTATGGAAAGAAAGAAAAAAAACCAAATCCCATTTGCAAGTGAGGAAGACAAAAACCTAACTCTGTAACTAATGATCGGACAGGATTGTGCATGGATTGACACTAGAAAAATGTCACCAACTATTCCCATTTTCTTTGGCAGCTAAACATGTGTAAGTCATTATACGATAAGAAGTTTGAGATAAGTGAATTGGTGGACTTCCCACTTATCATTTGTCGTATTTAATACTTATAGATATTTATTATTAAAAAAATTCTCTTAGTACGTTTTTTTTTAATTTCTGTTCACAAACACTAATTATTCAATTTGGAAAAGTAGATTAAGATCACATTTCTTTGAATTTTGTGTTCCCACAATATCATGCTTTGAATAGGCATGCTTAGTTGGGGAGAGGAGAGATGACAATCGCGGGGCCGGTTTCTTTTTCGGTTCGGTTTTGTTCGGTTTGAAGAGGAGAAATTCATATACAATTCACTCATTCAAATAATGGCAGCTCACAAACATTACTCAAATGAAGCTCGTATGCTGAATGATGCTTGTACATGCAAAAGACCATCTTGGGAGTTAAGCTGCAGACGAGTTGACAAAGCAGTTGAACTTAAGCGTTCACTTTTTTCATATGCAATCAATCTCACTTGCCGGCCGGCCTAGGCCTAAGGCCCACAAGACCTGGGCCTAGGACACTCCAAAAATAGTTAAAATTCGGGACACTTCAACATTATTTACAAATGGGCTTGACTAGAACACTTTTTTTACCCAAATAAAAAAAATAATTCATTATTAGTTATAAAAGAGTCCAACCACTGCGGCCCAATATTTAAAAAAAAAGCCCAAAAACCATTGTGGCTAAAAAAAAAGTCCAAAGGCTAAAACTGATTAAAAAAAAATAAAATCACAATCTGAAAAAAAAGCAACGATTAAACAATACAACTCCTCTCTCTCATCAGAGTCTCAGAAGATAAAGGAAGAGACAGAGAAGACAGGAAGAACCGAAGAAGACGAGAAGGAGAAGGTTAAACCGAAATCCGATTGCAGGCGTCCGTAGCCATCTGTCCGTTCGTCTATCCGTCCGTCGAATCTCCTAGTTCCCTTTAAAGTTTAGCATATGAAATCAGATTTTAGCTTTAAGTGTTGTACTTAAAGGGCACAATTTTTGGACTATGTCTAGAACACTCCAAATCATTAGGCTGGCCCTAGTGACTTGCGATAGCAGTCCTCTAAACCATAGGCCGAACAAGGGAGTCTATGTTAATTGTTTATGCTCGCCATTTGGTTGGACACTAAAACAATAACGTCAAAAAAATCACAGTTCACTGCATACTGGATAGTGGATAGTACTATTAACATAACATCAAAAACTTATTTTAAATACATTTTTTTTCACAAATATTAATAAACTTAATGGAGTTTTGTGCATTAATTATTGTCCGTTGGCCGAGGCGGAACCGAGGGGTGCCTAGGCCCCTGCGCAACTTCAAATATCTCTTTAATTACAAGTTTTTCAGGTTAATTTGGAAAAAATCTACAAGATTGGCACCTGCAAATTCCTTTGACATTCGTTACGAATATGTGTAAAAAAACTCTTCTATAATCTTAAGTTATCTAACAATCATTTTGTCGGATCCGGATCCTTTATGAGGATTTCTCTGTAAGGATCTCGGGAGAGTTTTGTTGTGGGCTTGACAACACATTGAAAAGGAGATCCAATGGCTCAGAATCCCCTTCCTTGTTTTTAAATCAAAACGACGTCGTTTCATTGGAAAAAAAAATCTGACGGAATAGTAAGCCACCACAAACGACGTTTTCTTCTACTTCTTCTTCCTTCGTTATTTTCTTCCTCAAACTATTCTTCTCCGTTTCATCATAGCAAAGAAAGAAACCCCTTGGTTGTCATTTTTTTTTCCTTTTTTTTTTTTTAAATCAAACGGCACCATTTCATGGGAAAAAAATTGACAGGATGGCAAGCCACACAAGCGGCAGTTTCTTCTTCCGTTAATTTTTCTTCTTCTCTATTAGTGTTACTCAAATTTCAAGTGGCTTAATCTTTTTTCCTTTATTTTTTTTTTCAGATTTGTTCTTTTTTATTAAATCAAATTTCAATTGGCGTAATTTTTTCCTTTATTCAATTTTTTCCAAAATTGTTAGATTATCTCTTACCTCAATTTTTTCCAAAAAAAATGACAACCAAAGGGTTTCTTTCTTTGCTATGATGAAATGGAGGAATAAAATAACGAAGAAGAAGAAGAAGAAGAAAACGTCATTTGTGGTGGCTTACTATTCCGTCAAATTTTTTCAAAATGAAAAGACGTCGTTTTGATTTAAAAACAAGGAAGGGGATTGTGAGCCATTGAATCTCCTTTTTGGTGTGTTGTCAAGCTCACAACAAAACCCTCACAGAGAAATCCTCATAGAGGATCCGAATCCCATTTTGTCATGCACGCAATTTGGACTTTCCAAATAGCACTATATTAGTATGGTATACAACATAAATTTTGCTGTAGTAGTAACTAAGCCCTTGCTATAGTGCTATGCACAAATCTTACGTTTGCCACTGTTGAGATGTGTTTATCCTTCCAAAACCATAAAAATTAGTAAAGAAGAGGGAGGAAAAAAAACACCTAGATACAACAACTATTAACGCCCCTGGTGAGTACGAGGACGTGTCAAGTAAGAGCGCGTTACAAATGACCGGAGTCGAATTTTAGTCAACATGGAGGGAATTCCAAATCCAGTGGAACTTTGCGTCACAGGTGTGCAAGGGGACGGAGGAGATTGGTGATAATTGATTAATCTTTCCGAGTCCCGTCCGTGCCACGGAAAGCACGAAAATGCTTTTGACTTGTCTTCTTTTCTTGAAAATTCTTCGTTTGGAATGATGATTGATGATGATCGATGGGGGCCCATCAACACCTGTGATATTAGGTTGTCGATTTAGTTGGTACACCGTCACACAGCAGATCCGAAAGCACGTTAGTACCTTCTTCAGACAAATGTGACAGTGACAGTGACAGTTTATAAACAGTTAAGACTACTTAATTATGATGTGTAATCTGTCTTGGAGAGATTAACCGGTCTTCTCGCAGTTTGCTTCACACACTCACGTGCTTGTGTCGGTCGCAAGCAATGCGCGAGTGTTTTGGAACAAATTGCAAGAAGACCGGATAACTTTTCGTAGTCTTGTGCATTGGAAAACAGAGGAAGATCAAACCAAAAACCCCAGACTAGGGAAATGCAAATCTGGTAAAGTAAACCGCTTGATCCATCCTCTAGTCACAGATGCCACATTCTATTAGGGCTGATAGTCCAAATAATCGAGTTCGATCTTGTATTCGTGTTCGTTCAAAACTCGTTTGGAGTCGTTTTGATGTGTACAAGTAAACAAGCTTGATCATTTTGAAGCTCCCGGAGATTGTAAACCAAACTTGAGCAAGACACTGCCCAACTCGTTCAGCTTGTGGTGTGTATATATTCTAACAACTCATCGT
The DNA here is from genome assembly GCA_020921065.1 of Vaccinium darrowii. Taxonomy (NCBI): domain Eukaryota; kingdom Viridiplantae; phylum Streptophyta; class Magnoliopsida; order Ericales; family Ericaceae; genus Vaccinium; species Vaccinium darrowii. The sequence goes on from CM037162.1 coordinate 38,781,696, forward strand.
TGGTTCGTGAGGCAACGTAGAAACATGAACAAGAACAGAACGACTCCACGAACAAAGAACGACTTTTCTACATTCTAATGACCCATAGATTAATAGAATTATGGGAAAAGAAGAGATAATTAAAACACTCAATATTATTGATCAACTCCACTCCCATAGCCAATCTATTCGACTAAAGCTTGTTTGAGATCAAGTTTAGTCAAAACTCGAACATATCTTCAAAACACATTCAATTTTCAAATAAAGCTTGAAAAATCTATTGCTCAACTTATTTATCCACCCTAGCATGGGGATGTTCATCTGATTCTACTTATGGATCTCGAGTACGGATCTAGATGGAGTTGGTCCTTAACCTTGATCTGCAAGACAAACACAAGTTAGAGCCTAACCGACAGCAATAAGGCAAAAGGCACTCCAATGCTTTAAGTCAGTCTCATGATAAGAGGAATGTGCACAGCTCTATGTGTGAAACGTAACGATATCGGTGATACAGCCATATATCAGCTGATACGTAAGCAAATAAAGATATCACAAGTCCAAAATCCCGTTGCATAATGGCCAATACGATACTTACTTTATATAAAGAGACTTGACTTAGGCTCCAAGTAAGCTCGTGCCAAGCTTGTGCCTTCAACGACTTCACAAATAATTGCCTCTCGATTTGACGTCATTCATGATGATTGTCAGATGCAATGGAGGCAAATGCCACGCGGCTGAGCCATTGCACTTAGTGCCGACATGGGTCCACCTCGCGTCATGTCACCATCAATGCCTAAACCCAACACCAGGGCTGGCCCAGGGGTAAGCCCCGCAAGCCTTCAGGCTTGGGCAACCTCCCGGCTTAGGGCTACCAAAAAAAATAGTGAATATAATAATATTATGTTTGAATTTCTTCGAGATTAAACACAATGAGAGATCTGGTGTAGTGGTCGGTGGCTCTGTGCACATCCATTAAGGTTGAAAGTCTTGGGTTCAAATCCTTGGGTGCAATAGAGAGAGACTGTTGGCTGCCATCATCCTAATATCTGATTTAGAGAGAGATGAGAGACAGAGGGATAGTGAGAGTCTGAGAGCGTGAGAGAAATGAAAGTGTCTGAGATGCACTGTTTAGGAAATTAGGAGAAGGGATAGTGGGATACCAAGAGGTGAGAGGTAGGAAATTAGGGTTTTCTTTATATTATGGTTTGGTCGGGTCATATTGGGTTAACATCCTCAAACCCGAAACCCGACATTAGGGTCGGCCCTGTCCGACACCTTGCCTCGCCCGGGTCATATTAGGGACAGGAGTGCTACATGCCCAGAAAATACCCAGAATTTGAAAATGAGTGGCTCAGATTCAGTGAGCCACTCATTTTCAAATTATGGGTGCATTATGGGTTATTTTTCTTGACACTTAGCATTTCTCTATTAGGGAATTGATTGTCGGGCCATCTGGCCTTTCTCCTTATTGCGCTTGTCTAGATGGACCGGGTCCAGAACCCGCCATCTGGCCCACGACACCTACATTTTATTAAGCACTGAAATTTGTCCAAATACATTCACAACAGGGAGATTAAAGTACAGTTAACGTTCCTTTCCAATCAATCTGGTTTTGAATTGCGAGTTGTACAACAAGCACTAGCAGAAAAGAGATTGTGCGATTCTAAAGATACCTAATTGCAAGTGCTCTGCGTTCAAACTAAAATGCAAATTAAAAGCTAGTTTAGTGGGCACAGCAAATCCACTGATTATTCATTATACAAAAGACAAAAGTGACCAGGGATAGAGCAGGGGAGGGTCAGTAGAAGCGGTCGCCCTTGCGAGGGAAAAAGTGTCTAGTATTATATAAAAAAAACAAAATTTTCTATGAATTGTATAGATTCGCCCCTGTCTCGAATACATTTTTACCCCTATGTAGTGAAATTTCTGACTCCGTCCACAAAACAAGAACCAAATTAGCACATTTACTGGACAGGTTGATAATAAATTACACAAAATAGTCATGCTTCATTGACCCTTTTTCAACATCTTTTTCTCAAACTTTTAACCGCGGGATTTCCGTGTCCAAAACGAGTGCTAAGAATAAGATAAAGCAATATCTCATTACATATTGACTTCTTTTCGGGCAAATCGTCCTTTAAGCAGGCATGGAGAAGTACGGTTTGCTGTACAATGTATTAGAAAGCGAAATTCGATTCTCCTTCTTCCTCATGTCAACATCGCAAAGAACAATGATACATGTACAACAAAAGTCTCCAACAAGTCTTCAACACACTCACATAGTGTGTGGATCCCACACACAATTCACACTCAAGTGTGTGTGGGCTCCACACACCATGTGAGTGTGTTGGAGACTTGTTGGAGCTAATTCTTGTACACTCATCATTTTGCATCGCAAAAGGGAATAAGAACCTCATCAAAATTCCCAAGAAATTTCCTGGTTCTTTCGTTGATATTATTTAGGAGTCAGTATCTTTATCTGTGTCCGTTCCCTTCTGATACTTGCGGATACGTATTCGAGGTATTCACAATACAAAAATCTATTATTTCAAGCTTTGAAGTATCAAATACATTTTGGATACTCTAGATCACGTATCCGAGCTTTTATGAAATTATGATTGCCCCACTTCTAGCATAGTACATAAGAATATAGAAATGTACACATTTCTAATACTCTACGCACTTTTTTTAAAGATGATGATATAGTGAGATGAAAGTGGTATAATAGTTCCCGACTTCCATAAAATTGAATTCCAACAAGTAACCTAACTTGTGTACAGAGCTTTTGAATACAAAAAATACAATGGTTTCTAGCCGTACCCGTATCTTATCTTTAGATTTTCTTGTATCGCAATGTCCGTATTGGTTCCATGCTTCATAGAAAGCCACTTATTACTGAAAATCTTAAAATTGCAGCAGAAGCCAAGTTATAATTTTTTGCTTATAAAAGATTGCTGATTTCCCTGATAAATCCAGCGTTTACAGTGCATTCACATGATATGGAGAACTAAATCACTTCTATGGAACGTGCCAGATTCAGTATGAATCACATGGAAGAAAACTAGGAAATTCTTAAAAACTCATAAGCTACGAGACATTTAGCACTATCAGTATCAGGAATTTCAAAGAAAACTCACGAAACTATCGATGAAGAAGATGGCAAGCTCCCTTAATAGACAACTAATAGTGGCCTAATACGATAGATTGCACTAATAACAGAGTGAGGTGGTCACTTTCTATTAATCATCACAAGTAACAACAGTTGAATCATTGTTATCTTATTGCAGTACACTTGCTGTTTTTCCATTTTTGACAAATTTCACTGTTTTTTCACATCATTGATGCAGCTGTTAAATTCAGAAGCCATTTCCGGAAATTATGTGCATGGTAAATACGATAAATCTAATTAGACTCTCAAACAGACAAAACCTACAGATACCTGTCACAACATGACACTGAAACCATTATATGCATCCATAAAACATGACAGAATAGATAACAATGGTGAAAGCTAATGGAACCACGTCGATTTGGTCTCTTTATGGGGAAAGAAGTTGCATGATCACACTAATGTTGTGGGATTATCTGAAATCCTAGTATTTTACTAGCTTCCCTATGCATCAGTGAGATAGACAGCATTGGAGTTAGTACCTTGCTCACAAGAGACATGATAGAGCGCATTGTGGTTACTACCTCAGTCCACAAAAGATGTGATTTTTTTTTTTTTTTTTTTGGGGTAAGTACCACAAAAGATGTTGGTTCAACAACAAGCATCGCATTTTAGTTGTTGCGATAAGACCGTTCTCCACGCACAGATGCATTTGTGCCTTGCAAGTGTGTTCTACCTAGGGTCACCAAAGCTCAGTGGCAGACGCAATAAGTTAAGGCCTGGGAAGAGTGGATGTATTCTTCTTCTTACAGCAATATAACATTTGCCAAATACGGTTCACTTTAGTCGATACCTACCCTTTATTAGATCTATATAGCATAAAAGGTTGCAGAAGGCTTCTTGGTAATCTTATTTAATGCGGAGGGTCAATATGAAAATACGTAGTTGTGGAGGGGACAATATTCCATTTCTTCTCACTAATACCAAAAAAGGCATATGATTTATCTGAATGTTTAAAAACTTTGTGGGCTTCGTCTTCTTACCCCAAACGCGTCTGCCCCTGCTTAAGCTCGCTATGGAATACAACTTGAGATAATTAAAGGAAGACTACTGTTTTTTATTTTCATCTCTTTTTTAGGCCAAACCAATAGCCGAGTGAGGAAAAAGGCGGTGTCCACTTTGATCCTTCGGATGTAACTTTATGTCTACCCACCTTCTATATTTCATGGGATGGTGTGTATATAAACGGTTCCTCTCTCACTCAACTTCCCAACAAGATAGTGATACTCAGTCCAAGAAAAAAAGGGGAAAGAGTTGAAAGAAACATCTAACCATGAGTTCCACTGTGATAACTATTCCAAACGCAGATGAGATTACTCATATCCAGAAGAAGAAATCTCAATATGCACTTCCTTTTAGTGTTTCTTCTCTTATAGCAATACAAAGCAAGTATGACAAAAGAAAAGTCCTTCACAGTATTAAAGTTGGAATTGCCTTGGTTTTGGTTTCACTTCTCTATCTCCTTGATCCATTGTACGAGCAAGTTGGGGACAATGCCATGTGGGCTATTATGACTGTTGTTGTGATTTTTGAGTTCACCGCAGGTTTGTCTCCATTTTAGGAGGTTCTTTCTTTGTGAAATGTTTTCTTGTACCCCTGCAAATTGTTTTTACGTGTTTTAGTGTTTGAAGACTCTGACCTAATATGTATGTCAGGTGCTACACTTGGAAAGGGTTTGAATCGCGGTATTGGAACACTACTAGGTGGTGGTTTGGGATGTTTGGTGGCAATTTTAGCTGATGAAGTAGATCGGGTTAGCAATGCCGTTATTGTGGGCACTTCTGTCTTTCTTTTTGGTAAGCATTCGCACAACCCACTAGCCTCGTATTCTTTCAAATTTGGAGTTTCAGACCATATGACTCGTGTCGCCAAAGTCAGCACACGATCTTTTTTCCTCATTGTTTAGTCCTAATATGTTCTATGTCTTTTGCCGAGCAAAAAAAAAAAAACTTGTTATATGTTTTGTGCAAATAATTGCCATCTATCTATTCTAAAGAAACCATTTATCATAATGAACAGGCGCAGCAGCAACATACTGTCGATTGGTTCCAAGCATTAAGAGGAGATATGACTATGGAGCCATGATTTTCATACTTACCTTCAACCTGGTTGTGGTGTCTGGTTTGCGGGCTGATAGGATAATTGAACTAGCCCGCCAACGTCTCTCAACCATCGGCATGGGGTTCGCAGTCTGCGTTTTCACAAGCTTATTCATCTTTCCCAACTGGGCCAGTGATGAACTTCATCGCTCTATATCCTCTAAATTCGGAAAGCTTGGAATCTGCATTGAAGGTAAAGCCGTGACGTTGAACAAGAAAATAATAACCTTTTCAACCTTTAAGGATGTAGTTACAGGATAGGAATCCTTAAACTCAACCATCAAAAGGGATAAGAAATCATTTATGAGCATAGCCATAGTACAACTGAGCTCAGGTTTGAATAGTTTCAGACTGTATTTGGATTAAGAATTAGGTTAAGGAAATAGCAAAGTCAAAGGATCTAGCAGCAGTCAACAAAGTTAAATCCTTCAACTTTTACATTTCCTTACCGACATCCTTGATTGATACAGCCTCAAAGAAATTTGACGTCTTTCTCCATCTACCCTCTCAAACTCATCAAAGAAGGATATGATTTTGATTTAGAAACGAACCTCTGAAATATTTTTTGGTCATAATGCAGGTTGCTTGGAGGAGTACTTCAGACTACCCGATGAGAAAGAAAACCAGACCAAAGGCAATTTGGCTGATTGCAGAGCAGTGTTAGACTCAAAGTCCAGTGATGAGTCTCTGGTACACTTTTGTAGGCTATTACACCACATATAGTTAGAATTGATGAGCTACATGATTGCGAATTAAGAAACTCTCATAAGCAGCTTGACAACTACTGAAATAAAGAAATTAAACAATTCTACGGTTACTTCATCACTATTACAAATTGAAACAACATATGCACCAGAGATTCCAGTCACCTGTCAAAATTGATTACGTAGGAAAAAATCCCACAGACGACTATTTTTTATTCCATCTATATTCCTTCCATTTTCCTCTTAAAAAAAGACACAAAATTAGTAGCTTACTTGGATCAAAATCTATTTTTCAGGCAAATTTTGCAAGATGGGAACCATGGCATGGAAAATTTGGGATTTCTTATCCCTGGGATAAGTACCTACAAATTGGAGATGTTCTTCGGGAGCTTTCTGCTACAATCATATCCCTAAAAGGATGTCTTCAATCTCCTAGACAGGTCTGTAATACTCATCCATCTTGCTTTTGTCAATCAATGTATGCTTGTATGCAAATACTATACTGACGATTTATCTATTTTGTTTAACCAGCCGTCATCAACTATAAGGCACTCAGTTATGGAACCATGTGAAACAGTCGGCTTGTATCTTGCATGGACTCTGGGAGAGCTTGGAGAGAGTATTAAGAAAATGGAGAGGTGCCCACCTAAAGAGTTGGTAGCATCAAAATTGCAGTCTATGAAACAGGCGCTTAGCCTAATTGCTTCTCCTTCCAAACTAGGCGCAGTGGACAATGGTGAAGGACTTGCTATGGCAAGCTTTGTGTTCTTGTTGATGGAAATAGTAGACAAGGTGGAAGTATTAGCAAAAGAGGTTGACGAACTCGGGGAACTTGCTGGGTTTCGAACTAAAAAGCCATAAGCATTCGATGTTGGATATGAACATCAGAGCCAATTTGTTTGGCTAGGTAAATATGAATATATGCATCAAGAAATAAGTAAAAAACAAGAGCTAAAAAGACAAGGGAATTTGTATTGATGCGGCTTGAAAAATATATAATGCATGTAACATGGCTATATATTTATTGACCACCTAAAACTGAGGGTACTGCATCTTTAAGCAGTTAACTACGGATGATACTAACTCGGGAAGACTTTCTGCAAACTATAGCCTGTTTTTTCTCAGCATATCACCCCAAGAGGGATGCTATTTGTCAATTCAAGAATTTGAGTTCTAAATTTAGATTGTAATCTATTATGGATTGATTTTCCGACGTTAGATTACAACAGACGCATAATCATCTGTGTCCGGTCCAATACTTCACATGCAGTCCTGAATTCTATTTGGAAACAAACTGCCAACAGCAGCTACGCATGTCTCTCTCTTTCTTATTTTCATTGCCTTTTGCAATGTTATCTCACATGTTCCTCTGGTTTCAGTCAAATTAATATGAACTCTTAGACTGTGCTAGACAAAGAAGTTAAAGAAAGGGTGGGTTAGTTGACTAATTCCATCTACTTTGGGCAAATAATTTATTACATATAGCACCTTACTGTTTCGGAGAGTAGAAAGGCAACTGAGTTACTAATTCTAATATCCCAAACAAAAAAAAAAAAACTATATTAGTACTTTTTTTTTTCCCTTTGGTGGATAAGGTGAATAAAAGAAATAGGAGTAATGCAAGGAGCATACTCTTACCTGTACAAATACTATTTGTCTTGGATATCATGTCCATCTCTAGTGCACTACCTAAACTCACTACCTAAAGTGTCTTAACTAGTTAGCTAAGAAAAACCTTAAAAAATGGTCTCTAGTGCACAAAAATTGGCTCCTTAAAATCCTAGGTGGCACCCCTCACTACCTAAAGTGCCCTAAGTGACTACTTAAATTTGGGGAGTGACTTAAGGAGAGAGAAAGATGAGAGAGATAGAGAGAAGGGAAGGAGAGGAGAATTTTGTGGGACAACTTGACATCCCTCACCACTTAAATGGGTCTCACTCTAAAAGATAATTAACATTTTTAGGGAGCTTCATTAAAGTGCATTTCTCCTTACCTAGCTAACTAAGTTCTTAGCATACAAAATAGAGTCTCACATGTGCTTAGACATACACTTTAGCAAACATTTTTTAGGTACTATACTAGAGATGCTCTAATTGGGTGGTTTCATGCAACTCATGCAATGTCAAACTAGGGGCAGAAAATTGCTATAAGCCTATAGTATTGGAAAAGCAGGCACTGTGTTTGAATAAGACTTCGCAGTTCTACTACCTGAATTAGGTTTAATTGCAAAGTTACCAATATACCCACTTTTATTAGCTTAGATTCAAAGAACTTTTGGAAGAAGAGTATTTTGGAAGAATATCTTTTTGAGGGTTAGGGGTATTTTAAGATGGATCTTTCTATTATCCGCCCATTGGGCGGACGGTAAAACACAAAACAATCATAATTCTTATATAGAAGAGTTTTCACTATTTGAATTCTTACATGTAAAAATTCAAATTCTATATATTTTATTGTCCACCTATTAGGCAAACGGTAGATTAATCATTTTAAGACATGTAATGTAATGAACCCTAATGATGCTATATTTTAGTCTAAAGGGTCATGTGCAGTACTGCGGCCCATATTGACCACAAGCAGTTACCTAAAGCAACAAAGTAGAAGAATCCAGAGAAAAACAAACCAGAAGGACAACATATGATAATGTCAAAAGACTCAAAACTGCTGGAAAAACCAGGAAACCCTCATACTAGATGAAAAAACAAAAACAAAAACAAAACCTGAATGACCCTGATAAAGAGTTAAGAGAGCATCATATGTCATCAGAAAGAGACAGGGAAGGAGGAAGAGGAGAAAGAGGAGGCAAACACTGAGAGGGCATTTCTTCTGAAGATGATGAAAGCATTTGTAACCGGACTGCTGATTGGATTTCTTGGGATATCCAGTGTTGTGCAATGCATTCCAAATACCAACGTGTCAAGCATTTTGTGCAACTCCAGGGTGTTCTCGAAGGGCGATCCTTTCAGCATAAGTCTAGCCTATGTTCTATCAGAACTAGAGGCTGTTACGCCGACTCGCCAAGGTTATGATTATCACAACGTTTCTCCTTACCCTAATGCTTTTGCGTATGGCCATGCTGCTTGCAACGCAAACCTTACCAGTCCAGACTGCAGCACCTGCCTTGGAGCCGCTAAGACCGCCATGTTTGCGACTTGTGTCAGCCGGATCGGTGTCCGGGCTGTTCTCTTTGATTGTACAATTAGGTATGAGCAGTACCCATTTGATGACTAAATTCCCAAAGGATTTGATAAAATCGACCCTTGATTTTAACAAACGAGAAAGAGCTTCGATAAAAATCTCCGCTTTTTTGCACTAAAAAAGCTGAGATTCCTCATTTGATAAAATCTTTTGGGAAACTAGGCTACTAGGGAATAGAGATGTTTCTGATAAGTGTGATCTACCATAGATAAAACCTTGTCCACTCATAATAGTTTCCCTTCCTACTTTTGCTATTAGGGTTCTTCACTTGTTGTTTGCTTGGTTATGATCATTTATAAATGATGGTCCACCAGTGTGTGTACTGCACTCAGAATATTTATAAGGTCAAGGGACTTTCTGGATTAGCTAACAATCACTCCAAAGAGACGAATTGGAGTGCAAAATGTTGTGTGAGAAAGACATTCTAAGTTAAATTACCCTTTGTAAATGTGTTGATTGTACAATTAGGCGAGCAGTACCAATTTGATCTGTAATATGCCGAGATGAAATTAGAACCGTTGAAAAAACACCTGACAGCTCGAATGCCGCTAGGGCCGCACACCGAAGAGCACACACCAGCTCCATAGCGGCCAACCATCTAAAGACACCCAATTTCGGAAACCGCACTAAAGCATTCTTGAAAAGAAAAGCAGTACAATATACGTACTTCCCCCCATGACGTTGATCTACCCTTTTGCACTGTAAATCTTGTTTACAAACAAAGATGGTCAGTGCGGGTACAGTATGAGGGACACCCCAGAAATACTTTGTTCACTTTCTTTATGAACTAATGATGGAGATTTTTCCTTTCATCACTCCACTCACATGGTGCGACACAGAAACCACCTCTCACTCTCTCACAATATAATGGTCAAAGTAATCTTTACTTTTTTGCTCGATAAAGGGGGAGGAAAGGCGACACAGCGACCTTCCCTTGGGCATGACCACAGGGGTTTCGTATCTGCCTACGGAATATTTGGCTAGGAGATGCTCTTGCGAGATAGCCACTGGTAATAGTCGTGTTGCTTTCTCATAGACATGGTTGTAAACAGAACAAAACAAAGTACAATATGACATTCCAACCTATCTTCTATATGCAAAAGTACAACGGAAAATATCAAGGACTTCTATATATTTGAATGTACTCCCCTAAATGAACGACAAATACATTTTTCTCTCTGGTAAACTCTCAAGTTCACATCAGACCAAGCCAACTCAAATGCAGAATCAATCGCAAGCATCCAGTTTCAATCGTGAATGTGGCATGCCAAAAATTCCTCCACCACCCCTGGCTATATAGCATCAGAGCAGGCTGTATCAACATTGTACAAAATGCCAAAGCCATCATTTCACAGGTACGTACTCGTGAAACAAGAAGATCCTTGGAGGAAGAAGAGATGAATTGACCAGAGAGGAGCCACACCCAACTCTCACTCCACGTTTTATAGTCAGTTCCTTCAGTCAATTTACTCAAAAACCCATCTCCAATAAAAGAGTAATCGGTGGTGTTAGCTTTAGGGTTATCCAAAGCATGGAACTCCACACGGGTGTAACTAGTAAGATCACTGAACTTTCTTATCCATCATACTGGAGCATGAGAAGCGTTCATTGATTTTCGTGTGCGACTGTACTCCCACTTGAGGAAGAGCGTGTAAAGAAGCTCATTCCATGAATCAGGGACACCTGGCAGGCACCAGTGACTGCAGTCTTGCCGGTGGAGAGGCGGGGGGCCGACCCCGGGCCCCAAATAATACAAAGACGAGTGGCCATCTTTTCTCAGTGATGTCAAATAAGTCACATTCAATAAATCCAGTTTCTTCATTTTGGAGTTGTCCAAGCGTTCTGATAACACATCCATGACAATCTTTAAGTGGACCGACGTTTGGGATGAAACGGGGAATGAAGACAGGTCGGGCATCGTCTCCAGGTGGCACGTACCACCGGTATTCCAGTCGCCGCCTCTGTTAAAGCAAGTGGCATTATCAATTGTTGCATCACATAGCAAGACAATTGCATGAGTAATTAACGATATTAACAGATTTTTCATGGGGAATAAAGAAAGATATAAAAATCGATAGGGACGGTAATAGCAACAAGTTCATATGATTAGAAGTGTTTTCTAACTGCACTTAAGTACGCGGTTTCATCTTGTTTTCGCCAATCTGGTGGTCAAGGAAATAAGAAAATGTACAACTCACTGCAAATTGAAAAAATAGCTCAGATTTCATAAAGCACCCATAAAAGATACAATTCACAGACCAATACCGTATTTGACAACTGAGACGTTAGAAATACAGAACTAAATAGATCATGTATGGCCAGGTCTGACTATACGGGAACTCATGAACAAATGAAAACATGCAAGGGCAAAAAACAATGATTTCCTTTACAAGAATATCACAATTACAGCTAACCAAAAGGGAACGGTGCGGGTGCTGGGGTTCGAACCCCAGCTAAATCAGCAGCTACTCAATGTTGGTGGGGTGCAGTCACAACTAAAGGGAAAATCGGAAAAACATGCAATAAGGAAACTAACCTGAAGTGCACAGGAGCATAGCTTCGAAAGAGGACGTGGGTCTTGCTCAAATTTACTTCACTATCTATCCAATCCACCAGTGTCTCAAAAGCTCTTTGAAATGCGCTTTCCACACTCATCTCTATCTTCACTTCATCCCCTTCCTGAAAGTAACTACCCCTACCAAGAATATGAATCCAAATATCAGTCATAGTGTTTATTGCTTAGGTGAAGTAGACGATAGCTCCAAAAGAACATTAGGAGCAGGAAATTTCAAGACAAATCTAAGATTCAACTAGCCCTACCCTTACGGAAAAAAAATACACTAGCATGGCCTTTGAATTCTCTACATTTTAGGAGCTAGATATCATTGTGAAGATAATTTTTCATTTAAATTGGTAAAATACCAACATAGTATCCCTTAAGGTAGTTGACCTTCTATCTAAAGAGTCAAACAATCTCACTTCTTTCTTATTCCCAAAAGCATTAATTGACAATTTATTTCAGATGACGTGTCCATGACTCATGGATTCCTAGATCTTCCTATTTTGTAAACTTAGTCTTATAAATATGTGATCCTTCAATTAGTGTTTCTGTCCGAACCAACCAATACTTGTCCATACAGGGAAAAAAAAATGCAAATCTGAGTTTGAAAATTCCTTCATTGGAACAGTCAATTGTTCTTAGATTCGAGAATGGACATGAGTCTAAGCGGAGATTTTTTTTTTCAATTTTCGTGTCTAGGACAATGAAGACTACAATAGGGTCATGTTCATCAGTATCGTTAGATTGTGTTTACAAGGTGTCCTAAACCATAGAATTCATACAATTCAAGTTTTATTAACAAAATTGTTCCCTAGACAAATGTCCTACAGCACGGGTGAAATGTCCTTGCCAAGTCTTGACTGCCCAATATGGTTCAACTTCTTGAAGAATTCGTGTAAGCTAGGACACAGTCTTCTTGTTTGACAGGGAAAAATCAAACTATGAAAACAATTTAACAGAAGTATATCAGAGTATAATGTTTACTCTCTTATTGTCTTCTCATAGTTCCACCAATGCCCAGCATTGAAAACCAGCACGTCTGCACCTTTCCACTTTGGGGAGCTCCAATCCAAATGATCCAGTTTCAAAGTAGTCTTCACCATTGCTGGAGCTCCAACTGGAGCCCGAGTCTGCGCCACCAGAAATGGAGCTCTGTAGTACTCAATAGTGCAGTTGTAATCCCTGAACTTGAAGACCAAGAAACCAGAATGCTTTGTGATTGGGCTCCCGTTTGCTTCAACTATTGAAGTGTTATCAGGAACTGCAGAAGAAAGCATGCAGAGAAGGGATTCCCATTGGTTTCTTCCAATAGAATCACCAACAAATACAAGCCGGCGGTTCCGGAGATTTTCCAACATGTTTTTTGCATCAAATCTGGATTCAAAAGAGCAGATGAGCGAATTAAAAACTTTTTTCTCCATCAATCACTCAGCTGAAGTGGTGCAGACCAGTGGCACAGCCAGGAATTGGATAGGGGTGGCTCTGGTTGATGGGAACCCACTAGCATTTGTTACATGCTTTTCGTTAAAATACAAAGACAAACTTAAAATTATGCTTTGTCTTCGGCTTTGTTTTTTTTTTTCAAAAGCAGATAAAAAAAGCTTGGCTCAACTATAGTGTTCTTTAAATGAAAGTCACTAACCAAACCACACCAAACCAAGCCTTATGTCCCAATCAATTGGGATCAGCTACATGAATCCTTTTTCTCTATTGAGCTCTGTCAAGTGCTGCTTCATCGCTTAAACCTAGTATACTCAGATCTTTGCGTACTACCGCATCTAATGTCAATTTAGGTCTTCCCCTCCCTTGTGCGTTTCTACCCAAATCTATCATATCCACTCTCTTAATTACTGCATCCGCTGGCCTACGATTGACATGCCCAAACCACCTTAGCCTATTTTCCCTTAACTTCTCCTCTATAGGTGCTACACCTACCATCTCGCGAACTGTTTCATTTCTAATCCCATCTCATCTAGTCTTACCACACATTTTAAATGAAAGTCACTGACCTATCATTTTCATGATCCGAACTGTTTCTGCTGTTTTTTCATCATTGGTGTCAAAAAAATAAGCTGTTCAGATTACCAATAAATACTTAATCAACTTCTCTTACTGTGCAATAATTCTTTTTTGGAACGGTGGTGGCATGTGTCACACCCGTCCACATACCTCGCCCCTGGTGCAGACTCAGAATTAGCCGAGTGATCAAGGTAGGGACTTAAGTTTGCTCCCTTCTAGACTCTTAAGGTTTCAGGTTCGAATCACCTTTATACGGATTTTCGTCCCAGCTTAATTAGACCTGCTGTAAGATGGCGGGATTGGTACCCATTGATTAGTGTGTAAAGCTAGCCCATACACACTAATATATCAAAAGAAAAAACTAGAGTCCAATTGTGCTTATGTCACTTGAAATATGTGTGATATGTTTCCATTTCCCAAGTGTGTGCTTACTGCTTGAGCTGAGTTTCCACTAACTTTTTTGTTCCGCCCTAATGGCAAAGGACAACTCGTTTCTACTTAAAAAAGCATTTAGTCCAATTTAGTTAGGACTTAGGAGAGATTCTGTCTTCAAAAGTGAAGAAAGTGCAAAATACCAAAATACCATTTAGACTATAGCAGAAAATCAGTCTAAGGCTAAGTTTCTAATAAAAAAACTTTCGGTATTTTCAGTATTCTCCCACTTACGTACTCACGTTCTAACTGACGAAAATACCAAAAATACCATAGGATAAACTCACCCCAAGTATATCTAGAGAGTATAAGCTTCAAGGGAAGTTCAAAATAAACCTGGGCAAATTGCAATTCTTAGGCTGCCAACGCCATTTGGTGTAGAAATTATCCGGCCTTCCATTCTCAGAACACCTGAACCCTTCATCCACAAACAAACAATCTCCTGATTTATAAAGTGGATAACTATCATCCCAAACCCAATTCCCATCAAACACATCACACCCATCTCCACCCTCTTCAAGAAACTCCCGCCTTTGATTCTCACCCAATGACCCATTCAATCCGAACGACGTAGTAATCAAGCTGACTTTCCCTTGCGAGTGAAACCCTTTAGTCACAGCTCGGTAATCCAAGTAAAAGAAACAAAGGATAATGCAAACAGAGGCAAAAAAGAAGCCAATTAGGCTAATTGAGGGCCCAAGAAAGGTAAATTTCTTGAATAATTTTGTCATTGTGTTTGGTTTCTGGTAAAGATTAATGCTTTACTACCAAAAGACCTGGAAAAGATTATCACGAGATGGGTTTTAGTGAGAGAATCAAGATTAAAATTAAATTCAGAAAAATCAGAAGAATTAAATTTAGAAATGGTTGCTGGAGAAAGATGAGCAGAGTGCAGGAAGAAAAGAAGCCCACAATGAAGAACAGTGAAGTGGGTCATTGGTTGTTTAGCATTAGGAAGTGGGATACATGGGGAGAGAGAGAGAGAGAGAGAGAGAGAGAGAGAGAGAGAGAGAGAGAGAGGACAGAATTGGAAGATGTGAGGTGGAAGAGGTTTGTGGGGTCGGGAAGAAAGACAAAACATTCATTGCAAAAAAAACTGGGGTTTGGGTGGAGAAAATGTGAAGTTTTGAATTGCGTTTTTCACCTGTTAAAAACTTTTGACAAGGATGGTTCCAAAGAAGCGCCAAGAAAGCGTACAAAGAGCTAAGCAGAGGTCGGTTTCATGATTACCAGCAGAGAGGGAGAGAGATGAAACTTCATTGGTTGGTGATTAAACGTGCAGATTTGAAGTAAATAACTGAGGACATGGTTAATCCAAAGCAAAGATTTTCAAAGGTGGAAAAAGACAGTGGTCCTGTCGTGGGTTTAGTGGGCCTAATTATTCAGGATCTGGAGTTGCTGGAGTTGCTGCTGTGTATCCTCTTGCACAACAGTTTGCTGTGCATCCCATTGCGCGGCCGCGCCAGAATTTTTTCAACGATTGGAGACGTTCACCGCGTTGAGTTCATCGGGTACTACAAGTTTACTAAAAATCAACTCGATCGGATATGGTTAAGTGCCTCATCGGAACACAAATACCTTGAAAAAAATGGAACACAAACACTGGAACAAAACCGCCGAACCTATGTTTTTTCAAGTTATTTGTGTTCTGATGAGGCACTTAACCATATCCGATCGAGTTGATTGGTAGACTTGTAGTACTCAACGAACTCTACGCGGTGGACGTCTCCGATCGTCAAAAAAATTCCGGCGCGGCCCCGCCATGGGGTGCATAGCACACTGGGGGGGGGGGGGGGGGTTGCACAGCAGCAACCCCAGGTCCAATTATTCAGCGCTCTAGGGTGGCGGTGTTCCAAATCACTCCAACACCACACGATCTTGTAGAACGCAGAAGATTCAAAGTATTATGTAGATATGCTCCGAGACTACTGAATAATTACTAGTTTGTGGGTAACGGGCATATCTGAATGTTTTCTTTACATTTTTTCTGAAACTCGAGCGTTTTGGCTAATTTTTACATATTTCGATTAATTTTGGTCCTTAGAAAATGTGTAAAGATTGTTCAATTATCCTTATTTGGTATTGCTTATTCTTTTCTTGGTGCACTTTGCTTATTCGATTCTGGATTATTTCGATTCTGGATCAAAACACTGAATAAGCAAATACTCCGTAGATAACAGCAACCAAACAGGCCCTTAGCAATTAGCATTAGCGGATACAAATTAGGGTAAATTTCATTGATTGCCCCTAGGCTTGCCTTAATGACGATCCCCCTCACATTGGCCAAATAATAACGAATCTCTGTGGTTTTCATAGTTCACTAACACTTCAATCGACAATTGTCTATCCAAACACATGATTAGATGAGTCAAAAGTAAATTAAGAAAATCACCCTTTTTATTATTAAAAATGATCAAAATTATCAACTCATTTGTTTTGAATTAACTGACTTTTTTTTAGTCACTGGAGGAGCCGTTTGGATTGATAGAAAAGGGTAAACATTATTTTCCACTATTTATTTTTTACTAATAAAAAACTTTTTTTTTTTTGTTCGGAAGACCAAATTTATTATGTTTGAGTCAAAGAATTAAGACTTGATAGTTTTTTAATTTATTTATTCTATTATTGAACATGCTGAATTTGTCATACTTTTAGCTAATTCCATTACGTTTTTCATCGACCAATTGTTAGTTGATGTTGTTGAAATCAATATTGAAACTTAAGGGGTTTATATTCATTAAACAGACGTGAGGTGGGTATCCATCATTAAGGCAAACATCAGGGGTGTAAGTGAAATTTAACCTACAAATTATTCAATGGTAGATTTTTAAATGCACACCCTCTAATTTTTCCATCCATATTCGCCAAATTATAAATATTTTATCGATTTCAATTTCTGACGCTAAATAAAACCGCTGTTATGCTTTTCTTAATATAGTTTCATGGAAGGAAAAAGACGCCATAAACTAAATGCATACGTTATAGTTGAAATTGTCTCTGTCAAATCATATGCCTTACGCATTCTTTATAAATATTTTCTTAATGTTTTTTTATACGAATAAGAGTAACTCCTTTACAATAAAAATAGTACTAGAAAGATAACGACGGCGAAAATTGAAAACAGTCAAGGTACGTGTAAATTGAATTAAATATCCAATCATTAAGGAAACGACAGTGAAGATCGTATCAGTACAATCTAAAAATTTTCATGGAAACTTTTCTCAGGAATCTTTTTAAGATTGATTTATTAGAACACCTTTTTTTTTTTTTTTAAACAATTATCCCCCCATTTTGAGAAATAACAAGAGACTGATGGGTTACCATCAGTAGCCAGCCAAGCATAACCTGTACTATCAAATTTATTAGATTAATAATTCTCTCTTGAACAAGAAATGTTTGAGAGCGATGATTCAGGCATGTATGTCATAAGCTTTTATGCACAATATATTGGTTAGGTACAACATTTTCTTCAATCACACGCCAATATTTATCACGGGAGTCCATCATAGAATTGATCTTACTGAAAAATCGACGTCAGAATTATGAAAAATCGACATCAGAATTATTGATCCTATCCAGGTTGCACTCGGGTTTCGATAGGTTGAAAATGGGTTATACGTAAGCATACATGCGCGTATATATTGATGATTTGGGATGCGAATCGATAATTTGGAATCAAGGACACCAACAGAATCTGTGTCCATCTCACCCCCAAAAGATCAACCATTTAACCATATAACCACCGAGTTACAAAATCATGCCATCGATCGTCTTAAAACCCAGAAAAAAGGCATTAGCTTTTACAGTTTAGCTAAAGAACAGTCAAGAAAGAAGAGATATATACATATTACAGTTTAGTCGATTAGCTGCTCCGAACACAAGTAGCTTTTACAAAGCTTTCTTCCACAATTCGAGTTCAGAAAAGACGATCGCTTACTTCTATTGCCTAAACAAAATTGATTTACATCAAAATGGTTGACAGCATCCATTTCACAACAAGTAGTAACAGAACGAGACAAACGCTGCAATACCACTCAAAATAAACATTCTCTCTAACCTGTTTTCGTTTCTCATCTTCTCTTCCTTCAGCTCTCTCTGGGCTTTCGAATACAAATGGCACGATTCAAGGGCTTCACTGTAATTCCCACTCCTCCGGCAGCTCAGCGCTTCTTTGAGGACAAGCAAACTGTTTCTGCCATTAACATGAGCGCCTTCCATGTCTCCCAGTTGCATGCTTAGCTCTTTCAGTTTCAGAGTCGTCCTGAGACCCTGACCACCACCTTCTTCGGTACAGACCACTCTAAATTTCATGAGGAGGATGCATTCTACAACTTGACATGGAAGAATGTCTTTGGCCGGAAGGATGGATCCGAACCGTATCAAGAAATCCTTATCCGTGGGCCAATGTCTTTGCCCCCCTAAGGAGCTCCAGCTCGAAAGATTAGCTGCTTGATTAACTTTATTATTCACCACAATCCAACTAAGGCGGAGCCCACTCCGCAGATCCTGCCATAGCTTCCCGTCTTTCCTCTCTCTCTCCATTGAAGAAATCGGCGGCAGACCATCGGAAACTGAAAGGGTAATCTCATCATCTTGGTCATCGTCCCTTGTGGAATACGTAAGAAGATCAACCCGAAAGGGGCAGTTGTAAAACCAACCATTGGAGCCATTTGCATTAGGGATTCCCCAAAGGACTTTTGAGCAAATAGTCTTGTTTTTGTATCTTATATCCACGATAGATATGAAATCCGACGGCAAAACTCTTTCAGAATCATCCGTGTCCCCATAGTATTCGGCTTCGGTCCATTCTTCTGGGTATTCTTCTGGGTAATCGTTCCATCTGAAGTCAGGAACCTGTTTGTTCACTATGAGGGGGAAACAATCTGCATAAAACTTTTTGTACCCGCCGATTGATGATATTAGACTTTTGATATCTTCTCTGTTGGTTGAAGGCCACATGGAAGAACATACGTTTTCCCATAGTCTCTCTTCTTGAGAGATGGAACGGAGTGCTGCACAAGTACACGCTGCACTAGCCAAAGTCACACCATCAAGGCGCCTTAGTATGTCGTAGAAGAGATCACTGCTCAATGGTGACGGACTTTCAACTTGAGCAACTGTCACTGCCATTGGCCTCGATACTCTAAAAGGCAAATCAAACGGAGGTATAAGTAATGAACACACCTATTTAGTATGGTCGAACAAGAAGTATTATTAGATGGCACAAGGATGTTAAACTATACAGTTCTCAGCTTCCTTTTCACTCTAGAATTCTCAGTTGACTTCCTAGTCGTGTTTTACGGGCATATCCAACATCATCCAGCACCTATTCCAGTTTCTCAAAACAACTGCCACAAAATTCATGTACATCGTATGGTTTAGCAGAGCATGCAGATATTTCAGCCTCATTGAGCCACAGGCCACATAATTCTTTACCATTTCTTCTTTGGTGAACACATTTAGATACTTTATTTAGTTTCTTTTTCACTAAAGGAGCCTAGAAATTATTAAATAGTGAAACAAGTACGAAAAAAGCTCACTTAAGACGACATGGCTGGGTTTTAGAGTCAAACTGGCTTGTCAGCTGTGACTTTTCAAGTGCATTCCGCAACTAAGAAAGATCCCAAACAGCGCAAATTTTTCCCAATCACAACAATTAATATCTTGCTCGGCAAGCTCTGATCAGAATCTACTACCTACAATGTAGAAGAGGTTACATAAAGTCACTTGGAAACACCATTTCCTGCAATAAGCTTTCATTCTCTAAATATACATCTGGCTATCAGATTGATTAATTTAGCATCCCCCAAGTTCCAGAAAAATGTGTGCCCAGATTAATATAACCCGATTCAACTCCTTATTACATCCAAACCAAAGCCAATTATTCCTCAACCCCCAATCTACGTACTAACCAATCCCCTTCAACACCCGTACGTTTTTTCTCCTGAAACTAGCAAAGAGGCTGACCAAACCCTTTTATGTTCGCCCAAAGCCTCATAAAAGGGCACCCTCGATAAAAGTGTTGATTAGCTGCAGAACCTATAAAAGTGTTGATTTGCAAATGGAGTGATCTACAACTGGTTTAAGGAAACTACAAACCGGACACAGGTGCATTAATGAGAAGCTGAAAATGGCACCAATTTTAGAAGTTAAGGAAAATGAATCCCCGAATAAAGAGGCACACTTTGATCAAGTCAAGAGCACCACTAGGGAAAGGATGAATGGTGAGTTATATATAACAAATTACAACGACAAAGGAAAGAAATATCTAAATGGGACATAAGACAAATGCAATACGTAGGTCAGAGCATTGTTAAATTGGCTGGCATATCTGGATCACAACATTAAAACATAGGACAAAACTTGTCAACAGTTGAGCAACAATGAATAACATGGGCTAATATGTCACCAATAAGGGGGAGCCTATACAAGTTATACCTAGTAACATACGTGGTAACAGCAGTTAGTAACACAAAGCACTAGCAGTACACCCAAGAATGGTGAAAAGAAAATTTGATTGGCCCAATTAACCAAACAACATAAGGCCAGCAGACAGCTTGCTAACAATCTAAACCACTCATGGATCTCACTCCTAGAGTCAACCAGAGGCACTGCCCCCTACAAGTCATTCTTCCAATTTGAAATCATTTAAGAAGCAAGAAAAGAAAAGGAAAAGTCTTCAAACCATGCCAAATAGAATCTGAGGGAAGCATAGTAACCCTATGTAGAATTACAAGAATAGATTTAGAATCAAATGGAAGAGAACCAGCAAAAAATAGGAAAGGCCTACCACTTCTACGGAAAAGTGATAAAATCAGTACTTGACAACACAAACCAATCCGCTTCCAAGGTAATGCATTTAAGTCCCATAGCTCTACACATTCAAACTTTCAGATAGGAGAGAGCCAGCTCCACCATGCCAAACAGCCTATAAAGCAGAAAGAAAGTCGCCCACCTGACTCTCGACAAAATACTAACAACGATACGGCTCAGATTGGCAGTAGATTTGCAACATTACAGACTACGGGTGAAGG
Source organism: Vaccinium darrowii (assembly GCA_020921065.1). NCBI lineage: Eukaryota > Viridiplantae > Streptophyta > Magnoliopsida > Ericales > Ericaceae > Vaccinium > Vaccinium darrowii. Next base: position 38,802,890 of record CM037162.1, read on the forward strand.
GAGCCCAAAGATGCAAAACATACTCCAAGACGTAAGGTCCAAGCAACATTCCCTTCAAAACTGGAACGGGACATTCTTTACCTATAAATATTCGCATGCTTTTTATCCGCCCACTGTATATATGACTTTTAATGGCTAACCACTAACCTTACCCTGTAACTGAAACACTACAACACAACATTGAGGCAGAGGGTCCAGCCAACAAATAACACAAACAAACTATACACACCACAAAACAACATACAAGATCGAGGCCCATTACTCACCGTGACAAAGAGATTATCTACGATCCCAATGAAAATTAAGAACAGACAAAAATAAAAAGGCACCTGCAGCCCTTACTCAAACTACTTGAAACCAAATTTGTTGTGTGAAAAAAAACTGACTTGTTTCGAAGTTTGGCAAAAGAAAGGAAAAGAAGGGAAATTTAAAAAAGAAAATAAAAGAATCTCTTCCATTGTTTGGTTTGGGAAGAAACTGAAGTATTAAGCACAGTAAAATTTTCTTTAATACTTTTCTCTCACTTTCCTCCTTAATTATTTTGTCTTCTCTTCTCTCACTTTCCCCACGTTTCAAGCACACTCCCTCCATACTAGTGATCAAACGTACAAACAAATTGATTTTTTTCTCAAATTATGAGTCAAATAAAGAGCCAGACTGTTTTTCCACCATCTCTCAAAAAATCAATTGGTATTAGGAAAGGTTTCGATAACACTTGTCGAACCGCTTTTCTACCGTCACCCCTAAAACCTATTGGTATTAGGAAGGGTTTCAATTAAGTCATTTATGTTTTAAGTTCTAAAAACAGACCTGTGGTGCGATGGGCGATGTCGAATGCCCTAAAACACCAAACTGAATTCCGAAAAAGCCATTTTGAAGCCATTATCTAAGCTTAGATTTCAATAGAATCATTGACTCATATTTGGGTTTGAGTAAAATTGGTCTAATAAACAACAGTAACCCAAATTCTTGCTACCACATTTACAAAAAAAATAGCCCACAAACCACAAACCTTTACTGGACAAAGTGGTCGGAACACAAAATGAAACGAATATCGCAAATCTTGCATCACACACACACACACACACAGAGACAGAGAGAGATGACAGACCTCACAAAATGGGTATTCTGAGATATTGAAGCTTGAGCATTAAACAGCATAAAACTATACTGGGTTCTTGGGAATAATTTGAAGACGAATTGGAGGGCAGGGATTTTCACGAGAATCGGTTTACAGGTCACTTTCCCCTTTCTTCCGGCAGATTTTCTAGAGGGCTTTTAGGAGGAAACCATTGATCAAAATTTTGAGTGAAGCTTTCTCGTGATCCTTTTGGTTTTGGACCTGTTTTTATCTCCAGATAGAGATCAGACAAATATATAATTGGGTGTGTTTACGCGTCAGCATCCGGCCGAGAAGTAGGACCCATGGACGACTTTTCCCATATTTACAGGGTGCCCTGCACACCCTGTTTTGGCCAGAGAGTTTCGGGAGACTTGTTTGGGAGTTGAGAATTTCTAGTTGGGAAATTATTACAGAATTCTATCTATCCTGGACGGACGATCGGGTATCACGTGGTATCCATGCGTGTGGTGTAGGTTGTCCATTTCGATCTGGGCCGTCTAACAAACTTTTAGACGGCCAAGTTGCAACGTTCGGTACTATATAGGCTCGGCCACGTGACACCCATTCGATATCCAAATTTTTTTCCTTCTTCTGGTTCACATAATTTAGAGTACGATCCATTGTTTCTGATTTTAATTTTCACTTTTACGTTCTGTTTCAATTTTAGTTCTCACAATTTTTAAATTTAAAGACACTTTCTCTCTGCTTCACAACTGTTTTCGAGTGGCCACGCGAGACATCAGCTCCGTCTAAAGTGCGTAAGTGGTCGATCCGAAAACTCCCTGTACATTCAAAATCCACAACTCTAATCTTGCCAGACGAAAACTCGCTTAATCTTGCAGGGGAAAAAAATGACGAAAATGATCCACAACTTGGTAAGTGGGACTAAAATGGCTCCACGTTTCCAACCAATCAACGGCCTCGACTCTCAAAACTGGTTCTCAAACCTTTAAACGAACACGTAACATCCATCCAAAACTCTTATATGTTTTTTATTTTTTTTATATTCGTCATTCATAATCTATTACATGGAGGGATGGGAGAATAGGACTTGATCCCGAGATGCAGTGTGAAATATCCAAGAACTCTACCGTATAAGTTAGCCACCACTTGCCACAACTCTTATCTTGCCAGACAAAAACTCGCTTAATCATGCAAGGGGAAAAAATGACGAAAAATGATTTCATTGATAGTATTTTCCCTTTATCATTATCTTTTCATTGCTCTCTACAAATTCTACAAAGTCCCCAATCCTTTAATATGAAAAGACATGTCATATTTATTGCGTAAAGATTTGCGCTTATCTCTTCAATAATAAACGAAATAAAGAGCACCAAAAAATGTCTCATCATAAGTCATATACGGAATAATAAATTAAATGCAATTCAGAATTCGAATGCCGACCATAATTAAATGTCGTAGTACAGAGCAGGGGCGTGTCAATCTTTTATTTATTTATTTTATTTTTTTGGGTAAATAGGGCGTGTCATCTTTTAATCCATGTGTGCGGTAGAAGAATCACGGCCATTTGTGCAAGTGGCAATACATCGTTTGGACGCGGGATAAAAAATCTTGGACTATTTAGGCCTCGTTCTTCAATAGATTTTAGGTATATAAAATCTCATATTTTATGACCTTCCAATCTCAACACATAAAATGTAAAAGTGATTTTATGAGATTCTCATAAAATCCTCCTAAAATCTATAGGAAAACCACTACCGAAGCTGCAAAGCTGCTGCAGCTCAAATTCTTGGCTTTGCTTCTCCATTTCACCAAAAAGAAAAAAAAAAAAAAAAAGGGGGGTAGTGATGCTGCTCTTGCTCTAAAACTTTGGGCCTCATTTACCAGTTTGTCCTTACTCTCTCTGTCCTGTAAAGTTAGTCCCTACGAAATTATGTGCAATTTTCAAGCTTAAAAATAATGTACTTACCGGAATATTTTTTTGCACTATGGATCTTATTTAATAGTTTTATGAAATCTTTTGAACGATGCAAAAAAAAAAATTAAAAAGTTGTTGCAACAGATGCATTATTGTTAAGTTTGAAAATTGCACATACAGTTTCATAGGAGACCAACTTTATGGGATGAGCACTAAGGTTGTGTTTGGTTTAGGTTTTAATTTTGGTTTTTGGTAATAATTGAAGGGAGAAATAAGGATAATAATTAAAAATAGGGGTTAATGATTAGAGAGAGATAAAGAGAAAAATGAGAATAATATTTGAAAATAGGGGTAATGATTAATAATTGAGAAAACCAGGTCTTGAAACCCAAAACGACCAAGGCCTAAAATTCTCTTTTATAGGAGATCATCTTTGGTTTGGTTTTTGAATTTGGTTTTTGGGTAATAGTTGGAGGAATAAATGAGAGTAATAATTAAAAATAGTGGTAATGATTGAAGAAAGAGAGAAAAAAAATTAAAATTAAAATTAAAAATAAAGATAATAATTAAAAAGAAATGTAAATAATAATTGAAAAATAATAAAAAAAATCGATCATAAAATCCAAAACGAACAAAGTCAAAGTTGCGATAATTGTTTCGAATCCTTATGGGCATTGTCAGAAACAAAGGACGTCAGAAAAGTTCACGTCCCAAGTGGAGAATTCTTGTCCGTGTATTCCCACTCTGATCTCTTTTCCCTCATCAGATTTTATATTGTTTTTGAATTGATGAAAATAAAAAAAGAAATTGATATTAATATTCTGCAATTTATTAATGACATTCCAAAAAGGAGTGCTAATATCAATATGAATTTGATATTACCGCTCTTTTTTTGAAGTGTCATTAATAATTCGGGACATTTTAACATCAATTTCCAGCAAACAACCCAATTTTAAACACTAATTCGAAATGACTACCACATGAGAAATATCCTACCTGCATTTAGTTTGAAGAGTACTGAAAATTAATGAGGGTAAAATTGTCACTTACTACTCCTGCCAAACCTTGTTTTGTTGGGAGCAAGAACAGAGCCAAGACTTTATCTTTGTGGTGACAAAAATATATATACTTAATAAATTTAGTGGTGGCGAATCTATATAATCTAGGGATAAATTTGATTTTCTATACAATAATTACATTTTTTGAAAACCTTATGCCACCACTTGTTCCCTCTGGCTCTGTCCTTGATCGGGAGGTTTATTTACTTGAATGAAACCCTATGATTTGGATATGTCACCAACTCAACCATTTGCTTACCCATTTGCCACTTGTTAGTTGTTACATAATAAAAAAAAAAAATCAACCCTACATTGAAAGGGAAAACCAATTAAGTTTTAAATACTCCATGCCTACCAGATTGTCACAAGGTATTATAGAAAAGACACATTGACCATTGTCCAGTCTCTTTGATGGTTAAATATCAACTGCCCTACAGCTGAATTTAATACACATGGTTGATGGTACAATTATTTTCCATATAGAGATAGTAATTGAAAACAAAAAGGGGGAACAGCTCTAGGTCACCTAATGGGGTTGAAAAGGACAAGAACATAAATCTGGGGGGGGGGGGGGGGACTTGACAGAACACCCTAGACCAGTATTATAAAAACTAAAAAAGAATACCAATACTCAAATCTTAGGGAACAATATAATATAGCCCATAGATGAGATACTTGTACAAGAATTTCTTTTTTATATACTAGTTTAATGTTCAGCGTGTCTAGGCTATTTTACGCACACCTCGACTCGTCTCCTACCCAGTCCGGTCAAAGGCAAGACATCTGCTGGATTAGGAGATCCACAAAAAATTACTTTCTTGCGGCCTGACCCCAAGAATCAAACTTTGGTCAATTGTGTGAAGAGTAAATACCTCTTGGGGACTACTTGCATAGGATTTCTGAACTTCCAAAACATAAAACTAAGTATTAGGAATACCAATGGCAATAATCAAATCTTACCTAAGAATGAAAGAAGATACTGTAATACAGAAGATTGACCAAAACCAATGCTTCACAACCCATAGATAAGATACTTGTACAGGATTTCTGAACCTTCAAAACACAGAACTAAGTAATAGGAAACAATAGAAAACTCTATTGAGACGTGAGTGGGTAAATTTAAAGTCATAACGGAGCTTCTGTTTCGAGAAAGTCTAGGACATTAGAAATTACCGACTCAAACAACACAGGTGTTTACAATAGTCCCAAAAATTGCAATGACAACCCTGTGACTAACGGCCTCGGCCACGACCGCGACCACGGCCTCTGCCACGCCCCAAAGGCTTCCCTGAGATAGAAAGATAAACCAAAATGCAAATGAGATTTAAAGGCAGTGAAAATAGAACAGGGTCATCAAAATGAAGAAAATGAAAGGAAATGCAGCTGTAGTACTACAAGCAATACCTGCTGTCGGCTTCTTGGGCTTCACCCTAGGCGTCTCTTCCACCAACAAGGTCTCGAGATTCAAGCTGTCAGGGAGGATATAGTATCGAATATTGTTTCCCCTCACACTCAGGTGATCCAGGGTAACTGGATTCTTCCCCTTTAGTGTAAGTTTTACTGTTTTCAAATGCGTGTTCATACTGATATCCACACCTATATCAAGCCATTAACATGGTAAACAGCAAGTCCCATATAGCTAACGCAAGCACATAATTGTTATAGTCAATCCACAATTTCAACGACAGAAAAAGCCCATCAAACAACTGATCAATATCACTTTTCATCTTTTCTGAAATTAACTGATCTAAAATTCATTAATTCATAGAGCTTAATTCATGGAAAGCAGTTAAATTAGTTCGGATGGAAAAACTTGCATGCAAGAAAAAAAAAAAAAAAAAACTTGCAAACACAACAAACAAAAAAAAACTTTTTTAACAGTAAAGTACGCCATCATTTAAAAAAAAAACAATCTAGCAGCATCTAAGTTCTAATGGTAGGATGCTTCTAAATATCATTCATGAATAGGGTCCAAATAGATCATCAAGGGGATACAGAAAGCTACACATATGCAAAGGACGAGAACCTTAAACACAAAATATCTAAAGCACAAAAAGACCCACTATAAAAAATTTAACAGGAATCCACAAAATCTAGAAAAGAATCCAAGCTATGTGCCACCGAAGACAACCAACTGTATAAAATGATAAGGACAGACTCCTAAATGAAAAACTACCTACTCCGCACCCTGACTCAAAACCAATTGGCTATGAGTGAAGAGGCCGCCCAGGCTTATATACTAGCTTTGGATATTATAATTAACCAATGTTGTGGGACAAACTCTAACAAATCCAACAAAGCAAAGACCAAACCCCAAAATTCCTAGGCAACTGCGTACACTGTTTCTTAGTAGTCTCTGCACATGCAACACCAATTCACCATGATGTTTGGTCTCCCAATGAGGTTGTCAACGGCAAAATCTTCCATGAGCCATTGTCCATTTGGAAGACACCATCTTATAAGGGGGTACCATCTTTCACATGCTTTGCCAAGGGAATCTCCTCCCTAAGCACCCCCGAAAGAAAGAGGTTACACCAAAACTGCCATTGCTCCACCTCTTCCAACATAAACCATCTTAACTGCCCCAACCCAAAAAAGCCACAAAGCAAAAAAAAAAAAAAAATGCAAACCAAACAACTGAGGAAAGGCTCAATCGTAAAATGGCCTGAAGCTTAATATTCCATTACACTCTTCCTACTCCATGTAGTTGGCCACTGACGCCTCCTATCCTACCAAGACCGAAAGATGGCCGGAAATAGTATAGTGAGTGTCACCTCACCACACCACCTATGCCACCCAAATCTAGCTGTATGCCCGTATCCCCAACCCACCCGCCTCCTTCAACCAGATAGTTTAAAGAAGTAGGAAAACATGTGCGAACAAGCTAAATACCTTTCACAGTCCCTTTCCATGGGAGCTAATTTCCACATACTTTGACACGACCACCCTCCTCCAGAAGTTTCTCTCCCAACCAAACCTCCACAGAAATGATTTTGCAATCGTAGCCTTACTAGTTAGTTACCTATGCTTGAGGACTGCACAAAACTTAGCTTTAGGGAGGGGATGGAGTTTCTTCCGGGACTTGTTCTCTTGAGTCTTGATCATATTGAAGAGACAAAACATGATTATTTCCTATAAACATATAGTACAAAAAGAAAAACTTAGTGACGACTAACACCTCCCCAATATTTTGTGTTGCCAGATTAAATGAAAAAGGTCAGATCAGCACTAAATATTTCCAAATAGATTCTGAAGAAGGTCCAAGTCCTACTCCTAAGCTCAGGACTTCTGATTGGGTAACTGAACGGGGCTCCTAAGAAACTTGGTGAGCAACATCAGAAGCATGCGAAAGGCTTAACCTTACATCCTTGCTCAGCATTTCCAAGTAACCTAGGCTCGAGGAGGACCATGACTAACCGAATATCTGAAATTTCTAACACAGCACAAATGGTTTGAATAAAGCGCATTTCGAAGCACAATGGTTTGAACAAACATTCACACGCAACCACCTGGTCTACCCAAAATATAAGTTTGCGCATGAGCTCATGCCCTTGGGACTGGGTTCAGCAATAAACAAGAAAAAAACAAAGCCTTTCATTGTTTAATAATCAGCAAATAGACGAAATTTTTTAGGAGTGTTTCCGAACATTCAAGCACAAAGACTCCAGTCAATAGATCCTCATAAAGCTACTCTATACAGACAAGGCTAGATTTCAATTCTTATTCTTCAAGCTGGAAAACATATGTTTTGATTTTCCTTTCCTTTCCTTTCCACCCACACATAGGGCTGAATTGCTGATAAACTAACCAAGCTACTCGAAAATGAGTCGTCAAAAGCTTGGATCAGTTTGCTACATAAACAAACCAAGTTCGAACATTTTACTTAAGCTCGTTAAGCTTTCACACCAAACTCGAACAAACAAGCTACTACTCGTCTACTCGGCTCGTTCGGCTAATGATGCACAAAAAATCAAGCAACTCAATATCGGCTCATGTTTGTTGAGTTTGAACAAGGGTTTAAGGCTCATTAATTTTTCAAACAAAGCTTGAACAACTAATTGCTCGGCTTGCTTATCACCCCTACGGCCACACAAGAATCCTACACCAATATACGTATAGGGAGATATAGAGACAGAGCGAGAAGGACCTGTGATGGTGCCGTGAACAACGGTTCCGTTCTTGAGCTCAATCGACACGGTCTCGTTGTTCAACTTCATCAAAAACCTGCTTTCATAAAACAAGTCAATAACGGCTTTCGCATTGACCAACAAGTTACAGAAAAGTATTGCGAAAAGAAAAACAGGATCGACCTGACGAGCTTCATCGTTGGGAGCGAGGAAGAAGAAGGATGACGATTTATGCCTAGGGTTTTGTTGCACAAAGCAGAACGCCAAAGTCGCCGGTGAAGAACACAGGGTTTAGGGCACGGATGTTGTGTTCTGTTTGATAATCTGAGATTCTGAGAATGCAAAGATACGGCGTCGTACATGATGTGGCTTTATGAATATTCATGACTGGGCTTGGTGAGTCTTTCAGGGCCAATTGTAGATGCCATGTGGGCCTAGGCCTGCTTCTATCTGTTTTACTTACCTCCCTATCGTTTCATTTCATTTCCCAGAAGGTAAGCCCAACCCAACTATCTGGGCCTCGAAGTTGCTTACTACTGAATATTTTACTTAACAATTATATTTAGAGCATCTCTCTTTGAAAAACTCAACTTTTCTCCCACAAGTTTACCTTTATTAATCAAATGTTTGTTATCAAATATTGATCATTGGTCAAATTTTACAAGTATTTTTTGTGTAGTTGATTGTATGGGTTAGCTTATACACTATTTTTAGGACTATAAATTAGTGACCCTAAGATTTGAAATTTTTGGCTACAAAAGAAAATCAGTTTCCTGAATTTTTTTCGTGTAGCTAAAAAGAATGATCGGAGCTGCATGTTTTCAAAGCAATATTTTGCTCTTACCTTGTAAAAGAATTAAAAACTAGATAAACCAGTTAAACATTTAGTAATATCCGATTGATCTGTTTTTTGTACAATAAACATTTTTAAAAAAAAATATGAACGGCTCCGATCATTCGTGTGGAACGCAAAATGGGTCCAAATCACCTGATTTATATGATTTTTGTTCATAGAACTCTGTACCTATATATTTATCGAAGAGGAAAATGGAGTTATTATTGGAAACTATCGAAGTACCGTGTGATATTGCCATGTGGTACTCCTCGTAAATAAAAGATCACCACCATACAATGTGGCTCATTCCTTATCTCTCAAACACCCAACGAAAGTAAAATGATGCTTTTCATTATTGGATGATTTATTGCTACGTAAATGTCTGAAAGTGCCACATAGGCAATCCGGGAATGTTGAGTAATTACTTGAGAAAATGTGAGTGGCAAAAAGTAAAGAGTGTGTCATTAGAAGGGGAAATTGCACTTACACTCTTTGTACTTTGTTCGAGTTCAAAGACGCCTCAAACTTCATTTTAGGCACTTACACCATCGTACTTTCGATAAAGTGTAACTGTGGACGTCGTGAACGGAATAAGTGAAAAGACTTAAACGCCGTTTTAGTACCCTAAGCCTTACAATATTCGTGAACCCTTTCTCTCTCTACACAACACAGACTTTTCTGTATTTTTCTCTCGCTCCCTATCTCCATAATGAAATTTGGATCGATCATGATCATCTACTAAAGCTTTCATCAACATTGGAAGCACCTTCGGTTTGCACCATTGGAGAGCAAGAGATCCCACAAGTAGCAACAACATGCAACAAATACTACACTTAGGTTGTTTTTTTCTTTACATCTCTTGCTCTGTCTATCTCAACCTCTGTCCTTTCATCCCTCCCCCTCTCGCTATACGTAAAGGCCTATTACCCCCAATTTTGAGAAACCCTTGATTTTTTCTTAAAATGAAATCCTTTTGTAAAACTTTAGTTGTTTTCATAAATTAATCCCACTTTGTAAAATCTAATTCTTTTTATCCAATCGTGAAAGAAGTGCTATTGATTTTGAGTATTCGCGGGGTATATAAATCTTTATACATGGCTTAGATTTCATTGTGTATAAGTAATTTATAATTTCATAGAGAAAAATTGATCTGCTTAATTCGCTAGAGTGTTCTGCTCTAGTTCCATTGAATTACACATCAAACAACGTAAATTGAGTTCCTCTCTAAATTCTTTGGCCTTTTAATGGGGTATAAGCAATTGGATGGTTTCCTATTTTGCATTTTTGTGTTTATATTATCTGAATACATTGTTGATATTCCGTGAGTAAGGTTTCCTTTATTTTTATCCCTTTAATGGGTATTGCAGTTTAATACTCGTTATAACAAGTTTTTTTTTTTGGTGTTTAATACTTCATGTATATCCTAAAGATAATACTCATTTTTATTCTTTAGTGGTATATGATTGTTCCAAAAATATAGGTCCTTCGCATGAATTTCCTGCGGTGGTTTTTAGGTGGCATCAACCTATAAAATAGTTTATTGATCCCGTTTAATTTCGGGAATATGGATTATTTTCACACCACCAGCCAAGATGGCCAATAATGCGCCTATGTTGTTCTTTAAATAGAAGTAATTTCTCTCATAAGCCCATATTTATTTTTTGGAAAAACAGTATTGTGTGAGGGAAACAAGAGTGGGTTAATGATGTGGGTTTTGATGCTTTGTTTTAACAAAAGGGAGGTTCGTAAGCCTTGCAAATGGCTAGGTTATTTTAGGCACTGTAAAAGTCGTTTTGGAGGGAAAAATCCTGCCATTCTTTACCGTCCATCTTAGGCTTAGTTTTCCATTTGATAAAATGGAGATTTGCTAAAATCAAGCGAGTGATTTTAGCAAATGAAGTGGGGAAGAGATTTTATCTCCAATGAATCTGGACGCACACTTGTCCAGATTCATTGGAGATAAAATTTCTTCCCCACTTCATTTGCTAAAATCACCCACTTGATTTTAGCAAATCTCCATTTTATCAAATGGAAAATTAAGCCTTAATAGAATCCTTAACAGTTGCACTTTAGTCGAAAGTACAGGGGGTTATAAGTGCCTAAAAATGAAGTTCAGGGGGGCCTATGAAACTAAGGAAAAGTACAGGGTGTGAAAGTGAAAATTCTCCTAATTGGCGACTCCTCCACCTTTTATTTCCAGCTACCACCTCTGCTGCAGAACTCCACCACCACCGCCACTACCAAATGCAGAAACCAAAAGGTAGAGCCCCCCAAATTCCTCTCTCCTTTTCCATCGTCACATTGCTCCTCTTCAAACCCTAGATATTCCTTCGTAAGAATCTCTTTCAGGTTTATATCGCACCGATATATACATACGTACGTATATACCTCCTTGTTTGTTCATGATACTTGCCATTTGTCTCTACTTCTGTCTTTCTCGCGAACATTATTGAAACATTAATAAATAAAAATGTAAAACCATCCTGAAATTGTTCCACGTTGATTTATCCATGTTATCGATAGCAGGAGTGTTACTGTTGAACTCAAAAGTTGATTTTGATTTTTTATTATGGGAATAAAGTTGTTGTTCCATGAGCAATCACTTTGGGCATTTGTTGTTACGCGAATGTTTCCTCAGGCATAATATGAGTTTGCGTTTGTGTTTTCAGTTCACAGTTGTTCAGTCTTAGATTGTTGTTAAAAACTATGTTCTCGATTTGACAATTTTTTTTGTAGCTTGGGTTCTATTTACTTGTTTTTTTTTTTTTGCTGATATGTTGTCTGTTAACTTCTAAACTGTTGCTAGAATTTTGAGAAACCTGTGGTAAAGACAAGTAGATTACCATTCGTAGAGATGGTTTATGAATTTTGGAGCATTGAGCTCCATTTGGCTAAAGGCTGTTTCTACAACAAGCTTCTGCAACCCTAATTCGTTTCAGTTTAGAAATAAATTAGAATATTGAGTAGTGTAGATTTTGTTTTCTTCTCTGTTTTCACCAGGAAGAAGTTACTTAGCTGATCTGTGGTTAGATTAGAACTCTCCATGCCCAGAACAAACACAATCTTATGGCTATGACAGACCTAATAACATGGTAAAACCTAACTTGGATTTATGCCTGTTAGTTTCTCCTTCTCCCCAAATATGATGAGATATTCTCAGTTAGTAGGCCTCAAATGGTATACAACAAATTTACGTGGCCGACCCGAATTGATTGAGATTTGGGACTTAAGGTTTTGTTTGGTTTGGGCAGGCTCAAATGGTTAAGTTTCACTGCAGAAATCGAGGACTCGATTCATCTGCATGGTTCGAATTCTTTGAGCATCTTGCTTACATCAATCAATAGTCATCTGTTCTTTAATTGTAACTAGTTCTAAGAAAAATTCATCTGAATACATTCCTCTCCAGTTCATCATGTTACTTCTTAATGGTCTTAGTTATAATAAGAGTAGTGCTAATGCCAAAACTACTTTTGATTGTGCCAAAACTCAAGTGCATGAAATGCTTGTACTCATGTATAAAGTACAAACTCTTCATGCATCGGAGTTTTGGTACAATCAAAAACAGTTTTGGCATTATCACTACCCTATAATGACTATTTAGTTCCAAAAAGTTTCATAATTTAATTCCTTTGTATATACCGGCTGTTCTGGACCACATTCAAGCAGTTTTTGCAATGGATAATATGGAAGGACAATACAGCCACGAGAACCCTCTGCAGTTGATGTCATTTGCTTTTGGTGGGACTGCCAGTGATGCCTCTCATTCATACCACCATGATCCAAACTATAAGTACGCCATGGCAGCTGGTAGAAATCAGATTCGTCCTGTTTGTATCCCCCCATCTCAGTGGATACACTGCCAGGAAACATCTCCTGGTTCTGTCGAACATATTATGGAAAGGAGTGTCACCGAAATCTCAAGGGATATGTCATACCATAATGCAATAGTGCCATTTGGTTTTAAACATACTGAATCTTCTGTTGGCATGGATGTTGGGAAGGTAGAGTTGTACTTTTAGATATTATTGATCATATTTATGAAACTTTTTAAAGTAGTATTTGACTGAATAACTTTGGAATTTAATATTGAAGGTTGGAGGTAGTGCTGTTTTTCAAGAGGTAAAATACGCGAGGCCTCAAAATGAAGGATCAATGAAAAGCTTCACAGATGCTGAATATCAGCTCCATGCTCAGGTCAAGTTTCATAATTCTAATTTCTTTTTATTTTTTTCTTTTTCTTTTTTTATGACAAAGGAACTACCCCACAGAGGGGCCACTAAACTTAATTCTGATCTTCCTAGGCTTTAAGTAGAAATGGGTTTCCTCCTTATATTCCATGGCTCTATCTCTGAAAATAGAAAAGTTCTATGATGCTCTATTGACGTATTTTCCAATCCTTTGATGTTTCTTAGGGACGAGAATCATATGAACTTCATTCAAGAGCCTTAGTTGCACCAACATTCTTATCAAAACCTCTTAACCGTGCATCAAGACGAAGAGCCACTGTCTCTGGCGCTGGTCAAGTAAGCATACTCTTTTAACAAAGACTAGGTACACTGACAATGTACTCTACAAAAGGTTAAAAAACCTGGGTCCACTGCAATGCTTCTCTATTCTTTCTTCTAAATGATGGGATCCGCGTACTTTGAATACTGAGGAACAATGAGTTCATTAAGCTCTGACCCGGGGGCATCATTTGTTCTGTTTCCCTGACTAGCTAATTTTCCTTCAGGCTCGCAGAAAGAGGATTAGTGAGAGACTCCATGCCTTGCACGACCTGCTTCCGTACCATAAAGAGGTGATTAACGTGGGTGTGAGTGCATGTACGAAAGCATGCATCTGAAAATGTATCGTACTGATAAAATGTGTCATGAACTACCGACAAAAGCTATAGATTCAACAAGAAAATTTCATTTTTTTTGTCAACTGTTTAATTCGATTGAAGGAAACAAATTGTGTCTACTTATTCTTGACCCTTAATGTTAAGGGGCAAGGATAGCTGTATTTCTCCAAGAGCATTAACCCAATTATCTGGTGCAACTTAAATTGGCAAAAAATTATCTGCCCAATTAACATCATCCATTTCTTGCATATAGTGTCATGTGTCTAATAAAAAAAAATGACATTAAAACATTTGACAGAGACTTCATGTCACTGATCTGCCGAATAATGTGATTTGTTCTTGTGGTTTTACAGGGCAATAGAGCATCTCAACTTGATGATATCATTGACCATATCAAGTATTTACAGCTTCAAATCAAGGTATGCTTTCACTATAATGTGCTTGCTTTCAAGATATTATTCCAAATGCAGAGTCAAGTGATATAAAAAGATGGTTCCTCAATAGTTTCATCTACCGTGCATCAAGATTTTCTTCATTGCTCTCCCGGACATCCGGTTATCCCAAAAAGAAGGGAAAAAAAAAAAGATTTCCTTCATTGCAACACATTATATTGGTCATTAAATGAAGTTCATTTTGCAGGATTTAAGCCGAAGCAGATTGGGAGGTGAGCCAACCACTGATCCTTTTGTTTTCCTGGAGGTAACTCCTTACAAATGCAAACTCATATGATATTGTTCCGTGCAATCATTCCAAAAAAGTCTCTCTTTTTTCTTCATTTCTTCTTATATCTTATTATCTTTGTCTGATACTTTATATGATTCACAGGGATATGGCCATTACATTCTCCATGAACAGATGTTGAATGAACCTCTGGAAGAGATGATGGGTACGTTACTGGAGGTGAATCCATCGGCAGCATCCCGACTATTGGAGAGCAGGGGCCTGTTTTTAATGCCAACATATATGGTTGAAGGAATCCATCAAGCCATGTAAATACCCAAAATGCCAATCCATCAAACTTTAGATGTTAATTTTTCCAGCTTTCTACTGGAGAATTTCATCCGCCAAAAACATGTTAATTTTGACAGTAGCTATGATTTTTTCATGTCAAAGCTATTTTTGTCTTGGGGAGAGGAACTTATCCTGCAGGTAACCTTTTACTCCATTCTATATCAGGGCTTCGTCAAGCTATTTGTTTATATTGCATTACTGATCAGGGTTTACTGTTGTGTTCCCATCCTCAAATCTTTCTATAGATCAGTTTGTTCTGCAGGACTCCAAAATATGAAAATACGATCGAAATTGTGTATTTGTTTTTAAGTACTTTTGAGGCCAAGATGTTTACTTTTTACTGGCCAGGTAATTCTTGATTAAAAAAATTTGCCAAAATTTAGATGTGGAATACTCAACAGACTTCTTGACTAAAAAAATTTGCCAAAATTTAAATGTGGAATACTCAACAGACATTTCGCAGTGGGCTAATGCATAAATATCCGGGTTTTACTTCAAATGTCATAAGCATTCCATGCATACTTTCATGATGGTCACATCCACAATTTTTTATGTCAAAAGGGAAGGAAGAAGCAAGAGAGAGAACACTTTATGGGGTATTATTTTACAGTGATGAGTTGAACTCCGAACATATTATTCACTTCAAAATTTGGCCATTTCTCTGTGAAGTTACACGTAAACTAGACAGCTTGCAATAACAATGCCGAAGCTCTGTTGTGTACATAAAGCTAATAAGAGTATTTTTTTTTTTTTTTCCTTTCCTTTCCATACTGCTGCTCCATCGCAGTCTACAAACCTAAGAACTCAAATCTAAAAAAATCGAGGAATTAAAGAAGAAAAGAATTTACACGAATTATTGTTTCTCATGATGGTCTTCCAATGAGTCTATCTTGATAATGAGAGGCTTCTGAAGATCCACGGGTGGCTCAGCTACGATCGGAAGCCGTGGCGACCCTAAGATACCCTCTATGTCACCATTTTCTGCTAGTGCTTTATCCAACGAAGCCTTGGCAACTTTGGTGGTGAATACCATCAGAATCACTAGGTACAAAACAACAAAGAGGGAAGTAGTCAGTATATTTTTGCGAATAAATAAGCAAGAAAACACTTGAAATTATAGAACAAGGAGATTTCAGGGCACACTCCACTTACTATTGGGCCATTGGCAAATAATTGCATTAACAGGCGGTCCCAATGTGGTTTCAACATGATAGGTCACCATATTTGGTAACCTTGCTATTATTTTTTCAAAGGTTTCCATCTATTACCCTTCGGTGTTGTAAAAAAAGAACTACATTTGAATGTCCAACATCTCTCTCCATATATCTATATGTATGTCTATGACATGTGGATACATGTTTGTGTGGGTGTGTCAAAGCATGTGGACAATCTTTTACCCCATGCTGCCATGCAATATTTCGGTTCAAACCAGAAATCTCCATCCAAAATTCAGTCAAATTCTTGCAATGAGATCGAGCATAGTGGGGTAACATTCCATGAGAGGTTCACTAGTTATTTGAAAAGCAAGAAACGGACAAACTGCAATTTTGTATGATTAATGGCTTGAGGATAGTAAACTAAGCAGATGGGAATATTTTGTCCTGAGCTAAAGAAACTAGCTGGTCATTTTCATCTAGAAGATAATCATAATTCTGCAGCTCATTCGAGCAAATGTATGCAATGAAAAGCAAGTCAAGGGAACCCGGCCTAAATGTAGCTTACCTGATATCACAAAGCCTGCTGCCATAAGTGCCTGCAATAACAAGCAAAGTCAGGATAAAAGATGAAAACCAGTGCAGGTAAATTTACATGCTCAAGGATTACGTAAGTGTATTACAACGGACTATATTAACAAGTTGGTACAGTGTCATTTGTTCCTGCGTTCTGCCTTTTGACTCTGAGATCATACTACACCACCACCAACGGCTACAACAATAGACGGCATAGCACTTACCCAACGAGTTTTTGAAACCTCAGCCCATCCATGTGTTACGTCAGAAAGATCCTTCAAAGTCGTTCCAACGTATACGAAGGTAAATGTTATTGGCTGCAATAGGAACCAAAAGAGATTGTCATCATTTGAACCAATGAAAGTACAAGTGTTATTCATTAACTCACTCAAAGAAAATCTTCTCAATTTTCATTTATCTATTTTGACAAGTAATTCGCACAAAGTAAAGTTTTATAGACAATAACCAGACTTCGCTATTAAAGCCCAAAGCAACATGTCAGACTTATCATTATAAGTAGAACACGAGAAAGTAGAACACGAGAAAAGGACTTGGGGAAACTACTACGAGTAGATCATTTTGCTGAAAGGGGAATGTGGATGGAGAAAAAGACAACCGTCTCTAGTCTCACTGATTGCTTTAAAGTTCACATTAAACAGATATCTAGTTCCAAATTGGGAACTACAATGAAAAAGTTACTGAATGATTTAGAAAAGAAGAGTCACTGTACTCCAGTTTGACTCCTGTGTACAAGAAATCCAGAGTGACACATTTAGGAGCACAATTGTATCTTCTGCAATCCTTTAAAGAGGGCACCACAGATCCATAACTCATACAAACTATGATTAGATGAACAATGGCTGCAAATGTTTCCTTACTGTGAACCTTATTCAGTCAAAACATGAGATCTTAAGCTAGTATACCCCTCTGGTTTTTTTAATCCATTTTTCCTTAGACATTACTGCTCCCATATTATAGCAGTGAACTCTTAAGCATTTGAATTGCTAGGAAAGATAGAAGCAACTATATAAGCATCACAGATGTACTCATGATCGAAAGGAAAATGTAACAAGGGGCTAGTTCTAAAATAAAAAAATTGGACAAGAGTCATGACATAAGCAAATAAGCTCACATTCAACATTCCAAACTTCTAAGTATTTCATAACTTGGTCATTCACACGTTAACATAGTCAATTGTGATCTATAACCAATAATAAGATGAAAAATGAAGGATACCAAAAAGGAAATCATACCATCATCCCCACCCAAGAAGCCAGCATGTACTCCCCTAGGTGAACAGGAGTCACAGACAGAAGATAATTCAACATGTTAAAAGGAAGTAACGGAACAAGCCGAAGCAGGAAAACAATCTGCGGTATAAGCAGAAAGAATGAATTAGAAATCCTGAAAAAAAAAAAAAAATAGACCAAAGGGAAAGTAAATACCAACAGATATCCAGTTAGTAACAGATGATACGAGCACTGGGTTCCAAAGTCGGGAACATGAAAGGAAGATTATAAAACTAGGCGTATGCTACGGAAGATTAAGTTACACTAACTAATGCTTGTACCTTGACAAAAACCTTGCTAGGAAGAGAAACCTATTTCCGTTGGGTCAGTTGTCTAGTATGGAAGTCATGAAGATTTTCATAATCGTACCTTGGGCAGTTGTACCAAATCTAGACGAATTCAACTCTCAGTAAACCAAATGACTATAAAAAATGTAACTTATCATTCCCTTGACATATTGCACAAGAATATCCATTAAGAACAAGTAAGGATTTTGATAAGTTTTGGGATTTAAAAAGACATGTTCACAGATACATGCAAGCTCAAATGGAAATGGAGTCAACCTTAAAGCCAGATCTCTGAATTGCAATAGCAACAGCTTGAAACTTCGGATACTTCTTTAACTTCGAAATAACATAGGATCTTCCGATCTGCAAAGAAGTAACAAAACGATCAAGGTGAAAACACATACAAAGTTTTTCATCCAGAAGCAAAGGCAAACAAAAAATGAGATTTGTTGAAACATTCAAATACCAGAGTAAATTATATTGGTCAACATCTGAAAATATTCTTGACCAACAAATCAGGCATTCCCTCCATAACAGTATGCATGGATATGTGATTATTTATCTAATGAGAGGTTTAACCATTCAAGAGACTTACCGTCCTGCCCAGAAGAAAGGCAGCTGTTGCACCTAGGGTAGCACCAATGGAATCAGCGACAAATCCTACAGGCAACCCAAAAAGATAACCACCTCCAAGCTGCAATTAAAAAGTACAAGAACCTTGTAAGATGAAATCCCAATTGAATACCGTACAATGAATTGTCAACTTTCAAAATCACTTGAAAAAGTTAAGCTATCCTTAAGAACATCAACAACTAGAAAACCAATGCCTACCGTGAGTACTGAGGCTGGAACCGCGAGAACAGTAAGAGGAATATATGCAACAGCCCTGCAAAATCCCAAAGTGACGAAAAAATGTAAAGTTGAAAGACGGAGAAAACAGGATAATCCTTGAACTTCAAAAAATCTGGAGAGACAGGTCTAGGCGCAACATTACAATCATAGAAGGTCACAACTTGTGTTTAGTTAGGGAGCATGGCTTATATTTTGTCTCACATATGAGAACAAATTTTATCATGTCATGAACACTTCTGTATAGACACTTGACCTAACAAATTTCGCGGATTTTACTAACTAATCTCAACGTCCCCCAAAAGGAAGGGAAAGGGTTTGATAATGCTTGCACTTAGGGTGATAAGAAAAATAATGTTTGTGCTCAGCACTCATCTGGTGTCACATTGTGTCAGAATCAGTGTTCTAAAAGAAGGTCTAGAAGGCCAAGTACTCGCCGCCTAGGCGCTAGAAGGACCCTCGCTGACTAGCCCGACTACACTAATTATCCCGACTATCCCGACTAATTGCCCGACTAGGAACCGAGTACTCAGCTCCGGAAGCTAAAAGGTGCCCGGCCGCCTTGGGAGTGCCTAGCGAGTTTTAGAACCTTGGTCAGAATTACATCGTCAATGGAGCATCATTATATTTGTTCAGCTTCAAAAATTTTACCATGGCAATGTCTCTAAAGTTTCAATATGTTTGGGACTGCAGTAGAGTTTCTCTACTGCACTTAAACGCTAATCTTGGTATGCCTTATTCTCTTGGTTTCGTTCACATTTCCACATATAAGAGCATTGCCATATTAGCAGTCACAACTTAAACAGTCCATACCATTCTATAAAATAAGTTAATAGGATGGCTGTTCTTTTTCTTTTGTTTGTGTATTATTTTCCAACTTTGTACAACAGTTAGAGGATGGAAAATTGCTGAGAACTGAGAAGTGAAAGAAAAAATATTTTGGTGCAAATCTAGGATCTTACAGTGCAAGTGGACCCCAAGGTCCAAGATCATGCTTAACCCATAACAAGAAATCTTTCAAAATCTGCAGGGGGAAAACAAACAAAAGGCAAGGATAGGTTGTGAATTATATGGAATTGAAACAAGAGAAGCTATATGATACAGACTAAAATATTGCATTGTAAACAATGAAGAAGAATGAAACTGCTACCCTGTTATTTGCACCATGTGCAAAGTACAAATTGAAACCAAAACACCAAATCACTCACTCCCCCACCACAAATTCAAGGTCAGTGTCTCATTTTAAGTAATGGGTAATTTACAATTCAGAGATTTCTCCATGAAGCTCATGCTCTACATGCATTCCTTCCGTCAAATAGAGTCTTTCATTAGCAGAATTGTATCAAAAGCTCACTGGTAGTACAATGACAAGTCTCCTAGACTATTGGATCACAGGGTTATGGAATTTCACCAGTAATCTTAGGAGGAGCCAATGGCTGACTTGAGTGGCTTGAAAGCCAAAGAGAGAGGCTTATAACATTTCATTGCGAGTGAGACTCAGTTTGTCACTAATGTAGTTTGTTTACCTAAATTTTTTTTTAATCTTTTTTTCACTCATTCATCTACCCTTTTCCAAGCCCTGCATTAATTTTTTTCCCATCCTAATTGCAAAAGCATTTTCCTAATCATCACTTTCCTAATTCTTCTACATTTCCAAGGCTGTTTGCAACTATTTCTGTAACTAAACGACAAGGTTCCATTTACCTTATTGACAAGAAGAACAACAATTCAACACTAACATAACAATTAGCGAAATGATTGAAAACTTTTCTCATACCAAAACCAACATTTCAGATCAAGAATCATTCGAAACAGCAGTGATCTCAAGAAAACAAAGAAACTCATTCATCAAATATACCTATTAATATCGATCAATAATAGGTATTACAATATATGTCTCCATATATACAATTAACTACACATCTATTATCAATCATAATAACTACCATAAAAGGAACACCCCTTGGTGTTATAGTGAGTTTCACATTCTTATTTCCTAAACTACCTTTTTAACTGCCTAAAATAACCAGCCAAAAAAAAAAACCCAGCTTTCTTCTCCCCTCCTTTCTACTTTCACAAATCTTTGAATTGATCTCTAATGAAATCTGATTCCTATTTTGCATAATACAATTCGCACACGCATCGGGCGTCTAAGTATATAATGGAGAGAGAGAGAGAGAGAGAGAGAGAGAGAGAGAGAGAGAGAGAGAGAGAGAGATGGACCTTTTCAACGGGAAGAGTAATGAAAGCGAAGGCAATGGCGGCAAGGAGGAGGAGAAAGAGACCGGCCCTGAACGCGGAGGACCACGTCAGCGGCACCACCGCCATAGAGGATAAAATCCGGCGTCGCCAAGGGCGTGAATCTTCGTCGTCGTTTTTAGAGATCTCAACCCTCATCGACGATCTTGCCCTCAACCCTCCACTCACCGCGTTTGCCAGATTTAGGTTCCCCAGATTTTCAGCCCAATCTATACATATAACCAACTATACTACCCCTAATCTAATTTAAGCAAATCCAGATTTAGATTTCGCCTAACCGAATTCAACTCCAATCACTACTACTCCAACTATTTAGTGCGTATATACAGAATCTACAGATATGGAAAGTGTAAAAGGTTGTATTCAGCGCCTGATTTCAGAAGAAAGTTTCCCAGATTCATGGGTTCAACTCTCCATCGTGGATCTCTTCGACTTCACTGCTCTCTGCTTCCCCTCTCTCTCTCTCTCTCTCTAAACGTCGACTCTCGTTTATATAGTCTTCCTTTTTTTTTCGCTCTTTCTTCTTCCCTCCCCGCCCCCGGTCCTACCGGTCAGCCGCACTGCTGGGATGGGAAAAAAAATATCGGAAAACCTATGGGTACAGACCCGGTACAGAAAACGTACAGAGGTGTTCGGGGATCCACTTGTGGGTCTCACACGGATGATCCAAACCGTTCATTCATCTTAGAATCATTTTTTGAGGGGCCCCATGAAAAATCAGCTCGATTCGACGTTCGTAACTGGTTGATCCAAAATCCTCCCGTTTCATTCAAAACAATTTGCATGAAACAAAGGGAATTTGGATCAACTAGTTACAAACGTCGAATCGATCTAATTTCTTGAGGGGCCCCTCGTAAAATGATTCTAAGATGAATGAACGGTTCGGATTTTCCGTGCGGGACCCACAAGTGGGTCCCCAAACAACTCTGTACATTTTCTGTGCGTTCTGCTTCTGTATGCCTAGCACGGTTCAAAAATAATTCAATGACCTGGGACACCGACATTTCGTGCCCCGCTAATGCTAAAAGGTACCGATAGTTTAGCATCGATGGTGCATAGATTATTGTGTGGGACTCATTTTCGGGTCTACACAAATGAAACCGTTCATTATTTTACAAATATTTTTAGAATAGGCTCGTAAAAAATTAGCTCACGCCTTGTTCTCCAATGAATTTTATCAAAAATTTTGATAAAATCAACCCTTTTATTTTATCCATAGGTGAATTTTTCATTTAGAACATAGGATCTTGAATTCATCATGAAAAATTTATACATTGGATCAAATACTTACCATTTGATCTAATTTTTCACAAAGCCACTTAAATATGTTTTTTAAAATCAATAAACGGTATGGATCAGTTGTGCAGGACCTGGCTGGGCCTCGCATTACAATCTATGCACCATCGGTGCATCTTGGTCGGTACCCATAGCAGCTCGGACACCTCATGCCCATCCCTAAAGGAACTTGTGCCTTAGAGCATCTCCAACCTTTGCTTCAAATGTGGGATATCAAATGTTTTAAAGGTTTAGAGCGTCTCCAATAGCATGCTATATGCATGGCTATATCTATATTATAGGATGGAGCTCTAAATTCTCTTCTCCAAAGGTAAGGTAAAAACATGCTATATATATGTTGTGGGTATAGCATATGATATAGTTATAATTTAGCATGTCTCATTGTGTTTATCTCTCTCATTTTGGGACCTACAAAATAGCATTTCATGATGACATTTTTAAAAAAAATTAAAAAAAACAAACAGTATTTGCACCATTGGAGCAACGGTGCCAGATTTATAGCAATTTGACATTATTCATCTCTACTGACCGAGACACATTCTTATGTGGCAATTTAACATGTTAAATTTGACATCTATGAAATACCCACTCCAACCAATATGCCAGAATTTTTATTTAGATATGTTTTTACACTTGTTTCTTGAGGGGCGGAGAAGGGTATTGCAATATCACGTGGTAGTGCCTGAATACCACCAAATAATTACTTGTTGGGATTGCTGATTTGGTACAGGGGCAAGAAGAGAACCAAGAAGAATTCGTTATTTTTCTTTGTTTTCTTTTCTTTTTTTAGACCCAAACAGAGAAAAGTGATTAGAATTTCTTCCGAACTTAGTTTTTCTTCCTTTATGAGAGTTCCGATCCGAATATAACGTTAAGTCAACTATAGGATCTACTATTTAATAAACTTAACCCTATTTTATTGCCATGTAGTATGTACACAGAGAACTGAGGGACTCTGCTGAGCCCAACGCTCGGCAGGCCTTGCCGAGCATATTTTGACCGTCTAAATGTATTTTGGATGGTTGAAAGCAGAGCCCTGGGTTCGTACACCAATTGACAAATAAAATGGAATTGCTCCAATAAATATCACCACTCATTTTTATGAAAATAATTTGGAAAAACTTTTCAGAAGAACAGTTTGATAAAATCATGCTGCCGC
Source organism: Vaccinium darrowii (assembly GCA_020921065.1). Classification (NCBI taxonomy): domain Eukaryota; kingdom Viridiplantae; phylum Streptophyta; class Magnoliopsida; order Ericales; family Ericaceae; genus Vaccinium; species Vaccinium darrowii. The sequence goes on from CM037162.1 coordinate 38,826,635, forward strand.
AATTATCTTAAAAATGAGGTTCTGTTCAAAGATGATGTGCATTGACATAAGAATCAAAGGGTCCAATCGAGGATTGAAATAGAGCTTATTTTGAAGGGCAATTTTGTTCTCCCTTATTGAGGGTGACTACCTATATTTTGTGAGACATGTTGTGGGTTTTGTTTCGGTAATTAAAGTTGTTTATTTTGAATGAATTAATTTGGTAGGATACCATGAAAAAATTTAGTTCGATTGGATCTCGGTAAGTACTTAAACAATCCAAATTTGCTCCATATTGCTCGATACCCAATACTTAAATTTATCGATCAAGTACTTATCAATCTTCGATTGAACTGAATTTTTACATGATCGCCGAACAAATCAACTTATATAAAATAAAGAATGTCGATTATTAAATCAAGACACGCAACTAGAAAGCACAAAAATATAGAAGTTGTTACACTTGCCATCGAGGGTCGTTGAGAGGAAGACAAAGCACGATATCGATATGATCAAATATCAATAACAGTGAATTAGATCCTTCTTCTTCTTACTTTTTTCCCTTCTAACTTTTGTAATTATGATTGTGGGTTTTGTTTGGACAATTGTATTTCCTGGTATCAATTACTTATTTGCTACCCAGGCTGTTGGGTCGTTGACAAAATAATTTTCCTACTTGTATGAAGTCATCATATGTAATGGTTTCAAATGCAATGACTGCTGCACTAACAATGGAACCAGGTCATGAGAATATGAGATGGCTGCTAGAAAAATCCTGGACTTCAAAGATTTTAGGGGGTGTTTGGAAGCCTTATTTTCAGTTTTTCATTTTTAATTTTTTGGTTTTTTAGATTATGGTTAGAATGTGTTTTGAATTTAGTAAGAGTGCTTGAGAGAAATGTGCAGAATGCATTTTGCAACAGGGTTTGTGTTTGGGAGATACGTATAGAATACAATTGTGGGTCTTTGTTAATGAAAATGAGACAAATGAAAAATGAGAAGTTAAAAAGCTCCTCAACCCCTCTTTTTCTCTCCTCCTCTCTAACTCTTAAAATTGAAAACTCATTGTCCTACAATATGTTTTTCAATTAGGCTGCCAAACACCCATAAGTTGAAAATGGGAAAATTAAAGCCAAAAATTGGCTGCCAAACACTCCCTTAATTTAGTTAATTTTATATGTTTTGTTAACCCAATCGAAAGATAGAAGTGCTCTTATCCAGATCCGGGGACTTAGTGCAGGAGTGCACTACAGCATCTCAGGCGTCCTATAGTGTTTTCAATGGTTAGATTTTGCTAAAAAAAACTCTTTCCCGAAAGATTCTTTTTAACATCCGGACCATTGATTGATGAGTGGACGGCTGAAATGCTGCACTACAGAATCCCCGAATCCCTCTTATCCCATAAGCTACTTTTAGACATGACTTTATACAGGTGTTTTTGCTTTGTGAAGTACTCCCATAACTTACTTTAAAAGGAACCCTGTTAATGACCGGTGAGATTAATCAATGTACGCGTAAGCTAGCTCGGACACCTATTTATAAAAATAAAGTATCACAATTATATAGATTAGGCAGCAATATTCATGTCAAAATCTAAGTAGAAGTCTTTGCAGGTTGCACGTTTTCAGTACAGAAACTAGATAACCACACTTCAATCTTTCATTTCTTTGAATCAGCCACACAAATTTTCCATCATCACTGGTGGTGTTCTAAATCTTTAATAAGAAGAAACTAATTCAGACCATGGAAACTCAAATTACTCGGGATTTTTAGACGCAAGAGAGAGGGAAAAAAAAAAAAAAAAGCAGCAATTTTTAAACCCCCTCTAGCTCTCCACACTGGTAAGTGACGCGGCACGATTCGCTAACCACAACAGTGTAGTTATGCGCCAGCCTTAAAAAGACATTGGGCAGGCGAATCAGCAAGGGGCAGACACACTCCACATCAACCACATTCAGCCACCGGCAACATTCCTGTTCTCCGGGCGAATTCTCGTCCTCCTGCTCCTCGTGCCTACGTCTATATCCGTGTCCGTGTATAGTTTCATCAGGCGGGGAAGGCGGCGAGGGTGGAGTAGGGGATGTTTCCACGAGGGATTCCTGAGGAGAATTAAAGCTTAATGGTCGCACTTTTACGCGGGCACAAGCGTGATTCACTAGTGCAAATTGTGACATACAGAGGGGGGTAGGAGGAGGCAGAGAGCGTGGTATTGCCGGCACAATAAATGAATGGCACTTTTTGGAAGCAAGTACCACAAAAACCATGAAGAATGCTGATTTTAGCAATTTGACTCTATCCATAACTCTTTTTGCTAGTGTGCAGCAAGATTAGGGTTTGGGGTAATTGAGAGTAATCCTTGGCTTCTCTTTATATACTGTAGGTTTAGCTGAAGGGGGAAAAGAGAGAGAGCATGAAACTTAGGAGTCTGGTGTGTTAGATGAGATAAAGGTGTAGTTTAGGTTCTGAATAGTTAGGATTCATTCATACTGTGTGACAAGGGCTTGTTTGGCATGAAATATTAGTCAAAGAAAAATAGAAGGCTTTTTGGTACAAAGAAACTCAAAATATAGATAAGCAGAAAAAGTGTGGGATTGAAGTGCAAATTGTCAACAGAATGCCATAAAGTTGAAAGCATTTTCAATACTTTTATTGTCTTCAAATTGGAGAAAATGTTCTCTCTAAACTATACTCCATTTAGATTCTCCAAAATGGAGAAACACCATTTTATCCTCTAAATTTGGAGAACATTACATTTTTATACAAGCAAAATAGAGATTTAGAAAAAAAAAAAAAAAATTGCCTATTTTACCCTTTTTAGCTTCTTCATTTTCTTTTCTTCTAAATTTTTTCCTTCAGTTTTTCCAACCTCTCTATAACTCCTCCACAGATCAATTATCCAAACACAGAACACAAAGGAAGTGGCGGCACAATATAACGTTCAACAGACGCTATTACTTACCATTTTCGGATACACAATGACCCCCGACCACCAGAAATTTCAATAGAACAAGAAAAGAATAATATTAAGCTCAAAAAATCATTCTGTCGGTGCAAGTAGAACACAGCTGGGAACCTGAAGTAAACTTTCCCAGACAAATCCAGAGTGCAGAAAAATGGAAACCAGTAACATTACTACCAACAACAATAAAATCACAAAGGGGCAAACTTCAGATAATCAACAAAATAGAAGGCAACTCTCTCTTTGTACAACCATACTTATGTTCTTCATTTTTTGATTTATCACACATCAAAACCAGAAATGCATCCCTCAGACTTCTCCCAATGCTTTCTTTATGTCTCCCTGCAATCGGGACAAGAACCAAATACTCAGAATGAAAATGGGAGAGAGGCAGATAAACATACAGGGGGGGGGGGGGGGGGGGTGTAGGGAGATAGACCTCCATTGATAATGGAGCAGTTGCAGTGCCATAACGGGCAATGACTTTGCCTTCCCTGTCAACTAAAAACTTGGTGAAGTTCCATTTGATCCTTGACCCCAAAAATCCACGTTTACTGGCTTTGAGGAATTTGTACACAGGGGCTGTATTTGGCCCATTACAGCGTATCTGCACAACGAAAGATGATCAACATATTATTCACTAAAGCGTATTTGGGACAATCTCAAGTTGCACAACATACGACAATAGAATAATCTTTCTAAGCAATATTTGAGTAATTTTATTTAATCTCTACAAACTCAAAGCACAATAGGAAAGCCGGAAAAGGGTGATCATCTGGAATAATATTTACAGACAGATTGGGAGAGTAGTTCGATATCAACTTTCGGCACACCATTCAATTATTAAACATGCAAATAGAATGAAACTCTGTTCCAGGCACTATGTATTGTAAAGCAATCAATGTGATCTCATCTGCTTGAACGCAAGGGGAAACTAGCAAAGCACTTGGACATTTTGCTTCACATTTGAGAGAAATATCTAGTAAGCATAAGTTGGAGAAGTTTATGTTGCAGTATTCTGACATCGAAGCAAACCCAAGTATTAGTTCTTCAAAGGAATGCTAAAGCTACCTCGGTCTCTAGCAATTCAAACACCCCAGTGCATGGTGGATTGGTGCCCCTTCGAGCTTAGGAGCGTCCATTACAGTGGTGTATGTGACAGGATCATGCTTCTTTTGGATAAACCCCGGAAGGCAGATGCTTCAGAAAACGTATCCTGTGAACCACATTATAGCACAGCTGGGGAACAGCTGCCACGAAATGCCATTTACCGGACTACCTTTTCATATACTTAGTCCATAAAAGGGGGACAAGGAGATGGGATGCAATCACGAAATGCCACCAGTAAATCAAGACTGAAGAGTACCTGTAATGGGCTGAATAAACCGAGGTCCAAACTGAACCCAGAGGCCCAACAGCTCAGAAGGCCAAACGGACTAGATTGTATGGCCGGATCAAGCGGTTCCAGCCGAAATGATGCATCTTGGACTGCAATCCCAGTGTAACGACTAACCGGCCGCATCCAAACCGATTTGACCTAGTCATATGAACCGGGAGATCCGAAATAACTCACTTAAATTACGGGAGGCAGTTCGGACACGTGCATGTAACCGTCTTATCCAGTGCCGCAGTGCGTCACAACTCTCGTCACCCGGAGAGCTTACCGGTGTGTGCCGAACAACTTGGAGAGCAAGTCAGGAAAGTCTATATAAGTACAGTGATAAACTCTAAGAGGTACACAACTCTCCTCTCAAATACTCCGTACTTTCCTCTCTCAAGCAACTCTCACTTAACTGTCGGAGTGCCTTCCCGGTCACCTTCCGGCCGGGTTAGGCGCTAACAACGGGTGCTGCTTGTGCAGGAGGGTATTGAGTTCACCCTTCCACCAAGAGGTTCAGTTAGGCGAGGCTCTCAGGACGACAGTCACCACAATATCCATCCAAAATACAGAGCTTAACTGCTTAAGTGTAACCACAGTATATAAGCAAGACTAACTACTGAACAAAAGGCTAGTTTTCCTCGGACACCTCAGTGATTTAACAAGGGCATTGTAATTTAAGCAATTCCATGTTCAAAACAGTAAATGTATTTTCCTCGAGATACTTACAAACCACCATTCAATATTGCTGCAGTGCATCATTGACTACAAATTTACTTCAAAACACAGCACGAAGGCCAGCTAACCCTTCAAAATAAAATGGAATGATATTTCTTTTTCAATAAACTGATGCTAGTATACCATGCCCAAGCATAGGTGATAAGTGGCATAGTGAGGAAAACAGCCTAAGCACCTAAAATGACATTGGGAGTAAAAGGATGAACTACACACTCACATGCAGAGAGCATGTACTCGTTTCCAAACCACCCATACAACAGAAGACTTCAAAACTCAACCACTTTTTTCTTTTCAGTTACTTATTTCTTGACCTCAAGTTGTAGTGGAGATCTGGATCTGCATAGAGGGTCAATTGTAAAGCTTGAACAATGCATATGAGGTTCTCAAGAATGTTCACCACAGTAAAAGTCTGAGACTCAATTAAAAACTATGGGCCTGTTAAGTATTGTGGTTATGGAGGGCAAGGGAAAATGCTATGGGAAGCTACTGATTCTTATCCAGTGCCGCAGTGCGTCACAACTCTCGTCACCCGGAGAGCTTACCGGTGTGTGCCGAACAACTTGGAGAGCAAGTCAGGAAAGTCTATATAAGTACAGTGATAAACTCTAAGAGGTACACAACTCTCCTCTCAAATACTCCGTACTTTCCTCTCTCAAGCAACTCTCACTTAACTGTCGGAGTGCCTTCCCGGTCACCTTCCGGCCGGGTTAGGCGCTAACAACGGGTGCTGCTTGTGCAGGAGGGTATTGAGTTCACCCTTCCACCAAGAGGTTCAGTTAGGCGAGGCTCTCAGGACGACAGTCACCACAATATCCATCCAAAATACAGAGCTTAACTGCTTAAGTGTAACCACAGTATATAAGCAAGACTAACTACTGAACAAAAGGCTAGTTTTCCTCGGACACCTCAGTGATTTAACAAGGGCATTGTAATTTAAGCAATTCCATGTTCAAAACAGTAAATGTATTTTCCTCGAGATACTTACAAACCACCATTCAATATTGCTGCAGTGCATCATTGACTACAAATTTACTTCAAAACACAGCACGAAGGCCAGCTAACCCTTCAAAATAAAATGGAATGATATTTCTTTTTCAATAAACTGATGCTAGTATACCATGCCCAAGCATAGGTGATAAGTGGCATAGTGAGGAAAACAGCCTAAGCACCTAAAATGACATTGGGAGTAAAAGGATGAACTACACACTCACATGCAGAGAGCATGTACTCGTTTCCAAACCACCCATACAACAGAAGACTTCAAAACTCAACCACTTTTTTCTTTTCAGTTACTTATTTCTTGACCTCAAGTTGTAGTGGAGATCTGGATCTGCATAGAGGGTCAATTGTAAAGCTTGAACAATGCATATGAGGTTCTCAAGAATGTTCACCACAGTAAAAGTCTGAGACTCAATTAAAAACTATGGGCCTGTTAAGTATTGTGGTTATGGAGGGCAAGGGAAAATGCTATGGGAAGCTACTGATTCTTACATCTACTAGAATCTATCACACAGGTTTACCTTTTGGAAAATTGGGTATTCTGCCTTGAATCTTGTACATGCGAAATCTTGTGCCTCCACACTTGTACCAGGCTCTTGACGCAAGAACTGATTACATGGAAAGCCCAAGATTTCCAATCCTGAAACCAACAAATCATCTCGTTACCTTTGCTTATGCAAGCAACTATGCATATTCACTAATTGAAACAAAATGGAACCTGGAAGACATACTTCTTTTAATTCAACATCCTCTACAAGACACATAGGAAATGCATAGAAATCGTAGATTTCATTGAAAAATAATATTATGGTAGTATGCAGAAGCAAAAGTGAAAGTTAAAACTTTGTGTGGGTATATAATTGTTTACTCAAAAAGTCACAACAAAACAAGTCGAATATTCGGGCTATCAGGATAAAATTAGCCAGGTAATTATGTACTTTATCATGAGAAAAGCAAAATCAAACCAACCCCCTCAACTGGTCGAAAGAACCCTTACCTTTATCCTTATACCTGTTGTAAAGTTCAGTCAACTGGGTATAGTTGGTATCCGTAAACCCACTGTTTCAACCCCAACATGCACAAATAAAATGGGTAACAAAAATTAGAGACGAAACCCGCCACCAATTTGACAAAATAATCCAAGATGATTACAAGAATGAAACAAAATGAAAAAAAGGAGAAAAGGGACCAAACCATTTGGAAGCAACATTGACAACAAGAAGAACCTTCCCTTTGTAGACACTTAGATCCACGTCCTTGCCTCTGCTATCCTGCAAAATCATAAACAATGATCTTCAAATCGGTGAATCTTTATACAAACCCATATGCACAAACACATACCTAATTTACCCAAAACAGAAAAAAATACACATACACAACGTAAGGAGCAAGAAAGATGAAGAGGGTTTTGTTTGATATAACCTTGACTGTGAATTCGTGGATGGATTTTTGTGGGACGGATTCAGAAGCACCCATCCCAAAGCAGGTGACCATCAACGCAGGAAAATAACTGAATTGTAGGACCGGAGATGAATTTATTATGGAACTGAGGTAATGGAGGGAGAGATGATTGGAGGTTTTCTAGAAGAAGAAGAAATGGTTATTGGGTTTCATTAATTAAAGAATAATTGCCGAACGCATCATCTGAGGGTGCCGTGCACAGCACGACGGTGCACAACACCTTCCCCAAGTAATTGAGGTGGGTCCTGCTGGTGACCACCCAATAGGTGGTCCGAAAGTCTAGTAAAATATTTTTTTCCTTCCTGGGTCAGAGGACTCTGCAAACAGATTGTTCAGAGTGATGTGATTTTTTTTTTTTTTGAACTGTTAAAAAAGGGTGCTCTTGTGGGGATTTCACTGCACCCTGAGGCTCTGGCCCCGGGGTCACCGGTTGACAGAGGCTCTGGTCCCGGGGTCACCGGTTGACAGCCAGATTTAACCCAACCCATAGGAAAGGACCCACCACCAGGGCACCAGTGGAGTGCATCACACCCCCCAGCAGAGCCCAGAACGTTTCTTTAACTCTTTCAGGAGTCGAATCTGGGACAAAACTGCGACAAGTTGATGCCTCCACCACTGGGCCACCATCCTTGGTGGTAGAGTGATGTGATTGGTGTCCTCTATTTTGTTGAATGATAGTGTTAACCTCCAACTTGCATTTCCTACATTTGAAACGGAAGAATTTGGACAAAAAAAAAAAGAAATGGAAGAAAAGTCATGCAAAGGACGGAAAATGATATGCGTACACCATTTGTCCACTCCAAATACACACCACCCTGATGTGACAAATGAGGACAAGCCTATTTTTTGGGTGAGCCCCACATTAAGTTTCTCCTCATTTGCCACATTGTGGTGGTGTGTATTTGAGATGCACAAGTGATGTATATGTACCCATAGCATTATTCTGCATAGGACATCAAATTAAAGTTAAAAAGTTAAATGGATCCAATAAAAACATCCCACACAAGCAAGATACAGGATAAAACTTTGGTAATTCATCATTTCTTCCCCAACGCCAAGTCTACATACCAAATATGTACGCTCGCCGTCCAATTGAGCTGGATTTTTGTGGGGTCATTTAAAAATTAAAATTATTGTACAATTCAGAAAATTTGTACAGGACCCAAAAAAGGCCTCGACGTGCCAGTGTACATTTTCTGTACCCCATTTTTTCGGTACTTTAGCATTTTTCGAAAAAATAGTTAGGTAAAAGAGTGGAATAGGGAAACTCTCAAAAGTCTGTATGCACATACGTTTTTGACTTGAAATAATTTGATCCGAATAGTTCATTTTTCTTAAAATAATTTTTACTATTTTTCGTTAAAAAAATTAGCTTAATCGAATATCTGTAAATGTTTTTTTTTTTTTCCAAAATTTCTAAGGCAAAACACGTGTTGATATTTGATTGAGTTTATCTTTTACAGAAACCCATAAAAAATGTTTGTAGAAAAATACAGTACAATAGATGTTTTGAAAATTCTTTGCAAAACTTGGAGTTGGCCCAAACATCTATGCTACTCCCTCCGTCCCATTTTCTGAGGGGTTTGACATTAAACGTATTCGCAACTGATGCGCACAACAAACTTGAAAAAATGTAGACATAGCGTAATGTTACCCTTTATTCTTTGGAGGATGTGAAAAAGAAATGCCAATTATAACTAATGCTAAAAGTCAGAGGAGGTTAATTTGGGTAACTTACCCCACAACTCAAATCAATTATCAACATCTGACATTGGCACAGCAAATCAGTGATACGTACAGTCACAATGGCGAGTGAAATACACTGCAGGCAACCCATTGGGTGATTTCTTAGGTAATAACCAAGAAAATGTCAAAATGATGAGTTTGTACCGACAACTAAAATTTGGGTTTTTTCTTAGCGCTATTCAATCTAATTTTAAGTTTCAACCTCAAATTAAGTCCTCTGGCAAAAAAACTTAATTCGGTTTTTTAATTTTTTCGTTTTGTACTTATTCAAATTAATTTTTTTTTTTTGCATTTGCTAGTTTTACGTCAAGATTTTGTAGTTTCTGGATTTATCTCGACGAGACGAATCTAACAAGTATAAATTTATGGTCAAACCAAATATTTTTTTGAATAAAGCCGAAAATACTTGGATTATTGGAGTAATTTTGGTTTTATTAAAAAAATTTTGAGTTTTGACCATAATTTTATACTTGTTAGATTCGTCTCGTCAAGATAAATCCAGAAACTTCAAAATCTTGACGCAAAACTAACAAATACAAAAAAAAATAAATTGAATAAGGACAAAACGAAAAAACCAAAAAACCGTTTGGGTTTTTTTTCCAAATCACCCCTAAATTAACCATATCTTCGTTTGACTTGCCATTTGGTTGGGTTTCAAGTGTCCAAAATTTTGGATTCAATAGCATTTGGGTCTAAAAATGGAAAATAAATGATAATGTCAAAATCGTTTTTGTTAGTACCCAAATTTTAGTGTCCGTAAAATTTTGGCACTGTCAAATAAACACTAGAATTTTGCACTAATAAAAACAGTTTTGACATTAAAATGCTTCTGAGCACAAAGCCGAGTTGCTATAGAAGCCCTCAATAATTAGTTCTAAGTAGAAAGAGTCAAAGTTAGCTTTGAATATAACTCCTGTTTTCATGAAGAACTTAATTATTTTACCACTCTGTATAGCATCTCCAATTAGGAAGCGGGGGCGTGTTGTCCTTTTAAGAGGCAACATGCGTGCTTACTCCATCTGAGCTATATGTACTTGGCGATCAACGGCTTAGATCTGCTCAGATCCAAATAAATCTGTACCGTCCATTACCAAACTTATCTGGGCCATTGATCGTCGAATATGGACGACCTGGATGGGATTAGCACGCATGCTGTCCCTTAAGGGTCCGCACCCCCTGAATCCCTCCAATTATGAGAAGCTAAATACAAAGTGATACAAAGACAATTTTTTTACAACAAATTATACAAATAAAAACAAGACAAAACAAAACCAAGAGCAAAAGTCTATCGGACATCAGGTTATTTAAAAAAAAAAAGGGCCTATCGTTTTTTGGACAAGTAAGGAGGGCATTCGGGAGCCAATTATTTTTAGATCTTGAATTTTGAAACTGTAAATTATATACTAAATCTTTAGATTATAATGAGAATATTTAAAGTGTTTATTTAATAATGGGTTGCATAGATTTTGCAGAAGGCTTAGAGGTGACTGAGAAATGAGATTCCAAAAATCTCTTCCATATATGATTTTCAAGTTTTATGTTCTCCAGTTAATTTTTGATAGTTCATTTTAACAAAATCTATTTTAAAATTGGCTCCTAAACACCCAAAAAGAAAAAAATAAAAATGAAAATGGAATTTTAGGTGGCTGCGAAACACCTCCAAAACATCCTATTATAATTTCAAAAAGAAAAATGCTCAGAGCATTTATATCTCACATCCACAAAAAGAAATGTTAAAATAATTATTATTCTCATTTTTCAAACTCTTCAAACTCTGAAAATTTCCTGTACGGTATCTTTATGTTACTCTATTTTTTAGTACAAATATTCAAACATATCGACAATGAGCCGTGATTAGCAAAACTTTTTAACATAGATTACTTCCCTGATCGATAAAATCAATTTATGAATTTTCTCGTCTGAATTTGGTAATATGACTAGCTAGGAAACAACCCACATTAGGCGGTGTTTCACTAAGAGAAATTTTGGCTTGTTAGCTTTTCACGACTTTTTATATGATATATTATGAGAGAGTGATTGTCTCGATTTTTGTAATAAGTTGACTTTTTTGCCTTTTTGAGTTGGTAGAATAGGGCCTAAAAAGCCAGCCCAAGAATTAGTTGATGAGTTTGTTCTCCACACAATTAAACAAGTTCGACTCTTAAGGTGAGATTGTAAGAAAGTACGTAATTTCTTGTGACTCTTCTAGTCATGAAGTGAATGGTCTGCCTTTGACCATACCGAGGTTCACTTAAGCTACCGTAAACCTATGCGCACAAAAGGTTTTTTGCACAGATAATGTACAACAGCTTTTGGGGCCCACTTTTGGGTCCCACACGAATAATCCGAATCGTTAAATAATTTCAAAATAAATTTTCCTAGGGTTATGAAAATTTGGAGTTTTGGATCGACCAGTTACACATATCCAATTGAGCTGATTTTTTTGCAAGGCCCTAGGAACAATTATTTTGAAATTATTTAACAGTTCGGATTATTCGTGTGGGACCCAAAAGTGGGCCCCAAAAGCTATTGTACGTTTTCTGTGCAAAAACCTTTTGTACACCTGGGCCTCGTTTGATTCGGGTATTAGGTACCTGAGATTGGACTATTTGTACCTAATCCCACATAGTCCCTCGTTTGGTTCCTGAAAAATCGCATGGGATTAACAATCCCAAGACAATTTTAGTCCAATACGTATGGGATTGTGTAATACCTAGGGGGGGTGTGGGACTAATTGGTCTGGGATAAAACACACGGAAGGGCTGAGTTTCAACAATTACAAAATTGCCATGGAAATAAAACCCTCACTCAGTTCCATTCTTCTTCTTCTTCCTCTTCCCACGCCTACTCTCTCTCTCTCTCTCTCTCTCCCCCTTCCCGGTGACTATCATGATCGTCCGTGTAAGGACCCGTATTTTTGCATAATTTCTCCGGAATAATGTTGGGTAAATTTGAGGAATTGAATTTTGATTAAAAGAGGTCAATGTGATAGTGGTAGTATGCATTTGAGTGTGTTTAATATACATTTGGAAGTTTAGGGATGAATGTGTAATTAGTTGGGGAGTATATATGTTGTATATGGCTGATTTTTTTGTCAAATATACACCTCTCTTCTTCTAAAAAATCAGCCCTCTCTCTCTCTCTCTCTCTCTCTCTCTCTCTCCCCTCTTAAGTTTCTCCAAAAACCCCACCATAAATTCACCTCCTATACAAGATTCAACCCAAGAAACTTCTTCTACGCGTGTTTTGGAGCCCGAGGTAGCTTGGAATCACTCCGGAGAGTTCATTTTCGGTTGGGTTTGATCAAGGAAGCTAGGGTTTTCATATTTGCTTGCATTGGAGCTTCAACCTTGAGGTAGGAGAACAATTTCTACTCCCTCTAGTTGTATCTATGTGATATATTGCACATACCTTGTTCTTGCTTTTCCAATTTCTCAAAATCATGTTTCTCTCTCATAAGTGGGTTTTGCTCAATTTGGTTTTGTGATCTATGGATTGGGTTGTTGTTTGATGTTGTTGTTGGTTGTTTTACCCTCCCTCCATGCCCATTAGTTGCTTGACATTCCCAAATTTTGGCCTAAAACATCAAAATATGACTTGGGATGAAGTTTCATGCTTTGGGAAAATTTCGCAGAAAATCTGGGTTTTCCGAACCAGTCGTGCAAAAACCTCCAACCGGTTGGGTGCTTCTGAAAATTTCGCTTGAATCTATCTCTGCCCAACTAGTTGGGCAAAAACATCCAACCGGTTGGGCTTTTCTGAAAAATTGTTCTTGTCTCTGTCTTGGCCCAACCAGTTGGGCAAAAACCTCCGACTGGTTGGAAAACGCTAAAATATTATATTTTCATCATTTATCCTCTCCTTGAACATTTGACACATCGTACATCCCTCCAACTTTATTTTGGCTACATTTGGGTAATGTAGGGAGTTGGTTTGACATTTTGATGCAAATGATAACAATGGGACAAAATGTGAAGTTTTGAAATGGGTTTGAAATCAAAAGTGTTTTATGGGTAAAAGTGAATACTAGGGCCACCGTTCGGTGTGTCCCTAGCCATGGGTGAATGGAACCCACGAAATCCGGCAAAGAGATTAATTTTCCTATTAAATAAATGGATATTTTGAGAAGTGTTTGGAAATAGAATATTTAATGAAAGATATGGCATTTTGGTATAATTTGATACGTTTCTTTGAATACTTGGGTATTAAATTAGACACTTTGATACGTTCTTGGACACGTGAATATTCTTTGGGATACTTGGACACATTTTTAGACTAACCTTGGTGTTCTTAGCGAAAACTGGCTTTTGGTACACGCTATTGAGAATTTGGTGAGCACTTGGGCTTTTGATGGACATTTAGGCTATTTTCAAACATATCGGCATCTCCTTGGACATGTGGATCCTTTTTGGAGGAAGTGGAAGATTGCACTATGGTTTGTGAAAATGAGAGAAGGCGGGACGGTAAAGAATAGATGAGACATTACAAATTTAGGATGAGTGTGTGTGGTTGATGAGCGGATATGTTTTAAGATAGAAAGAGTCACATTATAATAACGTTGGTCTATTATTACCAGTGTAGCTGGGCATGGTGAACGTGGTCTGTGAAACACGGAATATACTATTCTTACAGGATGGATAAGAGTATTTGGGACGTATACACCCTAGTACGGGTTACCAGACCTGAAACTTTCCGATATGTGTATAGATAGAGTTCATAGAGGAGTTGAAGTGAAAAAGGGAGTTTAAGTACTTAGCAAATATGAAACACTCAAGATTTAATAAAAGAAGTTTTCATGAACGAAGATGATAAGTTTATAAATGTTAATACATGGATTTTTAATTTGATTCATATATCATTCATGAGTCATTACTTTTCAAAATGAAACATCGTATTTATCGAACCACCGTGCTTGTCTCATGCCCATTTCACGTGCCCTTATCATTTTTATACACCTAGCGTTAGTAGAATGATTTTCCTACTGGGCTAGTGTAGCTCAACCTAAAATTTTCAGGTACACGATGAAGGACAAGGCATGGAGTGCTTGGCTTTGGCGTGCATGGCATGAAGTTCGTTTTTGGAAGCATATTGTTTTAAATATTTGATTATCGTATTCATGTAAAACTTTTGAGAAATGATGATGTAACTCGTGAGAGTATTTCATGTTGACTTTGAGAAATGTAAACAATCATGTGAATTGGTACTTGCCATTTCAGGGTTCGAGCTTAGAAAGTCAGATTTTGAATTTGTAATGCTCAGTTGACCGGATTTTTTTTTAAAGGAAATGCGTTTAACTCTGATTACGTGGATTTTAATTATGTTTCGATTTATTAAATTTGAGGGCATGACAGTCCGGTTTCATCATCGTCCAAACTCCCTTGACGCCATCATCGTTGTAGGTTTCTCGATCTTTACTCTATTGATCTTGGGTTCTCTCGATTTATACTCTCTCACTATTTATATATATGTATAATATTGATTGAAGGTCGATCAGTGACTTTGATTTGGTTGGTTTCAGATCTGTTTTTTTTTCTTTCAATTAATCTGAATGTGCATTGAGCAGATATTCGATGAACTTCGATGGAAGAATGAACTTTGTTTCTGGTTCGGCTTCATCATCGTCCTTCTGGAAGAATGAACTTTGGTTTCAGATCAGGTTTTTATTTTCAATTAATCTGAAGTGTGTTGAAGATTGAACTTTTCCTGGGTTTTTAATTTGGTTAATTTTTTTTTCCTGTTTGTCCCTTTCAAGGAAGTAGTATCCTGAGCACGAAGAGTGTCATTTCAAGATTTACATTGAGTTCAACGACACAAAAGGAAATGAGTGGTGAATCATGAAATTTTTAGAAAACCATGCTCACATGGGCCCAAGTTCCAGAATTTACCACTAATTCACGCAAGAATAACATACCATAGTTATTATGACTCTATGAGTCTACCATAACAATGAATCGAAACACTGACCAGTTTGATGACTCTTAGCCAATCTGTCAGCATTCGTTTTATAACTACAATATCATGCCAACACTAACTTCTATTGTATCCTCCAGGTTTAGGCAAGTACAAATAGGGACCGAATATATCCATATTGTAAAACTTTCACCATTTACTACATCTCATAACGTTCAGAGTTCATCTAAACGACTAAACATAAGTTAGGTTCAAATTAGTGTCATTCAACAAAAATAGATTTCCACCACAAAGCCAATAGAGACTCCATTGTTTGTATAAATATGTGACTATGCCAATAAGGACCATAAAAGGTAAAGCAAAATGTCAAAGTAAGTAGAATACTAGAATGGAATTCATTATACGTGTTGCTCCCATAGCCGAACTGACATATGAGGTAGTGTCAAAAGAGGGGGCCCTTGAGGCCCTAGGTCCGCCTCACAAATCATAGCTCCTGCATCGCCAATCCAAAAAACAAAAACCAAAAAAATAAAGTTCTAGCTTTACAGGTAAGTTGATCTATGAGTACGAGAACTGTATGAATATTTGGCTCCGTGATAAAAGTTAATCGAACACATCAAAGTCCATTCCATACATCGCGCGGTGGAAGAAGAAAAAGTCAAGGCATTGAAGTCATAACATATATGGTTTTTGATACGGGCAACAAAATAGAAACAACTAAACAAATTGACACATGAAATACAAGAGTTGAGTGCTTAATACATTGTGCTTGATGCATGACTAATATTTGACAACAAAAGAAATCCAGTGCGAAAAATGAATTAGTTCAAATTATTCATCACGAGGGAATTGAAAGTGTTATTGCAACTGTGTCACACGTGGAGATAAATGATTTTGTCAATTGGCCGTTAAACAGTGTCAATTCTAAGCATTGGCTTTATTATGTATTCCTTCAAGGCCTAGTGCCAATGGGGTACACGAGGCGATTTGTTAATTCTTGTTCCACAATTACCCTAAACTTAGCAAAGTAGTGAACCTGATAATGAGCATGAGCTCAATGCAGCCAGTGGAAAGGCATGTTTGAGCGCACCATTCAAGACATCGCTGACGGCCTCTCTACATGGTTAGCAGTTAACATCCCCAACGACGACCTTCATTTTGTGACAAGGCCCATTTTTTGGGGTCATCCCAAAAATTTCATCCACTTGTATGCTCCGGCTTTGGGAACTTTTATCTCTTCAAGCATTTCATTTAGCTTTCTTATTGGAACCACAAGCCTTAGGTCTTTCACCTCTATATCTTTCAGATAGAAGAATGTAATCATGGGAAAGCAAAGTCTATCATTCAAAGAAGGAATTTTTCCATACCCAAGCAAACAACGAGGTAACAAATCAAGGGGGGCAATAAAAGTAAGAAAGCTTGTAAAATCTATATTTTGTGAAAAATACGTACACTTGGAGGGCAACAATTTTTGTAGTTGTTAGAAAAAACGGCCCTGCTCATGAAATGTTTCTGTAGTTGCTAGACAAAATGGACTGAATATGCATAAAACATTAAAACCCAAGATAAAGAAAAATCAAAACAATTTCAATGCAATATAATTACCGCTGGTCCTTACAACATTACATTTAGAAACTGAAGGCAGAGATGGTCCAACCTGAAAAAGAGACGCCTTAAAAGCATAAAGAATCTGGGTAGAAAACTAATTACATGAATGCTAAACTAAAGTTGTGTGAAGAAAGAGGCCGTGATAATGACACTTCAACAAATCTCCTCCAGTTTGGGAATGATGAACCATATACTCAAAGCATCAGCCAGAGCATTAACCGTAGTTTCGGGTTAAATTTATTAGAAGAATCGTTCTTCACTTTAAGAACATTACCTCCCAATGCATCCAGCCAACCATTATCTCAAATTTATCACAGTACGAATTAAACACTCAAGTTAAAGTCCAAACATCTAACATATAATTTCATATCGTGGACAAAATCAAATTTAGGTTTTCATTTGCACACCAAGATCCCAAAAATCACGCTAACATACAAAACTGAGGTTCCACCATACCTGCTTATTAGTCTGTGAATACTCAACTTGGCACTGCGCCGCCTTGTCGTAGTGGAATATTGCGTCGGATTCAGATGAGGACGGTGTTTCCATTGCTACGATTTTGTTTTCAATCTCCCAGGTTTTCGGTGCTATTGCCGCTGAGGAGGAGTACGGTAAATCAAAAAATTAGGGGAAAAAGAGTTAGAAGCAGCGAATATTATCTGAAGAGAGAATGCTTACCAGAAAGGATGATAAACCACTACTCGGATTGATCAACCAAAATTGATCGCTGGGCTTCTAATCCAAATTGGTTTAGCTGGCGATGGTTGTTGGCGTTGATGGGGGTGGTCGCCCTTCTCATCCGAGACAAATAGCAGTTGTCAAACATGGTGGTCGGCGGTTGGAGATGAGAGACTACTGCAAGAGAAGCAATTAAGGGTTTGCACTGGGCGTGTTTGATAAGGGATGCGACTTGAGAGAATTTGAATTTTCATCTGGGAGGGCATCTCGTATTTTGACAAGGGAAAGCGAAACAGCGGCATCCTGGTTTTCATCTGGTTTGGTGAAGTTTTCCATCACAGCTGTAAAGCGTGATGCTTGGGAAAAGTTCCTCCGCGGTTTGAGATTTGGGTTATTTATATCGCACTTAACCCTCTTTGGATGGAGAGAAATGAGGGGAGAAAAAATGGGAGCCCTTTCTCATCAAATCTCACCATTTTTTTGTGAGGAAGGGAATGAGTCAATCAAAACATTTTATTTTGGTACTTTTCTCTCAATTTCTCATCAAATTATTCAATCCAAATGAGGGATTTGGAGAGAAACTCTATTCCTTTCTTTTCTTTTCTTACCAAATCACTCAATCCAAAGGAGCTTAAGCAAATCAACGTGATAAAAAAACATAGTTACAATCACGTTTTTTTAATTCATGTGATTAAAAGTTCCGTAACTGAGATCAAAACTATTCATTGTATTTCTTTATCATGCTTTTTGTAAAAGTGACATCATTTTAATTTTCTGGGTGTGGCCTTTATCTATTGTAGCATTGAATTAAAGAAATCTGTCACTCAAAGTTCATTTGTTTCCCTTTCTCCGTTCTTCAACTCATCAAAAGTTTTCAACTCATAAAGTGCTCTGCTGGCACAGAATGTTCCTTTCAACACGAAAAAAAAGAAGGAAAAAAAACCACCTCACTGATTCCAATTTCAAAAGTAAAAAGAAGAAGAAAAAGACTTCATTTGGAATGTCTGATCATGGAAGCACTATCAAAGATTGCATGGACGCATCTCACTTAGTTCATGCCTATGGCTGTATACGAGCCTAAGTCAAGCCGAGCCTTGGCATGCTCAGGCTCGGCTCGCATATTTTGAGACTGGCTCGAGCTCGGCTCGCCTTATATTTTTGAGGCTCGGGCTCGGCTCGCCTTATATTTTTTAGGCTCGGGCTCGGCTCGAGTAGGCTCGATATTTTATTATTTTCCAAACCATGGGTTCGCACATAAAGAGTCTGGCCCAGTAGCTCTAAACCTAATGGGTTGGCCCTCATTTTATACTGTGTTCTGTGTTGCTCACATGTGTGAAAAATCGATGTGGGACAAAGAGAAAACAGAAGTCTTTCTATTGAAGGAGAGAGGTCGAGAGATACAGGTGAGAAAGTATAGGGAAGGACCAGTCACAGCCATGGATGATTCTAGATGCTAGCACCGACCCATCATCATCATCATCATCTCTCTCTCTCTCTCTCTCAGATCTAAAATACCAGAGGTAATTTCTTCTCAAAATTGAACAATTCCTGTGGAATCTCTGTTGATTGTAGAACAATTTCCAATTTTTACTGGTTGTACTTGTTTGATTAGGTTGTGGAGTTGGGGTTTTACTTATGAACTGATAAATATCATTAGAGGTTTGCAAATTACCTGGGCCATAAATTTGACTGAATTGCATTAGTTTGTGTGATGGGTTGGTGATTGAAAGATGAATAATGGAGGCAGAGGAGAGAGAAACTGTGTTTTCTCAAATTCTTCTGGAATTTCGGCTGAGATTGTGGTGAAGAATAAGATGAAGTTGAAACATGGATGTGGGATGTAGCCTTTGAGGTTCTTTTTGTTATCCCACATTGGAAATGGAGACTCACAGAACCCATCCAAAAGGCTATAAAAGCCTTCCCACTCCCAGAAGTTTTAGTGCTGAGAATATATAGATGTAATATGTAATATAATATGTTATATATGTGTATATATAATACTTTGGCTCGCGAGCTGGTTTGAGCCGAGTCTCACGGGGCTCGAGCTCGGCTCGGTTAAGAAATGAGTTAGAAAATCTAGCTCGAGCTCGTTCATTTAGCCCTCGAGTCGAGCCGAGTCGAGCTGTTAGCGAGCCGAGTTGAGCTGAGCTCGGTTCGCTTACAGCCCTACTCATGCCCTACGGAACTTTATTTGAAACGTCTGATCTCCACCACCTCCACCTTCCTTGGACACCACGATCTCGTCACCGGCTTTCAACAAGTGAGCAGCGCAGAATGCTTTCCACTTTCCCGTAATCTTCCGAGCACCGTAGAGGTGTCAAACGGGCCGGGTCGGCACGGGCACGGCACGCCAAAGGCACGATAAAATCCTGGCACGGCACGGTATAAGTTGGTACGTGGCACGGCACGGGCACGAAAATGAGCTGGCACGGCACGGCACGGCACGACACGGCACGGTCTAAGGTGGCACGTGGCATGGCACGACACGGTACGAGACACGACACGACTCGACTTTATTCTAGCAAGACACGGCACTGCACGGGCACGAGCACGGAAGTTGGCCAGGCAAGACATGGCACGGGCACGGTTCTAGCAAGGCAGTAAAAAAAGGCACGGCACGGCACGGCACAACCGCACAAGGCCAAAAAAAAATGTTAAATAATTTATTTGTATGTATTTTTTGATAATCACACAAAAAAAAAAAATTTGGTTGTGTAACTTGTGTTAGTGAATTATATATTTATATAAAGTTTAAAAAAAAATGAACTCATGAACAAAAAAATAAATAAGAGGGAAAAAGAAGTTACAAAATTTTTATTGATTTATTTTATTTTTATTTTGAGAGAGAGAGAGAGAGAGAGAGAGAGAGAGAGAGAGAGAGAGAGAGAGAGAGAGAAATATGTGATTGAGATTTACTTAGATGACTCGTGAGGGTTCGATATTCACTTGAACGTGCACGATTCACACCCCAAAATAAATCTCAAATCACATTTTGAAGTCGGGGAGGTTTTCGGGACGAAAACTTCCTTTGTTCTGTTTGCATTTTATCTATTACATTGCACTTATAATCTGGTCTTTGTTAGATGAAAGTATAAGTGTATAACACAATAAAAAGGCACAACATCGGCGCGGGATGACTAAAAAAAGCCACGGCACGGCACGACGAAATAAAGGCACGACACGGCACGACATGATAAAAAAGTGAACGTCACGTCACGATTAAGTCAACGGCACGGCACAGCATGACACGATTAACTAATCGGGCACAGCACGGCACGACACAACTTCAAAAAAGCACGGCACGACACGGCTTGACACGATGAAGTAAATGGACACGGCACGACACGTAGCACGGTTGGCACAACACGACATGGCACGATGAAGTAAATGGGCACGGCACGACACAACACTAATCACGGTTGGCACGGAAGTTGAATGGCACGACACGACACGCACGTTTGACACTTCTAGAGCACCGTTCTTCTTATACTGAATCAAATCCATGTCCCATGCATTGCCATCTCCATCAACCAGTTGAATTCCCATCTTCTGAATTTCTTTGTCGCTCGACGAAAATTCAATATTGAAGCCTTTTGGAATATGTAACCGGTTTCCCTTCACCTCTTCTTCTGTGAGTTTTTTGATCAACCTCAAATTTCCTAGCTCCAGCAATGCCAGGCATACCTCTGTCTCGTCAGCATCTAGTTGGAAGTAAACGTTGTCAATCGAGTTAAGCTTTTCTGTGGGCCTTTTCTCCCTTATAACCCTTGTCCTCTGTCGTTTGGGCACTGCAGGGAGAACCATGATAACCCTAGTCCTCCGTAGCTTCTCTTTTCTCTGAGAAAGAGGAGAAAGAGTGGCTAGGTGAGAGAATAAATGAGGAATCTATCCATTACGACCGAAGGTAGGTCCCTCTGGAGTCTAGACAGCGACATATGTATTGAAGCTTTGACACCGACATATGTGTTGAGAGAAAAGAGCAACACAAAACACTACTGAATTTGCTACTATTTAACTCCTAATGACCTTGCTTTAACTCCCTCCTGCACACCCTTTGTCAAACACTTTGGACGGCGGAGATCGCGCTACTAAATTTTTTTCCCGCAGAGCATATGCACAAGCAACGACATTTAATAATCTACACACAAGCAATGACATTCACCAAGAGAATTTCAACGAGCGACACCAGTAGATTTGGAACTTCTATTTTGTGTTCCACTGTCTATTCCTATCCGAAACTTAAATTAACCTTTTGAGTAAAGATGTTCGAACATTATATATACAAAATAAATTATTACATAGAAAATAAATTTTTATCCCCAAATCATATAGGCTCGCCATCACTAGATTTTTATGTTATTATAGTTTTTCATAGAGTGGATGAACATTCGTAATATAGTTTGTCTTTTTATTTTTTAAGTACATATTTTCGTCACCACAAAAGGTAAAATTCTGGCTCTGTCCTTGATATCAAGTGATTACCCATTTTATACAAAACCATTGTATATACTTGTGTTATTTGATAGGGGCGCAAATGTGCCTAGTAGCGGCCCCTAATTTATAATTGTTACGCTTGTTTAGAATATTATTTGGAGCTTGATACTTGTTTTTCTCGTTTTCAGGACTTGCGGAACAATTGAAAGAAAAACTGTGTTAAATTTAGAATTTCATACGGTGCCAATCAAATTAATTGAGAGATGGGGCCAAGCTTATCAATTTCAAAAGCCGAGAAGCACCGAATCAAATTCCTAACTAAGAATTTGCAGCTCAAGACCAATATGTAATTCACGTGGTTTGTGAATTTGGTTTGCAAGTGGAGCCCAAGGTTCAAGTAATTGTATTTCTCCAATGCATTCCGGCATTTTGTTGCGGTCATGCTTTCATGTCACAATGTTCCTTGACTTTCCTGATTTCTGGAGGTATAGGAGGGCCGCTATTTCTATTTTTATAGTAATTAAAAATTTCTAAACGCAACCACTTGTACATAAAATAAACAACGCACGTTAGGCACGTGACATGCGTATGAGCAGACCAAATCCAAGTCAAATGTGGAATCCGTGTCTCAACTGGTCAACTTATGCACTCCATTACCGAATAGAACTTTCCTCCCACAGAACTATATATATATACAACCAGAACTAACCCTTCACATCTGAATTTCGTTTTTGAGGAATTTTTTTGAGACGATCTCATCCCTTTCGGTCAGTCGAGAAGCTTGTAAGCTGATCCAGACATCTTAAGTCAGAATGGCCGTTTCAACTTTGCCGTTTCAGGTCCCCGTTTGGCGGAGTAGGGTGGCCAACATGAGAACGAGAAGACTAATCCCTGTTGCATCAGCAGCAACCATTGCAACCAAACCCAAACCAAACACGGCACAAGTACCACCGCTGTCTATCGGGCCGACGATTGGCTCCCTCATGGATCAAGTTTTGTTCAAAGATCAGTACGTGATGATCGGCGACGAATGCGCGTTTACGGGATCGGAGATGGGTAAGGAAGTTGGGATTTTGATGGGAAGGTTGGAGAGAGTTGCAGAGGGAATGAGGGAGATGGAGTTGGAGAAGTTGAAGGGTAGAGTGAGAGGAGGGGAATTATGTGAGGAGGAGAGGGTATTGATGGAAATTATGAGTAAAGAGATTGTTAGCAAGTTTATGGAGAAACCCATTGAATACTTGAAGAATAATCGTAATGTGAAGATGGAGGTAAAATTGAAGGATTTGAATTTCTTGGTCGAGATTCTTGAAGAATCGTATTGTACGAAACAAAAGATAAGCAGTCGTGTATGAAGAAGAGGAAGAAGAAGAAAATCCTGGAGCAGCGTCTACAGATCCTGGAGTTGTTGTGCCTGTGTATACGTCGCATATATCTTGTAAATTTCGCACCTTTTTCATTAGCAGATCGAGGAAAGCGAATTCTTGTATTTCTTTGTAGGTTAGACATATAGTTTGATGATCCACTTTACCTTTTTCATTAGCAGAGAAAAATCCGATTCTTGTATTCTTTGTAAAATTATACACGTGATGAAAATTACTTCACGCGTATAAAGTAAAACTATTCGGTTGGTAGCTTTGGCTAATAATCCGGATTATGGATTATTTATTTTGTCTTTATCCAAATTTTTTTTGCATTTGTTAGTTTTGCGTCAAGATTTTGTAGTTTCTGGATTCCTCTCTACGAAACGAATCTAACAAGTACAAAATTATGATCAAACCAAATATTTTTTTGAATAAAGCCGAAATACTTGGATTATTGGCCAATATGGTTTCCTAACGTTTTAGAAGTTTAGGCACTTTTCTAGGGTTTGTGGGATTTAGGCACTAAGGCTCATCGAAATCAATGAGAGTAATCTCGAGGGGGAATGAGAATGTGAAATGATTCCAATGTGTGGAAAAGATAGGAACGAGAATGTGATGCCATGTTTTTTTTATTCTGACGTTTCGCAGAGACATGAATAGGAATGTGATTCTTGATAACATATTCAACCATGAATCATATTTTTAGACTGAGTAGGAATTTGATCACGTCCTGGCTCATTCATTAAGAAAATGAAATGTTGACTTTAATAAATTTTCAAAATAATTGTTAATTAATCCAAACACCGAAATGCAATTCCTCTAGCTATTAAATTCCTAGGAATTTGATTCCCAAAAATCATATTCCTATTTCTACCCAAGAAAATTCACAAGAATTTGATTCTCGGTAATTACATTTCTATTCTTACTTAAGATTCCGGCCATCTAAACATAGCCTAAAGGTATTATACGGTTCCATAAGGTTTTAGAAGTTTATGCACTTTCATACGATTTTAGGGGTGTAGGCACTTTCATATGATTTGGGAGATTAGGCACTTTCATACAGTTTGCAAGCATAGTCATACGGTTTAGGGTTTTTAAAATTTAAAATGTAAAATTAAAAGAGGCAAGGGGGAGAGAGAGAGAGAGAGAGAGAGAGTATGTTGGGAGTTGCAGTGAGAAGTCGGTAAGCCTAGGTGATTGCCCAAACCCAAGCCCAAAGGAGTGGGCGGTGCTTTTCCCCGAATCAAGTGGAGCTAGGGGTGTATTGATTCCAAATACTGGACCGGCCCATCAATTCCTCTTTGTTGGGCTTAAGTGAGGCACGCGATGGGCTCCAGTTGAAGTGATACTGCGCTAGTGACACTTGCGCGGGTTGACCCGCACGACTTTGCCACATGTCGTGCTATTGAAAGGTCAATTCTGGATTTAGTCACCATTTCGAACCTTCCCTACACAGACGAATCTATTCATGTTATCATTCATGCTATCCAAGTGTGTTGGATAAAAAATTTGAGTATAAAAGAAGAAAAAAATGGAGAAGCTGAAGGATCTCTCTGACTCTCTGACCTCTGTGAGCCGTTGCATTCTTTAACCTTTCAATTCTTATTCTTTTTCCTTACCCAAATCATCTGATTACAATTATTACGCAGATGAACACTTATTAAAAAGTAGAGAAACATATATCTTATCATAACGTCAAAAAAAATTCCAAAAAAAGGAAAAATCCGGAATATATTTTGCAATTTTTTTCTCCTTCGGTTGGTCTTAACACACATTAAAAGAACAAAATCCATTCTTAATGATTGAAAAATTAATTTATGTACACAAATTCAGATACGAGTGTGTCCAGAATCATTAGATTCATGTAGTCTTTACAAACTAATGATCACGTTTATCGATTGCATTCCATTCTTTCACCAGCTGCTTCACAAACTAATGATCGCGTTTATCCAACGGGTTCCATTCTTTCCAGTGGCGGCTCCAGGATTTCTCGTGAGGGTGTTCAGAAATTCTACTACGGTTCTCTAGAAATAATAATTGTGCATATGCAAAAAAAAAAAAAAAAAAACTTCTAATATAAAAAATGCCACCAAAAAAAAGCAAAATATTTAGTATATTAGAATTTTTCCTCAACGACTTTTCATATTTCGAAACCGTTCCATAGTAGCATCAGTATCAAATGCATCACTCTCCATATAAGCAATCATGCAATCGTTTATCCACTGATCTCCCATTCAATTGCTTAGAATTTCAAGAATGGAAGATCTTCACAACCCTTCACAACTTGGTTATGAGCACTATTGTTGTCTCCCACATGAGATTGCAACTTCTACTTCCTATTCCAAAGTTTAAAACCATCTATGACAAAAGCATCACCTCTCACTTGCTTACTGAAATCAGGATGAAAAAATAACAACGTAGACAAAATGTTGCATCCTTTACTGCATTTCAACCAATTTTTGTACTCTTTGAACCAATTGGGATTAAACTGACGGAAAATTACACGGACATCCCATAATGTTAGGAGGATGAGTTAGAGTAGATAAATATTGGTGAATGTTGTTGTAGACTCATTTGGTGAGTGTCACATGCACATTTCGTGCAAGTAATTTGTATAATAGTTAGTATCTATAGTATTTCTCTACAATTTTAGTAGTTGAGATGGGGTTAGATTCAAAATTGAGCCATTTAGAGGACCGGAGTAATTAGACTATTTTCATACTCCAATGAAGTACCAGAGTAGAATAGTTCCAAAATGTTTAGGAGGATCTGGGGGTGACCACAAAGAATTAAGGTAATAAAGTCGATGTGTGTGTGTTGACTGATCAACGAATCAATTCTTCACAGAGAGAGAGGAGAAGAAATCCAGGGGGAAGAGGGGAATTGAAGAAAGAAACGGTGGCAGGGTGGGGGGAAAGAAAAGAAATGGTAAAAGAGTGTGTTAATCTCGTGGGAAGAAGTCACTTTTTGAGATTGGGTGTTCAAACATTTTAGGTAGGGTGTTCAAAATGGTTCAAATATATTGGTTAGGGTGTTCAAACATTTTTTTTAGGGTGTTCAAAATGACAAAAATATTGAAAATAATTTTTTTTTTACATGTATTTCTATAAAAAAAATAAAATCCAGGGTGTTCGGGCGACCACCCTCGGCTCAAGGTGGAGCCGCCTCTGATTCTTTCACTAGCTTTTCCCCTTCGGACAGGGGGTGCGTCAACATGAGTATTGACCCATCCGGGCCGTCCGTGCTTGGCGATTAACGGTGCAGATTTGTTTGGTGCGTGCTGACCTGAAATAGAGCAATTGAAAAGTGTATTTTCAATATGGGCTTAATTTCTTACCGCCGGTGGTGGAAATAGTGGATTTTCTGCCACCGCAGTTGTGGGTGTGATTTTATCGTGATAATCCGTATCGTTCATCTTATAGGACAAGCATATTAGTTGTATTATTATTTTTTTTTGGTCATTCGTCATTGTTAATCTATTACATGAGAGAGGGGGGAATGAGACTCGATTCCGGAATGTAGTGTGGGGCATTCAAAAGCTCTACCGCATGAGCTAGCCACCACTTGTAGCATATAAGTAGGTATATCAAAGTTAAAATCTTGATTTATAAAATGGATGGTCATAGACTTGTTTAACTTTAAAATTATTGTCGGAATCAGACCGTCCATTTTATAAAACCGAAAATTCAATTTTGATATACCTATCGATGTTCAATCAAACTGATTTTTTGAGTAAGTATACTAATACGCTGGCCTACAAGATGAACTATTCAAATTATAACAACAAATGCACGCTTTCCAGCGCCGGCGGATGAAATTGAAACCCTTTCAATAATTATTATAAGTTCTCATTTATGGATAATAATCAAAATATAATAAAAAAGATGCCATGCACGCAGAGAATCCTAACAAGATTGCGTAATAATCATTAATCAATGGTTATCCACATTAACAAAGTACTACTACTTACGTCCTTTTCTTTTCTGTATGGACGTTACAAAGAGTGCCGCGCTTATTCCCCGCCTCTCTCTCTCTCTCTCTCTCTCTCTCTCTCTCTAACTTCTCAACCTCCGTCACCTTCGCAAAATTCAATCACGAACCCCTGAAAGAGAAAATTCAATAACAAAACCCTTGTTTCAAATTCTCCTCCTTCCCCATGCAAATCCTTTTAGTCATTACCAGTACCGTACTTGAAAATGCCCTGAAGATTTGAATCAATCATCGACGTTCGATTTGTTTGATTTAAAAGAAGGCTGGCATTGGGTGGTTTCTTATTTTTCTCGTTGATCAATCGTGGAAGCTTTGCCGAGGAAAGGCAGGAAAAGGAAAGGAGATTGTGGATCAACATTTTGACGCAAAATTGGCTTTGCTGAGCGATTTCCATTGGGTTCCGTTGTGGTGAGTTTTGGATTTGGAACTTGGAAGAAAACGGATTTTTAGATTTGAACTTTGATGAAAACGAATTTAATTACGAAACATTGGTTGGAAGCTATATGACAATCCTCTGTTTTCTCATGAACCAAACAGATTTTATGCTTCTTTTAACACAGGTTGTACGGTATACTTTTGAGTAATTTGCGAGTTATTTTGACGAATTCGAGTGTATGGATAAAATATGGATACCTTGTTGAAGGTGGAAATTTATTTACACGATGAAGAATAGAGGCATTTGGTTCTGATGAGTTCTATATGCTATGTCACCACCTCAACACACACAATCCACCACCACTGCCGCCCACCCACCCACATCCCACGCACACTCACACAGACAGAGAGTTTTGTATGCTATGTGAGAAATAGAGAACTGGTTCAAGGAATGGGTTTCAGATGTGTTGCTATGAAACTCTGGTTTGAGCTTGATTAGATGACGCTTCGATCCTTATGTTATTCTGCAAGAGTTTTCTAGTTTAGTTTAGCTTAGTTTTTCTGTTCTTTTCTCTCTTTTTTATTGGGTAAACCAGGATACAATGCCTTATTAACCGGGTCGGGACCCAAATATGGTTAGAGTGCCCTATTCCCCAAAGCCAGTAATTGACCTTGAGACCCGTATGATAAGATCTCATGAATGTTGAAAAAGGAGGACAATTATTCTCCAGAGTTCAGAAAAAACCATTTACTGTTAGTTGTGTTTTGAGTGATAACTTAAGCTAGAAGTAATAGTTTGGTGAGATTGATATGATAATCTTGCAGCTGATTTTAACTCCACCAATGAATTTCTCACTATTGAATTCGGTAAAACAACATTGCAGGACTGTAGCTCACACCAAAGGGAGTGGACATGAATGTGAGTTATTGTCTTAAACAAAGCTTTGGGGTCTGACTTATTTGTTCAAGTTGTTCGAGTCCGTTAGGTTGTCATGAGATATGTGTGATTCCCCAAAGTTTGTCTAGTTTTTCTCATAACTTCTGAATATTTGAGTATTACGTTTCTCTCCTGTTTTCTAATCAACCAATCTGATTTTGTGCGTATCCACATACATGCGGCACAATGAAAGTTAGTACTCAAAGATTTAATTGGATATAACTTTTATCTATGTAAAATCATATGAAAACCTGTGGTTAAGGTCAAAGAATACCGCTTATTAGGCATTTGGTCCTGATTGATATTACATGCTATGTCACCCACTGAAACAAAAAAAGGAAAAAGAAAATGCTTTCCTTTCGTCATTCCTTTCATGCTTCAGAAATTTAAATAACTAGCTTAAGGAAGGGTTATGAGATGTGCAACCATTTTAGCCAAAAGTGAGCTCAAATGGAGGATACTTTGACTTCTCCAGCATAGAACTCACTATTCTTTTGGGTAATGAATATCAGGTCTCACAGCAGCGAATTGCCAAGAATGAACATTATTGCATGAAAGACAGTTTTGGAGTTTGACTACTTTTGTTCAAATTGTTTCGAGTCCATTGTCTTGGCATAAGATAGGTAGGATCTCTTTTTACGGCTGACTAGTAACCCAATTTCTAACTGTTTGTAGAATCACTACTGACAATATGGCAACACCTAAAAAGCGTAATTCTGGACCACAAGCTACATAAAAGTTGTGTCAGTACCGTCGTTGGAGGAGACATCTCATTCAGTTTAACCCAAATTTCAGGGATAAATAATCTTTAAGGACCAATATGGCTAGCGTCCAAGATATCACCGTTGGAGCTGCTGTAAACATCCTTTCTGCAGTTGTGTTCCTTGTGGCCTTTGCAATATTACGGCTTCAACCATTCAATGATAGAGTTTACTTCCCAAAGTGGTATCTGAAGGGTATAAGAGGCAGCCCAACACGGTCTGGAGCTTTTGTATCGAAGTTCATCAACTTGGACTGTAGAACATACCTAAAGTTCTTGAATTGGATGCCTGCTGCATTAAGAATGCCAGAACTGGAGCTTATAGATCACGCAGGGCTTGATTCTGCTGTTTATATTCGGATTTACCTTCTTGGGTGAGTTTTTGGATGCTTTTTTACTTTCTTTTAAATGGCGACAGTAGTTAATAGCTTCTTGGCTGTTATTCTACATGCCAATTATGATTTTTTAATTTCTTTTAAATGTCAACAGTAAGTAATAGCTTCTTGGCTGTTATTCTAAACGCCAATTATGCTTTAACTTGGCTCATTTGTTTGTGTGAAGTGATTCTTTGTACTTCGACGTTTTGTGGGATGTTTTTGAACTAACAAAATGGCAGGCAGCGGTTCAGGAGGCTCAACTCCTTACTCTGCTTACTCAGTCCTTCACCAAATTTTTCAGTGATGCGCCTAATGCCATCTCTGATCAGTTAAATTGGAACTTTGTACAGATTGAAGATATTTGTCCCTATAACTGCACTCGCTTTTTTGATCTTGGTGCCTGTAAATTGGACGGGACAAACACTGGAGACTATCAAGGACATAACATTTACTAATATTGACAAGCTCTCGATATCAAACGTACCACCTGGATCTAAAAGGTGAGACGTATGTTCTGCCATATTTCCTTTACTATTTTGTTCGTTCTCTTGTATTCTAGGTCTGCCTCAATCACTATACTTGCTCATGCAATTACTATCCTATACGATACCGTTTTCTTCAGTTTTACAGCATGTACGAACCTATAAATATTTTAGCAGGTTTTTCTTCCCATGCTGGGATATCAGGGATGGAGCTATATACTGGCCATGTGAGGCCATGGATGCCCCCTATGATTATCAACATGCTGTATTATCCCATAATTTCTGAATCCTTGATGTTGCTGATTGTCATTAATACAGAAACGCTCATAATTTTCCTTCAGGTTTTGGGCACATCTGGTAATGGCATACGTATTCACATTCTGGACATGCTATGTTCTTTACAAGGAATACAAGATTGTAACTAATATGAGATTACGCTTTCTTGCTTCTGAAAATCGTCGTCCAGATCAATTCAGTGTAAGTTTCTCAAGGATTCTCAGTGGCTACTTTCTATTGTCAATTGCACATTGTCTTTCAAGCAATGTTCATTATTAGGCAATCATCTTTGTGCCTATGTCTTGCCTTTGGCTTGTTTATTCATTCGAATTACTTCTGCAGGTTCTTGTAAGAAATGTTCCTGCAGATCCTGACGAATCTGTTAGTGAGCATGTTGAACATTTCTTTTGTGTAAATCATCCCGACCATTATTTGACGCATCAGGTTATCTCTTACTCAAGCACTGTGATATACAGGATGTAAAAGACAGTTATTTTACAACCATAATTGTGATCACCGATAATGATATACAAGCTGGAGAACTAAATGTAACTTAAAATCTGTTTCATCTCATGGCTTGTAGATTAAAATTTTGGTGTTTTTAAATTTTGGTGTTTTAAATATAGCTAATCCCATAGTTTAAGATTGTCACACGGACCAATATAGCTCGGAGGGCCCGTGTTCAATTCTTGTGGCAGAAGTACCTGGGGGTTGCTGCAAGTTTACTCTTCAACAAGGGTCCAAAGTGGCCCTGCTTTGGAGAGGTTCCTCCCCATAAAAGAATGACAAAAAAAAAAAAAAAAAAACTATTATAGTGTTTCATTGCACTTCTGTCATCCAAATCAGTGCCAAAAGTGCCTAATGGTTTGCGAGTTTGTTTTTATGTCTGCGTCTTAGTTCATATCTCTGCTAGTCTTATGATTTTGAGCTTGTAGATTGTATACAACGCCAATAAGCTTGCAAAATTGGTGGAAAAGAAGAAAAGCTTGCAGAACTGGCTTATCTATTACCAAAACAAGTACGAAAGGAAACCTGATAAAAAACCGACTACAAAGGTACTTTTCTTGTATTATTATTTTGATTTTCTTTTGATTGATCGTGTATATCTTTCTAAAGAGTCATCCTTATTTGTTCAAAATCAATATTGGCTATTATCACATTATTTCAGCCCCTAGTTGATGATTTTCATATTCAATGATATATAGACAGGTTTTTGGGGCCTTTGGGGAAAAAGAGTGGATGCAATTGACTACTATACAGCTGAAATTGAGAAGTTGAGCAAACAGGTAAGATTCCTGATTAGAACTTTTCATTTGTCCTAATGGTAGCTTTGGTCTTATCATCAATTTTAAATTAGTATGATTGAATTTGAATGACTACTTATCTGGTGGCCTTCTATATTCATGTATAGACTACGCGCATGCATCTCTATTTTTATCACCAAAGAGTTTGAAAGTCTGGCTTAGTGCGGTATTAATATACTACCCGTTGACAACCCCAGATGATAAGTGTGTAGGTATTATCTTCGAAGTGATGAATTACATTTTATCCAGGAAGCTGCAGAAAGAGAAAGTGTCATTAGTGATCCAAAAGCCATAGTTCCTGCGGCATTTGTTTCGTTCAAAACCAGATGGGGGGCAGCTGTTTGTGCACAAACTCAGCAAACAAGCAATCCTACTATTTGGTTGACCGAATGGGCTCCTGAACCACGTGATGTTTACTGGAGTAATCTTGCGATACCATATGTTGCACTCACCATCCGAAGATTGCTCATGGCTGTTGGTCTATTCTTCTTGACATTCTTTTTTATGATCCCTATAGCATTTGTTCAGACTCTGGCCAATATTGAGGGCATTGAGAAGGTTTTACCCTTCTTGAAACCACTCATAGACGTGTAAGTTTTTATTCTTGCTATGGGTTAGCTAATATTTTCTTTTCATTGTCCTTAACCTTTCATCTTCCAATAATGTCGAAAAAAGCTCATGAAATTTAGTTGCTTTCCCAATATCCGATATGAACAAGAGAAATTATGAAGTGTAATTTTTTTTTTTTAGTTGAGTTACTGAAGAATTTATTTCTTGCTTACGATGAATTTATCAACTATCCTGGTTGCTAGGTAGCCTTTTATTTGCATTGTTTAAGAAACAATTGGTAAAGCCAGAAAAGAGAGACAAAATGAAGTGGAAGAGGTGACAGCTTTGAATTAATGATATCCCTCAAATCACTTGCGGCGCGTGTTTATTCAATTGAACTACTCATTCTTCATGCTATGAGAAAGGGTTAGAGTTTGGAAGGTAGTTGCAATGCTCTTAGTCATCTGTTAATACGTGTTGGAGGTAAAAAGATAGCCAGCACATTTATATTAGTGTTTTAGAAATCGTTTCATCTTTGAGATGCAAGAGCTGGTTTTTCATTAATTTTGGAGGGGTTGGTGCAGATGAAAAATTAAGCAGATTTAATGGTGAAAAGTTGCGTTACAGGAAAGTGGTGAAGTCTTTCATTCAAGGTTTTCTGCCGGGAATTGCATTGAAGATATTCCTCATTCTTCTTCCGACGATTCTCATGACCATGTCCAAAATAGAAGGATTCACGTCACTCTCAACTTTGGAAAGAAGATCAGCCGGGAAGTATCATCTTTTCTTGCTTGTCAACGTCTTTCTTGGAAGCATCGGCGTTGGAACAGCATTTCAGCAGATGGATACCTTTTTGAACCAGTCCCCAACCGAGTATGTTGATTTCTTCTTTATTTGGACTTCTTAGAGCATGTTAGAGCCTCAAACAGATCTAAGAGAAAATTATTGGGTAACGAGTTTCATTTTTAAAATCTCTCATTGCCCCGTTTGTTTGACTGGACTAGTTCAGGAATGTATTCAATCCCAATGCTTTAATCAAGACGGACAAACGAACAAGTCTATTGTACTTTCACGTTTTTCCTTTCTGGCAAGACTACCTAGTCTATAACGTTGTGCGCTCCTTGTAGGATTCCAAAAACTGTAGGCATGTCGATCCCAATGAAAGCCACTTTCTTTATTACTTATATCATGGTTGATGGATGGGCCGGCATTGCAGCAGAAATCGTTAGATTGGTTCCGTTAGTGATGTTCCACCTAAAGAATACATTCTTGGTCAAGACAGACAGAGATAGGGAGGAGGCGATGGATCCTGGTTCCTTGAACTTCTACACATCAGAGCCTCGCATACAGCTCTATTTCTTGCTCGGACTTGTGTATTCAGTTGTCACCCCCATACTTCTTCCTTTCATCATTGTCTTCTTTGCCTTCTCCTTCATGGTTTTTCGCCATCAGGTATGACGCCCTTGTCCTCGACTATGATGCTTTATTGTATGGAAAAGGATTACAACTCTGGCTTCACCCATTGTTGTCCTTATGTGTTTCCTGACTCTAATGTATAAGAAATTGGTTTCTATCCCAATTGTTGTGGAGAAAAGCTTGCTCTCATCTCACATTAAGCCTTAATTTTAGATTGAATTTCTCCTAGCCTGTTTCTGGCTGGACCCTAGTTTGATTTATTCACAGTTCATGATACATTTATATGACTTGCATTTGCAATTATAAAGCAATCACCTCGAGAAAAGACTACCAGGAGCCAATGCCACCCAAGTAAGGGTAACTCATCTCAGAATTCGTGTTGTGAAGATTACAATAGGTTTAATTGCTGAAAATACTAGCCAGATCGTGTCATTACAATTTTTGAAGTTAGCGCTTCCTGGTTCATTAGAAATGTATGATATTGGAGAATATAGTAGTCATGGTAGGCAGCCATTATGCAAAACGACAACGAAAATATCAAACCTCCTGAGATGAATGTTTTTGCACTCTCCATTATTTCATACTTAACCAATTACTACCAAAAAGTCTAATAAATTGTCCTATGGTTCGCTGATATTCTCTCGTCATATCGGAATGTAGAGATGCTATTTATTGCTTGTATCCTGCAATGGTACCATGAGACAAGTAATTTCAATAACCAAATTGCTTCTTGTTGCAAGATCATCAATGTTTATGACCAAAAGTACGAAAGTGGGGCCACATTTTGGCCAGATGTGCATCGTCGGATAATCATTGGACTGATAATATCACAACTGCTGTTGATGGGATTGATGAGCACAAAAGGAGCTAAGCAGTCGACGTTAGTCCTCATTGCTCTTCCCATTTTGACCTTTTGGTTCCATCGATTTTGCAAAGGGCGCTTTGAGTCAGTATTCGTAAAATATCCTTTGCAGGTGAGTGCAAATATAATTTAAGAATCACTCTTTTCTTCGAACATATATCCTTGTTGACATCGAAAATAACAATCCGTATTATCTGAGGTGCTTTTAATATTTCCATATTCAGGCTATGCATATGAAATGATTCCCAAACGCTTCTTTTCCCTAACTACCCGATGAGAGATTGATCCTTGATGTGAAATAATCGTTGTGTTGGTGGGGTGTATTTGATTTCAGGATGCAATGGTGAAGGACACATTAGAGAGGGCTACAGAACCACAACTAAACTTGAAAGCCTATCTCCAGGATGCTTACATACACCCAGTTTTCAAGGGGGGCGAGTTTGAGCGACCAGCTGCGATAGATGAGGAAGAAAACAACCCACTTGTTGCTACCAGGAGGAGCTCCCAAAGGGGTAGTAAACATGTTACTTCTGGTGAAAATTCTGACGTTGGAGTTTGAGATACTGTGAAAATGAAGAGATTGTTCTTGCATTGATCTCACCCTATTGTAAATTCTTTGCTTCCCCCTTTCTTGTACTTACAAAAGGTTTTCAGGATCAAATATGAAAGCTATGTTGGAAACTGCATGAATTCTATCGTTCACAGGCTTGCAAGAATGGGAAAAGAAAGTTGGTGACCTCTTAAAAGAAAGAATATATCCTAAGTGAGGATCTCTCTGATGATTATTGCAGACTTTTGAGGGTCTAATGGTGG
The DNA here is from genome assembly GCA_020921065.1 of Vaccinium darrowii. Lineage (NCBI taxonomy): Eukaryota > Viridiplantae > Streptophyta > Magnoliopsida > Ericales > Ericaceae > Vaccinium > Vaccinium darrowii. Next base: position 38,862,027 of record CM037162.1, read on the forward strand.
AGTCAAGATCCTATTATTTTTTTATGATCCCTCCTGTGATGCAAACAAGTAAGGTCCTATTTCTTGATCCACGCGGTTCATGTAGTAGGTCTTGATGTGTTTAACGTTCATGCCAAAAAAATCAAGTATATCGGGGATTGGTAAAAACTTGGTCTATCCATATTTAGCTAAAAGAAATGAACAGGAACGGTGAGACTGTTTATTCCTCTTGTACCAAATATGAGTCGTTCAAATGGATATCAATGTCCACTGAACTTGATTTTTTGCATAGATGTTATAAACATATCGAGACTTACAAAATAGTAGATTGTTTGGATCGTCAAATGAACTCGCGATCGGTTCCCTTTTGCGTCATGTGAGGGATCATACGAGGGATTACCATATGTGAGGATCTCCATTACTAATGGTGGCCAGTTCGCTGCCTTAAATGGTTACTGAAATATCTTGGTACTAACCCTGTTCCAGGGTTATTTGCTTTTTGACTTTTCCCCTTTTACACATACATCAACTTAGCATCAATATCTCACTCATCAAATCCCTTAAAAGCTAAATTTGATGAGTAAAATGCAGCAAAATCCTCCAAAATCAAGCTTAACAAATCTTTTGCAAATTTGTTAAACTTGTAGCTTTGCTACAGTAACGCCTCAATTTTGTTAACTTACTATTCACTAACCTTTCTAGTAAAATTTGGATAGAGAGTCTGATTTTGGAAATTTTAGATAAGTAACTTGCTAAATTTGTAAAAAGTGTTTTTAAAGTTAAATTTGGTGAAAAATTTGGTACTCCTGATAAGGATACCCTTAAAAAACCAAAAAAATTAAAAAGCCAACTTTAGTGGAAGAAGTATTAACTTAAGTGCTAACTGCTAAGGAGCTACATCATGAAATGTAATGCCCCATAAATTCTGTACGTTTTTTTTGATGCCCCATAAATTCTGTACGTTGGATCGCTTCTTTTAGTTTTGGCATCCTCTTTATTTAGATTTATTGACTTTTTACTGTGTTTTTAGCACCGTCTAAAAAGTTATTATCTCTTAATCTTTACTTCATTCGGATCAAATTCTTACATCACATCGTTTAACTAGAGGAGTGGAATCGAAAATGCGTGAAAAACCAAAGAAGCCAAAAACTTTTAAAAAAAGAATCCAAGTAGTGAAACGGGGCCTAAAATTATAAATCAAAGTGTTAAAAAAATTAGTAAAGACAAACTATAGATCAAAGTTAAAAGAATTCAATAATAAAGACGACACTAAATACACTAAACTATAAATCAAAGTTCTTTAGCGTTGTCTTTAGTAAATTATTTCAAATTTTGAGCAAATATTTTGACACTTTTTATTCTCCCGTTGAGCCTCATGTAGAACAAGTGGCGGCCCAATTCTATGATTAATTGGATCGGTCGAAACCTCGGAAGCCAAAATAGCTTTTAATTGAAAACTGCTTAAATTTGTAGTTTAACGACAAGCTCGGAATTGGCCCAAACTTGGTGGACTGAAGCAAAATTGCACTGTGGTTAAGGCTCACCACCCTACGTCGTAACCGATGGTGGATTTCAGGCTAATTCCTTTATTTAGGCCTTCAATTTAATGTTTTTGTCATTTTAGGAAATGTTTAAAATTTTAGTTACTCTCAGCGTATATTTCCATTCTAGTTGGTTCCAGTTGAAAAAGTCTTAGTATTTTTTCTTTCTAGTTTCAAATTTTAAGATTTACTAGAGTTTCCTCATAAGATGTCTTGTAATCTCTATTATTCAGTAACTACCCAATAATTCAATAAACAACTCTAAGTTTTATCTCAGATCTTCTTGTGGATTCAAGATTACACGAGTTTTATCTCTCCTCTCGAGGATTCAAGATTACACGTGGATTTGAATGCCTATTTCATTTGAATTAATACGCTAATTAATCTCTCGTGAATTTCACTGAACAATATAATATACAATTTTAATTCAAATTTAATACAAGTACAAATTCAGAAAAGACACCCAAAAAAAAAAAAACTGTAAAAAAGAAAAGATAACTAGTAAGAAATTATTAGCCCAAATGCCCATTGGCCATTACTCTCCATGTGATCACAAATCCCGAATCAGCCTTCGTTATGCGGTCCACAAATACAGAGGAACAGGAAACCCATTACCCACAATTATTTGCCCACCTTCTTCCATTTCTCAGGGCGCAGCTTCGATCAGTTTGGCACTCTCTGGACTCTGTGCTGAAGTTAGATCCCAATTGCTTACGGAAGTTCGTTCAAGCTGGATGCCGACTGAGAATTCTAACGAAGTAAGTTCAATCTCTCTTGGATTTTGTATTGAATTGCGGTAGTAATATAGTTTGATACATATAGACACAAAAAAACATGCAAAACACTAACCATTACCTTAATATCGAAACTCAAACTCTGAGCATTTTAATCAATTTTATCCCCTGAGGTTATTATTTGGCCGGGGTGGTGTGTTTGAAAAGAGAAACAAAGGAAAATACTAGTAGTAGCATTGATTCATAACTGAAATTTATCAGTATGTCTAGTTAGAAAATTTTAGCTCGGTTCGAGCAGTTTGTTGATGTTGATGAATTAGAACTTTGAAGTCATATGACTTTGAACTGAAAAAGGTACAATTAGCAGGAGTAGTTTGCGACCAGGATCAAATTCTAGGGTTTTCTTTGTAATCTTCGCTGCATTTATCCAATTTCTATACTATCAGAACCACCTGTCGATCGAACAGGGGCCCAATTTCCCAAGTTTTCTACTTAGCTTAAAATTCCAAGAACTTCTCCATGGAATATGAATGCTCAGGATATGGTTATAACAAAGTTCTGTTTAGCCTGGTCTCTCTCTCTGCTGTTTTTTTATACTTGATATAGATGCTTAAACATGATATTGGGGCTTGGTTTCTCTTACTACGTTGTCTTTGCAACTTCTTGGCCTCCGTTATTTTAATCAAGGTGGTTTGTGCTATTGGAATTCAAATACATTATTTTGGGATTTAGGAATACTATTGAATTTGGATTCGAGTTGTCTAGACGGAGTCAGTTTATTTGGTATAGTTTTTTGTACTTGCATAATTTTTACCAAAAGAGATTGTTTACTATGTTGATCAATATGCGCATTTCAGAATGCAACTCATACTATATCAGTTTGGACTTTGGTGCTTCGAGAATGTTGGACAGATTGTCACCAGCTTGTGTGTTGGTGAATGTCAATCAAATGAGAGTATATCTGTTTTGATGGCTGCAAACGAGCCAAGGTAAACAAAACTTTGAGGTGTTCAAGCTCGACTTATTTTGTATTGAGGTATTCAAGCTCAGTTTGTTTCCTAAACAAGCCTCTATAAACGAGTCAAGTCCCAACTAATCCAAGCACAGGTTGTTTACTAAACAAGCTTAAAATTCGAGCTCGAGCTCGGCTCTTAGTAATCGAGCCAAGCCTCGAGCTCCATGCGAATAGCTCAGTTAGTTTGGTGCCTGAGTTTTCTAGCTCAGTTAGTTTGGTATCTGAGTTTTCTCCAATTCTTAGCTTCTTTTGTAGCAACCGCATAATTTCTATTAAGACTATCAGGTCGACATCTGATCCATAATCTTTCGTTGGTGAGATCTATTGTAGTTAAAATTAGCCAATTCTGACTGCTATTTATGTATGCAGTTTTGTATTGCTTAATGACTTGCTTTGAAGCTAATTTGTTTACTGATGTAATTCTTTCCATCTGAAACAGAAACAAATTGTGAATCCTTTGGGAAATTTTGCAATGGGGTGAAGCTTATTGTCCTGGTTTCTTAGTTACTCTCTAGCTGGATTGCCACATGGCAACTCTTCCACTATCCTTCACAGTACAATCCCGTAATGTTAGCTGTGGAGGCGCTGAATCATCTAAGTTTATAGCTCCTGGCCGTTGTATATGTGGGAAAAGAGTGACACAAATTACAGAGAAAATGTATATGGATAGAAACCTTGTCCATAGAGAAGTTAAAATGTATGGAAAAAAAGCTTCTCTTCATTGTCGGAATTTCAAAGTATTTGCTAAATCCCACATTTCTCTTGTCCAAAACGAAGAAAGACCTGCTGCTTACCTATTTAGGACCGAAGTTGGTGGTCATGTGAAGGTACTCGTCCGAAAGAATGATGTCAAGTACACCGTGTACGTCGAAGTGTCATCCTTGCAACTACATAGTAGAGAGGATAAGCTCATAATGACTTGGGGTATATTCAGATCTGATTCAGCACATTTTATGCCTTTGGACTTTGGAAGTTCAACTCCAGATGCCAAATCCACTACCGTTGAAACCCCATTTGTGCAGAAATCTCTTGGTACAGTTGCAGTCGAGTTGGATTTTGAAGGGAGTTTAACTCCATTCTATCTATCATTTCTCTTGAAGTTTCGAATGGAAGGTGATTCACAAAGCTCAGTGCTCAGAAGTCATAGGAAGTCCAACTTCTGTGTGCCAGTTGGTCTTGGTTCAGGGTATCCTGCTCCATTGGGTCTTTCCTTTGCAGCTGATGGTTCCATCAATTTCTCCCTTTTCTCACGAAGTGCAGAAGGTGTGGTTCTGTGTTTGTATGATGACACAAACGCTGAGATACCGGCAATGGAGATTGACCTTGATCCTTATGTCAATCGATCGGGTGACATTTGGCATGTCTCAATGGACAGTGCACTACCCTTTGTCAGCTATGGATATCGATGCAAAGGGGGAAATACTGAAAAAGGGAACGAATTACTCACTAAGCATGTCCTTTTGGATCCATATGCTAAAATTATTGAAAAAGCTCATTCAGGTTTACACTCAAAATGTCTTGGAAAAATAATCAAGGAACCTCCTTTTAATTGGAGCAGGGATGTTCGTCCTTGTATACCAATGGAGAAACTGGTGGTTTATCGGGTAAACGTGGGACGTTTTACTAAGCACAAGTCTAGTGGGTTATCCAATGATGTTGCGGGGACCTTCTCTGGCATTAGTGAGAAGGTGAACCATTTCAAAAACCTTGGGGTGAATGCTATCTTATTGGAACCGATTTTTCCATTTGATGGGGAAAAAGGGCCTTATTTCCCGTTTCATTTCTTTTCGTCAATCAATCTATTTGGGCCTTCTGGTGATCCTGTAGCCACAATTAGTTCAATGAAAGAGATGGTGAAGAAATTGCATGCAGATGGGATAGAGGTTCTTCTAGAGGTGGTTTTCACCCACACTGATGATGATTGTGCACTAAGAGAAATTGATAAATCATCCTATTATCATGCAAGTGGAGATGACGATTCAGGAACCAAAAATGCTTTGAATTGTAATTATCCTATTGTCCAACAGATGATTTTAGATAGTCTGCGTTATTGGGTGGTTGATTTTCACGTTGATGGCTTCTGTTTCATCAATGCTTCGTCGCTGTTGAAAGGGTTTCATGGTGAACACCTGTCTCGCCCTCCTTTGGTTGAAGCAATTGCTTTCGATCCAATACTCTCGAAAACCAAGATCATTGCAGATTCTTGGAACCCACATGACATGACATCAAAGGAAGTTGTTTTTCCTCATTGGAAGAGATGGGCTGAAATAAACACAAACTTTTGCGATGATGTGAAAAATTTCTTGAGGGGTGAGGCTCTTCTTAGTAACCTTGCAACGCGGCTTTGTGGGAGTGGGGATATGTTTTTAGGTGGCAGAGGACCGGCTTTCTCTCTCAATTACGTTGCCAGAAATTTCAGCCTCCCTCTGGTGGATTTGGTGAGCTTCAGCAGCGGCCAGTTGGCTTCTTCGCAATTGAGTTGGAATTGTGGGGAAGAAGGCCCCACAAATAATGCTGCAGTACTGGAGAGACGACTGAAACAAATCCGTAATTTTCTCTTCATTTTGTTTGTTTCATTGGGTGTTCCTGTCCTTAACATGGGAGATGAATGTGGCCAATCTTCTGGGGGTTCCCCTTCTGTTGACAGAAAACCCTTCGACTGGAATGCTTTAAGAACTGAATTCGCAATTCAGACTACACAATTCATCTCATTTTTGAGTTCTTTGAGAAATAGGCGAGGCGATCTTCTTCAGAAGAGGAGTTTCTTGAAAGAGGAGAATATCAATTGGCACGGAAGTGACCTTTCTCCACCGAAATGGGAAGATCCATCATGTAGATTCCTGGCTATGACATTAAAAGTCGACAGAGAGGGGAATGACGTGATCTCTACTGATGCTTCAAGTGTGGAATCTGTGGATGGTGATTTGTTTGTTGCCTTCAACAATGGAAATCACCCAGAGAGTGTCACTCTGCCCCCACTTCCTGCTGAAATGGAATGGCTGCGTTTGGTTGACACGGCACTTCCTTTTCCAGGATTTTTTTCCGAAGACGGTGAGCCAGTTCTTGAGCAGATAGATGAGTTAGTTACCTATGAGATGAAGTCTCACAGTTGTGTTCTGCTTGAAGCAAAGGGCACAAGTGGTTGAGATATGTTCCTTTGACATTGAAAAATAAAAATGGCTCAAGGTCTAATTTCTGAGAAAAACTTGCATGCCGAACGGGTACTGCCACGTGGTACTTGTCGGTGCATCCGAACTGTCCAAACATGTTTTGGACGGCCCAGATTTTAGGGTGGCATTTTTGAAATTTTGGTGGCAAATTTACCCCATCAAATCGGAGCCATCCAAAACATGGTTGGACCAATTGAATGCGCCGACGCGTACCACATGGCCACGGCCCCCTATCCGCATGCAAGTTTTTCTTCTAGTTTCTTGTATAATAATCTTCTTATTGGAGATCCAGGGGTACATAAAATAAGGGTCTGTTGGAAGGCAAATAGGTGCACTGCACCATGTAAACTATTCATTGATCTGTCAATAAAAACTTCTGCTTAGCTTTGTTCTTTTCCCAGCTACAACTCCCAACTTCTCCGATGATGTTATTGAAATTCATTTAGGTTATGTTTGGATCATCAAATTGTAGAGGTTTTCACAGAAGGAAAATGGGAGGAAAACTGACAGGAAATCGAAACGAATAAATTTTACCTCTTATGATGGCTAATTCTAAACCTCTTTTTCTTTATATTCCATTATTTGCTGATTATGAAGTGCTGCATTTTATTTGTTGAGGATTACTCTTCAACTAGCCTCATCATACTGAGAGACCATCGCTTTGCTCAACCTCATCGAGTGTGTGCTCATTCCGTATCCCGCTTTGCTGATCGAAACTATTCAGATTTTCCATATTCATTTGTTAGGAGACCGTGCTAAAATTCAGCCAAATACTTATACCTACGGATTGTGGGCAAACCCTTGATGCAGATCCCAGAGAGAAAATGATCTCAAGCCTAAATTTGATTTAAGTTTTCGTTTGTTTTTTTGTATTTTCTCGTAATGGCGAGAGATCAGACCATTTTAAAACATGGAGTACAAATAAGAAATAAAAGAAAGAGGCAGTAACATATCAAAGCCTGGATGGTAAGGCACAACTCACTCCTCAGACGTGACTCTGTTTCAAGTTTCGCCCATAGCATGTCTTTCTGGAGTAGGTGCCACATACCATCTTGTATCTAAGGGGCGCTGTTCTTCTAGACAATAGATATGGCTTGAACTGGACATTCTACAGAGGGTCGGGAGCCCCCATGGTCACGCGGCTCAAGCCCAATGGGGATTGTTACGCTGGTTGCCTCCTCCCACCCTTTTTGCAATTAGGAAAAAAAAAAAAAAGTAACATATCATATACCTTATTCTGTTAAAAGAAACTGAGAAGTACAGGAACTCCTAGTAAAAATGGAATGCACTCTTTCCAATTTAAGGGCTACAACAATTGAGTTTCTATCAGCCTTCAGAACTGAAAACAAATGTGGCCAAAGCCAATGCAGGATTTTACTACTAAAGTTCAAAATTGTATGACTACCATTTCAAATCAATGGCCAGATCCAAGAGAGCTTCCCCGAGACGAATAGTCTGCTGCTTCTCCTGTTGCTTCAACCGAATTGCAACAGACTCCGGATCAAGCCCTTGAGAATTTTGTTCTTCTCTTTGTTCAGACCGAACCTCTTGTAGCAATGCATCAACTTCTCTCACAAAATCGACCCTCAAAAGAACATCATCATCAACAACTGGTGGCAGTGGGCCTTGATGCTGAAGAAATTATCTATTTCATTAGAAAATCTCTCTATACAATATGATGAGACTAGCTATTTGAAAAAGCTACGGACCTACACACGCTTTGAATGCAAATATTCCTTTGTGTGGAACAAGAAAAAGAGAACATATAAATAAATAAATTACTTGGCTGACTCTTGGTTGAATTGAACCACAAAAAAAAAAAAAATGCTAATATTTTTTCTCAAAACATCCCCATATCAATCGAAAAAACAAAACTAACTGCCAACTGGGGCTATCAAATTTGGTCACTGTTGCCGTCCTTCAATGAGTGTATTTTTGCCAAAGGGAAGATCTAAATAGTCCTCCTTCATTATGGAAATTCTTTCTTGAGCTGCAGTCTTTGTTGCCACACTTATTTGTATGCTTGTAAATAAGTGTCGTTAATGGATGTCCCGTCTAATGTAAATTCTTTCCAGATTTGTAAGTAGTAGCGTCATATCGCCGGGGAAATTAAGAACTGATTTGAGGAAACAAAAAATATCCCCCCAAAATGAACAGTGCGGTGATTCATTGGAGATTGAAACCTAAAACCAGCTGTTGCCAACAATATAAGAGAAAATAGCACTAAATTCATCCACAATACATGCACTTATCTGAAGTATGCAGAATATAAGCTCACGGCTATGATGCAATTTGACATTTGTTTCCATACCTTATCAATGTCAAAGCCCACTGGGACAAGAACACTGTATGGATCCTCTCGTGGAAAGGTTTCAGCCATCCGCTTTCTGCATTCCTTCAGCCAAACTTCCTCATTAAAACCATCATGCAACATTAAAAGATCGTTGAGCAGTCTCATAGCAGGAGGAGCTTCCCGTTTCAGAATTTCAGTCTACAATGTAAAGGTAAGACTTAGATATGCATTTCGATAATTACAAAGAAGAAGCTTGGCATAATCTAAAAGGAGACTTGGGGATTGAAAAGGACACTGCAAAGACTACAAGATGTAACACAGGTGGACCAGCAGCAGCATAGACTACAACACTGAGTAATATGTAAGGGGAACAAGCCAAATTCAAAGAAACGCAGAAACTCACGAAAGAAGCACCATTCATTTATGCAAGTTAAACCGTAATATGATTTGGGATGATTTGGGATCCATTGAAGGCTATAGAGTAAATATGATTACTAGCGCATACCTCAATTCGCCTGTATAAGAGATCAAGACTTCTAATAGCATCCTTCTCCTCCTGAAAATCATAATGAATACGTAAAAAAGAGCGGGAGAGAGACCTAGCTGGTATTTCTAGGAAAAATAGATCTGGATTCTGGAAATGGTCCCACAAACTCCCCCATTCTAATTCCTTTACTCTTTATTCCCATAGGTTCAGTTAAGAGCCAGAAAAGCAAACCACCCCATATTCTAGGAGCATCTCTCAAATTGTTATGCATAGTGTCTTACATTTTTTTAGATCACTGCCAACGGAATGCATCTATAACAAGCAGAGATCGAAAAATCAAAGATATACTTTTAAATCCATTGTAACATGTACGATAACTAAAGAAAAAAGAAAAAAAAAGTCAATCAGCCAGATGGATTAAGTAGTAAAACTCTAACGTACATCACGTCGTGCAAGATCAAGGCGATTCCATATGACCATCAGAACAAGTTCAGTTAGTTCTCCCCTCTCACCAGCTTCCTCAATTTTCTGCAGACCAGTGAAACAATCATCATAAGTTATAACCATCAAATTTTGACCCTTGCAGAGCAGCAGAGATGACAAGAAAGACAACACCATGGGATATTGCAACTGTTCATGATGAAGATAGGCATAACCGCTGCATTCCAAAGGTACTCCTTGTGGTGGGAGCTTTATTTTAGCTATGAATTTGCAGTAACTCTGCTTACATTCAAGATAAGTTACAGAAACTTAAAGGAAAAGGATGCAAAATTTATGGAGAAGCACATTACTTTCATATAAGCTAGATATTGCTGTTGATACGAACCCAGTATAACTTCAACGAGAATTAAACGTACTAGCATATAAGCCAGATATACAATTGATTCAAACCTAATGATCTACCCAATTCTACGACTGCAATATATTTACTAGGATTAGTGCGGATCAATAATCAGACTATGGCACTTCAAAAGCTGTTTTGGTTGGAAAAATGAAAATATGAGGCCACTCACACAAAACAATTTATTGCCTGTATTCAATGATTACCTCTTCCACTTCTTCAGCAGATTTGAGAAGGCTTGAAACCAGTAGCTTTGCCTTTCGAAGTTCATCTTCCGGATAGTCTTTCAACCGCATACCAATTTCACGATACTCCTGAACCTTTCTTTCCTCCTCCTCGTCTTCCTCTTGGCGTTGTCGATGCAACTTCTTCGTTTTTTCACGTTGTTGGGCTTGCCATTCCTAAGCTTACAAGTTACAAGGATTAGAGCATGAGAAACAACTGATGTCTTTCTATTAATGTGAGCATTGCCTTTGTTTTCCTAATTTAAGGTTAACCGTCTGTATAACAGCTGAAAAAAAATGCAGAATTGACCGATGAGAAGGTCAAAATGAGCACAAGAAATGTGCCCAGTCGGACAAACAATACAGAAGGTTAGCATAAAGAGAGAATTGGAAAATGACCTCATAGCTCACATTAATGAAACTGAATTGATCATTTGCACATGGTTTGGGTGGATCTGCTTGAAGATTATAAGTTTACTCTTTAAGCCCAAAGTCCAAAACACAGCAGAGTGAAAGAATATCCAAAATAAACGCCCCGACAACTCAACACTCAAGTGCAAAGAAAAGTACACAAAGCCTCCTCTTGGATTACAATCTTTCTCCTTAAGCCAAAAAAACAGTCAAGTCAAGCATTCCGAGAATGCATAACTATCACCCAATCTTCAAGAACAGAACGAAATAAGAAAAGTGAAAAATCATGTGTAAAGAAAAGGAGGTCAATTCCTGCTCTTTGTATACTGAATTTGATTTAGATTAGCTCTTGAATTGGCTCAACCCTATCAGAAATTTGCTGATATTTAATTCCAACAAGTCTTCTTCTTTTTTAGTTTGGCTCCATCAATTCCAACTGGTATGTTCCTATGTTTTTGTATACAAAATCTTGGAGCATAAGAGCAATAATAGGCTTCCGCATACTAACTGGGTTCAACTTCACCCCCTCTCTGTAACCAATTTTATATATGCATAATTCTGTAACAAATAAACTTGTTTACCAAAGTGAAAACTTTTATGAAGCTACTGTAGCTACATACATCATCGTAGAATTCTTTTGGAAGGCCGTCGAGGTCTTGCTCTTGTTCTTGTATCTTCTTGGTCCTACACAAAGCTGCTCCCAAACCCACAAAGAATTGTTTGAGAAAACCCAGTTTAGCTGACACAAAAAATAATAGGTGCAGAAATTATGGGTATTCGTTTACTAACCTGCGGTGGGCCGAGAACTGGTCTTGAAAAGAGAAGGGGTTGTTAGAGCTACTGAAATTCTCGAAAGGGTTGAGAAATTGAGCGGTGGCGGTGGCTGTGGCAGAGGCGGAGTTAGCTGGAATGCCGTTGCCTCCATTTTTATGGGTGTAAAAACTATGTACTGTGACATGGAACTACGGTGATAGAGCTGGAAGAAGATTGGATTGTTTCTGGGCAGCAGCTGAAGTCGTGGTTACTAACCACGCTTTTACAAGGCGTGTTTAGTAGCCACGATTTAGAAAGTGTTTTTTTCCCAATATTTTATTTTTTATTTCATAAATCGTGTTTGCTACAAAGTACAAACGTTTTTTAAAGTGAAAGTGTGTTTGCCCAACACGTTTTCAAGAAAACGTGGTTACTAACCACGACTTCACATAGTTTGAGAATAATGTTAAAAAATGCACCTTTTATTTAATAAAGTTTAAAAAAAACCGCAAATTGATTAAGTAGCCGGGGTTTCCACTTTCAAATAATTATTTTAGCTTAATGGGCCTATAGGCGGATAATTCCAAACTATAAATAAAATGTCTAGACACAATAAATATCTATGTTCGGAAATTTCGAAAATGTGTACATAGAGAAATCAATAGTCATTGAAATAAAACACGTTTAGGAGGTATTAGTGAGCCCTATTTTTTGACTTTTTGCATTCTACTCCATCATTCCCTTTTCTTGGTCCATCTTTTCATTTTTGTCCGTCCCAAAATAATTGACCATTTTTTATTTTAGGTTGTCCAATTTTATTAGTTTTCAAATACTATCCTTATAAAGTGTTCATAGATTATAGATACATTCAAAAAGTAGAATCAAAGGGTATTTGTTGGAAAAAATGTTTGAAACTTAAAATAAATTGTAGCTTTAAATAGTTGGATTCCAAAAGGGACCAAGAAAATTGGAAGGATGGCTTTTTATTTTGTGTTTTTGGATTATGGCCAAAATGTGTATTGAATCTGTAAAAGTATTTGGGTGATATCTGCATGATGCATTTTGCAACATTAGTAGTAATATTTAGAAGACAAATGACCAAAATGAATTATGATTTGATTTTTTACCATGTTGCCCTTAGTTCTTTATTGTTCTTTATTGTAATAGTAATTTGCAATGTGTGTGTGTGTTGCATGTGAAGTGAGTTCAGACGGAAAGGGTTGAGGAGGGGGTAATTGTATCAGTTTTTTTTTTTTTTTTGTCAAACGATAGGACTAGATTTTATTAATAATATCAAAAAAGTAATGACATCAGATCGGACATCCATCTCCCTGTAGGGAAGATAAAAGCCACAAAGGAGGGTTGAATTCTCAAGTACAGCATCCAGTTCCTCTCACAGCTTGTCAGGCAACACTATGAGCAACTTATTGCCACTCCTTCTCACAAAATTCACCTTAACTTCCTCCAGCCCCTTCATGGATTGAAGGACGTCCGTCACGATAACACCAATAGTCCGATGCTCCTCCTTGCGCTGTTGCAACATTTGCAATAGCTGTTGACTATCACCCTCCACCACTATTCTTCCTATCTCGAGCTCTAGCGTGAAAATGATACTGTCCCTCAACGCCAATGCCTCCACCACAAGCGGGTCCGTAATATGTTGCCTATGAATAGCTCTTGCCGCAATAAATTTCCCTCTCCAATCTCGACCAACCATTCCCAACCCACAACGCTTGCTTTGTCTATCAATACGCCCATCAAAATTAACTTTGAACCATCCAGTACATGGGCAATGCCAACCACCCGTCTCAGGTTCTTGGTCCGACTGCCCCCTTTCAACCGTTTGTTTCCCATCCTCTTGAGCATTCAAAAACTCAACGACATCGTGAATAGCAGCTTGACACACCAAGTCTGGCGTAGTTAGATGATTGTTGAAAACAACATCGTTCCTACACTTCCATATCCTCCAAATAATATTACCCATCGCTGCCCAAAAAGATGCATTGTCATCCTTATCTTTCCAACGTTCTAGCAAGTATGTCCACCACTCCACCAAAGACTCACCCGAGATGGACCTCATATCTAACCGATAAGGCAAAATATAGCACACCATTTGAGCAAATCTGCACCTAACCGGTAGATGGTTGCCCATTTCCTCTTCCTCTTTGCACAACGGACACAACATATCAGTTTTCATGCGGCATTTAACAAGGGCTTCTTTAACCGGTACAATATCTCTCAAAGCCTTCCCAAAAACGTCCTAATTCTCCCTTGGGCTGGAAGGGACCAAACACTTTTCCAAACCTCCTTCATTTGATCTCAGTTGCTGCATTCCCCATAGCACGTCTGAAGACATTTATACTCCACCAAATAGCTGAAAATTGGTACAGGTCCAAAGACATTTTTTGTAAGATTTAATGTCAAAATTGCAAATTTCATTCATTCTTTTACCACAAAACTGCACATTTTGGGATGACAACTTAAGTATTCGAACCCATTAAGATGGAGAGTTAAGTAGGATCCCTAAACAGAATGCCTATTTAATTTTCTCGTTCTGACTCCATGCGGTCTAACCTAAATAACCAAAAAAAAAAAACAGCTAACAGAAGAACAAAAAAGAAAGAACTTGAACAACACATCAATTGTGATCTAACCTGAATAACAAAGGGGGAAGAAAAAAAAAACAGCTATAATAGAGAAAGAAAAGAAAAAACTCTGATGGTTCATCATCTTAACAGCCATTGTCAAGGTGAATCAACCGAAACTTTGGAAGCATGCCATCAGTTAGAAAGAGGTGGGTAAAATGGTCTTTCCATGTTTGTGGCAAAATGAGATGGAAAATGACCTCAAAGCTCATTTTGACTTATGCTCTCTAATCTTCAAATTGGAGAAGCCTTTGTTTAATAAATAGATAAATGAGAGTAATAATTTGAATGAAAACTTATTAGGGACCATGCTAAGAGAGATGGGTTTGTTTATTCATTTTTTTTGGAGTTTGATGGTTAACAGTAGTGTTTGGACCAACTTACGCGTACCTCGACTATTTTCCTTCCCACTCTGATGGAAGGCAAGTCAACCTATTCTTAATTTCCACATTTCCCGTAAAAGCAGAAGTTGGTAGGAGAGTTAATACACTCTTAACAAATTGCCCAGGGCACTCATTAATCAGACCCTTCTTTTATTCCCTCCATTTCCCCACAAATTTTGCCTTTTCATCTGCCATTTTATTCGGAATAACTTCTTCTCAGCTCCAAGAGACAAAATGCACACCAAATCATTCTCTCAGATTTCTTCAGGTTAACCTTTCTCCTTTCCCTTTACATTATCAGGTTTTTTCCTTCATGTTTGTTTGATAACTCACAAGTCTGGGCCACCTTACATGTACCTCAACTAGTCTTCAAGGCTCAATTCGACTACTTATTTGCCGGGAGCCCAAGTCTTCATGTTGCCCCAGTCTTCATGTAAACTTTATGCTCTTTGGAGTGATTAAGAAATCCTGCAACAAAAAAAGGTAATGGTATTTTACAATTAGCTTCCCAGGTATCTTGAAATACAATTAATTGTCTTATTTTTTTTCTTTGATCTTTTTTTTGTAGCATTATAACCTCAATGGATGGAGATTTAATTGGAGAGATTCAACAATCCTTTTCAAGTAGTAATTGTCTTGACTTAAACAAGTCACCTAAAGAAGGTATACTATAATTTCCTACACTCTATTGGTAATATTTTGTTATTTGGGAACCCAGGGGTCGGCAAAGTGGTCTTGCCTAGGACTTAGGGGTTTGCTCCCACCTAAGGTCTCAGGTTTGGTTCTCCTTGGCAGCAAACTCTTGGGGGCCACTAGAGGTTATGCCCGATCAATACCCCTAGAATTAATTGAGATACGAGTAAGCTAGCCCGGACATCCGGTTATCAAAAAAGAATATCTTTTATTTGGGTAGTGCAGTATGTTCCGGGTCAACTTACATGCATCTTGGACTAATCTCTACGGACCCTCCCACAACCCCCCTGTATTTGTTATTATTGTTTTCCATTATGATGATTTGCTTGGAATGAGTATCGATCCCTCAGATGATCCGGATGATATGGGAGCTGTCGAAGTCTCTGAAGATGGAAAATCAATAGGAAATGAGACTGAGCCTTTTGTTGGTCAATGCTTTCCAAGTGAGGAAGAGGCTTTCATCTTCTACAAAACCTATGCGAATCGACACGGGTTTTCAATTCGGAAAGGCCGATTCGTCAACAAAAATGGGGAAATCGCGAGGCGTGATTTCTTTTGTCATCGAGAAGGTAAACAGCCGTTGAAGATTACGAAACCATCTTTGCAGCAGCGGAATAGGAAGTCCGCGAAATGTGAATGCAAAGCTCATTTGAGAATAGCATTGCGAAAGTCATGTAACGCTTCCACTCAAGAGTGGCATGTCACAAAGTTTGCTGCAGATCACAACCATGACTTGTTCTCCCCTTTGTAAGTGCAATTTCTTCCGGCAAACTGAGTATTTTCTTTCTCCTCCGATTCCAAACCCGGGCTGGAAAGTCATGGTTATACCATGCTTTCCAACAAATTGGAATTCACCAACAATTAGTTAAACGAATGAAATTGGTTGATATTCTGACAATACTTGGTAGCATAGATATCATTATGAGAAAAGTTGATCGATGAAATGATTGCCCTTCCCTTTTGCTGAATGATTGGTTTAAGTATTAGCATACATTGTGTGTTGGATTTGGGGTAGTGCCCCAAGGTGGGCATTATAGGGTTGTAGTCCCCCCAATCCGACCGTCCATCCCACAATCAACAGTTGAGATATATTTGTCTAAGTTTTAACTGTAACAATACTATTAGCAGTAGAAATACATCTGTGAATCTGAACCATCGACTGTGAAATGGACGGTCAAATTGGGGAGACTACAACCTTGTAGCCCCTTGGGGCACAACAGGCTCCCCAAATCCATGTTGGATTTAGTGTGTATGGGTGCGTATGCGCTCATGATTTTTTTTATGTTGTGTTGCATATCACGTGGAATAGAATATGTTCTTGTTTCCAAGAACAAAAATGGTGAACACACACGCACCTAAAAGGCGCGCTCGCACATACACACAGATGAGAGAAATTGCTAGGCATCTTCCAATGCTCGCAACGCCAGCAAAAGTATTTGGAGAACCTGTTCAAACGTGATTTTTGTATTTTCTTCACAAATGTCAACTAAGTATGCTACAAAAGAGGTAGGAAGAAAGTTTCACCACCATTTTTGTACTTTTCTCACTTGATCTGGTGGTGTTTTCATTTTTGATAACTGGATTTTCAGGCAAACTTCGGTACAACTCAACTAATTCCTGGGTACTGAACTTAAAAACCCGGCGAACCTTCAATAGGGGCAGAGGATTTTTTACCGGCGGTGGAAATTCAACCTTCGAGCTTGGAAATGTAAATTCTTCGGTGTTAAGCTCCCCCTCGACCAATCCCTTGGAACGCGCTTGGACTGGTGTTTCAGGAAACTATTGTAGGTGCTATTAGCTTTAATATGAAATAACCAGCGCAAGTTTAAGAATACAAGCAATTTAGGTTTCCCATAAACAAAATACATATACAGATACTACATCAGTTCTTCCTATATTTTATCTCTGCTCCAACTGTACATAACCGATAATTATACAAAATCCTGTACTAAATCAAGATTTCAAGGGGGAGCAGACATCAGTTTCTCTAACCTGGTAAGTTACCAAAATTTTTGAAATTTATGCATATTACTTGCAACAAAATTCAAAAAGAATCACCTTCAATGATCAATTCAGCAGCTGCGCCCATCGTGCCAACCCCGCTAATGCCAAGAAGGGCCAAAGCCAATTCTTCCTCATTCCATGAACACAATCCCTTGCTCACTCTCTTCAATATGTTCACGTCCACTTCTAACATCCACATCGGCGTACACCCGACCATCAAGCTAACTAACCCTGACACATAAGCCCGCCATGTCGCGCAGTCACAACCCAGCGAGATTTGCCCGTCAAGCACGCTCGCTAGGAATCCTAAGTGAGCCCCAAGAACGTTTCTCCTTCGTTTGGATGTCGGAGATGACGAGTCAACTCCCCAAGCAAATGTACCCGAAAGCACTGCAAAGTATGCAAGAGCACAGCCACTAAGCATAGGAACAATCCCACCGGGTTCCGGCCCATCGGGGTCTGATTTTTGAACTGATATGAACCAAGAAGGTAAAGTTTCCTTGATTAACGCTTGGACCAAGTTTAATCCACCAGTTATCCAAACCAACGAAGCTCCTAGGGTTGCTGCGAGCTTGACACGTGTCATGGCCGTAGCAAGAGAAACCTGGCCATACCTCATCCCATTCTTGGTCTTCTTAGAAGGGCCCATTTTCTCTCTAGAACCGAAACTTGCAATATCTTTAACAGAACGCATTAGGAGCAAAACAATTTCCTCTGACATGAACATGACGTTTCTGACAGCCCGGTGCACTCGTAAGTAGAGTATTCCAGGGGCCACCGGAGAAATCCCGCCAGAGAAATGGAAACGAAATCCATGGCCCAGAAGAGCACCCACAGCACCATTGCTAGAGGTGAGAGTGGGGTTTAGGCCCAGGGTGCAAGCGAAGCATTGTCTTAGGAGCTGATCCACAGCATCGCTGTTGTGGTGGAAGACAGTACGGGAAGCAGAGAAAATAAGGAAGTCGCTCCAACGCTTAACCTTCTGAGCCCATAAGGAGGCTATAATCGGCAAACATGGCCACGGGCAACCAGCTGCAAGGTTATCCAAGGCTGGGCCAATCAGAAATAGTAATCGCTCGCTGGCCCTGTCTAATTTGTAGGTTATTGTAAGGCTTATAAGGGCAGCCAAGGGTAAAGGCAGCGTAGCTGGAGAGCTTCCCCCTGCAACCAAATAAGTTTTACTCAATCTGAACAACCATCACGATATAAGTCAGAAGTTCCAATTTCCTCAGCATACTTCCAGTTTGAACTTCCTGTATATAACCGTTTGATTACAGTTTTCACAAACAATTTTGCAAAATACCTTGTAGAAGATTATGTTTGAACAAACTTTGCACGTCTTACTCATTCTTTTAGCGGGGTGATTTGCATGAAGAGGAAAATAGTTATTTTGATGTTTCTTTCAAAAACAAGGATACGTTGTAAAAATCCCAAAAACATGTCGAAATCCTTCAACCAAGCGGGAACAATATCTCTAAACCATTCACCTGAAAAGAACTGTTTCAATTGTATTTGATCCACAAAAATTTTGAGGATTGAGGGTGACAGTAACAGAAAATACTATGAGACGATACCTGCAACGAGACTCGGAACATCAACACCAATGCCGGCTAAGATTTTTTTTATCTGTTGCTCAACAATGGCTAAATTTCCAGCAGGGCTCGGCCAATCAGTACCATTCATCGAAGCAGGCTTCCAAATACCCCGAGTTACTTCAGCAGAAAAGTAGCTTACAATAGTAGCCATGGATGCAGGAAGAAAATCAGCAAGATCTTTGAGACCTGAGAAAGAGATGCAAGAGGGTATTTAGGAAAACTTCAACTCCATTAACTAGAAGAGTGGAACCAGTCAAATAGTAGTTCAAAGGTAAATACATCATAAACAACACAAACTTGCAGCACTCATATCAGCATGCTAGCCTGAGGATTACTCGTCAACCAAAAAGCGGGAGCTGCGGGACAACAAACAATATATTCATGGTAATCTACCTTAAAAACTCGGTACATAAGGCTCCCCTGCTTGCTGCAGATTGAACAAATACGACAAATCTTATTGGAAAATCACAAACACAGTTTACAATCTCTTGTATGCAATAGTACTCGCTATCTTTCTAGCAAAGACGTTTTAAAACGCACTTTCAAAATAAATACGGAGAAATCATTTTAAAAAAAAAGAAAATAAATAAAATAATAGGGAGAAACATGTCACTCATACATGTGGACATTTGGAAGGCCAGCAAAAACACAGTAAACCCTTGTCCCGAGGACTCTAGCTTGGTCCTATGACCTAGTAATCTTGTTGACGGTTCGAAAATGAAATCGTCCAAACAAAAAAAATAGTGATGCCTCCAAGACAAGCGAGTTACAAGTGCAGTGGTAGCCCAATGATGCACCATGTATTTCCATGCATTTGATTGGAGTTCAAATCTCACTAACTACGACTAACACTACTACTTTTGCCGAGGGGAAAAAAAAAAGAAAAAAGAAGAAGAGACAATCGAGTTACTTCGCTTTATGCACTGTCAGCAGAGTTGCAGACAGTAAAAGTGGAGTACATATTTAAGGAAATTCAATAAACAAACAAACACTTTCAACTTCAATATAGAAAAAAAATATCACTTCTAACCGATACCAATCAAAGTTACAAAAACACGCTAAAGATATATTATTCTGTGAAGCTTGAAAAGATTGCAAAGAAAAAAAGGTTCTTCTTCACCTCCAACACGAATAATTTATTACTGAAAAAATGCATGCACACAAAAAAGCAAGCACTCTTAACCAGGTTGTACTAACCTGTTGCAAGTTCACGAGGAGACAACCTCCCATGGGCACACGCAGTCAAAGCAGCATCAAGCACAAAAGGAACAGCTTCCATGAGGTCCCAAGAAGGTAATTTTAGTTGACGATAGGCATCATCCAACGCAGACCCAGATGAATTACTGCTACCAGAAGTTGTAGGAGTCTGGGGTTGACCACCTCTATTCACTTTTCTAAACATCATGTTCAAAAGCCCATCCACAATCTGATTAACAGCACTCCCCTGTATAAGACCAGGGAGGGTTGAAGTTATGCATTCTTGATGCTGCCTGTACCAGCGTTTCAATTTAGGAAAGGATTCCATAAATATGGGTTCTGACGGTGATAAACTCGAAAATTTTGACAGCCTCTTGCTTTTAAGTTGATCCTTAGGTGTGATTGTGTAAGATGCTAGCTGGGAGTTGCGAACTAATAAGAGGTACTCTGGAGTTAGTTTGGATCCCATGGGAGCCACATCTCCTGTAACATGTTCCAGAGGAGGTCGATCAAACCTCCATAGATTCAGAAGAAGAGTAAATGCATTGGAGAACACCACGTGGGAAGATAATTCTTCCCCTGTCGGAAGAGTCCATGATGCCTTGGGTGCACATGATCCAAAGACCTCACAGATGGGCATCAATTTGCCAGCAAGTTGGGGAACCTAGAAGGTAACAAACAACATCAGATCAATGCCAAAAATGATCTCCTCGAGAGTTTTCCATTATGCACAGAATGACAGAATCCATTCTCTCTATGCTATTTTTGTTGTCAGACCCATACTAATTTTTTTTAAATCTAAAAAACTGAGTAGATTGCCTTGAATAGGATGGACAATGCAGCAAATCTATATGCACAAATCATGAGATAATGTGAAGAACTTTTCAATCCTTATATGAGGCGAGGCACATTTCATGTTCAACTTCTTTTTGGTCCAAAATTGTAGTATGTCAAAAGTAATAAAACCCCATGCTCTATCCTTTGAAATGTATCAAGGAGAAGGGCTTTTGTTCAATTCTTGGCATTCTTTCACTGCGAGAAAGATAGAAAACTACTGGTCCTTAAATATTTCGTCGACTGTTAAACAAACATATCTAGCTAAAATTCAGAAGGAAGAATAGTTGCTGAAATTCAACCCACCATGCCATGTAAATTAAAAATCTGAATACAATCAGCAGATGATATCCCGACAAGGAGAACATGCAGAAATGGAGCACAAGCTCTCAAATGGCTATCAACCCCCGAATAATCTGCAGGAACTACGAGTGATAGCAATTGCGTTATCAAAAGAACCGTATGTTCCTGCAAACATAGAACAAAATATAATTTCAACCACAGCAGAAATGGGGAAAAGTAGTAATCTCCAGTCACGTGACGTTTTAGAGCGACCCCAAAATCATTCACACCTTACCTGTATGTTCCAACCACGAATCAGAGACGCCCCACATAGGATTGTTGCAGCAGATAACTTCTCATCATCTGAACCACCAACAGCGATCTCATATATTTTCTCTATCTCTGCTAAGCTTTCATATAATGCATGAGCTCAAATTCAGTTGGCTTACCAGTGATAAATTAACATAAATGAGCATCTGATATACCTGGCTTCAGGAAAGAAAAGGTTTTACTGAAGACCAGGCTATAGCTATCACACACAGAATCTACATATAATGTTATAGGTACGGATACCCCTAAAGTTTCCACTCACATGGTTTACTGCGAGGAAAAAACTTCCAAGTGAAAAGAAATGATTATCAAGTTGATGCTATATTACTAAGCGATGGTAATTCCACATGACATAATTTGAATGCAACATGAACTTAGTAATATGACACTCCCACAGCAAACACAAGTTTAAAGAACGTAAATCATAACCTACACAACAGTGTTCCTACCTAAAAACCTGCAGTTAAAAGGCATTATAGGATTTTATCTTTCCTAATGCATCCATCCTGCTGCGGAAGCATTATAGCCTCATAGGTAGAATTAATCCAATACTGGAAATGAAAACTACATGAATTGTTGGACAATCTAGTAGAAATAGAACGAATGGACAGGAAACTTGCTTGAAATAAAATTCTCTTAACCAAATCATGTGTAGACAAACAATCAATGAACTTTCAACTCCACCAGCTTTCAAATTCATGATAACATCCCTTACAAAAAATGGTGAAAGTCTAAAGTTATTGGTTCTATTCGGAGTGCCACTACAACTACTGCTACCTTCTGGGCTAGGATAACAAGGGGAAGGGGCTAGAAGAAGATTCATTAGAAATTCGAAGTGTCAGCACATCAGCATACCTTGATGCTGGAGTTGAAACCAAGGCATTTACCATTGGAGGCGTTAGAGGGGACCCCTTCAGCAATGATGACCAACCAGGCATATGACCAGAAACACTTCGAGGAATTTGATTGCAGCGACCTTTTACATAGCCAGGCCATAAATATGCTGATGTGTCCAAAAGATCTCGAGCAATACAAGCCTCAACAATCAGATGCCTCATGTTTCCAGCTGCAAGAAAAACCTAATTAGAAGTGCCTGGATGGGCCTTAAACAGGAAAATCAATGGCCAACAAAACCCATAGATTGTGGTACAGAGATGAATATATGTAAAATGAAATAGTTCCATCTGAGAAAGGACCTATTGAAGAGAACTAGGAAGATAATTAGCAATTTAGCAGTCATCAAACGCAATGCAAGATAAACAACTTTTTGTCTCTTTTATCCTCAACAACTAATATATCTCAGAAATACTCAACTGGGACAACCAATAACACTATCCTTTTTCTACCTTTTTTTTTTTCCTTTTCAGTGTGGTTTTGGACTATTAGTAAATGTGAAAAACTATGCTCAAGCAGAAGAAATACTACTCTGCAGAACCAACATAACCTGCTAATTACTCGGTAACTTTCAGAAACCAAAAGATTAAGATCTAATTCAGGGAGACTTCTATGACAGAGATCTCAAGTAGCAACAAGAAAGGATATCCCTCAAAGAAGGCACAAATCGCACATCTACAACTGTTTTTCCCCATTGAGAAAACTTTCACCTGTCAGTTTTCAAGAGCCTGAAAATTTTTTTGCCCATTCCCTACCCATTTAAGCTCAAAGGCAACAAGTGACCGAACATGGTATCAGAACTTCAATTCCTGTATCTTTAACTACGGTATCATGTGGTTGTCCAACCTAATACTTGTTTTCCCATCTCCAACATAACATCCGTTCTGTGTGCATTTTCGCAGCTTGTTCAGTTCATCATTGTTATATGTTAAGCTATCTTTTCATCTGCAAGAGGGGATCAGATAAAAGGTGGCAGAGTGGAGATCCATAAACATTGTTAAAACTCTTTTAGTAATAGTCCAATCTTTTGAGGCAACTGACAATCTAACAAATTTTCTCAATGACTATTTTTTTTTTTTTTTGCTCAGTGACTAATTGATACTCACAACAATTTCCTGGCATGTCATTAAAGCTCATGCCTTCGACGTATCCAGTCCCGACTGCTACGCCCGAAAGAAACATCATCGCTTTGGCAGCAGCTTGATTGGCTACTGGAGTCACAGGCAAAGGTGGAGTCAACAAGCCTTCATAATCATCCAATTGCTGCAGGCTAGAAACTAAATCCCTGCGACGCTGTCCTGAAACATGATTCTCTTTCCTTTGACTGGTGACTCTGCCCTCAGCTTCATTGATCAGTGCAGTCTCCTCCTCCTCAATAATATTCAAAATTGCAAGTGGTGTAACAGACAATAACATGCACAAGCACGTATCCAGGGGAGGTACAGGACCTCCTTCACTGGGATCCCTTTCCTAAATAGAACCAAGAACAAAAATAGAACTAATCATGAATTTGAGCAGCACAAATTCCTATATACTGTGGATTAAATATTTTTTGAAGAAACCATAATCATAAATCAGACATCTCTAAAATGAAATCTACGAGAGAGTATACAGAAACAATTAGGATGGATCCATATCCAGCCAACCCTTGCACAAATCTTTCTTGACATTCTGTTCAATTTACAACTCCCAGAATCCCATTGTTCCCATGTTCTTATCACATCCGTAGAAGTAGAGAATATACTTTGGCATATGTCACTTTTCAATTTTGAAGCATTCTCATACCCTCCATATATTGTTATATGAAGTCAATGTTTTTGGTTCCAAAAGATGTTCTCAATTTTTACCAAAAAAAAAAAAAAAGATTTTCTCAATCCTAGTCAAACTCAAAGTGGAAGCAACAACAAGACCAACCCAAATTAATCAGAAAGAAAGCTTAATAGGTATAAACAAACGGAAAAAGTGACTCAGTTTTGGTAAAATTTGAGATCTTTTGCAAACTTCAAAGTGAAGTGGGAAGTGTTTTTGCAATCAAAGTTTGCAGGAGACCTGGAGCATCATATCAAGGAAAAGTATTTCCAACTTCAATAAGGGAGTAGTTGTCATGAGTTCTTACCCTTTGAACAAGCCGTAGAACTGAAATCCATAGGCCAGTAAATGTATCCTGCCAGGAAGTTTGATTGACAGCTTGAAGAGCCTTTGCTAAACCTGCAACAATGATCTACTTTGTTGATTTTTTTGGTACCAATGTTGTATCAACATTTTCTCATTTTGCCTATAAAAATGCAAGAAATGACTTGTACAGTTGTACCAGTAAGAATTTCAACGGCACCAGTAGCCGTGACTTGTGATCCATCCTTACTGTCTTCCAGAAACAGGTCAAAAGGAAGCCAAAGTGCAGACTGACTAACTCCATGGCATTGACCTGCAGAAGATACAAGTGACCCAGCTATCACTGCATGAAACTGTTTCTGTGAACTTGTTTTGCATTCACGGGACAAGACTCTGCGTTTATCCGATGTTAACTGCAGAAGAGCATCAGGGGAAATGTGTTTTGAATTCCTCAATGCTGACGAGTTTGCAGCAAGCAGTTGCAAGTGCTGAATGAAACAACCCCAGTGAGAGGACCTGAGAAGGGAAAGAAGGTAATCAACGAATTAGCTTCTTTCTACTCAATCAATGCAATCGCTACAGCAATCCACTCAATTCAGACAAACCAGAGTTCTGATCAAAAGCACATGAAGGAACAGAACGATTTGCTTGTGTTTCACTCAACAACGGGCAGGCATATAAATTGCAGATGTAAAAGAAGCTCAACATAACATAGGCATCACGATAATTCTCACATGTTTCGTCGTGCCAAGTAAAGAATCCTTGAAGCCACTTTATCTTTGAAAAATTCTCCAATTATCTCAACAGCCATAACGGTATTTGTTTTTTGCATTCCCTCATGATATTCCATCCTCTTGTCATCAAAGATATCATGACCATCTACATCCATATCTTGCGTACCAGTTGGCCACCTAGACTTCTTTTCTGGTGTGAGTTCCAGCAACCCTTCATCTTCTAGTGATGCATCAAGTAACTGCCATACAGTTGAAAAGACATATTCAACTACTAGCACCCCAGGTTCATACACCTGAATGGAAAATATCTGGGAAAGATGAAGTGTGTCATCTATTAAATGCATGATCCTGCAAATCCATGGAAAGTATGTTACTCGCATCGCATTCAAATACTTGATTAGGAACCAGAGAAACCCATTATTCAAAAATAACCACAAACAAAAATGACTACAAATTACAAGGATGGAGGTGGGAAGATTCCATGGTTATCTAAAATTCTACTGTCATGCGATCGAAAAGTTCATTGTATCATGAGACTAACTGTCCCTAAGGGCTCAAGCCCTCCGGATTAGTCTCTCTCAAACCCAATTTGATTCCCTTGAATGTCACTTGAAATAATCTTCAAGTGTTCCTCACTTGAGCAATGTTATGATAGGAATGGCTAGAGAAAGATCAAATGCCCAACCATGGTACAGTTTCAATTTGGTCTTAATGATGACAGTAGATCCAGCGTTAGGAAAATGACAGTTTTAGAAAGTAACTTTAGAGCAATAGGTTACAATGAAAGTGATGAACATATATATAGAAAATAATGGTTGTATTTGGTTAGATAGTTTAGTTTAGTTTTGATGATGTCAGCAGGTGTAATGAGTGGAGAGAGATAGAGAGAGAAATGAGGAAATGATGTCATCAAAACTAAAACTTAACAGGGAAACGAACAAGGCCAATACAATGCATGAACAAACCAAACGATGGAGGAGACTTAACATATGAACAAATATTAAATATCAAACTGAACTTACTTTTCATAATTTGAATGTTTAATTTGACAACTCACTTTTCATAATTTGAATATTTAATTTGAGATGCAAATGAAAAGGCATGTCTCTTAAGGAGCTCCATATAAAGTCTGTAAGCTGCAGGCTGGGACCGTCGACTTGGAATGACCCTGTGATGAGGAAAAATAAGTGTCTATCATAGTAATAAATTATAAGAAAATATAAAAATGCTAAATTGAAATCAATATCATTCTCTATGGAAAAGCACAGTAGGGCAAAGCAGGTATGAACCGCTTCTAAGGACTCAAAGGTTTAACAGAAGGAAGTGGGCTCTAAACCACCATGGCAAGGAGGATCCAAGCAGAAGAACCAAAACCATAACCAAAGTCCAGACCTAATCCCTGACTTTGGGTCCGCTTCATAGTCATATTCTCACTTGTCCGACTGATGATGAGCAGTTTTTGGATCTTTTTTCAATGCGATGCCACTTACGACTGTACATCAAGCCCAAGGTAGCTTAGAATCTTTCCATGAACCACATCAAGGCAACAATCATGTGAGACAGTAAGAAAACTTGAAACACTGCAAGCTGGGAGGAAGCATAGAGGATTGACTATCAGGTCAACACTGTGGCTTTGGCTCCTATGAATAATTGAATATTGATGGCATTGTTATGAAGGATCCTCAAGGACTGTCAATTAACTATATGAATCAACCATGGCCTAGGACACACGGAAGACTAAAACAAAAACAGAAGAAAATTGAACTGACTTTATTGATTATAACTAGTACACAAAATGCTTGAAACTAGGATACCACCTATAATTGATAGCACGGACGGATACAGTGTAGGCACAGAGGGGTCTCGTGACCCCCCTAATATATATTAGCCCAAATTCCATCGAATGTGCTCATCTGTTCCAGCGGCAAGGCGCTGCCCTTCCACATGTGCAACCCAGGTTTGATTCTCAGCGCTGCCAGTGCTCTTTTTTCCATTTTTTGAGTGTTTTAATGGTCAAAAAAGAACCTTTCTATGAAATCTTTTGTGCTTTGAGACTCGAACCCACAGTAGCATTGGTACCACAAAACCAATTATAATAGTGTTGTTTACTATTTTACATTTTGTTTAGTTTTTCTACAAGCTCAAAGTTAACTAACACTAACAAGAAAAATATGTGCTATATATATATATAGAGTCCCGATCTAGTCCGGGACTCATAGTTCCGGACCAAATTTTCATGATCCGAACCGTCCAATGTGTTTAAAACGTGTTTTCAAGAGTCCCCGCGAGAAATCATCCAAAAAAATTACCGAGAAAGGCTTGATCTAAGCAGTTTTTCATAAAACTGTATATGTACAATTTTTGTGAAAAACTGCTCGGATCAAGCCCTTCCCGGTCATTTTTTTGATGATTTCTCGCAAGGACCATTGAAAACATGTTTTAAACACATTGGACAGTTCGGATTATGCAAAAACAATTTTTAAAACCTTCAAAACACCAAAAAACCTTCAATCCGGGATCCTTGACTGGATAATTCGTGTGTATATATATATATATTAGTCATGATCTCCTAAGGACTCCCTCATGGATCTCCTCCGTGAGGACCACCCCTTTTTTGATTTTTTGGACCAAATTTTGACGATCCGAACCGCTCAATGTGTTTAAAACATGTTTTCCAAGGCCAACACAAGGAATCGCCAAAAAAAAAATACCCGAAAGGGCTTCATCCAAGCAACTTTTCATAATAACCGTACATATACAATTTATCGAAAAATGCTCAAATGAAGCCTTTCCGGGTATTTTTTTTTTTTGGCGATTCCTAATAGTGACCCTTAAAAACACGTTTTAAACACATTGAGCGGTTCGGATCATCGAGATTCGACCCCGATCCACGAGGTCCTCACGGAATTTCCGTAAGGGAGTCCTCATTAGATCATGATTACTATATATATACTCAATTTAGAATTGAAGAATAAAAATTGATGTGAATTCGCCCAGGGCCTTCAAACGTAGGACCGGTCTTAAAGGGGTGAACCCTCTGCAGTAAATTCCTGGAACCGCCACTGAATGATAGCTCCAACCAGACCATAAACCACAAACCAACATTCAAGTCAATAGCACAGTGAAAAAAAAAAAACAACCATTAGCCAAATGCTTGTTTACAGCTATTGGAAAGTTTCACCAAGTCCATTAATTGTGGACTGCTTATCAACTAAAGGAATTCGGTACGGATCCGTTTGTTTTATCAAGTGCATGGCCGCATGGCTCTACTGAGACTATTATTCAGACCCTAAACCAATGGGAGTTAAGCACTGGAATATAAGCTATGGCATTCCTCGCTTTGACCATAGAGCTAAATCTGTTGTCAAGCCTTCCTAGGCTAATGTGATCATAGTTGGCAAGACTTTGTGTGCATAGAATCATTGAGTGGCAAACTCTCCATACTGCATTGTTGCAACTATTGAACTAACCAAATTTATAAACCTGACCACTTTCCATCAAAATGTTGAATTTCTTTTATTGAGTGCTGATAGCAGGGATCAAGCTTATTTCCTGGATTTTTTAAGATAAAAATGACAGCGGGAAGCCAAGTACATTGGGTTATGGCATAAATTATGAACAGGAAATTTCACTTGCAGGTAACCCTACAAAATGTATAATAATAAAGTTCAATTTCCTCTTCATTTTCTTCTCTGCACATTTCCTAACTAAAAATAGAGCCTAACTATTCCTGTACAGAAACGTTCCCATCACTAGAATTTCTTCCAATAAAATTGCAGATAGTATATGATTCCACGGAATGCAGTTCAAAGACCAAAAAAAAGGACCATATAGTTTCTCCAACAGGAAATAACAGACTGCACTCTGCTCCTTCAAAGTTCAGAAAAGAAATTGGTCCTTACACCCGGTATCAGCCCTAAGCAAAGGCGAGCAATGCTTTTTCCTTTGGCTCCAAAAAATTTCAAAAAGAGGGTCCAAAGAGTTGTGTGGTATTCATTAAATATCAGTCAATAAAATTAAATTGCTTCAAAATGAAAAAATAAAAATAAAAAAATGATTGTATGAGCACAATCAATACTTTTGCCACACACACAAAAAAAAAAAAAAAGTGATCTTTTAAGTGGTTGTTTCAGTAAAAAGATCTACCTGCATGAAAACCAAACAAGTTATTAAACCCCTCCATTCCAGGCCCATTTATTAATTTTTTACTATTCCTTCCCTTGACCCGTTTCTGGTTGGCCCTTTACCTTTCCTCAAGCGGCGACTCCTAAAATATTTGTAATGGAACATAGTTTAGAGAAATAATTATGGTTTTTTGAGGTTATCTTTTTATGGTTTTGCTCGTGAAAATGCACAAAGTTCTTCTTTTTATAAAATTCGCCTTCTTACACCTATTTCGAGTGTCTATGCTTCCCTGCTTCACCATCATACTTATTACTTCAGTTAAACAAATGTGAAGCCCTAAAAAATACCTGATAAAATTCACATATAAGGGTGCGTTTGGCATAAATTATTTGCCTCATCAAGTAACCCATCGTCACAACGACAGAGTAGAAAAATACTGTATGAAAATTGAATCGGAGCTGAAAAAAAAAAGTTCAAATAAGAAGACACTAAAAAAATAAATTTTAAAAAAAAAAAGCTGCAAACTTTTTCCGTCTGTAGCAGTAAACTTTTTTTCCCCTAATCTTTTACTCATTAGACTACGCTCGTCCAATTTTTTTTCCCCTTAATCTTTTAGTTTTTACTACTCTTTAGACTAGCCTCGTCACGTCGAACGATTAGTTCATAATATTCAACGTGAATTTAACAAAATTTAGAAAAGACAAACAAAAATCCAGGCGAAATGGACCCTAAATCATCTATCTACCTTGTAGAAAGAAGAGCGAGAACGAGCATAGGCGGCACGAGCTTCATAACCAAGGCCTTCTCGAGAAACTTCCAGATTATCGGGACGTTATTCTCCCAACATATGTACGACACCAGAAATTCGGCAAGCTCCGTCGACGGTAACTGAACTCCGGCGGAGTTGAGGCTGGAGGAGAGATGAATCGCCCAAACCAAGGGGTCGCCGCCCTTGTCCTGAGCCGACTTGGTCAGCTCAACGACGCCGTCCCATATGGTTTGATGGTGTACCGTCATCGCCATATTCGAAGGCCGATCGATCTACCAATCGTTCATGGAAGAGAGAGAGAGAGAGAGAGGGGGGTTTGGCTGCGTGGAGGGGTTTTTGTGTTTGTGTTTGTGTTTGGACCGAGAAAAAGTAAAAAGTCAATCGAGGAGGCGACGGGGGTGGGGTATATATTCGTTACGAATAAAGAGGCAAAATTTGACTGGTCCAAAATTATACAGTACCGCTCAGTGCCCGGCCGGCACCCATCTCGGCCGTTTAAAATATTTTTGAATGATTTAGACTTAATAAAAGATAAAAAGAGGAGATAGAGGGAGTGGGGGGAATAAATTTAAACCATCCAAAATATTTTTGGACGATCGGATTGAGTACTTCGGACATGGACATGTAGTGCCCGCCCCACACCCAAAACTTTTTGCCTGTGATTAACCAGTGATTTATGGATACTCGATAAAGTAACCAAGTGGGGTTGATTAAAAGCACGTTCGAGGTCACTTGCCTCATAAACAAGTTGAGGTTGAACATTTTCTAAAGCTCGTTGAATTTTCAAACTGAGATTTTTTCATAAAAATTAAACTCAAAATTAATTTATTGTGTTTTACGAGCAGCGGCGGAGCTAGGAATAGAAGTCGGAGGGGGTTGAATCTTGGTTCAATTAATTTTTCAAGACTAAGTCTAGTCATTCGAGTTTTTATGGAATGGTATCGATAAATTAAAAAATTAATTTCAAGTATTGTTGTTATCATATCATTCGACAAACACCGTATTATTATCTCACTGTATAATTCGCCATAGTTTAGTGTTCTCAAAATGAAATTTTGTTCTTACTTTTCAATTAATTTTTGAAATGTTATAATTTTTTTTGAGAATATCTATATATATTAAAAAAAACAAAAAAAAAAACATGCAAAATATACTCCAAAATATAAAATTTGTGGGGAGCTGGGCCAACCCCAGCTCTTATATAGCTCCGCCTTTGTTTATGAGATAGGTCACTCTTTTACAACACATCAACTCAGAAAAAGCCAACTTAAGCCAATTCTACTTAGGGGTGAGCAGAAAACCCGTCAAACCGTGAATCCAGTCCAAACCAATCCAAACCGATTGGTTTGGTTTAGATTTTTAGTAGCGTGGTTTGGTCCTGGTTTAAAAAAATTAGAATCCGTAGTCAATGGTTTGGTTTGTGGATTTACGTTCATGGTTCCAATTCCAATCCGATCCGAACCATTTATTATTATTATTATTATTCCTTCTCTAACAAGATTTTATTTTGCCTTAGATTCACAATTTATTCCCCTCATTCTAATACACCAATAGTGGTTTAGTCATAGCAAATAAATTCGGTGATGAAATTCTCCATTCTAATTTTGATTACAAAACACATTTCTATTTTTTCAAATTTCTATACATGATTCGGTCATAGCCTATTCCTATTTCATGATTTCCTTCATTACCATGATTAATTACCCTAAATTTCTATAAATAAGGACCTATTCGTATGCTATATATAAACCTAACGTAGTAACCTAAATTTTAAGTACTCTAAATATTTTACGGAAATAATACCTCAATTTTAAGCAAACCGTGGTTCGAAACCGAATCCGATCCGTATTTTAATGGTTTGGATTGGTTTGGTTCGATGCCTTTTGTGGGTTGGTTTGGTTCGCCAAATTTATAATCCGTAGGTAGTGGTTTGGTTCTTGGTTTACTACAAATCCGAACCAATCCGGTCCATGCTCACCCC
The DNA here is from genome assembly GCA_020921065.1 of Vaccinium darrowii. Classification (NCBI taxonomy): domain Eukaryota; kingdom Viridiplantae; phylum Streptophyta; class Magnoliopsida; order Ericales; family Ericaceae; genus Vaccinium; species Vaccinium darrowii. The sequence continues at coordinate 38,894,053 of CM037162.1, forward strand.
TAATTCTACTGACTTATTGCCCAGTTTATGAAACTGCTAGACTGGTTCGGCTCATTTAACACCCCTAGCAACAGACACAGGTGTTAGTGAACAAATTCGGGTGTGCCCCAATCGTATGATGTACATGGTCCACACAGTAAGTATGGGCCCGCCCATATCGGAGGATTCTGAATACATTTTTGTCCAAATCTTTGCACGAAAATCTCCGTCCCTAGCATTTTTAGAATCTCGTTCGATTCACAAGAACATTTGTTTCTAAAAGTAGTAAGTGCGTATTATTAGCTCGTAATACAAATTGAGTGAATAGCTGAGGAATTTTTTTTTTGATCAAATTTTAACCCAATTTAAAGTTTCCATGCCCTAAGCCTACTTATATAGTATTTGAAATTTTTTTGATGAAATATTTCTGTATCCATATTTTGATGCATTCTCATTTAAAGTAAAAGTGAAATTGTTACTAAATTGCTTTCATGTTAAGGTGAGTGTTTGACTAATGTGTAGTAAGAGCGTCATGGTTGTTTGAAAAGGACCAAGTGCTTGTGGGTAATTTTTCACCAGAAAATACAAAGAAATACAAAAAAAATTTGAAGGGTGGTAGAAATTGAGTCTTGCAAGATAGGTAATGGTTCTTTTTGTCCAATCAATTGCTAGTCATCAGGTAATCAAGAAAAGACCGACTTCTTTCTCATTACAGTAAACCAAATAGTACTTACTACCAAACCAAGAGAGTAGCAAAATTGCACACGCTTTTTATAACCAGGTGTCCGGACAAAGTTAAACGCACCTCGACCAATTCTGTGAGACCAATCTCATCGTCCACTAACTTAAAGTTGGGTAAAAGTTCCGTATGAACTAGGTCAAAAGAAAAAAAAATGAATAGCACCTAAGAGGGAGGTTTCGGACATGGAATCTTAGAAGAAAGCAAACTCCTAAGTCCTGAGCCTTTGACCACCAGGCCAATTAGGGTTATCAACTAATACTGTGATCTGTTGCACTATTTTACTGTAGATACACACTATTACAATATTTTATGAGCAACAAGAGTCTTAACACAATCACAAACACATTGAAGTGAACAAGTGAACAACCATTTCCAATCTGGAAAAAGATAGGGAAAGTAGAGTAGATATTGCCAAAACATTACCACCAAAAACTGGATAATCTATGATCTTTCCTATCATAGCAAGTTTTTGAAGAAAAATTTCAACATGGAAAGCTTCCTCCAAATTAACAAGATACGGTAATTTCTTACAACGTTTACATCCTGCTCCGAATATTGTGTACACAGACATACCAACACAGATGGTTTCTCAGCTCCACGTAATATTGGTCATCAAACTTTTCAATTCTGGAGGTTGAGGCCACTCCGGCCAAGCTTGTGACTCCTGGTTTGAAACTGGGCCCCCTGAGCCTTCCCCTAAATGTAATTCATCGTCAGCCTTCAATTCTGCTCTTGAATCCAAACACCAACATTTGTAGTCAGACTTTGAAATCTGAAAAAGTTCATCTGGTGTCATACTCTCGAGTTTCTCGAATTCCAACGAATTCAAACTGGTGGGCAGGGAATTGAGTGCATTTTGCGCAATGGACTTTCCCAACTCTTCGAGGTGATGATTTTGATCGCGCATCCTCTTGTACAACCTCATTACAGATACACAATCTACAAATGGATCATGCACCCCTGACTGGATCTCGTACCTGTGAAGCCAACAACTTCATCATGATGATCAATAAAAAAGTATGGAACATTTGGAAACAAAGGTACTTTTATAAGCTATTTTACAATTTGTTTTTATGTAGGGGCCGATAACCAGATACCACATCAGCTCTTCTTTACTCTTATTTTTGAATGCTAACCACAACAGTTAAGTAGATTTGAAATGCAAGAGGAAGATACGCAACATTTACTAATTTATGCAAAAAAAGAGCAGGTTTGTCAGCAATCAAGTCATAGTGTCATACCCTTTCTAGGAAGGAGCTCCCAACCACCCCAAGACAGAACAGACATGTTTTAGACTCGTTGTAGACTTGTAGCCATAATAGCTAAACCAGTACCAGTACCAGGCTAAAAGGCAAATATTCAATTCCCAATTGATCATATGACAGGAATTTAATTCAAATGCAGATATAATACGTTCTGAGTAAACAAAAAACAATTAGAAGCCTATCTATGACAGGAGCAGCAAAACTAAGCAGAGTATTTGCATGACCAGCAACACAAACTCTGGACAAGAAATAAAGCAACAAGAAAGTCCAGTAACTTGCCCTAGATATGTCTGAGTGAGGTACTTGAGTGAATGGCTGACCAGATTCGTTTTCATAAGTGGACGGTATTTTGCTGTGTCCCTGCATGGAGAGAGAAAAGGCTGTAAGCAACCAGACAAGAAATTCTCTCCTCAACAAGAAACAAGTTGAAAACTAAGTGTAAAATTTTCAGTTCCGCTCACCTCACTCAAAACTTTAGGGAATGCAAGAATATTATGACAGGGAAATAATATACGTCAAACTAAAGCTTTCATTCAATGTCTAACGCCACCAGCATGCAATTCACACATTCCAACATCAAGCAGAAAAGACAATAATCAGTTGATCAATCACAAATCTGTTATTTCAGTAGAGCATTTCGTATCATTTGTTTCTAACGGGTATAAGAACACCATGTTGGCAGGTTTACTTGGTTCGCCAACACAAAGAAGACTTACCTAACCAAGCGATCAGGATAATTCATTTTCAGCACAAACAAATCGTGGACTATGTCATGACCCACAAGAAGCCTAGCATTTCCACCATCCCACCTTAGTCTTCCAATGGACTCTCCATTGTACAAGATTTGCAGAAGTCTTTCACTCACTTCCTCGAGTGGCAGAGCATCTCTTAGATGATGTTCCGTTATACCAGTAATTTCATATCTGGGCAATAAATTTCAAAAGAAAATATTCAAGTATCGAAGTCATGTACCAGCCCTTAACCAGACTTCTAAAAATACAGGAACAAACAAAAAAGCAGTACATAGGTACCTGTAATTAGTGACAGGTACTTCTGGCCGAACATAAGTGTGGAAAATCAAATTTTCGTCTTCATCAATCAGGCAAACCCGAGCACAAAGATCAATTGGCATGCCATTGCTTTCACCACCGACCATTTCACAATCTAATGCAACTGCTTTGGGACTTCTGGCGTAGTATTCATTGTCTGAGGCTGAAATATCAACTTCATAATCTGTACAGGGCGTCACCAGTGTTCCCTACATCAGAAAATATTAGCAGTAGAAAACCTAGACCGATGTGTAATAATTAAACGTGGCTAGTATAACTTTCTGTTTCTGACCAAAAGAGCAGTCCATCCACCCTTATTACCCGTGGGGAAACAAAATCATTGTTAACTTTTCTTCCTTAACATGCACACTATCAAATTTCTATGAGCGAAGTCATCTTACAAGGGGAGCAGGAGCAGGCAGTGTACACATCTCTTTGTGCTCGGTAAGACTAGCCTGACTGTCAAAAAAATTCATGCAGAGGCTGCAACAGTGGTCAGCAAAGATCCTTGAACAATTTTCTTTAGCCAGAGGACCTAAACATTAGAGATGAAGAGTAAAAAGAAAATAACCAAGATAATAAACCTAAGGATAAATACATAATTTCTTCTGGCCATTGATCAATTTGCTTTGGTCAATGGACTTAAAAAATAGAGAGGAAGAGTACAAAAGTGTAAAACGAAAATAACCAAGATATGAAACCGTTCAATGGATAACATATTGATTATATTGACTTATCAAAAAAGCTCACCGGTAAGATGCTCTCTCAATGATTCAAAGGTTTTGCAATGCTTTTGACACGCCCCGCACTTCGGCTGATGTACAGAGTGGTGTGAGACTCTCATGTGCGAAACAAGATGCTCCTTTTTCTTGTACTGCTTGAAGCAAGCTGAGCACTTGTGCCTGTATAGTGTAAACTACCAACATCATTAGCCATCCACCTTTGCTCCCAGCCGAGGCAGCATGTTTAACGAAAAGAGAAAACCAAGAAGGATAGATTAGTGTAAATTATGTAATTGAGTAATAATGAACCAGATAAAGTTATTCAAGAGGTTGGATAAAATACTCCATGGTATAGCATGCTACCACATAAGATTATGTGATGAGAAAAGCCGAAGGACATTTAAATGAATGTGAATGAACCTAACTAAATGCATACAAGGTATTGAGACATCTAAATGAACCTAGATATAAATGCATACATTGAACCTACAAACAATTAGATGCAATGAACTAGAAATGTGTTTAATATATCTAGATGAATATTAATGATGACCCTTGATCTATCAACTACCATGGAGGACCCTTGAATGACCGATCATTGAATAACATGCTGCCATTTGATTATGATTGTTGCAATTACCAAGTTACCCTCATTGAGCACTCTACTACTTGTCGCTGCCCTCATCAACACATGGGGAATTATATTCATGGTGTACACAACCGCCTCAATGACGAATAGATGTGCTACTCAAAATAATAATCATGTTGTACACGACCACCAAAACATTCACATTGAAGACAGCAACCAGCAGCTGCAGATTCACAGTATGCCCCGCGGAGGCACGTGCCCCCAATGCACTTTCCAATAATTCCAGTTTTACCCCTAGATTATAAAGGTCATGACAATTGGTATCCCAGAGGTTATACACATTTAGTACTATCACTTGCAGCCCCTAGTATCTTAGACAAAAAAGTTCTCTTAACTTGATCCTTTCAACACATTTGCTTTAAATAAAGATCCATTTATGTACTCCCTCCGGCCCAAAATGGATATCCAAATCACCATTCACGCCTCTCAAAAAATCATCCATATTTTTTAAGCTATGATGAATTATATATGCAATATGGATCTTGTTTGATAGATCTTGCTAAGTTTTATTAAACAAAGTTTTTAAAATCATAAAAAAAATTACAAATGCTAAGAACATTTTGTGAAAGAAACAGATAATTTTTTAAGAGGCGTAAATAATGGTTTTGGCCATCCATTTTGGGACGGAGGGGGTTTGTGTGTGTGTGCGCGAGCGCGCACGCGTGTGTATTAGCATATTTACTTTTTAAGGTCATCTCTTCGATATCATTTGTTGCTTACTACAAAGAAAAAAAAGTGAAATGCTAAGAACATTTTAATGTGCACCCACTTAACTAAAATTCCGGCATTCACCACTGGCAACCTGACTAGACATGGAAATACATTTGCATTGCACACGACTACCTCAATGAAGAATAGATGTTCTGCTCGAAACAATGAACTACATTAAAATCATCAGGAACTTATGCAACACATAATATCTAGGGTTTAAACGATTGCTCCCCTTTAGTCTCTTTGTAGGCGAGGAGCACCCCATTGATACCACTTTTCGTAAAGATATCTTTAAATAGTCCTTAGAAAAAAATCTCAAAACTATTTTGATTGAAATTGGTATGCAATTAAAAACATCGGACAAAAACATTAGAATGCAGAACAAGGCATTATGGATCTCCAAATCATCTTAATAACTTCAGACGACACAAGCTAGAAAAGGAACAAATCAGAGATTGTGAAACTAGTTCCATGACTTTGTATTTATATCATCTAGTTCATAAACTAACGACCAACTTAAAAGCTAATTAAGCAAGTCGAAGTACAAAATCACATATGATGAAAGCAGTGCACAATGCTACAACAAACAAAATTAGGTCGAAAAAACATGAGGTCATCAAATGATACTCCCTCCGTCCCTAGAGATTGTCCGGACCAGTGATTTAAATAGCGCGCGCTATTGCGCTATAGTGCATGGCGCATGGCGAGGCGCACCCTTTGTAGGGATGGCAATGGGGCCGTTCAGTTTGGGTATTGGCGTATCCGAAACCAAAAGGGGACCCAGAACCGAACCATTAACCGTTCGGGTAGGGGATATGGAAACCGGAGCTGAACCATTCGAGTATCGGGTATTAACCGAACCGATTGGGTAACCCAATTAATTGAAAAAATCCATACAAAATTGATCAAATGATTCAAAACCCATACAAAATTGATCAGAGATTCAGAATTTATCAAATCCCAATACAAACTTCAAATCCCAACTGATATGCTACTTCAATTAAAATCCCAGTACAAAACAGCAACAACAAAATAGTAATAGTCTAACAGAGAACATTGCTATGCTACTTTCCCAAATGATCAAACTTCAGTACCTGTACATCACGATTCACAGTGAGAGAGAGAGAGAGAGAGAGCGCGAGAGAGAGTGAGTCATCGGAGAGGAGATGACCGGAGTAGATCGATCGGCAGCAGAGATCGTTTAGCGTTAGGGAAATGATCGATCGGCAGCAGAGACCTCAGACCAGAGTCACCGGAGAGGAGGGGTAGCAGAGAGGAGGCGTAGAGAGTGAGAGTAGATCGCAATCGCCTCTCATTTTCTCCCTAACCCTAAGTCGGTCTGTGGTGGGCGGAAAGAATGAAGTGTTAGGGTTTTTTCCAGTGTAAAGAGTATATATATAGCTAGGGGTAGTAACGCAATTACTATATATTTGAGGGGTAAATATGTAATTACACATTCGGTTCGTTTCGGGTCACGGTTCGGTTCGGATCACGGTTCGGTTATGACCTCAAACCATACCCAAACCATACCCACTCGGTTTGGCCATATCCCATACCATACCCATACCCACGGGAAATATTTCGGTTATGGTTCGGGTAAAAATAGCGGTATCGGCTCGGGTACCCATCGGTTCGGTCACGATTGCCATCCCTAACCCTTTGCGCTATGGGGGGTCATGGCAAGGCACACGACACAAAAGCGCACAAATGGTGCGCAACACAAGACAAGGCGTTGTGGCGCCATAGAGCGCGGCATAAAATGTTTTAGCCTTTTTTTTTTTTTTAATGACACACGACACAAAAGCGCACAAATGGCGCGCACCACAATACGAGGCTCTGTGGCGCCATAGAGCGCGGCATAAAATGTTTTAGCCTTTTTTTTTTTTTAATCGTATTATGCCACAAATCAATCTCAGACATTGATTTATGATGCACAAAAGGTGGGCAATGTACTGGATAAACTCCTTAACTCTAACCCTACAAATCAGAGATATCTATCGTATTAATTAGCAGCAGCAATAGCAACAACATATTATCTTCCTGCCAGCAGCAGCATCGTATTATCTTCTTCTTCACAGCGATCGATCTTTGTTCCACTCTTCTTCTTCCTCTTCTCTGTCTCTGTTCATTTTTCTTCTTCTGCCCTGTTTTCTTCTTCTCCTTCTCTATGTTTTTGCATTCTTTTTTTTTTTTCAGCACATTTTTTTGACAAAGTTCTCTTTGTTTTTTTTTTTTTACAAGTATTGCTACTTTGTTTTCTAAAGCTATGCTCTGTTTTTTTTTTTGGCAACTACTGCTGCTCTATCATCTCCTGATTCTCCTCTGTAATTACCGTATCCTTAATTTTGTTGTCTCCAAAGCTGAACGTCTATATGTTAGCTTTTTATGGATTTTATGTTTTGCTTAGCATTTGGTGGTTTAAACATTGAAATGTTTATGTTTTATGACATTTGAATGTTTTAAAAGCGTTTGCTGGTGTTGAAAGTTATGCCTATTTTAGAATTCAACTCGTTATAATAAAATGTGTCACGATTTGCTATGGCGCGCTGCGCGCTATTGCTCCAGGGGACCATTGCGCCTTGGTGCGCCGTGAGCCATTTAAAACACTGGTCCGGATGGTCCACAGAATGATAACTTAAAAAATGCATTTTCAAACGTTTTTGTACGTTAAAATAACTCATTCATTCATATAGAGTAACTAACCGCAAAAAGTTTAACATTTTCTCCAATAAAACAGACAATCTTTCACGTGGCTATTAATTAATTTCCAGAATCAAAACATACACACACACACACACACACACACAGAGAAGGGGGGGATGACCTAGTTGTTAGGGTTTTAGGAGAGACTGTCGGAATCAATTCAAAGTTCTCTGAAGCCTTAACTTGATCCTTTTAACATATTTTCTTTACGTGAAGATCCATTAAATATATATCTCTGTGTGTGTGTTGCATTTTAAGTTCATTTCTTCAATATAATTTGCTGCTTACAATGAAGAAAAAATAAAAAATTCTAAGACCATTTTAATGTTGCACCCACTGAGCTAAAATTTTGCCTACGCCACTGGCAACCTGACTACATGGGGAAATACATTTGCATTGTACACGACTACCTCAGGTCCTCAATGAATAATAGATGTGCTGCTCGAAGCACAATATCTTAGATATTGTGAAAAATCATCAGGATACTTAGGTAAAACACAATATCCTGGATTTAAACCATTCCCATTTAGTCTCTTTGTAGGCAAGAAGAACCCCATTGTTACCTCTTTCATAAAGATATCTTTAGATAGTCATTAAAAAAAATCCCTAAACTATTTTGATCAAAATTGGAATGCTATTAAAAACACGGGACAAAAACATTAAATAGTAGAACAAGACACTAAGAATCTTCAAATTGATCAACTAATTTCAGACTTCAAATGACACACTAGAAATGGAAAAAATTAGAAACTGTAAACCTAATTCCATCGCTTGTCATTAATATCGACTAATTCAGAAACTAACTGCTGATCAAAAAAAAATCAGACACTAACTGGAAATTGAAAGGCCAATTAAGCAAGTCGGAGCATAGAATCAGGATATGCTGAAAGCAGCGCACAATGCTACACCAAACAAAATTGGGTCGAAAAAGCACGAGGTCAAGATTGTCCGGACGCCCCGCAGAACGATAACTTGAAAAATCCATTTTCCAAATTTTTGTTTTTCATGCAAAAAGTTGAGAAAGAGATAGAGAGAAAGATGACCTTGTTGTTAGGGTTTTAGGAGGTTCTGCGTCGGAATCCATGCAATGTGAGATGATCGGAAGAGGGGGGTTAGGGTTCTGTTTCTGGAAGGCTTAAACCCTTTGAAGTATGAACGCTTTTCTCGAAGGGAGAAAATGTAAAAGGAAATTAATACTTCCCATTTGTGCTTTTTCATCTTTTGTCTTTCTTAGTATCAATTTAAAATTACAAAAGCATCCCTTCGATCATTATTTTTTTCAAATTCAAATATGAAAGGATTAATCTTGTACTATTTTTTTTTCTTTGATAAGTATAGTCTTGTAATTTTGCAAATTTTTTTCCTTTGAGAAGTATAGTCTTGTAATTTTACAGTAATACAAACCAAAAAAATAATTTAGAGAGCAGAGCAGAGAGTAGAGAGAGAGAGAAAGCTCGAGCAAGAGAGATGGATCTCAGGGCTGCCAGAGAAGATCTCCTCCGTCCGCCACATATCCCCCTCCCCCACCGCCTCTTTCCCCCTTCCTCCAGCCCCTTTTCCCCTTTCCTCTCCTCCTCCCGTCTCCTTTACTTCTTCCTCTCTTGGATCTGCCGGTGACTCCCCATGCAGGGATGGATCTGCTCTCCTTCCTGTGTGGGCGGCCGAAATCTTTATTTTTGGACCAAGGGGAGGCCGATCTAGGCCTCCGACACCAACGGGTAGCGGCGGCGACCGCGTGACAATGACGGCTATGGCTCCGGCGGTCTGTTTGTCATTCTATTTTTGTTTTTTCGTTCTGTTTTCTTCGGATTTGTTTAGTTTTAGGGTAGTTTTTTAGTGTTTTTTTTTTAGTTTGATTTGTGTGCTGTGCGTTTGATTTAATGAATTTTCTATCTATTTCTCCCCAAAAACAAAAAAAAAACAAAAAACAAAAAAATATGAGTGCAATTGGAAAAGATGACTGCAAATGGGTGTAAAAATCAATTCCCCCATTTTTGCCAGTTGCATGCTTTAAATACACTATTTGTACGTCGATTATTCTTTGACTGAGAGCTGTAATTGTTATTTTGTGATATGATTGAATTTCATATTTCAACCCCTCCCAAGGAAGTTTGTCAGCTTATAGCACTTGAGACTTTGTTTGCTACTGTGGAAGACTGAATTTGCAAATGAAACATGTTGATGCTATTTGATTTGCCATTAAAATTCCAAGGCACATAAATTGAAGAAGTTTCATCTCATGAGCAGAATCCAGTGTATCTTTCCTATTTCTTAAACACAGTGTCCCTAAATGGGAAGCACGGCTCTTTATATACTCATAATTAAGTTCATAACATATACTTGCACATTATTGGATTGGGGCTTTAAAGTGCAAATTTCAGCCTTTTCCGTATCATATATTCATATACGATATGGTATACCATTGATGTTCTAGCATTTTCCCTTGTTTTACTATGTATTTCTTACAGTCATAACTCTTTTTGGCAGGGTATGAAGCTCCAAACCTTAGGTTCTGAACTATTCCATTTATCTCCCACTGTTGGAATTTTCATTGATGAAGAAATAACATGCTTCCCTTGTTTGCTGTTACTATTATACTAGAGATAAACTTATTTACGGATGTGGCGCAAACTTTGCGCCACCCATTGTAGGACCCACCATAAGATCATTGCAATAATTTCAACCGTTCATTTTGCAGGGCCCGCAAAATAGTGTGTCCGCGCAAAAAATCAGCTTGATCGGACATCAATAGGTATGTTAAAAGTTGAATTTTGGTCTAAAAAATAGACAATCATGGATATTTTAACTTTAAAACTATTGACAGACTATAGACCATCCATTTTTAAAACCAAAATTCAACTTTTGACATACCTATGGATGTTCAATCAAACTAATTTTTTGCATGGATACATTCTTTTGCAGGCCCTACAAAATGAACAGTTTAGATTATTGCGATGTACACTTAGTGGGGCCCACAAAAGCCGGTGGCACAAACCGCAACATCCATAAGTAAGTTTATCTCCATGTACTATAGTTAGCTGCGAAACACTTGGAATTTTCAACAATAGCTGAAGTAATGCTAAATGCCAATTGCCGCCATGTGTCACAACTGACCTTCGAGCGTGACTTCTCCATACGTCCATATCAAGCTAATTTCCTTGTTTTTGTCAATAAAATTCTTTTTCTTTTCTTTTTTTCACTTTGCACTGAGAAAAAAAAATTGAAAGAAGAATAACAATTAGAATAATACGTAATTTCCCAATTCCCCTTGATACTTCTTCAATCAGTATGGTTTTTTGCTGCTGTTGTATTTTAGTTGTCAATTTCGCAAACAACTGGATAAAGCAACTGAATTGTTACTTTTCCTCTTTAGGTTGATATGTTTTACGTTCCAGTAATGATACGTACCTGGAAAAAAATACACCAAAAATACCCAATCCACACTCAAAAGTGTGGATTGGGTATTTTTGGTGTATTTTTTTCCGGGTACTTAGCTTTTCCAGTTACGTTCATATTGCAAGTATTGTTTTACAGAAAATTGTGTTTTGCCCACTGTAACTATGTAGGAATCTAGCTGATAACGTTGCAGCAGCTGGATTCTATGTGGTTGTTCCAGACTTCTTTTATGGAGATGCATATTCACCCGAAAACTCTAAGTCTTTTCGGGCCTGGATACAATCTCATGGAATAGTTTGTCGCTCACTCTATCCCCTCACAGTTGAACTGTCATGAATTATCTCTCTCATGTTCCATTGTCATGGCTCGAATCATAGCTTATATATCATCATGAAATAGATGCCGACAAGAATAATATACTAAAAGCTTCGTGATGGTTTTTTTCAATTTTCAAATGCAGGATAAAGGATTTGAAGATGCAAAACCAGTTATTGCAGCTCTGAAAAGTAAAGGTTTCTCTACAATTGGAGCTGCAGGATCTTACTGGGGTGGTGAGTATTTTCTCTAACCTCCTAGTACGTACAGTCTCTTATATTCATGAATACTTTTTTGCTTGGTTATTTGTATTGAGCATATCGACTTCGAAAGAACCAATTAATACAATTGACTTGTCTTCTAAATTCGTGATATCTTGTAGCCAAGTTGGTTGTGGAACTGGGAAAGTCCGATTACATTCAAGCTGCGGTATTACTGTCATTCCACTAACTTTGGCATTTTGGCTTTCTGAGCTTTTTAGTTGATGCATGTGAGGAGAATGAATTGCCTTGAAAAGCATGAAAAGTCAAAAAACCCCAAGGATCTCCTTAGTGGAATGGCGCCGTTAACCTGATTCTTGTCATTTTGTGACAATAGACATGGGTCCGCATAAAACTGTTAAGCGTTTGGTTTTTTGAGAGATTTTTTTTGTAGGCATCACATCATTGTGACTGATTTAACAGCTGCGAATCACCGTCTCTTTTTTAGAGTTGAAGGCTCCTATTGCTATATTGGGAGCTGAAGATGACATATACTCTCCACCAGAGCTTCTCAAGACATTTGAGGATGTTATATCCTATAGAGCTGAGGTACGTTAGATTCCCTATTTTGCATACTTGATTCCAAGACCAGCGAACCATTGGCGTGTCTTGTAAATTATTCGCAGTAGATTCTCTAAACAAGCATCAATCCCCAAACAGCATTCTTGACGCGCATAAATAAACTTGTCATATTGTTTTCATACATGATTGTGTTTCGTGTTTTCCCCCGATCACTGTTGCATAGTCGCTAACTTCACCACTTAATGGTGGTGCTACAGTTGAATGGTTATGTGGAGATATTTCCCGGTACTTCTCATGGATGGGCAGTCAGGTACAATGTCGAAGATGAAAAGGCTGTCAAATGTGCTGAAGAAGCCCATCAAAATATGTTAGATTGGTTTTGTTGAGTACCTCAAGTAGTGAATAAGTGAAGAGCCCGAATGTGAGACTGCTACTCTTCTATTGTCAAATGACATACCTAGACAAGGGGTCCTTGCTGTGCACTAGGTCCATGACACCATGCCATGCACTCCATCCGGCCGTCCATTACGAAAATACGAGGTTCGGATCACATTCAAACAATGGCTCTCACATGGGGTTGAATTTGATCCGAGCTGTGTATTTTCGCAACGGACGGCCGGATGGGTGCATGACACCGTGTCATGCACCTAGTGCACAGCAAGCTCCCCAAATCCGACATACCTTTACTACTTTTATTTGCAATTTGTTTTATGTTGCATCTTGCGTGTAAAAACGTTAGATTGTAGAACAAGCCATTACGAACGAGACATTACGAAACTTCAAATCATCAAATAACTTCAGATGACACAAGCTAGAAATGGGGAAAAAATCGCAAACTGTGGAAGTAGTTGATTCACGTCTTCTTCATATCGACTAATTCATAAACTAACTGGCAATTGAAAGGCTAATAAGTAAGTCAGAGTATCAAATCACAGATATGATGAAACTAGTGCACAATGCTAATCGAAACAGCACAAGGTCAAGATAGTACTGACGGCCTGCAAAAGATAACTTGAAAAATCCATTTTCCAATTTTTTTCCCCATAATTTTGGAACTAGTAACCAAGATGCAAAAAGTTGAGAGAGAGAGAGATGACCTTGTTGTTAGGGTTTTAGGAGGGTCTGCATCGGAATCCATGGAATGTGAGATGAGCGGAAGAGTGGGGTAAGAGTTTTGTTTCCGGAAGGCTTAAATCCAAGGGACTGTATGAATGATTTTCGGATTCTGGGTTTGTAACCTTTTCTCGAGGAGGAGAGAGGGTTTTGATCTGGGTTGTCTAATACACTTTTTGACGGTCCGAATGTAACGTTCGGGTACCACATAGACTCGGCCACGTGGTACCCATTCGGTACCCAAAAAAATTCCCCCCAATAGTGCTCTTTAATTTTTTTGTCGTTATTATCAATTTAAATTACAAAAGCAGCCCTTCGGTCATTATTTTTTTTGACATATGTATTTTTGTCTTTGATAAGTATAATCTTGTAATTTCACACTAATACAATAAAAAATAAAAAAAAAAAAGAAGAAGAGATGAGTGCAATTGAAAAAGATGAGCGCAAAGGGGTGGAAAAATCAATTCTCCCATTTTTATATTTTTTTGTCCACATAGACCAATCTATATCAACTTTCAGAATAACTTTCAACGTGGAGTGATTATTTAGAACTCTTTTTTACTACGTATTAATAAAAAGAAGGGAGAGTTGGTATAGGGTCCACTATAGCAATTTCCTATAGTGTAAGGTCCACCCAAATATTCTCTAAGACATAAGGTCCAGTAGAGTAACAAAAAGACACAACTACCCCACTATTACATGACTACCTGCGGCCAACGACCATAATCGTGACTCTAGAGCTTCCAAAAAAAACTTCAGAAGAGAACAAGGGCGGGACGGCAGAACTCGCCGGTGGTCGTCGGTGTCCGGCGACGTGTTTCTGGTGCAAATCGAGTCTCTCAAGACTCCAGAGCTTCCAAAAAAAGCTTCAGAAGAGAACAAGGACGGGACGGCAGAACTCGCCAGTGGTCGTCGGTGTCCGGCGACGTGTTTCTGGTGCAGACATGCTCCAATCGAGCAAATCTGGTGAGACGACGACGAGAGGCAATCGGCGATGACGCGGCCAGAGGCTCTGGCGGCTTCTTCAACGGGGAAGAACATGTCTCTCTCTCTCTAAAATACTCCCTTCGCTAATTGGGATTTTGACGGTCTTCCATTTGGGATTCTGAACGTGGGAGTATGCACTAGTGGCTTTACAATTTGCCATCAGTTGGTTCTATTTGAAGCCCCCAGGTGGCTTTACTTCCATTGTACACATAAGGGTGGTGTACAGCTAATCATGTGGAGCATTTTTTTTTTTTAATTTTTAAAGTTCAAAAAGTAAAAGTAGAAAATAAACAAAAATCAAATATGTTTTTTGAATTATTTTTCTGTTGTTTGGATGAGTTTGTTATGAATGTACTCTATTTTATTAGTTCAGATAACCACCTCTTATGACTTTAGATAACCACCTCCATTTTAAAAAAGTGATTTTTTTTGTTTTATTCAATTTTCGGTAAAATTTTTATGTTAAAAGCAGAGAGTTTGTGCTGCTACCTTGTAGTGCTTGGCCTTGTAGTGCTTGAGTGGTTGAGGACTTGATCCCAAGTAAGTTTTTTAAACAAAAATATGTCCAGATAACCACATCTTATGAGTACAGATAACCACCTCTTGCGAGTCAAGATAACCACATCTGATCCTAAGTAGGTTTTTTTTTTTAAAATGACATAGTTCAGATAACCACATCTGCGCCGGTCAATTTTCCGGCGAAGTCCAATTTTCCGACGACTTTTCCGACGCCGACAAGATTTTCCGGCGAACTTTTCCGGCGAAGTCCAATTTCCCAGCGACTTTTCCGGCAGTCTTTCCGGCGCCGGCGACTTTCCCGATAAATGTATATTATGTATTAAATTTAATGTAAGGGTACATTTGTCTAGTAAAAAAATAGAATGGACCTAAGAAAATAAAAAAAGTGGTTTGGTGGATTAGAGATGTTATGAAAACATTAGGTGGACTAGAGGTGTTATAAAAAGCTATAATGGACCCTATAACAATTCTTTATAAAAAGAAATAGCCAATTGAAGAAAAAGGCTAAATAAGTAGCACAGTAGAGAGGGAGGTTGCATAAAATAAGTAATTAAGTATATACGTGGAGTATAAAAATGTTAAATACAAGTGATTATTAATCACAACATCGGAGAATTATCTATTTCCTTGTTAGAGAAATGAAATTTGTTCATAGTCTTCCATATTTTTATGATACTTGTATGATAAAATGGTGTTGTTATGAAGACTGAAAAAACGAAGCAATAAAGAAGAGGATGATACAAAGAAAAATAATGCTTTTAGTCAAGAATCAGGTTTGTAGATCGGGCTCCAAACATTTCAATTCTGAATCCTGATTGAGCGACTCTTATGAAAGGATCTTTGCATCGACTAAAGACACACTCTCTGTTATTGGAAATTGTGTAGATTTTATTAAGTCTTGGAAGTGTAATCTTGTAATGCCAATAAATAGGTAATCTAATGAAATGAAAATGAGAGAGTTTGAGTTTATAAAAATATTGTGCAAGTGCGTCTTGCTTGGAGTGAGTGATTCCTCCTATAATCAAGCGAGTGGCTTGGTCGCGTCGAGTGGCATCCGCTACCCCCGGTCGAGTGGCATCCCGGGACTATCCCTAACCTTGCGGGTATCGGCCTGCATCAGTTTGATTTTGAGAAAGATTTTTTAGGTAATGAGTGTGGAGAGAGAGATAGATAGATAAATAGATAAAAAAATTATAATTGAAGAGAAAAATCATCGGTAAAAGATAATGGGGTGCTTTGACAAAAAAGCGCAGAACTAATTTTTTGGTTTTTTAGTTTTGTCTTTATTCAAATTGTTATTTTGCATTTGTTAGTTTTGCGTTAAGTTTTCATGGTTTATGGATTCATCTCGACGAGACGAATCCAAAAAGTATAAAATTATGGTCAAAACTAATAATTTTTTTAATAAAGCCAAAAATAAACCAAATTAAGCCAGTTTAATTTTGGCTTTAATAAAAAAAATTAGGTTCTACCATAAATTTATACTCATTAGATTCGTCTCGACGAATCCATAAACCACGAAAACTTGACGTAAAACTAAGAAATGTAAAAAAAAAAAAAATTGAGTAAAGACAAAACGAAACCAAAAAACAAATTTTACTTTTTTCCCAAAGCACCCCAATATAAAAAGTACTCCCTCCATCCCAAATTGCTTGCTTCTCGTGGGAATGCGTGCATTTTGCACGCAAAAAACAATATGTTTATGAAAACTTTTTTTGGAAAAAAAATTACACCAAATTTTTCTTGTCAATGAGATCTTTGAATTGGTGTAAAGTTTGTTAAAAAAAATTAATGCTTGTATTTTTTTTTCAGGTAAAATGCACATTCTCTCAAAAAAGATAAGTAAATTGAGACGAAGGGAGTAATAATTGAAGATAAAATTTATTGGATGAGAGCTCGGGAAAACCCAAACGATATAGTCCAATTTCAACATTATTGGAGAATTTTTTCGCATTGGAGAACGGAGACTGAAAGGTCAAAGGAGAACTTTCGGGTTAAAAAGAGGGGTCCGTTTTTTGGGAGAACATAGTAAAGGTGTCTTTACTTCAATAAGGACATCAACACCTACACATTCCAAAAAAGCCTCCACTAGCCAATGAAAGTGCCTAAACCCCCAAACCTAATGAAAGTGCCTAAATCTAACCCCAGGATACCCAATGAAAGTGTCTAAAACCTTAGGATACTCTATGAAAGCGCCTAAAATACTAAAACCATATAATTGAAAAGTGCATCCTAAACCTAAATCCTAGGGTACCATATGAAAGTGCCTAAAATACTAAAGGATCCTATGAAAGTGCCTAAAATACTAGGTACTTTATGAAAGTACCTAAATAGCTAAAACTCTATAATTGAAAAGTGCACCCTAAGTGCCTAAACCCAAAATGCCTAAACTCACTATACCCTACACCAAAGAGCCTAAACTCCCTAAAATTGAACCCAACCCTAAAATTAAAGAGAGAGAGAATTAATTTTATCTCACCCAAGAACCCGCATGAGAGAGAGAAAGACAGTGACTTCCGGGTAAAAGGAAAAAGAAAGTGACTGATGGGCGTTAATGTGAGAGTGTGTGTGTGGGGGGGGGGGGGGGGGAAGTGACGGGTTATGGGTGAAGTGACAAGTCATGGGTAAAAGTCCATCAGTAGCAACGACTACTCCATTTTCGCTTTTGTCCGTCAGTGTGCCCGTGTGGCGGGGTTCATAAGGGTATTTTTGTCAAATACTCCCTCCGTCCCAATTTTATAGTCCATTCTGGGAGTTCGTGCCACTTTTCAAAGTGTTATATCTTATAATCTACAATGTTTGAAGTGATTTTGAACACTTTATTTTTTAGATTAAATCAAGATCTATCAAACAAGATCCGTATTGGATATAAAATGTATTACCAATTGAAAGATATAATCGTTTTTTTATCCGGTTAGGATAGAACGAGGGACTATAAAATTGGGACAGAGGGAGTATTATCCTCGAGCCCTTAAAAAATTTCTATCAATGTATTGGAAGCATTAAAATTAATTAAACTTGACTAAATATCATTTAAAGCCTCAAATTTGGCCTTTAGACCAATTTTCTGAAAAGGGGAAAAGGGTGAGGAGTACAAACTACAAAGAGACCCTCCTTTCGTTTAGAAAAGGTCTCCGACATTCTTGGAACTTTCTCTCGTCACTCTCCTGCCAGTTGGGAAAGGATATGTCAGGCCCTCAATGCTGTGAGAACCCACCAGCCCTGAGCTCAAGCTGCGGAGCATCAGGGTCTGTTTTGGAACTTGGAGGCCTCAAGGCCTACGTTACTGGCCCCTCCGACTCCAAGCTTGCAATCCTTCTACTTTCAGACGTTTATGGTAATCACCCACTTCCCTTTTCGATTCAATCCCTTAACTTTTGTTTTTCCATCTGATTTCCTCCATATGGGTTTTATCCAATTTGAGATGTAAATATATTTTTATGTTTGAAAAATACTTTCATAATCAAATGAGAATGTGCAAAAATTGATTTTACGATAGGAATTGGGTTTTGTGTAAGCAATTAAGAGCATCTCCAATTTACCCATTTCTTCACTCAAACCTTAGCTCCTTTTTTTTTTTTGTGGTAAAAAGAGTAAAATCCCATCTCCAATGGTATACCCATTTTGGGATAAGCTAAGCGTTGACCCACTTTCTCTACCTTTTTTCAATGGCTTAACCTTATGTCTCCGACTCTCCGAGTTACCATGTTGCCAGTGAAATCCTTTTTTGAGTAAAAATGGGGTTTCTCCATTGGAGATGCCCATACCCAAAATGAGTTTTTACTCAAACTTTGACACAAATTAGGTAAAGAAAAGGGTTAGGATTGCAGATGCTAAGCTCATCATTTCCCAAAAGCTATTATTTGTTGCTTGAAGAATTCTCCAGTAGGCAGTAACTTGCCTTGAGCTATTGGGGCTTCTATGAAATCAGTGGACCAAGAATCCCCGTTACCCATAACCGGGAGCGGGGGCCCTGTAGCAACTACAGGGTGTAGCGAGTGAATATCGCCCGTTAAAAGTGTTTTGAATAATCTGGATTTTAAATAAACTGTTCACGTTAACAGTTTATTTAAGATCCGGACCGTCCAAAACAAGAAAGGACAGCCGAGATTCTCACTACATGCCTACAGTGAGTTGCTCACTACACACCCCCTGGGTTCACCCATAAACACCCTTCCTAAACTATTTGAGGAAGAGGAGTTATGGCATAGTTCCAGTAAGGCAGTGTTTGGTTGACTGCTGTATCTGTTGTAGAGTGGTCAATCAAGAAAATAGTAACATAATTAGGAAATAACACCGTATTCAGGTGAATGGCCATTAAAGTAGGAGGCCAAGGAATGACCATTACATTCGTTCCCAAAATAAGTCCAGTGAACCAAACACTACTTGACAGCTTACCGAGTTACCGTTCAATTAATGTTTTGCCAGTTGCATGCTTTAAATACTCTATGTCGATTATTCTATGACTGAGAGCTGTAATTGATATTTTGTGATTATGATTGAATTTCATATTTCAAGCCCTCCCAAGGAAGTTGTCGGCTTATAGCACTTAAAGACTTTGTTTGCTACTGTGGAAGATTGAATTGGCAAAAGAGACGCATAAATTGAAGTTGATGCAATTTGATTTGCCATTAAAATTCCGAGGCACATAATCAGTGTATCTTTCCCATTTCTTAAACATGGTGTCCATAAATGGGAAGCGCGGCTCTTTATATACTCATAATTAAGTTCTTTACATATACTCACACATTATTGGTTCGGGGTTTTAAAGTGCAAGTTTCAGCCTTTTCCATATCCAACTAGCATCTGGAAGGGAAATGGATTGTGTGCATCATATAGTCATATATGATATGGTAAACCATTAATGTTCTCGCATTTTTCCTTGTTTTACTATGTATTTTCTTACAGTCATAACTCTTTTTGGCAGGGTACGAAGCTCCAAACCTGAGGTCTGTCCTCTTCCCAACCATTTATCTCCCACTGTTGGAATTTTCATTGATGAAGATACAACTTGTCATTTTGACTAACGATTGTCTCTTTGGATATGAGTATTGCTGTTTGCTTGGCTAGCTCAGAAATATGATTTCCGTCACATTCGTGTTCTCCATCTCTTGGGTCTGGTGCCCATTTGACATTCATATTTTATCCATTTGCTGTTACTATCATATACTATAGTTAGCTGCAAAAGGCTAGGAATCCTAAGTAAAATAATAGGTTAAAGTACTGCTAAATGCCAATTGCTGCCGTGAGTCACAACTGACCTTCGAGCATGACTTCTCCATGCACCCATATTATCTGTCAATAAAATTCGCAACTTTTTTTTTCACTTCGTACAAAGAACAGAAATACAAAGAAGACTAACAACTTCCCAACTCCTGTTGATACTTCCTTCCATTCGTATGGTTTTTTGCTGTTGTATTTTAGTTGTCTATTTTGCAAACAACTGGATAAAGCAACTGAATTGTTACTTTCCCGCTTTAGGTTGATATGCTTTACGTTCATATTGTGAGTATTGTTTCACAGACTAAAATTGGGATTTGTCCACTGTAACTATGCAGGAAGCTTGCTGACAAGGTTGCAGCAGCTGGATTCTATGTGGTGGTTCCGGACTTCTTTTATGGAGATCCCTATTCACCCGAAAACTCTGAGAAGCCTCTTCCAGTCTGGATACAATCTCATGGAACAGTTTGTCCCTCACTCTATTCCCTAACAGTTGAATTGTCATGTGTTATCTCTCTCATGTTCCATTGTCATGGCTCAAATCATAGCTTATCTATCATCATGAAATAGATGCCGACAAGAATATTATACTTCATGATGATTTTGTTCAATGTTCAATCACAGGATAAAGGATTTGAAGATGCAAAACCAGTTATTGCAGCTCTGAAAAGTAAAGGTTTCTCTGCAATTGGAGCTGCAGGATTTTGCTGGGGTGGTGAGTATTTCCTCCAAACCTCTTTTAGCCTTTTATATTCATGAAGACTTTTTGGCTTGATTATTTGTGCTGAGTATATCGAAGATTCGATAGAACCAATTGACGCAATTAACTTGTACTCTAAATTCTTGATATCTTGTCAGCCAAAGTGGTTGTGGAACTGGGAAAGTCCGATTACATTCAAGCTGCGGTATTGCTGCACCCTTCATTTGTCAAGGTGGACGACATTAAGGGTACCTACTTCCTCATCAACATATTCTTTTTACTAGAAGCTATGTATGCCTTGCCTTGGTTTGATTTGGAGTGGAAGACATTTGGACCACGGTCTATGACCAAAGGGAAGTTCTTAATGGGATGGGGTGGGCATTACTTAGGTCAGTTTGGAGGAAGAGCAGGTCGGTCCCACACACCTCGTTTAGAGCTTCCTATCGCTCAGTTAAAGCACATAAGACGGTGTTATAGTTGCACGCGATACTTGCATCTCCTGATTCTCGTAGCCTCTTTAAGTATGTTAAAAACTTCAACTCGGTAGATTATTGAACAAAAACTGACAGAAATGTCCCTTTCTTGCCCTAAGGCTGTTGAGAATTTGCCTATGATGTCATTTCTGGAATCTCCAGTAGGCTTATTACATGAAACAGGAAGAATGTTTTTGTCTCTCATATGAGTTCTTCTCGATGAAGTTAATGACAAAACCATACTAGGCTTTAGAAGTTGCACATATTTTTCACTGATTACCCCCATTCCACTAACTTTGGCATTTTGGCCTTTTGGGCTTTTTAGTTGATGCATGCGAGGAGAATGACTTTCCGTGAAAAGCATGAAAAGTCAAAAAAGCCCAGAAAGCCCAAAGATCTCCTTAGTGGAACGGCGCCAATTAACCTGATTCTTGTCATTCTGTGACAATAGACATGGCTCTGCATTCTCTTAAATGTTTGGATTTTTGAGAGAGATTTTTTTCCTGTATTCATCACATCATTGTGACTGATTTAACGGGTGCAAATCACCATCTCTTTTTTAGAGTTGAAGGCTCCTATTGCTATATTGGGAGCTGAAGATGACATATACTCTCCACCAGAGCTTCTCAAGGAATTTGAGGATGTTCTATCCTCTAGAGCTGAGGTATGTTAGATTTCCCTGTTTTGCATACTTGATTCCAAGACCAGCGAACCGTTGGCATTTCTTGGAGATTATTTGCAATAGATTTTCTGAACAAGCATCAACCCCCAAACAATATTCTTGACGTTAAGAAACTTCTTGTATTGTTTTCATACATGTTTGGTAATTTTAACCATTGATTGTGTTACATGTTTTTCCCTAATAACTGTTGGATAGTCGCTAACTTCACCACTTCATGGTGGTGCTACAGTTGAATGGTTATGTGAAGATATTTCCCGGCACTTCTCATGGATGGACAGTCAGGTACAATGTCGAAGATGAAAAGGCTGTCAAATGTGCTGAAGAAGCCCATCAAAATATGTTAGATTGGTTTGCTGAGTACCTCAAGTAAAGGAAAGAATTCTGGTACTTGCGGGGGGCAGTGTCTGATTATCATGCTATTACTGTTAGTAGTGAATAAGAGAAGAGTCCGAATGTGAGACTGCTACACTCCTATTTTCAAATGACATTCCTGTACTACTTTTGCTCTTCGCATAATTTGTAGGTCTTTGTGAGCATTCATCTTTACTCGCAATTTGTTGTAAAACTTTACAACTATTACGCCTTCATCATTCCAGTGTGCTTGTGCAGAATCTTGCAAGTATATTATGTATGACATTGTTGTTGGGGTGCAGACAACCTATTTGTTTTGTAGTTTGCTAATAATTAGGGTTATCAGTTTTCAGAGAAAAACAGAGAGAGAGAGAGAGAGAGAGAGAGAGGCGAGAGAAAACAAACATTTATTTTGCATTTCGGCCATAGAGCCCGACTTATTTATTTTGTAGTTTGCTAATAATTAAGGTTATCAGTTTTCAGAGAAAAACACAGAGAGGCGAGAGAAAACACACAACTCAGAGAGATTGTGAGAAGACTTGTACTCTTGATTTTGATTTCATAGTGGACTGGTGTGGCTGTCATGGTTTTTACTCGTGTTGAGGTTTTCCACGTGTATCTGGTGTCTTGTTTTTCTTTTCCGTTTTTTCTATTACGCACGTCTGTTTATGGTTTCGTTTGGTGATTCATTGTTCTCAAGATCCGTAGGGTGTTGGGGTGTTGTAGGATTGAACAGGTGTTCCGAAAATTCCCAACAATTGCATGAAAATGTAACCGTTTTGGCTTCAAGATCATCTTCTGCAGGAATTTCATTGTGCTAATGCTAACGTTTATAATCTGGAAATGTTCCAGGACATTTACAACTGAATTTGCCTGTATGGCTGTGTTTGTGGAAGTGTTCAAATGCATGACATCCACATCTAAGTAGAGTTTCATTATCATTGTCGATATAGGTATATAACTTGTGAATTATATTATGGAATTGCAACTCAAAGCGTCCTCGGTGACAGTTCTACAAGACACAGATTACATCCAAGAAACTAGTGTTAAGCACATAGGGTATTACGTAGGCCTGTATCTGTGCCAAGAGATGTGGATTCCAGGCCTTGGCTTTATCTCCGATCCACCATAATACATGAATTTAAGCAAAAAAATAAAACCCAAGTATCCTTTTGCAAGTAGAAGCACACAGATCTAGTTGAATCGATTAATTCATGCATCGAATGGATCATCAAATACGTATCTTGTCAAGTATGATTTGATGACACGGATTACAACTCAAAGAAAATTGCGTCAAGTTAGTACCCGTTAAGGGACAAAGTGGATGCCCTAAAACTTGAATCCACAGAGAATAAGTAACCAAGCTTGTTAGATATTCAGAAACCCGTATATGGCAATCACTAGTGGCCAGTATATGCATGCCTGGCCCCATGATAACCATAATGTGGCGGTAGAGGTGGTGGCGGCCTCTGATTACTCCATGGGTCACTTTGAGGTGGTGGTCTCTGATGATACCATGGGTCATATTGAGGTAGTGGCCTGTCATACGCAATCGGCTCTATGCGTGGATAATGTGGGACTGGAGGAGGACGAGGCAGGAATCCGGGAGGAGGAAGATGAGGAGGGAGGAAATGGGGACGATTCAGAGGCAGCTGAAATTTATTCGTCGGCGTATTGTCAGTGGGACGTATGATGACGGGTTTCTTGTGGTGGATTTTGCAATAGGGATCCCTGCATGTATCAATTGGAGATGGTTTTGGTGCCACATGTGCTTCAAACTCATGTGAGTCAGGTTCATGGTGGCAAAGATAGTCCTTCTTCTTTCCCTTTTGATCACCATTGCCATGTTTCTTGTTTTCCTTGGTGTTGGAATCAAGAAAATTGCCATTTTTCTTGTTCTCCTTGGTATTGGAATCAGAAAAATTGCCATCTTTCTTGTTTTCCTTGCCGTTTGAATCGTCGGTTTTCGCATTCGGAGTCGGTTTCTCATAGGACACCAACACTGCTTTCTTTTTCTTTTGTCTGATCTTCTCTACCAGTAGTTGAGGATGTGCTGTTCCTGATACTGTCACCAGCCCCTTCACTACATTGATGTCGAATCCATACACTCCTGCAAAATGTGAAAATAATCAAAGTAAATGTCGAATCCATACACTCCTGCAAATTGTGAAAATAATCAAAGTAAATAACTACGTCGTAATCAAAATGGGTAGAGACTAGATTTTTATTCACCCTCTTGTTTACTGGTTTTATGCTAATTCGCGTCATTCGGATCGATTTTTTTCCAATATCTGCATCTGCGTATGGTTTACTCCCTCTCAGAGCCTCAAACACGCCAGTTCGACACGCCCCACTAGCAAAAAACCCTTGATGTCATTGGTATTTGTCTCGTTGTTAAATTCGTGGTTTTGAAATTTGTTAAGGTGCAAGAAAATTGGCCTGAACACCGGATTAAAGCTAAAACTATGTAATTTCCGACAAGGTGGAAAAGCTATATCTAAACGAAATGTGAGTGTGATATTTATGAGTACCATCAATAGTGGACAGCAATTTCTTCAAGTTAACCACACATGCCTGGCAACAACCAAGATTCACTTTCAAAACACAAGCCTGCAATAACACAATCCAAGAGAGAACATTAAAAAGACAACCCAAAAGAAAAGATTTGTAAATAAAAAAAAAAAAACGTAGCAAAATTAATAGAAAATAAATACCGGATAAACGGCGCGAGGGTCCATGAGAAAATAGCTAGAAAAAGAAGAACCAAACAGGTGTCTAATTTATCTCTCCTCTTCAATCTGTGGGGGAGTTTGCAAAGAGTGATCAATAACAAATTTTCTCAAGAATGAAGTTAATTTTGTTTCTCCATATTGGTATTTAAGTATGAGTAAGAAGTATTATGCAGAAATGGTAATGAAATCCTTTCCAAATTAAATACATCTCTCAAATCTAAGAATCTTCCTTTTAAAAACAGTAGCGCCAATCTTCCATGCTTTATACAATATAAATGCATATCCTAACCATAAAGAAAGCTCATATTTATATTTTCAGTCTTGGAAATTTGTATTCACACTCCCAAAATTGTTAATGACACTCTAAAAAGGGAGTGCCGATATCAAGTTCATTTAGTGATTGTTACTAGCACCAATATCAAGTCCATATAGTGATTGAGTACTACTAACAATTTGGGGAATGTCAATATCAGTTTCCATAGTCTAATTGCAGTGATTTTTGCACTCCCTTTTTACCAACCACTTGCTTTTACTCACGTTAGATTATCATTTGCCCTTTCATCAGTTTACTTTTTCACACAGCGAGGGATAGTGTAGTAAAATCATATAGTAATTCGCATGAGTAATAACAAAAAGAGGAGTGTGGATGGTAAAAAATCCATTCCAAAAAACTCTTAAGCATTTGATTAAAAAAAAAAAAAAAAAAACTTTTAAGCATTTAACAAGTCTTCATATATCCTTAATAAGGTAGATCTCATACTGTTATTCTGCGTATACCCAATGATTTTTCGGAAGTGTAAACCATTATAGTAAGTAAATATTTACATATTCGTGTGATTTTCCAAGAGGATACTTCTCTACTTGATCGGGTGGTTGCTTGATAGTTACACTGATGTGCATCAAACCCATTTGGGAAGGAAATAGAATTAGGGGAGTGCACGAGCCAAAAAGCCCCTTTGCACCCCCTTGTGTAACCTTGTCTTGTCATTCTCCGCCGGTGCATCTATCTGATTTCTTATAATTTTGAGTGAAGCATCGAAAATCTCATCTTGTAACTCACGATCAAGGCAACTGTCCATGTGCTGGGTTCGTCGTGTTTTGCATGAAGTATGGTAGGTTTGAGTTTTTGCTAATATAATAGCTGCGGGTAGTTTTGTTGATTTTGAACCCTTCATCGCCTTAGGGTTTGAGATACAGAGGACCATTTGGTTTTCGTTTCTTTTTTCTGCTGGAAGAGAGAGAGAACCAATTGCGAATGAAAAAGAAAAAAAAAACCCTCCGAATGCCAGTAGGCAGATGGGCATGGAGTCATGGAACCCATTTGTAAATGGCATGCAGAAGGAAATAAGAACAGAGAAACCTATCTGCTTCCTCTGAAGTAATGAATTTCTCAAGTTCAACCTTTCCTCACACACACACACACAAACTCAAAAGTACCTAATGTATAACTTCAAGCCATTGGAAATGCGAAAGGTTTATCCAAAGCCAGAAACAAATACTACAAATACATCTCAACTTGAAATGAAAATTACAGAGGATTCTTCACTGTAGAATTTCAGCTGCCGCGAGCTTCTCTTCTTGTGGCATCATGAAGCAGTTCAATGTCAACTCCATCCGGAGGTAACTGGACATACCTCACCACAGATCCTCTGATAAAACAGTTCCTCACTGACAGCTGCCACATGGCCAAAAGAGAGCGTTAAACGCACCAGCAGTTTTGCATAAAACAAGGAAGATGAAGCAAAACAAAAGACATGAGATGAAGCCAAACGCAAGAACTGAGATGAAGCAAAAACGACAATGTGCACAACTTCAGTCGCAGTCGGCCAAACAGCTAAAACAACAGAGTCGCAGAAAGCTCATTCTATGCGTGCAACATGCACATCTAGATGAATGCGCATTGCGAATGTTTGTTCTTTCAATTTGAATTTAGTGCATCGAAGCTACAAAACCCTCGCCCCACACAACCCGCACCCCCACATGAAAAATAAATGTTTTCTTTCAATTTATCATTGATTACTGCCAAATTTTCGAACGGTTTTCAAAAAACTGTTATTGTCTTTTAATTGCCTGTGTCTTAGGGTATTCAGGGTACAGAGAGGAACAGAGAATTGAAATCTCTGAGTATTTAAAACAACAGAGCATTCTCCCAGAATATCATTTGCACATTTAATGATAAAACTCTCTAAATAAGGATCACTGCTGTGATACACTACTGATACCAGTTTCAAATTAGAGAAAAGCCAAGATCCAAGATAAAATAAGGGTGAAAGTGACGTGAAACAAATTTTGAATTTGTCACAATTACATGCAAACCCTTTGATTCAAGTAGCACAATAAAGTTTATCAAGGTACTAAAAGCTAGAAAGATAAAAAAAATCAAATAAACACAGCAACTTTAAATATTGTGATACTAGATGGAATAACACCAAAAGTCTAGCCTGGACCTTAATCGTGCCTCCCATTATAGATCAGATTGGACTTTAATTGTCGTTGATATTGCAAAAATAGTCCAGCATTCATCACTTCTAGGAAAACTTGGAGCTTATGCTAAAATTTTGAAAAAGCAAGATTTCACATTCAAAGTCCTAAAACCAAACCGGGCATTTGAAGTCCTAATCACTTGGATCTGCTACATGAATCCGTTTTCTCTTCGTCAAGATCATTGTGTTCCGTGATATCCAACTACAACAATAACATAACCCATTTAGTCCCCAATAATTGGGGGTATGGGCGGGGGAAGGATAGGAGACAGACCTAACCTTTGGCAATAAATGCACAAAGTGGCTGCTCCCAGAATACCACTGAGACAGATGGATTGGAGACAGACCTAACCTTTGGCAATAAATGCACAAAGTGGCTGCTCACAGAATACCACTGAAACAGTGATCCCCCTATACCGTCGCGTTTGCTGCGGAATCATGCCCTCAAATCAAAGCCAAAAGGCATCAGAGAGGGCAGACCCAAGAATCCTTTTGATTTATGTGCACATTACCATGCTCCTTTCATTCAGCATCCAGAGCATTGGTGTTGCACAATTTCCGTGATATCCAACTACAGCCTCTAAATCGATTTTGGTCTATTTCTAACCTTGATACTACCCTCTACCCTATCACTCCTCCTAACTACCACGTCAACCAATAAATGATAGACATGTCCAAACAATCTTAATATGTTCTCACTCATCTTATCTTTCTATCTGTGCTTCCCTATCTGTGCTTCTCACTCATCCTGCGAAGATTTTCGTTTCTAATTCTATCTCGCAAAGCTTTACGAAACATCCATCTCAACATTTGCATTTCAACTACACTCATCTAATTCCCATATTGTTTCGCAATAGCCCAATACTTTGTGCCATATAATATGGTTCGTCTTGTAACGAATATGATACAATTTACCCTGTGACTTTGAGGGCACCCATAAACCTTGAAGATCGTCCATCAATTCTCGTAAAAAGCAGACAGCAATCCAGACAAGAGATCAAAGCAAGCTATGTAAAAAGCGTGAACGTAACATAGACACTAAACCCTAGATTTCAAAGAACAACCAACACGTACCCATGCTATCCCAACACTGCAACAGTCACCACCATCATGAACAACAAAAGCCCTAATAAATACTGAACTATCCAGCCATATTCCCATCAGGCCCAAGTCCAAAAATTCAAAACATCAAGATAAATCAATCCAACAACTGCATTTTCAACTACATTCATAACAACCTTAAACCCTAATAGCCACAATTGCACGCCAAAAGTACCTTACTCTAAAAACATAAACAAAGGGTGAGAAAAGAAAAGAAAGTTCAAATCCTTGAACTTAATTTAGAATACAAATAGAGATGAGAAAGAATGAGACATAAAGAAGTACTCAAGCTGTCAGTCTCTACTTCCGCTTTGTCATAGCTGAAAAAGATGGAATCTTTGTTGGTCCATTTTGTTCCAAACCAAATCTCATCACTTAGGGTGAGAAACAACTATCCTTTCTTTTTCCTCCCTATCTTACAATCCAAAGGGAATATTGAACTATAATCCCATCACGCTTGAGTTTAAAAACATTTGAAATAGTAAGAAAAATTAAATCCAAACCCTAGGTTTTCAATTACATGGCAACCTTAAACCCTAAAAGCCAAAATTGTACGCCCAGGTACCTTACTCTCAAAAAAACAGTTTTTGAAACGCATTTATCACTCTCGAAAACATAAAAACAAATAAATACAAGGGAAATAAAAACCCAATAATATAAAAGCAACAGATAGAGTTACCATGTGGGGATACTTGTCTTGATCGACAACCCTAGTGTTCTCAAGCTTAATATTGAGATACTGGTCAACAGAATGCAGAGTGCCCCGAATGGCTAGATCGTTCTTCAGTTCAACAGTCACTTCTCTGCCCACTAGGTCCTTGAAATACGAGAAGAACAACTGAAACCAAACAAACCCAGATGAAATAATACACAAAAGAGTGCGATTCTTGGAAAATAAACCCAAGAATTGTAAGCAAATCGAAGACAACTAGAACGGAAAAATAAAAAAGCTCATAAATTTTTAGAGGTGCGCACAAACAAGTTGAGGCCAAAATTGGCTAAACCCAGAAAGGATTTGATATAAAGATTTGAAAAGATGAAAAGAAAGAAAACTCACCATTGTTGCGAGGCAATTTTCTGCCCCCTTTTGCTCTCTTTTGGATCAACTCCGAGAGACCTAAGTTCGAACCAGGCGGCGTATGTATTTCTCTGCGACGCTGAAAAGTGGCCTTATTCAGAGAAAGGCGTGTTTGGTTGCAGGAAATTGCTCTCTCTAATTTTTAGGGGAACTTTTACAGACACCCCCTTATATTTTGACCATTTCTAACTTACACCCCTTTACTTCATTATTGGATACATATACCCCCTAACTTTGAACTCGAATGAGAAAACGACTGGCGTTACGAAAATGAGTTCGAAGTCATAATACACATTTGATCCCCACCGAATTTAAGACGACAACCTCTATACTTTTTCTCTATTTTTAATACACTTCATCTTGAATCTCATCGCCGAATGGGTTACAATTCTTGTAATTTTCTAACAAAATGATGAGTGCTCTTGATTTTTTCAAATGGGATATCTAATGGCAATTGCTCAATAAGTGATAAAGAAGAAGCATGTGCACAAAAAAAATGGGTTTTGAAAATTATTGGCAAGATTTGGTTGGAGAAAGGCAAACATGTGCATTCATAGTGGAAATCAACCACAATCGTGAAACGATTAGAACGGGGGAAGGGGAAACCAAAAGGGAGCCGTTCCAATCGGGGAGGAAAGGACAAGATTGGACAAAAAAAGTACTACGTAAAGGCATACTGAAATGCTTAAGAAAGCCCAGACCGAGAGATGCAAACAGAACCAAACTCACAAACAAGAAGCAGGCAATGCAAAACACCATACCACCGACCCACAGTCAACCAAACACATCCACACACACCAACCTGGAACACATAGGCACACTAACATGCAAAAGCATACTATTGACAAAATGATAAGCACACAATTATGTAATATTTGTGGGCTTAAGTCTTGTTTTATGTTGCGTTTGTTTTAAGGATTAAATATCTACTTTCCCCTTAAACTATCAAATTTATTTTTATTTCCCCCCTTCAACTACCAATTGAACTTTCTTCCCCCTTCAACTACTATTTTCTTCTTTAATAAGGACAAATAATGTTTTCCATCCAAAATTTGTGACGGAAACCGTTAACTTTTTTTTTTTTTTAAACTAATAAAAAAAAGAGATGGTATTATGGGCATTTCATACACTTAAAACAATATAAGCGATTAAGGGTTTTCAATCTATTAATCAAACCAAAGATTTGCCAAAGGGTTTTCACTTTTCAATCCATTGTGGATCTTGATAGCATCAATAAAGCTAGGATAGGAGAGCAACACTGTTGGCAGCAATAAACCAGATAACCTTCTAGTTGGTTTACCAATTTGGGGGACTTTTTTGCTTTTAAATCCATTGGGGTTTTTTATGTTCAGTCACCGTTTTTCAACTCCATTGCAGATCTGAACGGTTTTCGTCAATAAAGCTAGGGTTTTAAGGATGACATGGATCTTGAGGGCTCCCACCGGAAGAAAACCGACCTCTAAGTATCAAGCAACACATTTTTATTTCAAAAAACCCACTTTTCGGGATTGAAAATGTTGGAATTGAGTTATTTTATACTGCAATTTTATACTGTAAAGAAGAAAATGATAGTTGAAGGGGGAAGGGAGTTCAATTGGTAGTTAAAGGTGGAAGTAAAAAAAAAAAGTAATAGTTTAAGGGGCAAGTGAAGTAGATGTTTAAACCAAAAGACTAACATAGGCTTGGGACTAACTTTTCCGTCCATCAATTGGATAGAAAATGTGATTTGTCCTTGTTAAAAGAAAAAATTATAGTTGAAGGGGGAAGGGAGTTCAATTGGTAGTTCAAGGGGGAAGTAAAAAAAAAATGATAGTTTGAGGGGCAAGTAGATATTTAACCCTTTGTTTTAATTAGTTCATGTTTTTTATGTGATATTGCACGTAAGGTACTTGTTTTAGTATTTCAGGAATTTCGGTGTAAATATGGCGTATCCGACGGTGAGGAGAACCACACATGCACGTGGCATTTTCATGAGCTTGTAACATTGGAAAATTATTTGGTTTAATTCCAGCGTTCAGAACACATTCATTGCATGTGGCAATTCCAACTTTAATTCTGAAATGGCAATTGAATTGTCTGGCCCCATTTGTTTCCAATTCAGCCATGTACAATATTTCAAAGGAGGGTAAATGAATGTGATGTTGCAGAAGGTCAAGTGCCCAAATCATTTTCCCATACTACATCCTACACTCTCACATGCTTTAAAAAAGTCAGCAGCCTTGCTGCATGAGGATCCGAAAAAAAGCAAGAAAAAAAATGAGGAGTCTCTCTCTCTCTTTCCTTATTTTGTCTTTCTTTCTTCCTTTGTTATTTCCCCATCCTAGGAGCCAAGAGCAAACTTGTCCCTTTAGTCTCTTTGAAATCCTTTTGTAAGTTTGCTTAAATTCTGTGTTTGTTATTTTATCTTCCACAAAAGTTGTAATATTTGTTGTAATCTGAAAGTATCTACTTTTATAATTTCAATTTCTAGTTTGTTTCAATTTCCTCATCTTTTCAATACTTAGTTTAATTTCTGTTAAAACAAGAGATTGAGGTTTGGTTGTGAGAGTTCGCAAACTACTCGGCTGTTTCTCACACCGGACCCGAATCTAAGATTAGTCCTAGTTGTGAATTCCAAAAAGATTGAAGGTTGAGCGTCTTTGGCCAACTTTAGCGTACACATCTTTTTGGTACATGCTAGAACCGATCTTTTTAATCACGTTAAAAAGCCGTTATGTCTAGTGTAATTTTTAGCTTTTCCTTGGCGAGTTCTTCGTCAATGGAAGAGTAGTCGTAGACTCGGCCTACGGTGATCATCACTCTATGGCATAAGTGGTTTCATGATTCTCACACTCGCGCTAACAAATCTTGTTTGTGTTTAATCCGAGCTCGTAGCTATCGATTTAAAACTCAAGATTGTTAAGTTTTTGATTTTGCTTCAACAATAAAATTGGCACACATAATACTTAAATCGATGTCATTTCGAGGGTTTAACAAATTTCCGATCGAGCCTTCATTAAACCAAACACCAAAAAGAAGAAAGAAAAAAAAAAGAATTTCATTGAGTCATCTTCCGAGAGAGTGCACAATTACCGTGTGGCTCAATCGTGCTTAATTGTGAGAATCATTGATCTATTTAGGTTATAGGTGGTGTGGACCTTAGCCCAAGCCTTTTAGTTTAATTTCAAGAAAATTCATAGTTTTAATTTTAATTTGGCAATATTTAGTTCTAAAAATTATCAAAAAATCAAGAAACGAAAGGGTTGGCTATCTATAGCTCACCGTTTAGATCGATAAGCCATTTCACTCCAGAAAACCGTTCTCTGTGGTTCGACCTCGGACTTTCCGAGTTATACTTTCAACCGACTACATAGCCCTATACTTGGGGTTAGACACTCAGAGATACAACTTGTGGTCGCAAGCACAAAAAACAAAAACAAAAGCCTATGCCAAGACGAGGGAGTTATCAGCAGGCACAATAAGCAACGGTAAGGTTAGGTTTGGACCTAGAAGATCCCAAACTAAAGAGCATAAACCTGGGTACGGAACCGAACAAACCAAAGCCCACGCAGAATCCAGCACGGTAGCACCCCCAAAAGGCTGCCAAAAAGACCGCCAGACAACTGAACGAATCCTGGAACCATAAAAAATCACCAACAAACCCAGCTGGTTTCCTTAGATCTGCAAAAAGGGGTTTGGATAGCAGAAATAGACTGGAAATCAACCAAAAATCTTAATTAGTTAAAAATGTTTCATGAACTGTAGAATGAACTGTTTCATACATCGGTCGAGGCGGAAAACACACAATTGAATGGAGTCGTTCATATCCATAACTCCGATCAGAGAAAAGAGCAAGTGCCCAGTTGTATGACCTGTTAATTACTCGTATTATTTTCTGATGAAAATGTAGCCAGAATTACAATAGGAGCAAACCCATACACAAAACCATAACACAAGGCAGATGGTGAGAAGAAAAACATGGATAATGCAAACTAATAACAAGAAGAAGAGACCTTTGCGGTACAAGACAACCAATGAGTAGTGAACCCTAAATCTACAACTATGACATTTTTAAGCCGAAAACTGGAAAATGTCTCTGAACCATAGACAAGCTTTCTGCAAAAATCTTCCATATCATGAGCAACCGAAGAGGGGTACAAAGCAAAATTTTCACTGTAGTCTTTGCTTCACACGCCTACCGTTGAAGTCGCTGCCATCTAGGAAAGCCTCATTCCCATGGCTGCTGCCAACTGCGGAGTGCTCGCCGATCCTAGCAACGTACTCCAAGAGTTCAGTCAGGACAGAGGGACAACTTTCCTTCAAGTAATCAAATCCGTCTGTCTGCATCACGGCTGAGAAGAACAAAATGAAAAGGAACAGGCTTGACTAGATTAGTAACACACACAAGATCTCCGAAACATTTTCATGGACAAACACAATTTAACGTAATCATCCTTTAATTATCTCGTCTAACAAGGAGGAAGAAGGGGGGAGGCAGTGCAAATTAACAAACAAATGCAGCTGATGATAAACACACTGTACTAACAACTGATTTTCTGGGCAGTAATAATTGAATGGTGATAGGAGTAGAAAATCTTGAACTTAAAACAATAAGATGAGGATTTTATGCATTATCTATTCATATAAGCAAGACGAGCCTGCAGTCAGTGCAGCAGAGGATAAGCACTTCGGAAGGGCTGATTTTCCCGCCAAAGATAATTGACACGCACAAAAATTTCAGACACATCATCACTCGTATAAACAACATGAGCATGCAGCTAACAGCTATTAGACGAACATCTTGCCTAGATAGGTTAACCAGTGAATGGATGAATAGTCTCTAAAATGGCTTAAACACCCTTCTAGATACGTCATCGCGGGGGGGGGGGGGGGGGGGGGGGGGGGGGGAACATAAACAATTGAAGATGCAAGTATGGAAAATTGGACATAAAATAATTAACTTTTGTATCAACCAGTGCAAACTCACTTTCAAACACTAGATTGCCTACAACAATCTGTTTCAGCCATTCCTTGCACAACAAAATCATTGGAATGTAATAACATAAACAAGCAAATAAAATCCCATCCAAATTACAGATTGAAAGATAAGAAGAAAAGAAATTTTTAAGAATGGATTTCACCTCTGAGATTTTCAGGCATGGCAACAAACTTAAGACACACGGACTTCAAATGGGAACAACGATGCTGCTCTGCCAGGGCTAATGTCGTTGCCACAGTGTTTATGGCAACATCCTCCGAAAGATTAGCCTCGCAGAGCAACCTGAGCCTCTCCAAACCATACCGATCAGCAGCAGCAAGCAGATGCTGAGACATCAAAGTAAAAGCCCATTTCAAGCTTGAACCAGTAAGTTCTTCCATGTTGGGCAACGCATCCCAGTATATAAAGTGTAATAAAGCCTGCAAAGCCCAGAAGCACAAAAAATAAGCAAGGCAATGCTCAAATCATTTCAAAGCAAACGAAAAGCTAACTGAAACAGTGGAAGTGGATAAATGGTTTGAAATACATCTTGATGCCCCTCCCGAATAAGAGTCCACTGACACTAGGATGCAGACAAAAATAAAATAATAGCAACTTATGATAGTGTGTTTTTTTATGTGCTTCCCAGTTCGAACACGGTCATGCCGTGCCATTGGAATTTGGAGCACCTAAGCAAGAGACAGAACTTAGGGAATTCTCATTCCTAGGCAATTGCATCAAATACTAAAGTTCCTTCTGAATGTCCTTCAGGGTCAATGAACAAAAAGAACCTTCAACTTCTCCCCTAGTTTCACTGTTAAGCACCATAGTTGCATGGTAAGCAATAAAACAATCATTGTGCCATATACGAACCCACATCATTTGATAACCAGAGACAAAGGAAAGAGAATAAACTGAACCTTAAAAACTGGAGCTTCCATGTCTTCCACTTTTATGCACTGCGTATTATTATCCTTCATTGGGCCAAAGAGTTGAGCCCTAAAAACTGGTGAGCGAGCTGCAAGTACAACCTTGTGAGCATTAAAGATTTCACCGTTAACTTCAAAGTTAACATCTGTCCCCTTTCCACTTTCTAGTAGCTTCCCAAAATGCTGACCAATATCAGAAGGGGGTACCGGTATGGAGTAGATTTTAGGGCCTTCTGTGTATGACCTGACAACACCAACACTACATTGTACTGAAAGGCAGTCATCTTTTAGGTAGTCTGATGTCTCTAAAAGAGTTCTTTTGAAAAACCTCTTATACCCCCTGCAGCATAAAAAAATCGAAGTCATTATGTCCTGCCACAAATTCGCCCTTAATAATATGTTACAAATTGCAAACAAAAAAAAATCCCAATACACCCTTTATCAAACGTTAAACCATAGAAATAACGTTGAGTTATATTGAAATTAATTTCCTCAAGAAAATAAATCACCTAAAACCATTTTCCTCTATTAAACATTCTGCGCTGAAAGTCTGACAGAAATTCAGCTTTAAATAGAGGGGGAACAGACAGTGAGATGCAAAGACAACAACACTCTTAATACTCAGGCCATAAATTGATCTTATAAACAAAATTATAGCACCAAGCTCCATTCCCATTGCAAAATAAAAACGAAACATTGAACAAACGCACCGCTGAACAAGAAATCAGACAACGATGCTTATGATCACCTGAGCGCCTTCAAACACTAGACTCACATAGTTACATCTGACCATAGACATAGCAAGAAAGAAGAGATAGAACTCGAAATTGTTGGGTTGTGACGCCTGATTACAACTGGATAGTACGCCTGATGACACTTACCTTGTCATACTCTTGTATGTTTTAATAGTTGGAAAAACGCCACTTAATAAAGTATTTGGAATTGAGTTTCAAGGTATAGGCTTACAAGAGATGCATATAAATTGGTTCCATTTAGAGAATCAATGCAAGGTATAAACTCTTTGACCAATTTTTGGATATCTCTGTAGGTGCAGAAGGTGAGCCCTCTTGCATAACTCCATCATCACCATTGTTGGTTGCTTAATACTGGGAAATTGTAAAGGACCTAGCTTCAAATAGTGGAGCTGGGCTTATCGCTTTTCAACCAGACTCCAGTCGGCAGTCGGCTATCTTTTAAACAGCAAGCTGAACAAGCTTGGCTTTGAAAACATGACAATCCTCAATTACATTTTCAACCTTTCTTCCATTTACATGATAGATTTCGAGAGACACTCTTACTAGCCGAAAATGGGTTGACCGAACTCGAGTGCCTTGGTTCATTTAACGACCCTCAACAAACCAACCCAAGTAAGCCCTTCAATGAGTGATTAGTCAGTGCTCCTGGGGCACACAGACCTTTAACTACCGTAAACTGTTATGGGACCCATACACTTAGCCTTGAGCTCGGTTCCTTTACAGAGCCCGGTTCATTTACCAAACAAGTCTCTGTAAATGAGCCGAGCCTATAGAAATGAGCTGAGAGCCGAGCTTGAGAGTGTTGAGCTCAGCTTGTTTACTACATGAGCCTAAAACTCGAGCTAGGCTCGATTACCAAATGAGTCCGGCCAAGCCAAGCCTTAATGACCTGAGCCACAAGCAGCCCTAGCCGTGGTGGACGGGCTGGGAACCACTAAATAATTTTGCCCCTTCAAAACGAAATGGGATTGCTGATAAAAACAAAAAAACAAAAACGAAATGGGGTTTTTTTTTTGAAGTTTTTGAACAACCTTTAAAACAACCCAATCAACAACAACAAATGAAAAACAAAAAAACAAGAAATGTTAAAAAAATCCCCAAAATAAGAAACAATTACCACATGCTACCCCGATACTTGAGACTGTACGGCCCACCCTCCAGCGGCCTCCCAAAATGGCTATGAACCTTGTGCCTCTCCTTCCCACTCTGATCCAAAAGCGTCAACTCAAACAACGCCCTCACATCCGTCCCTTCGCTCGCCAACGCAATAAACAACGACACGTACTCCGCATTGTCTTCAACGCTTTTACCGTCGGGGTAAAAGTAGATCGCCCACGAGTGACCGCCGACGATAAAGGTATCAGAAGCCACGTACTTTCCAATCCCTATCCCCTTCGATAGCGTGTACCCCGTTATCTTGAACTCGTGGGACCCGTTAATGGTTTCCGTTACCGCCGTTGAAGTCGTGATCGCTGGTGGTGTGGTAGTTGAGTTGTTGGGACCCGTTAGAGGAGACGGCGAGGAGGTTTCTCTGTAAACCTTCCCCATGCCCATGCACGATTGGTGAAAAAAAATTCGTGCTTTATAATTCCAATGGATTGACAATTGAAATGAATTCTGATCAGATCTAGGGTTTGTAGAAGGAGTTGAATGAAATTTGACAGGTTCTTGGAATTTGAAATTAGGGGTTTTGTGGAGTAGCGGGAGGTGTAAGTAGATTTGCAGGGTGTGAGGAAATCTAGGGTTTGTGGTGAGTGAAAGATTCTGGTGGGATCGAAGAAGGCGGGTTTCTAGAGGTTCGTGTCAGAGAGAGAGAGAGAGAGAGAGAGAGAGAGAGGAGCGACTGGTCAAGGAAGTATGGATGAGAGAAGTTTTTATAGGTGACAGCTGTCGAACGTGCGGGTGCTTTGCGTTCGGGTCTAACGGTTATATTGCGCGCCGGGATGTACTGTGGCCATGTTCCAGTGACTTATGGGGTGTTTGGAAATTTACTTTTTAATTTTTCATTTTTAATTTTTTGAGTTTTTAATTTTTTAAATTATGGTCAGAATGTATTTTTAATTTAGATGGAGTGTTTGTGAGAAATATGCAAAATACATTTTACAACATGAGTTGTGTCTGGGAGAATAATGATCAAAATGAGTTATGGATAGATTGTTTACCATTTTGCCCTTATTTCTTTATCATGGTATTAAAAATGTGTTTGAATATTGTTTCTAGCAAATTTTTTAAACTGATATTAGGAAATATTGCATTTGCACGCGTGTCTCGTCCAATTTTAATTTATTTTTCTTGTCCGGAAAATATTTGGTCAAACCGAACCAAATTGATTCTACTGAATGGTAATCCCAATTGTTCAACTATTTTGTGCACTTTGTTGTAGGAAGTGGAGGATTTTTTTTCCCATTGTAGATTAAAAGTCTGGAGAACAAAAGGAGCCTGTGGGGGTGCTTCTCGCCGGAGTGGACTCTTTGCACTTTCTGGGGTGAGGAGGGTGGTGAAAAGGGTGATCCTTGCTTGAGCCTTATCCTTCCCGCCGGAAAGAGTAACCTGCACAATTAGGCAACCACGTTAGTGCCTTGCCCGGACGGTGGTGGTCCGGGAAGACACTCCGATGGTTAAGTCAGTCACCGGAGGAGAAAAATACGCCGGAGATCTAGAGAGAAGAATAGAGTTATGAGAGTAGAAAAATGAGGAGAGAGTGAGAGTTCCAACCACTTTGCAGTAAATGCAGTGTGGTATTTATAGGCTGAGGGGCGTGCGTCCCACGCGTTCGGTGCCCCTCACGCGCCTGTCATTCGTTCTCGGAATGACAGGTGATGTGACCATAATCTCTGCCACAGACGCCATATCCCGGCCGACGTCAGGCACGTGGGTTCGAGTGGTCAAATCACCTCGAGACATTCCCCATCGCCCACGTGCTCCTGCAGGCGGCGGTGGCAGAGTAGGTGACTGCCGCATTTAGTGCTCCATCGTGGAATGTGTAGCGTACCTGGTACGCCTTATCCGAACGAAGTAAGGCCCGAGCCCCTTCACACGACGAGGTCAATCGACTCGGCGGGTGAGCAACCGAGCATCAAGGGTACTCGGCAGTCGCTCGGCTGAGGTTCCCGAGGGCATCCAGAAGGTCAGGCAGAGAAAGGCATATCCTTGGCCATTCCCGCTCGGCATGCATCACTCAAATCCATATTCGTTCAGGACCACCCATCCTCGTTCTCCGCCGAAGGAACCATCCACTCGGCACTACAGAGACGGATTGAACTGCATTCAGTTTTGCTGATTCTGAGATAGTTGATCTTTTTGGCTTAATCGCGGTTGAGGGGTGTGTGCCCCCTGTGACCCCTGTGAACCCGGCCGCTACAATAGCCCCATCAACTTCCCATGCCGAGGGATGATGTATGTGGGAGTTGATTCAACCGGGGACGGCGGTCGGAGAAATAGGCTCGGCACCTCCTCGCCGTGAGTTGGAGTAACGTGCTCGGCAGGCTGCACCGACCGTTGAGATGGTGGGTCTCCGAATGCCGTTATCCGAGCGATCGAAGGTAGTTGGCATTCGGAGCGTCACATCAGACAGTGACGTGAAGAGATGTCTGACGCTTTGGTTCAGGAATCTATGACGCGTGATGACGCCCTTGCCACGCGTCGTAGCGTGGTTGGTCCGAGCGCCGCCGTGTGGATTCGCGCCCAAATATTTTGAACGGGGAGGACAGGTGTCAGGCTGTCGTTGGCTGCCGCTTGGTCTCCGAGCCGGCACCATTATTGCGCCTATTCACCGGCCTAACCACCTACCCCCTTCCCCTATAAATATGAGACGGGGAGGAGAGAGGAGACCACTGTCACTCTCTCTCTCCTGCGCCAGAGCTCTGCATCGTCGCCGCCACCACAGTACTCCACCAAAAACCTTCAAAAACACGTTTTTCCGGCGAAGATCTTCACCAAAAATTCAGGTATTGTGTTTCCCCCTGCTTTCTCTACGTTTTTTCTGTCATTTTCGTGCATTTTTGCTGTATTTTGGGTGGTTTTTCGAAGCCCTCCGCTTTTCGTATTTCTCGCCTCTGCTTTCGTTTGAGTTTTCCGGCAGTTCGTGCGGCGGAGCACGGCCGCCGGATTCTGGGCTTCAAGAACACTCAACGTGTTCTTCCGAACGCCCATAAGTCGAGCGCGCTCCCCTTCGCCGAGAGGTGGTGAGCCTCCGATCGCGTTTGTTCCGTCTTATTTTTGCCGAGGGATAATAGGTAGGCGTGGCTTTCGGATAGTAGACAACATGAGGGGGGGCTCGGCAGGGGCCGAAGCCTAACCCTTTGCATTTTTTCCTGAACTTAAACCTGTGCATATCGCTAATGGTTGTTTCACCCGTGCACTGTAGGTTCTCACCCGGATGAGCTCGACTTCTTCGGACTCATCTCAAGACGACGTCCTTGCCGACCCTCAGTTCAGCGACTTCGTCCGAGGCATACTCGTCCGAGAACAGTTAAGAAGCCTCGGGAGGGATTATAGGTGCCAATCCCAACCGCTGAACGTTGCTCCCCTTCAAGCCATAACACCCGAGCGCTGGATGGAGATAGAGGAGGAAGCCAGACGCGCCGAGAGCGGTGCTCAAACTTCCACCTCCGAACCGACCCCAATACCGAGATCAGCCCCTGATACCGGGCTCCCGAGCGACAGCCCCTCGTCCCCCCAACTCGACCCGGCGGATATCCCAAGTTCCCCCGTCGACTGGTCTCCGGATCCGGAGGTAGTGGAGATAGACAGGGAGACCGCGGGATTCAAGGAGCCCGAGCCTGCCGTGCTGGTAGAGGTGGACGCGTTCCTGGCCAACAGGATGGACGTCGAGGAATCAGGGCCGTTCTCCGAAGGCGAAGGCTCAAGGGAGGAGCCCGTAGCTGAAGACGAGCCCGAAGGAAGGTCGGCCGAGGCGGAGGAGGGGACGTCCGGAGCCGCCGCCGTGCCTGAGGGACAGGCCCAGGAGTCCGCGGATCCACCAGCGGACGAAGACGTCTATACGGATGGGGGCGTAGAGTACGGCCCCACGTGGGAATCGATCCCGCCGCCGAATCCAAAACACGGCGTCTGCAAGTACGTCAGAGAGTACTTTGACGGGACCGCCGAGAAGCTCGCCCTGTTTCGAAGGGACTACCAGATCCCTGAGGACGTGGAAATCTCCCGGCCTACAGATGGCCGAATCCACTACCGCCGAGGGCAGATTACCGTGCCACTCATGGCAATCTGCGAGGGCGGCCTGACTTTCCCGATGCCGAGGCTCCTCCGGCGTTTCCTGGATCTTTACCAATTGGCTCCGCACCAGCTCGCCACCAACGTCTACCGAATCATCAACTCGGTGGTGAGGCTGTCGGAGCTGCACAACATCCCCTTCCGCCTCAACGACCTCATGGCCATCTACGTGGTCCAGAGGAGCCCCGCCTACGGGAGATATTACTTCGCGAGGCGGCCCGAGTACCCCCCCTCATTGGGAGCTTGTCTGACTCGGAGAGGCATGCCTGCGAACTGGTCATCGTTCGGGGCAATTATGAAAAGGCCCTCGGGGACGAGTCCTCGTGGTCCATCCCGTGGCGCCGGGGGAAGCCTAGTAAGTCCGAGGGCGCATGCTTAACACAATTTTCTCTATATATTGCTTCCTTTATGCATATACTGTTAAACTGTCGAACGCTGACGTTGTTTACTTTGTATTTGCAGAGTGCGGGGACGTGACCAAGTACCTTGCCAGGGACGCCGACGACGACGTAATCGATCGCACTTTCGCGATCCCACATCGCACGGCCCCCGACATCCTCGGATACTCGCCCTCCTACAAGGGCTTTTTAAAGAAGGGGAAGGATCCAGTGCCGAGGGTTGGTCCACGGCGAGTGAGGCACTTCGATCCTGATATCCCACGATCCAGTCTCGTCGGTCGTGAGCGTGTCCCGAGGACATCTAGCCGCCCCCCACAGTCGTTCATCGCGGGAAGCGGATTCGGAGATTCGATGGCCGGGGCCTCGGCACTGAAGGAAGCCCAGCGGAAGGAGCGGGCCGAGAGGAAGAGGAAGGAGGCAGAGATGGCGGCCACCGGTCAGCCGGGCAGTACCCCCGAGACCGACGCCCTTCAGAAGAAGCCTCGGACTACCGAGCCTGATGCTGTCGGCACGGAGCCCTCGAAAAAGGCTCCAGTGGGCCCGACACCTCCGGCTCGCGGAGCACCCGCCGATGCTCCCCCGAAGGGGACTGCTCAGAAGGACAAACAGCTGGTCTCTCCGCCGCTCGGCGAGACGCCTGCCGATGTTCCCTCGAGGGGGGATGTGCCGTGGATCCCGGTCATTGCGACCTCCAGCGGCGAGCCGGTTAAGAAGAACGCCAGCGTTCGGGAGAACCGTAAAACGGCGATGACCCTGCTGAAGGCCCTCGCCTTGCCGAGGGATATGAAGGCCATCTC
The DNA here is from genome assembly GCA_020921065.1 of Vaccinium darrowii. Taxonomy (NCBI): domain Eukaryota; kingdom Viridiplantae; phylum Streptophyta; class Magnoliopsida; order Ericales; family Ericaceae; genus Vaccinium; species Vaccinium darrowii. The sequence continues at coordinate 38,936,873 of CM037162.1, forward strand.
CAAGAACACGGCAGACAACTATTCCGAACTCTGCACCAGCATCGTGATGGTAAGGTTTTAACTTAACAGCTTATATTTCACCAAGTCTTCTCCTTCGGATTACTGCTTTTTAACACCGATTCTTCTTCCTTTCGCAGGCTGGTCAGGCGGCTTTGGCCCTCGGCGACAAGGTGTATAACCTTGGCGTTGAGAAGACCTCGGTGGAAAAGAAGCTCGAGGCAGAGCGGAAGGCCGGGGCGGAGCTTAAGAAGAAGGCCGAGACCCTTGCTGCTGATGGCCACCAGCTTGAGAGGCTACTCCTCGAGGCGCGCCGTGATCAAAAGGAGGCCGAGGAGAGGGCCGCCGTTGCCGAGAGCAAGCTCACGGCCGCCGAGGAGAAAGCAGCCAAGGCCGAGAGGGATCTGAAGCACGCCCAGGATGATCATGAGGAGATGATGGGCGCCGCCGACAAGAATGGCTACGACAGAGGGGCGGAGGAGACGCTTCGGAAATTTGCCAAAGAGGCAAACGAGAACGAGGAGAAGGCCTTCAAGAAGGGGTATCTCCTCGGTCGTGCCGGCTGTTGGACCGAGGCCTTCTCCACAGCCTATGACATCGTCTCCGTTCCCGTGGATTCTGCGCTGCGGACGTCCATCCCTCCGGTCCCCGAGGCTGCAGTCCCGGAGATGCCGTCCGACGACGAAGAAGATGCTCCCGAGGGCGGTAACTCCGAGGAGGAGCGGGCCACAGACCCCCCGGCCGACGATTCTGCTGCCGAGCCCAACCAAACCGAGGCCTAGTCTCTTTTTTTTTTTTTTTTTTTTTTTTTTTTTTTTGAAGTCAATTGTATTCGGGGCCGAGCCTCCTGTCTTTTGTAATGAATGACTGGATTCTGATTTTTGATTTAACGAATGGATGTCTTTTCCCTTTCTGATTTGATGTTTTGGTATTTGGATGATTTTCACAAGTAATGGCTCTCGTGGGTAACAAAAACTGTAATAACCGAATCGTAACCACCGGATTGGTACTGAATGACAGCCCCTGCTTCGGCGGTTCGCCGAGAGATAAATGACTCTCTGGCGCTCTGCCGAAGCACCAGAGTTGAGAAATTAAAAATGTCCAATTTCGCGCCGAGCGATAGTCAAATGCAATAGCCCGTAGCCAATTTGATAGGTTGGTCCCGAGACCAGGGGTACCTTCCCCGAGCGCATGTACGTATTAGCACTGCTCCGATTGACACAACCATACGTTCCACCGAACGATAATGATCATTTTTGCGGGTAGGGTCGTTCAACCGAACGGTAATGATCTAGACACGGTTCTTCAGCCGAGGATGAGGTCTTGCGAAAATGGGAACAAAAAATTTATAACCGAAAATAGGATCTTATCATTAACATCTTGGTTCCCAGGCATTACAAAAAGCTGCCGAGGGCACTATAAAGTCAAAAATGATAAACATAAGATCCTACCCGTAAAATTTTCTTAACTTTGACGCGTTCCACGGATTGCTCACAGTCGTGCCGTCCATTTCGGCGAGTTTATAAGCCCCATAGCCAGCCTTGGCCACAATACGATAGGGACCCTCCCAATTGGGCATAAACTTTTTCTTGTTCTTCTTTTGGACGACCGCTCGGAGAACCAAATCATCGATATTGAAGGGGCGTGTACGAACATGCTTGTTATAACCCTGAGCGACCGTCTGCTGGTATGCAGCATATTTGATGTTAGCTTCGTCTCGGAGATCTTCAATTTGGTCGAGCTCAGAGGCCAGGTGCTCGTCGTTTGTGGCCGGGTGGAAAGACTCGGTTCGGGCGGATGGAGCAAGAGCAGCAAGCGGGAGGACAGCCTCCGTCCCATAGGCCATGGAGAATGGCGTTCGGCCAGTCCCTCGCCGAGGGGTAGTTCGGTAGCCCCAGAGGACCTTAGGGAGCTCCTCCACCCACTTCCCTCGCTTATTGGTCAGACGACGCTTCAAGCCGGACGAGATCGACTTGTTCGAGGCCTCGGCTTGGCCGTTCCCCTGAGGGTAGGCCACAGTGGAGTTATAAACGCGAATGTTCTTCTTTTTGCAAAGCGTCTTGATTGCCTCGGCGACGAATTGGGTGCCGTTGTCGGAGATGATAGCGTAGGGCACGCCGAACCGAGAGATGATGTTTTTCCAGATGAACTGCTCGACCTCGGTGGCCGTGATGTGAATCAGGGGCTCGGCCTCCACCCACTTCGTAAAGTAGTCCGTGGCCGTGATCAAATGCCGAAATCCTCCGGGGGCCGTAGGGAGGACGCCAACAATGTCGAGCCCCCACTGAGCGAATGGCCATGGGCTGGTGATCGGCTGTAGTGGCATAGCGGGCTGGTGCAGAATGGGGGAGTGTTTCTGGCATGCCTCACACTTTTTGACGTAGTCTTCAGCGCTCTTCCTCATTTTTGGCCACCAGTAGCCTTGGGTAATGGCTCGCTCGGAGAGAGTCCGCCCGCCTGAGTGGCTGCCACAGCTCCCCTCATGGAGCTCGCTTAGGACGTGGGGAACTTCGGCGTCATGCAAAACGCGCAAGTCAGGCCCGATGTAAGTTCGGCGATAAAGCCGGCCGGTTGGAGACAGAAAGTAGGACGCGGACTGGCATCGAACCCGATGCGCCTCCTTTTTATCCGAGGGAAGCGTTTGGTCTCTGAGAAAGGAGACCACGGGATCCATCCAGCTTGGACCATAGATGCCGATGGCCATGACGTCCTCGGCGCCCTGCTCGAAACTTGGCACCGCAATCTCTCCGAGAGTAATCGTCCGCGTGCCGCCGAGCTCATTGCACGCCGATCCGAGGGCAGCAAGAGCGTCGGCATGGGCGTTCTTAGCTCGACCGATGTGGGAGAAGTGGATGGTCCTGAACCCCTTTTGTAGTTCCAGGACATGGCTAAGGTATTTTAACATCCGAGCCTCCCCAGAGCCGTAATCGCTGTTGAGCTGATTTACCACCAGCAAGGAGTCGCTGTATACCTGAAGTTCGTCAACCCCGAGAGCGAGGGCAAGGCGGAGTCCAGCGATTAAGGCCTCGTATTCGGCCTCGTTGTTCGTGGCTGGGAAGCCGATGCTCATAGCGCACTCGTGGAGGGTTCCCTGGGGAGAGATGAGCACAATCCCGGCACCGGCCCCTCGGCTGTTGGAAGCGCCGTCCACGTGCATGCGCCAAGTCTCGCCTGAATATATGGTTGCCGTTCGGGGAGGGGACCGTTTGAGAACGAACCCTAATTGGTCGGGAGCGGTGGCTCCCTCGACCGTCCCGACCCCGACATCCTCGGCAGTGACCTTCTCCTGGAGCTCACTTTCCAACCGCGGGGTGAGCTCGGCAATGAAATCCGCCAATGCCTGACCCTTAATCGCCGTCCGAGGTTCATACCGGATGTCGAAGTTGGCCAATTCCAACGACCATTTGCAGATCCGATCCGAGAGATCCGCCTTACGCATTACAGTCTTCAGGGGGTATGCCGTGATTACCACGATCGTGTGGCTCTGAAAATAGGGTAGGAGCTTCCTTTTGGCCGTGACCAGAGAAAGTGCTAACTTTTCGATTGGCAAGTATCTGGTCTCGGCCGGAAGCATCGTTTTGCTCGAGTAGTAAATCGGGAACTGCTCCAGACCCTCCTGCCTAACCAACGCCGAGCTCACGGCATGGTCGGACACTGCTAGGTAGATATATAGCTCTTCGTCTTCCCTTGGTATGACGAGCAGGGGCGCTCGGGACATGTATCCCTTGAGCTCGGCTAGTGCTGCGTCGCACTCGGCGCTCCAAAGAAAGGCCCTGTTGCTGGTTTTGATGGATTGGAAGAACGGTCGACAAGCGTCGGATGACCTGCTTATAAACCGATTGAGGGCAGCGGCCATCCCTGTCAGTCGTTGGACTTCCTTGATCGTCGATGGCGCTCGGAGCTTCTGTATGGCATCCAACTGATTGGGGTCGGCCTCGATTCCTCGGCGCGTGACGAGGTACCCCAAAAATCTCCCTGACCCAACCCCGAACGCACATTTCTCGGCGTTAAGCTTAAGACTGTGCCTCTTGAGGATGGAGAAGACCCTGCCGAGGTGGGAAAGATGGTCTTCTGCATATTTGCTTTTCACTACCATGTCGTCTATGTAGGCCTCCATGATGTCGCCGAGCTCTTTGGCAAACATCTTGGAGACCATTCTCTGGTAAGTAGCCCCGGCGTTCTTCAGGCCGAAGGGCATGACCCGATAGCAGTAGGTACCTCTCGGCGTAATGAACGCCGTCTTCTCCACGTCCATCACGTCCATTGCGATCTGGTGGTACCCCCGGTACGCGTCCATGAAGCTGAGCCTAGCATGGCCAGCCGTGGCATCGACCAGCTGATCTATCCGAGGGAGGGGAAACAGTCCTTGGGGCAGGCGTCGTTGAGGTTCGTGTAGTCCACGCACACCCTCCATTTCCCATTCTTCTTCCTGACTACCACGGTGTTCGCCAGCCACGTGGGGTATATCACCTCTCGGATCGCCCCCGCCTCAATCAGGCGGTCTACTTCCTCGAGGACTGCATCGGAGTGGATCGCCGAGGACCTTCTCGGTTTCTGCACTACTGGCCTCCTAGCCGGATCAACATTGAGGGCATGCGTGATGAAATCAGGGCTAACGCCCGGCATTTCATACGGAGTCCACGCAAAGACCTCAATGTTATCCTTGAGGAAAGAGACCAAGTCATTCCGTTCGGGGTTAGAGAGGTCTGAACCGATCATGAAGTATCTGGTGCCCTCCTCGTTAATGGGCACCTTGACCAGCTCTTCGATAGACTTGTCCTCAGCCTTTGAGCCGACGTCGTCGAGAACAGGAGTGCATTCAGGAACCTCAATACAATGCACCTGCTTTGGCGGTCTGCCCTCCCTTCTGTCCTTTTGGCGAACGGCGTTGACAAAGCACCTCTTCGAGGCCATCTGGTTGCCTCGGATGGTTTCCTGTTTCCCAGTCGCGCCGATGAACCGGACGCATTGGTGGAGGGTCGACGCGATGGCCCCCATCGCGTGGAGCCAGCCTCGTCCCAAAATGGCGTTGTAGGGGCTCGGGGAGTCCACCACGGTGAATTCGACGTTCAAATGCATCGACCCCGCCCAGACCGGGAGGGTGATGCTGCCGAGTGGGTACACCGGAAACCCTGAGAACCCCACTAACGGCGTGTCGGAGGGGGTAAGCTCATCACGCGTTCGTCCAATGGCCTTGAAGGCCGAGTAATAAAGGACGTCGGCGGAGCTCCCCTGATCTACCAAGATCCGTCGGACGGATTCCACGTGGTCGATACTCACCTCGATCACTAGAGCGTCGTCGTGCGGGAGTTGCAGCCCATCTAGATCTTGCTCGGTGAAGTAAATGGTGTGCGGGTCCATTGGGTCTTCGTACTTTCGCTTCGGCGCTCGGCCGAGCGTCATGACTTGCATGGCCGCCTCCATTTTTCGCAGCTCTTCGTGCATTGAATCGGCTCGGGCTTTTCCGACCGGGTCGTGGATGGTAGCGACCACCCCCGGACGCACCCGATCTCCCTGCCCCTGCTGCCCCTGCGGCTGTGGGATGGCAGCCAGCTGGTTTGGCTGGGGAGCTGCCCCCCTAAGCACGGTCGGCGTGCGGACGTGGTCTACCCATTCCTCCATGCGCCCCTCGGCAACTAACCGTTCGAGGTGTGCCTTGAATGGTCGGCATCCAGTCGTGTAGTGGCCCACCTCATTGTGGTATGTGCACTTCCCTTTCTGGTTAGGATCCGAGCCCATCTTCTCCTCCGGCCAGTAGAACCATCGCTTTCTGCCGATTTCTGCCAGCAGTCTGTAGATAGGCATAGTGAAGACGGTGGTTTCGGCGATGTAGTCGTTGTCATTACGAGGGGGCTTCTCCCATCCTCCCCCGCTCTTGCTGTTCCTGTCGGCGTCCCGGGGACCCCTGTTCCCGAACGCCCCGCCCCGGTCATTCCTTCCTTGCCTCAGGTTATTTACTTGTTTTTTCGCGTCTCTCGGCGTGCTCTTGGTGGAGTTTCCTCTCGACGCCTGGTCAAAAAACAGCTCTTCCAGCTCTCGGAATCGGTTCACCGTTTCCATTAACTCCACCATATTTTTTGGAGGCCGCACCATGAGCTCCTTGAAGAGGTCAGAGTGGTTATCCAGTCCATTTTTGAACGAAGTGGAAGCTATCTTCTGATCACAGCCTTCCACAAGGCTGTACACCTCCCAGTATCGTGCAATGTATTCCTTCAGGGTCTCGTCCGAGCCTCTCTTCATGTTGATCAGCGCGTCGAGCGTCTTCGGCTGTGTGTTGCTAGTCACAAACCGGGACGTGAACGCGCGCTCTAGCTCATCGAAGTCGTTTATAGACCCCGGAGCGAGCTGGCTGTACCATAGGAGCGCCGTTGTCCCGAGACTCATGGAGAACGTTCGGCACATCAGGGAATCACTATGGCCGTAGAGCTCGGAGACTAGGCGATACTGCTGGACGTGGGTGATCGCGTCAGTTGTTGGCTCGTACTTATCGAATTTTGGGATTTTGAACCCGCGCGGTGGGGCGGCTTCTACGATGGCTCGGGAAAAGGGGGACCGCTTTGCTTTCTCTAACCTGGAGTCCGCGGGAGTCGATCGGTTTGGATCCACCGTTCGGTTTTCCGCGTGCAAGTGTTTTGCCGTCCCCGCGTTTCGGTGCCACAGGTCGGGCCCGTCCGCGTGTCCGTTACTCCTTTCGGAGGACTGTCTTTTGTTTCGGCCATCGTGCCCCTCGGCCGCCTCCGTCCGAGGTCGGCGGCGTCTGGTTTCAGGCTCGGCATGGTAGATCTTAGTCTGGCCGGTTTGGGCATTAACGAGCACGATGCTGCCTCCGTCATTCCGAAGGGTGTACCTGTCTCCGGGCCTCAGACCGTTGTCGCCATTGTATTCCGGCCCAGCCGAGACCTCAATAGGGTCGGCGCACCTGTTTCCGCGCGAACCTTCTCCTCGGACGGCCAATGCACCGTTCTGGGCGCCATGGCCGCCCAACGATCGGTGTTGGCGCCCGTCTCCCCCCCGATCTGCCGAGTGGTTTTGGTTCTGGCCATCCCCTCGCTCTCCTCGTGCTCGGTTATGGCCACTCTGATCCCTGTGGGCCTGTTGAGAATTCGCCGGCCCCTTTCCGTTGTTATACTGCCTCTCGAGCTCTTGCGTATTTCTTCGGACGTCCGGTGTCCGGGCGCTTGATGCCGTGGCGCTGTCTTCGACGTGATCGGTCCGTTGGGACTGCCCGCCGCGCCTGTGTTGCCGATGCGAACGCACTGCGTCTGATGGGACCACAAGTGCCTCGCCTCGGCGGTCCACTTCCACGATTTGCCCGAGCCGGGAGAAGACCGGAGCCCGCCCCTTGTCTTGCGCTCTCGCGCTCGGCTGTGGTCTCCGAGTCCTCGTCCGACCTCCGGATCTTGACGTCGTAGGCTGATTTCTGGCTTGCTTCATGGCTAGCACTTCCTTTCTTAACAATGCCAATTCTGCTTCTACGGTGAGAGGAGGTGGAGGGGGAAGAACTTCTGTGCGTGCTGGAGCCGTGAGGTTGTCAAGAGAAAGGACGTTTCCATCCATGCTGAAGAGGATGTTGCCAGGGCCAGCGTTGCTGGGGCCAGCGCCGTTGGTGCCCACGGTAACTGTTCCGTCTCTGTTGACAGTGGGAGAAACGGTGAGGCCCAAATCGCTTCTGACCTGATGGTATCTGTACCGATCGGCGGAGCTGCGAAACCCACCGGCGGAGTCAAACGCTTCAAGGCCCAGAGTTAGGTTGGCCATTCGAGCAGCTTTCGAAAAGGTTTTGGGGAGATGGGTCTTTTGGAGAGTGGGGAGAAACACCGCCAATGTGTACTGAGAGGCTGGGAGGAGTGGCTTTTTACGTCCCCAGCGGAGTCGCCAATTGTGGGGGTGCTTCTCGCCGGAGTGGACTCTTTGCACTTTCTGGGGTGAGGAGGGTGGTGAAAAGGGTGATCCTTGCTTGAGCCTTATCCTTCCCGCCGGAAAGAGTAACCTGCACAATTAGGCAACCACGTTAGTGCCTTGCCCGGACGGTGGTGGTCCGGGAAGACACTCCGATGGTTAAGTCAGTCACCGGAGGAGAAAAATACGCCGGAGATCTAGAGAGAAGAATAGAGTTATGAGAGTAGAAAAATGAGGAGAGAGTGAGAGTTCCAACCACTTTGCAGTAAATGCAGTGTGGTATTTATAGGCTGAGGGGCGTGCGTCCCACGCGTTCGGTGCCCCTCACGCGCCTGTCATTCGTTCTCGGAATGACAGGTGATGTGACCATAATCTCTGCCACAGACGCCATATCCCGGCCGACGTCAGGCACGTGGGTTCGAGTGGTCAAATCACCTCGAGACATTCCCCATCGCCCACGTGCTCCTGCAGGCGGCGGTGGCAGAGTAGGTGACTGCCGCATTTAGTGCTCCATCGTGGAATGTGTAGCGTACCTGGTACGCCTTATCCGAACGAAGTAAGGCCCGAGCCCCTTCACACGACGAGGTCAATCGACTCGGCGGGTGAGCAACCGAGCATCAAGGGTACTCGGCAGTCGCTCGGCTGAGGTTCCCGAGGGCATCCAGAAGGTCAGGCAGAGAAAGGCATATCCTCGGCCATTCCCGCTCGGCATGCATCACTCAAATCCATATTCGTTCAGGACCACCCATCCTCGTTCTCCGCCGAAGGAACCATCCACTCGGCACTACAGAGACGGATTGAACTGCATTCAGTTTTGCTGATTCTGAGATAGTTGATCTTTTTGGCTTAATCGCGGTTGAGGGGTGTGTGCCCCCTGTGACCCTTGTGAACCCGGCCGCTACAGAGCCCTAAATCTTTAGTCTTACCTAGCGCCTCTCGTCTCAGGCATGGCCTCTTCATGCCTCTCAGCCGTGGAAAAAAGGGAGATGCAGAGGATGAATGGTAATATAAACTCCTTAATCAGCTTTCTCTGCTGTAAATCATCAACCAAGACGCATTTTGTATCTCTCATCTCAACCTTCGTACTTGTTTTTTTTCGTTGTTCTACACAAATCCAGTAGTTGATTAGTACAACTTGTGCTCAAACCAACAGAGATTCAGGGGTAGAGTGGGAGAGAGAGACGGAGATTCAGGGGTAGAATGGGGGAGAGAGTTTGGGGGAAATTGAGAATGAGAAATAGAAATGGAAAAGGAGCTCCGAAGCTCCGGAGCTCCTTCTGGCTTTTGGCTTAGAATTTTGCAAAATGAAAAATGAGTTCTGAAAGAATGTGTTTTGGGGATCCGGATCCTCTACGAGGATTTTTCTGTGAGAATCTTGTGAGAGTTTTGCTATGGGCTTGACAACACAACAAAAAAGGGATCTAATGGCTCACAGCCTCCTTCCTTGTTTCTAAATCAAAATTCTTGGACTATGATTATATTTTCACTAAAAAAATTCTTGAGTAAAATATATTATGAAGATATTATCCAAGTACTTTTACGTATTCCGTTTGTAATCCAAAATATATATTTTAATCAAGTACTTTTCGACATCTGTTTTGAAATGCTTCGCTTTATTAGATTTCTATAACCTAATTAATTAGATAATAATGTTAGATTTCATGATTGAATTTTTATATAATCCAAAATTTATATTCTAATCAAGTACTTTTCGACATCTGTTTCGAAAAATGCTTCGTTTTATCAAATTTCAATCACCTGATCAATTGGATAATAATGTTTGATTTCATGATCGAAATTTTTTTAGTCAATAGAGGATCAATATGATGTTAAAAAAAAAAAAACAACGTCAACCGCATAATGTCACATATGAGATGAACAAACAAAACAGAAATGAAAATCGGTTACGAGGGTGTTTGATCTGAGTCAATTATCATTTAGATTTTAAACAAAATATATTATGAAGATATTATCCAAACACTTTTATGTATTCTGTTTATAATCCAAGAATTTTTTCAGTGAAAATATAATCATATACCAAGAATTTTGATTTAGAAACAAGGAAGGAGGTTGTGAGCCATTAGATCCCTTTTTTGTTGTGTTGTCAAGCCCACAACAAAATCCTCACAAGATCCTAACAGAGAAATCCTCATAGAGGATCCGGATCTGTGTTTTGGGGATTGTCATCCAAACACCCAAAATGAGAAAAAGAGAATGTGAAAAGTAGAAAAAGAGGGGGCCAAACACCTTTTTAATTCAGTTCAAAAAACACCCTCTTAATTTTTTTGGTTTTTTGGGTTTTTTTGGATCTTTATTAGTTTTGCAAAAAAATTAACTTGTTCCACTAACTAGTTTTTTGGCTTTTTGGTTTTTAGTTTTGCAAAAAAACTAACTTGTTCCACTAACTAGTTTTTTGGCTTTTTGGTTTTTAGTTTTGCAAAAAAACTAATTTGTTCCACTAACTTGTTCCACTAACTAATTTTTTGGATCTTTAGTTTTGCAAAAAAATAACTTGTTCCACTAACTAGTTTTTTGGCTTTTTGGTTTTTTTTAGGTTAGTGGAATTAAGTGTTTTTTTTTGTTGGTTTTTTGTGGATTTTTTGTTAGCAGAATGGAGTAGTTTTTGAGCTAAAACAAAACTTTTTTTTTTTTAGCGGAACACCCCCTAAATTGTGTTGGTGGTCAGTTGAACTCTGATGCTACTGTTTAGTGTGGGTGTGGTTCTATCGGACTAGGGTCCATGCTCCGCACTAAGGTCATGTTCCACTAAAAAAAAAAACTAGTTTTGTTTTAACTAAAAAACTACCCCATTCCACTAAAAAAAACCCACAAAAACCAACAAAAAAAACCACTTAATTCCACTAACCTAAACAAAACCAAACCACTTTAATCATGTAAAATTATGAATTTGCCTCCCTTCAAACCCCTGATCCTTTTGGGTACAAGGGTAGCTTGGTAATCTGGTAACACAACTCAAAAAACCAAAAAGCTAAAAAACTAGTTAGTGGAACTAGTTGGTTTTTTTTTTTTTTTTTTTGTAAAACCAAAGATAAAAAAAAAAAAACAAAAAACCAAAAAATAAGTTAGTGGAACGACGCGATAAGTGCACACCATGCACTTTATCCGGTCGTTTGTTGTGAAAATATACGGCTTGAATGAAATTCAAACAATAGCTCTCATATGGGATTGAATTTGATCCGAACCGTGCATTTTAACAACGGACGACCAGATGAGTGCATGGCATGGTATCGTGCACCTAGTGCACAATAAGAAACCCACCTTGCCGATCAAAAAAAAAAAGAAACCCACCTCCGGTTTTATCATTTTTTGGCACACTGTGTTGTAATATCAATCTACTACTATTGAAAGACTAAATAAGGAGAGCGGAGGAGACAAGTACTTTCTTCGTCTATGTTTGTTGGTTCATTTTTTATTGTCTTTATCTTTCAATTTATAATGAATTTCATATTTTTTAAATTCCATATAATAGAATTTATTTGAGATTTTTTAAATAAGATTCATATTGCATATTTTTAGAGATTCGTATTAAAAGATATGTATAGATTTTCAAAAGATGTGAAATAGTGAAAATTGACAAACCAACATAGACGGGGAGAGTATATAATACAAGGAAAGACCAATTAGTAGAGAGATTATCTTATGTTTGGTTTGGTTGCTAATTTATATGGATAGATTAAGTTATGTAGATGATGCAAATATGTCATATTGGAGTAAGTGTTACTGACTTACCCCTCAAAGTTAATTCTAATAAATACTAAGAAGTTTTTATTTTATGTTTGTTTTTTGACAATAAGGATCATCCTAGATACGCATACAGATAAAAATAAAAGTACATGTGCGTGATCTATAGACATTACCGGTCCTATATACAAACAACAGAAAGCAACAGCAAAAGAAAACAAGGAAAAAAAAAAAAAAAAAACACAGAATAGCCACTCAGCATCGATGTCGGACCCATACTTCGCTCATGGAGGTGTGTTGCTGAAGGACCAAACCTACTAGGGTTTCCGTGCAAGAGTCAGTGCCAACATCTAAAGCACCAAATATGGGTCTTCGTAGGCAAAAAATGATGAGGAGAGTGGGAGATTTGCCCTATCCAAAAAGAACGTCTCAACCATCTGACTTGAATTTGCTAGTCTCAATTTATCTGGTCCAAGGTAAATAGCATTTGACCAAATAGTTGAACTATTAGGGCATCCTCATCAAGATGACCAAAATAGCTTTTTGGCTAAAATAGAGAGCCAAACCCCAAAAAACCTCCAAAAATCAGCCTCTCTATTTTCTCTCACCAAACTGTTTTGCTACAGTACCGCACCAAATTTGGTGCGGTACTGTTCACGCCCCAAATCTTTTTTTATTATTTCTTTGTTTTCCCGGGTAGGTATAGGCACACGTGTGTGGAGGGGAAGACAATAGTAATTGATAGGGGCGCCACCACCTTTTGTTGTCTCCGAAAATCATTTCCAATTCCCTAGGCGGCGGGAAGGTTAGAGATTTAGGGACAATTTTTTTTTTTTTATAAATTTGAGGGGAATAGTTTAATATAGTAAAGTTAAAATAGAGAGTCTGATTTTGTGGGTTTTTGATAAAGTGACTTGCTAATTTATAAAAGGTGTTTTTGAAGTTAAATTTGGTGAAAATTTTGGTGCCCCAGATAAGGATGCTCTTTCAAATGTGCCCTTATTCTAAATATCTTAACGGTCATTCTGTTTATAGCCAATTGGACTGATGTTACAACAATGACAAGGGAAAAAAAAACACTCATGCCAATGCATTTTTTTTTTTACTTTTCTACATATTTTCACAGATTTCTATACACTTTTAATTTTTCACATCACACGTTTTAACATACTTTTTAAATATTATCCGCAGCCTCAACCTAATGAGCTGATTTTAGAATTTTTATTTTTTAAAATATTGTCAAACCATATTTCAGTTCAGTTTAAGGTTGCCCAAGGAGAACCATACTTGGGTTTTGGTTGCTTTTTACAGTTGTTCATTTATGAACTCAGAAATCTCAACATCGTTTAATAAAATTTCTAATTTATGAGCGTACGCTACTGCATGAAACTACAGTGCATAATACTTCTCCTATTCGTCCACTAAAAAAAACAAAAAAAAAAAATTGCACCCATGTTGTATAGTTGGCAATAGAAACAAACTGTCAATTCAGACATGTTCAAAATTTGCCAAAAAAAAAAAAACACATTCTATAGAAATATATTTTTTAACGCCTATAAAAAATATACATTTATCAAAAGGATGTTTAAAAAGAGACCGAAGGAGTTCTTTATTCTATTATTTTAGCCTAAAAAAGTAAGTATATTTTTTATTTTTTGACATATTAAAATTCAAAGAAACATAAAGTATGTTTAACTTTTTAGGTTAAATTTTTAATCCAAAACAAACCATTTTTTAAAACTCAAAAAAAAAAAAAAAGCCTAAACTTTTAGGCCAAAATAAACCGAATTCTTCTGTATTTATTTTTCCGAGGTAACTCTGCCAGGTCGCAAACCTACACCACTCTCTCTCTCTCTGTGTGCGCGTTTCTTTACCCTCTCCTAGGGGTGCACATACACTGGGCTGGGCCGGGTTCGGACCGGGCTTATACTAGATAATAACGACGTTTGTGCTTTCCCAAGCCCGGCCCGTTTATGATCGGGCTTCATTTAATATACCCAAGCCCAGCCCAATTAAAATTTTAATTTCCCAAGCCTGTCCAATAAGCCCATTTATTTTTTTTTTAAAACATGGTATCACAAATATAAATTAATCAACTATAATAACAATTTACAACCGTAATAACATACTCAAACTCAAAGTTCTAAGTTCTTATAAAACTAGAGCACTGTTCTTACCGAATAGGTGGAGATGAGATGCGCCTCTTCTTCGACTTCATCGAGGTATTCTAATTTCTAACCCTAAACAACTAGGAACTGTAACATATATATTATATAGTATTAAAATAATCGGGTCGGGCTGGGCCTCAAAGCAATTTCCCAAACCCAGCCCATTTAGTAAACGGGCTTAAAATATCAGCCCAGCCCGGCCCTATGGGCCTAAAAATTTATCCCAAGCCCTAAAAAAACGGACTGAACTGGGCGGGCTAGCGGGCCGGTGTGCACCCCTACCCTCTCCTCTACTCCTCGCATCCGATTCTTCTCCTCTCCCTCTCTCTCTCTGAATTCCTCCTTCCTCCAGATCGTTTGGCATTCCTCGTCTCATTGCTTCATCTCGTACCATTTGAGCCCTAAACACGCCTTTGTTCACTCCAACTTTCTTTTAACCATCTCAATTTTCCGTTCGATTTCGATTTCTCTGTGTTTCCTCTCTAATTTTTTGTGAAAATTATCGCTTTTTAATCGTATACTGCGTATTCTATGTTTGCTACCGATAGCTCCTCTAAGTTAGGGTTTTGCTGAGCTGTTCAGAAAAGATGCTGCCTTGGGGTGGTATCAGCTGCTGTTTGGGCGCAGCCGCTCTTTATCTCCTAGGGAGGAACAGTGGAAGGTTTGTCCATTCAAAATCAAAATTGTTAGAAAAAATTTAAGTTTTTGAATTACTGGAGTAATTGAGTGTGTGTTATTCGTGTTCGCAGGGATGCAGAGGTTCTCAAATCTGTTACTCGAGTTAATCAGCTGAAAGATTTAGGTAAGACAATACTCTATACCTTTATGATTAGTAATAAGCTGCATTTGAATTGTTATTGCTGTAAGGTTCTCATTTTGAATGCCTTACTTGAATATTTATTGTACTCCAGTGAGTCGTACAAATACAAGAAAAGAACTAGCCTTGAGTCCTTGATCACTTAGTCGAGTTCATCCTCATGGTTAATCATTCTTTCTTAATAAGCCCTCGTATAGGGAGTCATGTCACGTTTGTCGCTTCCATTTTACAGTGGCAATCATGTTATGATTGCTGCTTTTGCCGACAGCTATTGTTATGTTAGTGCTAACATGACCATGACTGTGACCACCTTCAACGTATTTCTTGGCTGGTGAGTATCGTCAGTGAACGACTAACTGAAGAAATGTGCATACATAGTAAGTTAGTAACATCTGCCGACACTGCTTTAGGTAATCATTGCCATTAGCCGTGTTGGTGCGTTACAGAAACTTTTGAAAACTTGGTTGAGTTGATAGGTGGGTTTTAGATACTTTCTAAGCTGACATACAAGGGTGTTTGGTGCTTCATCCCATTAGATTGTTAACCACCAATTCATCTAAAAGCTTAGGCTGTCAGAGAGGGGTAAATTTATTACATCCTTAACGCGCCCCTTCACGTGTAGCTAGGTTCTCCTTCATAAGGGGGCTAAACAAAATATTTAATTATTTAGGTGGGTGGTGAGGTTCGAAAACATGATCTGTAGCCTGCTTTGATACCATATTAGATTATTAACCACCAACTCATCTAAAAGCTTAAGCTGTTAGAGAGAGGGGTAAATTTATTATATCCTTAACAGGCCCCTTCACTTGTAACTAGGTTCTCCTTCATAAAGGGGCTAAACAAAATACATACTTATTAGGTGGGCAGTGAGGTTCGAATGCATGATCTATAGCCTACTCTTATACCATATTAGATTATTAACCACCAACTCATCTAAAAGCTTAAGCTATTAGAAAGTGGTAAATTCATTATATCCTTAACACAACCCAGCATAAAGTTGGTTACATGCAGTCCTGCTACTCACTGGGTCTAAGCCTGGGGCAGCCTCAATGAGAGTTTAGGAGTTGAATACTTAGGCTAGCCGTGGGTAACTTTCTGCTCACCCGGGGACTAACTCATGGATTATTCCAAATTAATGTTCTTTGACCTTTTCAGCGGATTTGCTGGATACTGCAATTAAAGTTCTACCTTTCCTCGTTACTGCTTCTGGAAGAGTTGGCTCAGATGCACCCATCAGTTGTAAGGATAGTGGTTTACAAGCTGTAATAGTTGAAGTAACAGTAAGTAAATTAATTTTCAGACCCTTTAAACAACGCGATTGATTGTGTTTTATTACATTTTTAATAATCATCCCCCAAATCTCTTCTTCAGGCGGAACAACACTTCCTGAAACACAATGATGCAGGTTCATGGATACAGGACTCTGCTTTGATGCTATCCGGGTGCGAGGAGGCCCCCTGGTACCTGGTGAGAAATTGTGAACATCCCCCATCACCCCGGGATTGATTTGCTAAAATATTGAATCTTGTTTTGTTTTTATTTTCCTGGATCTGAAATGAACATCATACTGGTTGATAAATTTAGATAATAAAATCTAGTATCTACAGTGACTCGCTCAAGATTGGGTTGTTATTAAGGTTATATATTATAATCCTCTTCTGATGTGTACCAGGATGATGGCACTGGTCGTGTACATGTAATAGGGGCCCGAGGTGCCACTGGCTTGGTTTTGACAGTTGGTAGTGAAAAGTTTGAGGAATCAGGGCAATCAATTGCACGTGGAACATTGGATTATCTCCAAGGTCTCAAGGTTTGTTTTGTATCTTATGTATTCAATACCACACCTACACTTTCGTTTTGATAAACACAGAGAATGTGTTCTGAAGAAAACTTGTATAATGGTGGTTGCTTTGTGTAGATGCTTGGAGTCAAGAGAACTGAGCGAGTTCTTCCTATTGGTATGCCGTTGACTGTTGTTGGCGAGGTATGTTGGTGCTAATTTTTTTTTTGCAAATCATGTTGTTTCTTTTGGGAACGAGGAAAAGATTTAAATCAGTGGTACGAATTGAATTGTCAAATCATATGAGTATGTAATGATGAGTGTTTCCCATGTTGATTCAGGTTCTAAAATCATCACTTTTTTTTTGTCACTTTTTGTATATATGCCACCAATGCATGGTTAGAAAGACGATTTTGCAATTTATTCCTAACTGATATGTGTTAATATCTGATACTGTTCATTGATTGCCCCTTCAAACGCTGCTAAGGTTAGAGTGAGTAATCTAGATTTATAATCTGCTGGGAGACTCTTGTACTTTTATCCTAGTTGAGGTTAGTAACATCACTCACGGACTAATTGAAGGGAACATAATTTCCAAAACAGGTGAGTTATGTTCAGTTTCAAAATTAACCTACATTGCTAAATGTGCGATTGCCTGTTAGTCTTTATGACGTGACATACTGGTGAGGTTATATTTTAATTTGTTAGATGTCATATTTCACTATCTGGAGTTCTGGACCATCCACTCATATTCTTTTGGTCTTTCCGTTTAAGCTTTCTGACTACTTGTCTTCTGACTGATTACGTAATGTCCCAATTGCACAGAATTTTCCTCGATGCCTAAACTTACAATCTTAAACCAAATCTGTTTAAATGTTGCCTTTTTTTTGAAGTACTGGTGTATGGCTATTTTAATTTGTTGACTGTCAACTCACAATCCTACCTCACTTTTTGGGGGGTTTTATTAGAGTGAGTGACAACTCCAGTTAAGAACTTGTGCAGATGCAATTTATTAGTTCTATTTTGTAATGTACAAAGACGTTTGTGATTTCTTCTTTTGAGTCCATAGAAATTATCACATGTTCATTGCATAACATTTTGATTCGTCAACTGAAATCACAAGAATAAGTCCCACAAATTTACTGACAATATACTGGATTATGGTGTGGTCTGCAAAGGTCAGCTTGCAGGGACTTACTGTCCCTTTCAATGATGGACTGTTAGTGTATTTATTTCTGTCCTATAACCCTTTCCTTCAATGTCTGGGCAGGCTGTCAAAGATGACATTGGAACGGTTCGAATTCAACGACCTCATAAAGGACCATTTTATGTTAGTCATAAAACAATCGACCAGCTCATTGCCCATCTCGGAAAATGGGCAAGGTTACGTTATACTTATCCCCTGCAAATACTTATACTCGTACATATACGCTTACCACACATGTGGCCTGATCCTTCTTTAGTGTTCGATGTACTTAACATAGATGCATCCTACAGGTGGTACAAATATGCCTCGATGGGGTTTACACTAGTTGGTGCATATCTTCTGGCTAAGCACGCATTTCAGTATATCATGGAAAGAAGGCGTCATTGGGAATTGCGAAAAAGGTATTGTTTCACTGGTTTTTTCCATTATCATTGTTGTCTACACCCCTTTGCAAGGAATATGAGGAAATGCATCTTATTCATCAAATCAAACTAGGAACATAATCCGTCAGTGACTCATCACATTGGGCAAGCCACTTATTTAATGAGGGCCAGACAAGAACCAAAGATCCATATCACCAGAAGTAGATCCCCTTTACGTTGTGTTTCTCCTGGGTTCAGTTGCATTTTTTTGTGACTTCCATTCCATACTACCATTCCATCGTGCTTTGTCTACAGATGATGTGTCGATGCACTGATGCTAAAAGTGGTGTGAGTAGTCCAAAAAAGATTTCACCTCTCGGTTTTGAACTGGAGGAGATTTCATGTTGTACCTGACTACTTGTCTCCCGACTTGACATGTAGCAAGAAATAATGTGGATGAGGATAAGATTTAGTAAGTTATGAGATTTGAGATTAAGAGATTCAACAGACTTCATGAGGGGAAAGTACCTAACTGGGGACTTCCGTTGGTTAAGAATAGGTATGACAAGTCATGACGATGTGGACACTCATTCGTAAGTCATCCATCTTGTTGTCATCTCTCTGGAAGTTTAGATAAGCTAATCTGTAGCTGCATCCTAATTTTCGTGGGATGTATCTCCTGTGATGTTTTAACTAGTGGCTTCTCTTCTTCATCAATCTCAACTTATTTAGTCTGTGGTTGTGGCTTTCTCTTGGAGTTTTCCTCTCCAGTCCTTGTGGTTGTCATTTTCACATTTTTCTTCTCCCTATTAAGAATATTTATAAACTCGCCAAGCTAAGAGAAAGGAAAGCTAGAGACTTCTCTCAAGTTAAGTGTATAAAAGGTAGTGATTCGGAGGTGTTGGTGAAAGATGAGGAGATCAAGGATAGATGGAAGATGTATTTCGAGAAGTTGTTAAATGAGAAACATGAAGGTAGCTTTGGTGAGGAGGAAGTTGACGTCCCTAGCGAGAAAATAGAATACAAGTTCTATCGGAGGATACAAAAGTCCGAGGTGGCCAAGGCTTTGAAGAGGATGAAACCGGGTAAGGCCTTAGGACCAGATGGTATCTCCATTGAAGTGTGGAGAAGCCTAGGTGACTTGGGGGTGACTTGGTTAACAAAATTGTTCAACAAGATTATTTTATCTAGGAGGATGCCTGACGAATGAAGGAGGAGTACCTTAGTACCTATCTACAAGAATAAAGGGGATATTCAAAGTTGCAACAACTATAGAGGTATTAAGTTGATGAGTCATACGGTGAAGTTGTGGGAAAGAGTTATTGAGCATCGATTGAGGATGGTGACTACGGTGTCGGAGAAACAGTTTGGTTTCATGCCTGGGAGATCAACTATGGAAGCTATTTACCTACTAAGGAGATTGGTAGAAAAACACAGGTTAACAAAGAAGGATCTCCATATGATTTTCATAGACCTGGAAAAGTAGACCTGGAAAAGGCTTACGATAGGGTGCCTAGAGACATTATATGGTGGGTTCTGAAGAGAAAGGGAGTGACCAGAGGCTATATTGACGTAGTCAGAGACAGAAGGTGCAGTCATTGCCATTAGATCACCAGCAGGAGAAATGAGTGAATTTCCCATCACAGTAGGATTGCACCAAGGGTCAGCCTTGAGCCCGTACCTGTTCGCGTTAGTTATGGATGAATTGACTCGGCAGATTCAGGAGGATATCCCATGGTGTATGTTGTTTGCAGATGATATTGTCCTTGTAGATGAAACGGCTAGTGGTGTCAATACTAAATTAGAAATTTAGCGGGAAGCATTAGAGTCTAAGGGCTTTTGGATAAGTAGGAGTAAAACTGAGTATATGATCTGCAAGTTTAGTGATACCAGAAGTGCGTATGAGGAAAGAGTGATGATCCAAGATCAGGAGATACCAAAGAGGGACCATTTTAGGTATTTAGGTTCTATTATTAGTCAAGATGGAGAGATTGCAGATGATGTGACTCATAGGATCCAAGTGGGATAACTCAAGTGGAGAAGCGCTACTGGTGTATTGTGTGACAAGAGGGTACCCACAAAATTGAAAGGAAAATTTTATAGAACTGCCATAAGACCAGCGATGCTTTACGGGACAGAATGCTGGCCTATTAAGAAGCAGCAGGCGAACAAAATAAGTGTAGCGGAAATGAGAATGTTGAGGTGGATGTGTGGTAAGACTAGACGAGATAGGATTAGAAATGAAACCGTTCGCGAGATGGTAGGTGTAGCACCTATAGAGGAGAAGTTAAGGGAAAATAGGCTAAGGTGGTTTGTGCATGTCTATCGTAGACTAGCAGATGTAGTAGTTAAGAGAGTGGATAAGATAGCTTTGGGTAGAAAGGCACAAGGGAGGGGAAGACCCAAATTGACATTAGATGCGGTAGTACGCAAAGATTTGAGTATACTAGGTTTAAGCGATGAAGTAGCACTTGACAGAGCTCAATGGAGAAAAAGGATTCATGTAGCCGACCCCAATTGATTGGGACATAAGGCTTGGTTTGGTTTGGTCTTCTCCCTATTTAGCAGATTATCTGTCATAAAATTTGAGATCGACCTAATAACTTTCCCTTTTCAAGTGAAAGAGGATGCAAGTGGGCATGCACTTGTATAGGCGTGCTAATGTCTTCTATGATGGTGGTGGCAATATTAAGAATTAGTGCTCATCCCTCTGCTGTGACAGATGATGATGGCCTCACTCCCCTAGCTTTTGAAGACTTACGTCATCCTCTAGAATTCAAGTGCGCCTTGCTTCCCCGGAATTTGTCCCATATGATGATTGCGGCAGTTACTAGAGCCAATACAAATTGCTAGAGGCCCTGAAGATGCTAAAGAACGCTATTTTGAGTATGAAAGTGACAATGCTGTAAAACATAGCTGATTTGTCAACACAGTGGAAGTAAATTGGGTTGGCATAGCCTTTTTAGTTCTATTAGATTTCGTGGTACAGGTCTGCAGGAGTTATTTGGGCTGCTTTTTGTACGCATGAAATAGTGGATTAAATTATACCTGTGGCGTATAATTCTTCTGATTTGGGGAAAATATGCTGACTTCCATTTATTTGATGTTATAAACTTTCGTAGATTTGATGTTACTTATAAGCTTGCGTCTTGTCATTATTGTTGACATAGGCCTTCTTTTGTTTGCAAAACTGTACACAATCTCCTCTTTTTCTTTCTGTCGGAGACTCAGAACTATCAGGCCCTAAAGAATTCTTGTCCCTGCAGGGTTCTTGCTGCAGCGGCTAAAAGACAAGGCCATAGTGAAGGTAAGCTTGCAGTGGGTCCGCTTCTATCTTTTTGTTTTTGCTTTAATGATATGCTGTTGTAGTGAAAAGTGGCCTTTTGTTTTTCCCCAGTTTCAGATGGTAAAGCTGAGAATGGATCCGAGTCAGATAGTAGTAGAAAAGACCGATTAATGCCAAATCTCTGTGTGATATGCTTAGAGCAGGAGTACAATTCGGTTTTTGTCCCGTAAGCACTCTGCCACCATTCCTTGCTCACTTCCATTTTACTTGAACGCACAAACTGTTTATGCTACTCTACCTTTACTGACTATTTCTAGCAGGTACTTAAAATTCAACATCAAAAATGTCTTTGCTACCTTTCTTTTTATTTTGAAGTATGAGATTTTATTGTGCACTCCAGATTCTTCGAACTTTATTGTTGTTTAGCTCCCGTTGGCGGAATATCAAGAAATGAGGGTGACTATTTTTTTTTTTTTTGAACTGCAAATGAGGGTGGCTCTGTATCCTGTAGTTTTGTAGTGTTGCTGAAACCTTTCCTTGAAATGAACCTAGGCATTCAAGCTGGTTAATTGTACGTATGTCTTATTTTTATTTTGTTATCATGGCTATAAAATTGCAGAGCAATATCAGTCATAGAAAAATTGTATCACCTATGAAGCATAGATACTGATATGCGATACGGACACGACATCCAAAAAAAATAGGACATGGATGCGGCTATGTTACGTTAGATTAAAAAGATATTTTCATAGGTTATCGGCATTGTATTACCCATAATAACAAGAACAGGGCCACAACTATTGTATTTTTCCTATGCAATATGGTTGTGTGCAAGTCTATGTGGTTACTTGCTCAATTATTGAAGTATTATTTTACCAAACACTAAGTTAAGAATGGGATACTTCTCATAATCTTGGTACGTCTCTCCTTTTAGAATGTAAGTTAAGTGCAACAAATCTATTATTTTTGGTATTCCTGACAATTTTACTCTGCTACTACATAATAAGTGTCACAAACTTAATTGCATAAAGCTTGTATTTCAATAAAATGTTCAAAAAACATTAAGAAAGGGGATACTTTTCATACTCTTGGGGCATCTCTCCCTCTAGAATGTAAGTTAAATGCAACAAATCTATTATTTTTGGTATTCCTGACAATTTTACTCTGCTATAAGTGTCACAAGCTTAATTTCATAAAAGCTTGGATACCTGACTTAAAGTATCCACAAAGTATCCGATACTTTGAGAATTAAGAAAAATAATTTTTATAATTATCAATACTTCTCTTCTGGGATACATATTCACGAGTATCGGGCGAGTCTAGGTATCCGATACGGACACGTCTCCCATCTAGAAGTATCCGTGCTTCATAGATTATCGCTCAAATCTTGAGATGCCCGAGTCGTACTTCTAAATTTTTAATTTAAAACACGAAGAAGAAAATATGTGGACCACTATCCAATCTTTTATAGAGATCTTTGATTCTATTGGGGTTTAATGTCTTACTTTTTGACTGGGTTGTGATTTTTGTAGGTGTGGGCATATGTGCTGTTGTACATTGTGCTCTTCGCATTTAACACTCTGTCCACTTTGTCGGCGACGGATTGAGCAGGTGGTGAGGGCTTTCCGGCATTGAACCTTCATTCGTAAGAGTGTAAGTCCAGAATTTCTCATTCATCTTGGCTATGGAACTTCACCATGTGGTGCTTCTTTCTGCCCAATGTTTACTACCGCCTTGTGCTGTGCCTATTGAAGTTCTAAAGTTTCCATGCAAAAATGGGTTATGATTCGTGTCCGGCCCTCTTTTGAAAATCATAGTATTTGAAGCCAATCTGTCAGCAGTCATATCCTTCCTGTTTTGGTACTGTATGTTGTTCTTAATCTATACATGTGTTTCCTTGCGTGTCCAACAATCTCTTGTAGCTTACGTCATGCGATATATGTCTTAATATGTTACAAGTATACAGGAAAATGCAGGATTAATAGAAGTTGTGCCATCTTCTCACCAAATTTAACAGACATCGAGTCTGATAATTTCGTGTCGCCAGTTCCTCACAATCTGAAGTATTGGCTAGGTTGATATCCAGATAATGGTGTATTTGGAAGAACAATTTTTTGCCATCATCTCGATGAAAGTGTAAAATATGGAGAATGGAAAGAAACAGAGAGATTTGGGTGATGTCTCTATTTTGCCTGTGACGTGCCTTGTGAGAAGCAGTTCACGATTTTCTATTCATGGATGATATGACACTCAAAACACATCAGCAGAGCCTCGAGCAAATTCTTTTGTTGTTTCTGAAATTTGGTTGGGACATTATAGAGAGTTTGTTAGAGATGTCATTTAAAAACTGTCCTCGACTGGCCGTAGGAATGTGGCCATACAACTTTGAGTAGAGCCGGCCTTGATTTTTCGGTCACCTAAAGCAAAGATTAAAGATGAAATTATTATTTTTATTCATTGGACTATTGTAAATGTACCAAAATAGGAGAGGATCCAAGAATTCGTAAAATTTTCGAGAGCCTAAAGTGGTCGCATCTTAAGCTTTAGCTTGGGGCCGGCTCTTCTTCGAGGTGGGTGAGATATACACTGCTCACACTTTTTGGATCAAATTTGAACTCATTTTTTTAGGTCTCATAATTGGCATAATGATGTACCATTTCAATTATCATTTCGCTCACACCCTCCACGTCCGATAAGTGTCTGCATCATATGTATAAATGCATGGAGACCAATTCAAAGCATAGCTCTTGATATTCAAGGGACACGATGTACTATATGTTCTATGGTAGAGTGAAATTTTTGAAACTGATGATCACGACGATTCATGAAAACTACAGTTTTCGTTGCATTACAAAAATTGCGCAAAGCATTGTGGAAAATTTCATAATGCTTGATTCATGAAATTTAGCTAGAAAATGTCGGAGTTCTAGTCGAGTAAATTCAAGCTAGGTTTGGCTTAATAAGTTATTTGGATTATGCTTTTGTTTTTATTCAAAAGAATTCGTATTTGTTAGTTTTGTGTTAAAATATTTTTTTATGGATTATTGGTTTATTTCGACGAGATGAATCTAAAAAGTTAAAAAAATCATGTTCACACCTAACTTTTTTAAAATAAAGACAAAACTAATTAAGAAATCTGTCATATTGGATGGGTCATCTTTGATCGGGTGAGTGTCTGTGTATGTGCCAAACGTCATGTGCAACAACTCGCAAAGAGAGAGAGAGAGAGAGAGAGAGAGAGAATTCCTTGGGGGTTATTTGGATACTTCATTTTTCCACTTTGATTTTCACTTTTTTTCACTTCTAGTTTTTTGATTTTTGTTTAGTTTTTTTATTTTTGTTTGGCATTACGACAACAATAATAGAACCCAGCTAGTCCCCAATCATGGGAGTATGGGCGGAGAATGATTGGAGATAGACCTAACTTTTGACAATATGTACAAAGTGGTTGCTCTCAGAATATTACTGAAACAATGGCTCTCTTGTACCTCCAAAAACCGAGGAGATACAGTGTGAAGTTATGTTTGGCATTGTTGACCTAAAATGAGTTACCAGAGAAAGCATTATTGATTTTTGGTGTTAGATAGAAAAAGGAAAAAGTAGGGGATATGAGCTTTTAACATCTTATTTCTCACTTTTCTTATACCTGTTACATAAAAGACCTATAGAAAATATTATGAAAATATCTCCCAACATTACTTCTGTTGCAAAATACAAAATCTAAAAAGTCAAAAAATGCAAAATGTGGAGAGCAAAAAATGGAGGCTTCCAAGTCATTTTGGATGGACCACATGCAATTCTGTCTCTGAGTTTTCTGGATGCTTCTCCACTGTCCTAGAAAATGTTCTGTTTGCAAATGATTGGTAAATGTATAAGAGTTGTATGTATTTACGTATGTGTTTGCATTTATATAAATCGTTCACAGAGATAAGGTTGCGTGATCAAACATGATTTCTTGAAAGAGTAATGCACTTTAATTTTGAGACTTACACATAACAAACAATTAATTTCATCATCAAATAAGTTTGGTGTTCAATTTTACATCACGTGAAGGATGAAGTGGTTCTAACTTTTGGAGCAACTGGAAATTATGTCCTCCGGGGCTCCGGAATTAATTGAGGTGCACGCAAATTAGCCCAGGCATCTGCTTATTAAAAGAAAATAAATCAAGAGGATGTGGGCTCTAGGGTGGGAAGATTTATTCTATGGTCTTGAGGCACCACGTGACGATATCTCAACGTACTCCTCTACTGCACATTGTTGTGGGACCCGGTACTAAGTTTATGAACCTCGTAAAAAAATGTGGTGGAGATAAGTACCGATGCCTCAAGACCACAGAATAATTACTTGTTGGTGGGGTGCTGTTATGGGATTGGTCACCATCCAATTGAGACACATTTAGAACCCAAAACAAGGGCCTCTCATGTCGCACCCTCGACTTACGGCCAAGGCTAAAAGCGAATGGAATCAGGCACTTTGAGTGGTGGATCAGCTTTGGCTTAGCGGCTGTTGTACTAACTTTGGCTTCTTAGGGCATCCTTATCAGGAGCACCAAATTTAACTTCAAAAATACCTTTTACAAATTTAGCAAGTCACTTATCCAAAATTCCCAAAATCAGACTCTCTATCCAAACTTAGAGAGGTTAGTAAACAATAACTTAACAAAGATGGGGTGTTACTGTAGCAAAGCTACAAATTTAACAAATTTGTAAAAGATTTGTTAAGTCTGATTTTGGAGGGTTTTGTTACATTTCACTCATCAAATTTAACTTTCAAGCAATTTGTTAAGTGTGATAATGATGCTCTTAGTTGATATGCGTGAGGGGAATGATCTTTTTGAAAAGCATGAAATACCAAAAAAGCTCAAAAAGCTCGGTAGTGGAACCACGCCTTAGTCTCCATAAATTTAGCCATATTTAGGTTCTCCTCTTTGAATTTGATTCTTATTTATCAGCTTAGAATCCAGTAAAGCTAACCACAAACGAAAGAATGACCCTGCCATCTTTCCCAATAGAAGTTGTCAAAACCATTTGTTATTCCAAATTTGTTGGGGTATTTCATGCTTTTCACAATCCCTCTAATAATAGGTCAGAAAATGCCGCTCAATAACGATTCAAATGGCATATTACAATGTAATAAGTATTTCAATAAGATGAATTCGGTAAACTTTTGGAAGGTATCACCGATGAACATGTATATGGTACAACAACCTACTTTAATATTCAAAACTTTTTGTCGAGCTAATTTTAGGCTGCAGGACAATCATGTAGTTTGTCAGACGTAGCTATAATATTGTGAGCACTCTCATAAATACGAGTGGCACCATTCTTGTACTTATCCACATGACCTATGGTCCCTGCAACTGTCATCGTGCATAATCTTCCCATTTTCTTGAGCTTGCACAAGCAGGCATTGTCCACTTTGTTTTCATCAAATAACCCATTAAAAAGTTGCCGGACGCATTTTTTGTCGCCTACACCATCTAAGCAATTCTTTCCAAATAGGTAAAACCCCCTACGAGGTTCCCGAGGCAATATCGTTGATACAAGGGATTTGTGAAATCTGTATTGAACGACTTAAACCATTCATCAATCTCTGTCTGGAACAGTTTGTGGATAGAACTACAAGGAACAGATACCCGATTGCTTGTGTTCTAGTAAAACGGAAGAACTCATTAATGTTGGTCTTAATTAATGAGCTTCTACCAAGTTTCAAATCATTCAATTTGTAGTTTACGGTTGTTTTATCCCCTAGCTCCTTCGCAAAATGGGACGCATCCATTGATGAAATAAAGATAATTTGAACATAAAAAAATACTGTAGATCGAACTGAAACAATGATGTGTAGAACAGGTGGCAGCTTAATTTTGTGATCAATTGGACCGACAGAAGCCTCGATGGCCCAAACAACTTTTAATTGAAAATTGCCAAATTCGGCAATTTATTGATGAGCCCAGAATCAGCCCAAACTTGACAAGCTGAAGCAGAATTGCAGCGCGGTCATAACTCACAACTCTAAAGTTGTGATTGATGGTGAATTTCTGCCAAATTCCTTAGGCCTTCAATTTAATATTTTTGCTACATTAGAAAATAATTAGATTACGATTACTTTTAGCGTATAATTTCGTTCAAAGTTGATTTCAAGTGGAAATATCTTGTTTTTCTTTCTAGTTTTCAATTTTGGAAGTTTTCCTAATTTCCGGGATAATTTATTTGTTAGTAGTATTCGCTAGGATTTCCCTATAAAATGGCATGTAATCTCTATTATTTAGAAACTCTTATCAATCAATATAAGTTTGAGATTTTCCCTCTTTCTTCTTTAGATCCAATAAACTCTCGTAGATTCGAGAATCTATCTCATTTGGAATAGTACGCTAATTATTTTATTGTGAATTCCATTGCTTCAAACAAGATGATTGATCACCTCTGTACCTTGGTTTAGTCTAAGTGATCTTAGGGGGAGTTTTTTGATTGATAGAATCTGAGAATTTACTAAAATCAATAGTTGAGTAATTTTAACAAACGAGGAAACTATTTGTTAAAATCAAAGATTTTTGCAATACTAAAATCAAACAGTGCAAGTGGTGGCTAACTCATGCGGTAGAGCTCTTGGACGCCCCACAGTGCATCCCGGGATCGAGTCCCATTCCCCCCTTCCTCCATGTAATAGATTAAGAATGACTAATGACAAAAAAAAAAAAAAAAAAATCAAACGGTGGAAAGGTTACCTTATGCAGGTGAGCACCTTTGTCTTGGGACCCACGGACATTTTTCCTTCCTCGTCTATTAGCCAACAAAAGCGCAGCCTCCACGTGGATCCCACCACGGAATCAGCTACTGCTGATGGTAACCCCTTCTCCAGTGAGGGCCCACCACATGGCACCCTTTGGTGTGCCAAGCTGGCAAAACCAAATGACGGTAATACCCTATTGCTCAGTATTTTATGAATTCGGGGGAGGTGTTATGCAGTACATGTTGTGCGGCAAAATGGCATAGTTTTGTTCATTTTCTTGGTACACTTCAATAGGCTATGTTTGGAGAGTTAATTTTGAGATTCAATTTAGGGAATTTAGGCTCTTTGGGGTAGAATATACTCCGTAGTAGTTTTAGGCGCTTTGGATTTAGGCACTTTGGGTTTAGGGTTTAGGCTCCTTCTTCCAAACAAGGTCTCTGGAAGTTTCAGAGGTGTGCCAAAAACTACGTCGTTTTACCGCACAACACGACGCACAACACCTACTGCACAACACCCACCCCGGATTCGTATTTTATATCTATTCCAATTTGTTTGTTTAATGTTGACATACGTGACAATTATAAAATCGTCTATATCTCACAATTTATGATTTTTTAAATAATTTAAAATTTTTTGTCTTATAAAATTAATTGAAATTTACCAAAAAAGATCCATATAACACATAAGTTACCGATGGTGGTTCCACTGCAACAAACCTCGACGGCCACGATTAGACCAAAGGCCAAGTGCCAAGTACACTAGGTAGATAACACTGTGTGCATGCGACAAAGAACTAATTCTAGGCGATCGTTGAAAAGAACAGCGCCAACGATGAGCGAAGATAGAAAAGGTCTAAGAGCGGGACACCTAGAACTAGCCAAGGCTCAATCAATACAATAAAATTTGAATAACTCAATCAATACATAACATCGCTTATTAACCAAAGGTGTTTCTAATACGCTCTTTTACGATTGTCTCATCATCGACCTTAATATGTTCGTTCTCCTCCAAACATGGCGTACATATGGGACACTGATAATCTCCAAATGTTCTTAACTTTAAGACTTGCTTGTGTTCATTAAACAAGCCGATGACAAACTGATCTCGAGTTACATATCACGAGCCATTAATGAAAAACTCCCTAAGTCAAAAAATTTTTAAGCCTTATAACCACCCAAGTTTCCAATTTGAAGTTGATCAAAACTTGCTTTAGTTCCATGTATCACGTTCCAATTTCACGGGTTATGTGTGATCATTAGAAGACTACTTGGGAAAAAAAGTTAGTAACAAAGTAGGTGAAGTTATGAGGTGATACGTCTCATATTTCCTTTTCCATCCGGTAAATGAGAACAAGATCTTGACATCTGCCACATAAAGCAATGGACCCAACTCTTTGAACCAAATAAAAAAAATAGTTACTTACATATATACAAATACTAGTATTTATCTACTGGTTGATAGGAACGGGGGATGGTGCTGTCCCTTCAGGGATAACATGGGTGCTGGACCAATAACAATCGTTCGTGATCGGCCTTGGACGACTTAGATCTGTTCGGCAGCTAACAGTTCAAATTTACTTGGATAATATGTAATATGAACCGTCCATGATCAACCACGGACGGCTATATCATCTAGCACCGACAACACCCACCTGAGGTCCTTATTGACCTAATAGAAAAAACTAGTGGTATCAATTTTTTTGAGGTCAGTTCATACAAAGATTTGTTCTAGCTTTAAATGGGATCTCATTAGTAGACGGTGGGATCATTGGTCTCCCAAGATTAGTCTAGATGCGATCAAATTGCCCATACATCAATTATAAAAAAAAATAATTTGAAAGAGCTCCAACTGTTATCATAATCAGGACAATAAAGTACGTGGTAGCTATTTATTTCACATGGCTTGTTCTTAATTTTTCCTCAAAAAAGAAATGAATTTTTTTTTGGGGTAGATCATGAGGTGCATAATTCAGACTAGGTTTTCACTTTTCACATGAAAAATGGTCAAAACTTGCGTAGAGGATAAGGAAAAGAATGAAGTACATTGACTGGCAAGATCTATTCCCAGTATCTTGATATGGAGAAAATTTTGGGATTAAGATTAAACTAAAGAAAAGAGGTCAAGAGTGTTAAATGCGCATGTTGTTTGAATTATTGTGCCCTTTGTTTTGTTAGTATACATAATAATTATAGAATTTGGGTGTCCTGGAGTGAGTAAGTTCACTACACTCTTGTAGTGAGTAGTTACTGTCGTTCATTTGACAATTAACGGTCCTGATTATACTTGCGTAATCCTTGCAAGATTGCAAAATACCATCATTGGTTTCTACTGATTTACAATGTGTATTGTTAAAAAAACATGCATAAAATATGTAAACGTGAAGAGATTATTCAGTGTCCTTGGGGCATCACGTGAGGCTTAAACGTGGAAAAATAAACCTTAATCTAGTAGTTTAATTTCAAATTCAAGACAAGTGAACTAATTGCCTAATTTAGTAGGTTCTAGGGTTGCCAAGTTGAGTTTGGTTAGACTTGATGGCATTTAAATGACAAAGAATGCCTAATTCCTAACCTTATTTTCTTTCCACTTTCTTTGTATGGGCTTAACAAGGCCTAACCCTGATTATAACGACTAAAACTTCACCTTTTTCTGCTACGTTACGTAAATACAGATGATAAAAAAATCGAATGACCCAAATTGTTCAAACTTATATTTAAAAACGTAATAACAAGCTTCAAAATTATTTATACTGTACATATTTACAAGACCAACCAATCTCAAGCTAGTTGACCACGACCCAATCTCGAGTAGCCGGTCCTGAAACTTAACGTGATGAAAAAGAGAAAGTGTTGGATACAGTAAACCAAAACATGAAATGGGACAGGAAAATCCATCCAACAACAACGGGTGAGATTCACCTGGTACACGGTAAAACGACAACGATTGAGATGAAAAACTCGGCTAAACATGGTCTACGTTCAACCTATGTGTAGTACATCACATATAAACGTAGCTATTTTGGTGCATTTTAAGAGCATTCAAGTCATTTCCTTTTTTGGGTAAATACATTCAAGTCATTTCGTGGATGGACAATAGGTGAGATTCACCTGGTACACTGTATAACGGCATCGGGTGAGATGAAAAACTCGGCTAAACATGGTCTACGTTCAACCTACGTGTACATAACAGATAAACGTAGCTATTTTGGTGCTTCTTAAGGGTATTCAAGTCATTTCGCACGATCCCCTTCCATTGGCCTAACGATCCTTCCAAGCCTAAAGGGGCAACGGACCTTCCTCCATATGCCACGTCACCAATCCTTCACTAAAAATTGGCACGTCACCACTTGTCCCTACACGTACGGACAACCTTTCCATCTCCTATATATAAGTCGACCACAAAAACCCTCTGTGCACTGTGCACCAAAACCCTCTCCACCATTTCATTCTCTCTCTCTCTCTCTCTCTCTACTGAACTTTGGCAGACACCTGACGACGTACGAGAGCATTTTGGAGTGGAGGAGAGATTCGGAGATGCCTCCGGTGGCCGGCGTTGCGTCACTGTCGGAACGAGCAGCCACGATGATTCCGGCGACTGTTCAACAAGCTCCGACGATGGTTTCAGAGGCGTTTGCGAAGGACGCGATTATCGCGTGGTTCCGGGGTGAGTTTGCAGCGGCAAACGCCATCATCGACGCGCTATGCAACCACCTGATGCAGCTGGAGGAGGTATCTCGTTAACCGCCCACCCATCTGAAAGCTTAAATAGAAGTAACTTTATTATTTATGTTTTCAATACGCTCTCTCGTGAGTAGCCACTAGCCACCATCCTTCATACCTGATGCAGCGGTGATGTTTGAATAAAAAATTTATTTGTTCTGTAGGAGGAGGACAGAGGACGATCGGAGTACGAATCGGTGTTTGCTGCCATTCACCGGCGGCGGTTGAACTGGATCCCGATTCTTCAGATGCAAAAGTACCACTCGATTGGTGATGTGGCGGTTGAGCTTCGACGAGTCGCTGCTGCAAAGAAAGGGGAAGAAAAAGTGGAGGGAGGAGAGGTGAAGAGAGGTGATCGGCAGCGAGTGGAGGGGATGGAAAACGGAGAAGAGAGGAGTCGTGTGGATCGCGAAGCGGAATCGATGCAAAGTAAGGGAAGTGGTGGTGGTGGTGAGGTGGTAGATGAAGAGTCGAGGAGAGACGATTCTTCAGAAAGGGAAATTACTGGTACAGGTCAGTTAAATTTCGATATTTATTACTGAGGGAAGTAGCATAGGTCTCAAAACTTATGTGAGAGTGTAAAACGGATCGGGGGACTTTCGATATTTACTACTGAAGGAAGGACTGCAGGCTTTGAGGCTTTCATGAAAAACCCAAAATGTTATTTTGGTTTTTGGGTTGGCACTTGGCAGGGCCTTTTGGGAAGAGGGGGTGTTGGTGATGGGCTCTTGGAGAGCGCCCCCGGTGAGCGTATTCGAACCATTCAAAAGTGTTAACTCTTCCATGAAAACATTCTGACAGTCGATTGCCGGAGTGGACGGCTCGGATGCGATCACCAGGGGTGGGCCGATCACGAGCACCCTTAGATCCGGGCTTTTTGTCCCTCAATTTAGTTTGATTGTAGATTAATTCATTGTTTCAAAGTAAAATAAATCAAATTAATTTTCAAAATATAAGTATTAAATACTTTTCTCCTTCCAAAATTGTGAAATATAAATAATTTTTCAAGTGACGCTATAAAAACAAGCAAAATTTGAGACGGAGTGAATAATGTAGTTTTAAAGTGGGTTCTCCACTAGCAGTAAATTTCGGGGGTAACGAATCCGAAGTAGTAGCTGAGAGACCTCGAGATGTGCGGCAGATCATTTGTTGTTTTGTTTGCCTTATTTTATTGTAGGCCGTAGACGGCGCGTTTACTTCTCGTTGGACTGTAAACGGGCGTCGTGGGCTGCGTCCTGTTTGGTTTATCTGGAGGGTATTGGGCCTTTCGGCGGAGCTTTTTATTACTCCTATTGAAAAAATGAAATTTGTTTTCAACTAGCTGCTCTTTATTATTACTATTGGACTCCCATTTATTGACATGTTTGCTCTTCACATTATTAATTATGGTTCCATTCTTGGTGTAAACCGTAATAACAAAATTTCTTGTGAATTCTCCAGTCCCGACATGAATAGTGCCTTTGACTATATTGGAAGTTAAATTAATGGATATGCACGTAAGATAACCCGGCATCCTGATGGAACCAAAACAATTACTCTAGTAATACCAGTTCTACTTTTTTTTAATCCCGAGGTGTTGGGAACTCGGTTTGTAGGACTCGTTTGTAAACCGAGTCAATTCTCTGATTACTGGAGATTGGATTTTGGTATATGCCGCAAGTTGTGCTGCGAGATCTTATAAAGGTGCGCCAACAATTGAATGGCGTTTGCCTTTTTGGACAGTTGGATAAGCTACCCAGTACTAGTGTTTGAATTTACTCTCATCCACGTTTGAATACCATTCCATTCGGAAGAAAACAAAAAGAAGCTAATTTCATATGGGAATGGTACTCTTGTGACTTGTCCCAGTTTTTATTTTTTTTAAAAATCGTGAACATATGGTGTTAAACACCAGATAAATGCATTAGAAAATCATAAGGTAAAAAAAAAAGACTGTAAATTTGTCCTTTCGTCATAGGAACCTCGTCGCTCGGCTCTTCTATCTTTAAAATGTAAGGTGAACTAACAATCTAACACGGAGACTTTCGCTATATGAAATTCGAAATGGTTCCTAATTTTTCTGGAATCAGATTTACAGAATTAAAATCCTTTTTAGTTGACCATGACCAATCTTTTTTAGATGACCATGACCTGATGTGATTATATGATGTGCATCCACCTGCTAATTTAGCTGATATAGCGACAATTGTTGGAATTCAATTCCTTCACTTCTGATTTGATTCGCCTCTCTTGTAATTACTACTAGTGCAATTCTTTCATCCCCTCATGTTCTCTTATCAAGTTCCGTATATTTCTTTCTTTTGCCGATAAAAAAAAAAAAAAAAACTTCTACTAAACATTGCTGATTCCTTTCCTTTGCTACTTCTTGAAATGCAGTATCCCAAGAAGTACAGCCCTCATTTGGAAACATAGACTTGTGTTCTAACCATGAAGAATGTGAGGCACGTCGTGCCCAGATCAAGATCACAAAAGGATTCCATGCCAAGGAGTACGTCAATGGTCATACGGTCAGTTCTCTCGTTCGCTATTTTATTTGAAGTTCATTTGATCTATAATATGGAACTGAAGAAAATAGTATCCACAACATATGATACTATGAAACAAAACAAATAAAAGAAACAGTAAGTTTTATGTTACTGATTGAAGTTAATTGGACTGGCAGGTGAATGTTGTTAAAGGTCTCAAGTTGTTTGAGGACGTATTCACTGGTTCGGAGCTCTCTAAGGTGAATGACTTTGTAAATCAACTTCGGGTTGCTGGACGGAATGGAGAACTCTCAGGTGGATCCCCGTGCTTCGTGATGCTTTTATTATTAAACTTGTTTCCTTTCGGGAAAAGAAGGTTTTGAGATTGTAAAGGACACCCTCTGTATAGTTTTGGTCGAGCAGGTTTGGATTTTACGTTTTCATTTTCTTTCCGATGAATTACATTCCCTTTTATTTCTCAATGTCCATCAATATCCGGATGTTAAGTACACTATCTGCAATCAGCCTTTAAGTGGGAGATGATGTGTAGACCTTACTCCATGGAGACTGATATTGTGCTTTTGAAATTTCATTGTAAGTGGTCAATTTTTTCGCAACTTGACTTTAATAGCATTCTATCTTCATTGTGACTGCATTTAGCAGGCTGAAACTCTGAGCTCTGCTAGTTGTATCATGTATTTTGTGATGGTAAATGTTACTACTGTGGAATTATGATGATTACTGCAGTGCAGCTATTTTAGTTGCCATCTTTCTTCACACCACTCAACGATATTCACGTGAATGAATGTATGTAGGTGAGACCTATATCTTGTACAACCAGCAGATGAAGGGAAAAAGAGAGCTGATTCAACTCGGAGCTCCTATTTTTGGACAGATAAAAGGGGAAGCAAATCCTAAAGATGGAAACAGTAAGACAATTTCTTCTCCGAGTAGATGTATTTATTTTACTTCCTTGTCAATCAAGCTTCCCTGGCATTTTTCATGTGAAATTTTTAATTGCGATTTATGCTTACAGATCACATTGAGCCAATTCCCACTCTTCTTCAAGCTGTTATTGATCACCTGGTTAAGTGGCATCTGATCTCAGAAATTAGAAAACCAAATAGCTGCATCATTAACTTCTTTGATGAGGTATAATAATTCGTTTGGTGCTCATTACTTTTGATCCATTTCATGAGCCTGATTTTTTTGAACAGTGCATAAACTGAGCTTTTGTACTTGTTTATTAGGGAGAATTTTCACAGCCTTTTATGAAACCACCTCATTTGGAACAACCCATCTATACTCTTCTCCTCTCTGAATCGATGATGGCTTTTGGACGAACACTTGTTAACGATAGTGATGGGAATTATAAAGGGCCACTCATGCTTTCACTCAAGGAAGGGTATGTACTCAAGTTTTTCGCCTCTTTTATTTGCTTATCTGATCCTTGCGAAATTGTAATTGGATGTCTGAAACTGTTGATTTGATGTAGAGAATTTTCAAAGAAAATAACTCCTAAGAAAGAAATTTGGTTAGATTGCAATAAAGCTGCATATGAGGGGTTGTGTTTGATCTTTCTTGGTAACTCCCTCAAGACTTCTCCGACAATCAGCGTTGAGTTGCTCACGATATCCTCTCAGACACTGCCGAAAGGTTATGGCGATAACATTTACTATCTTTTCATCAAAACTTTTGGGGTATGGAAGACAGAAGGCTGGAGATTTTCTCATTTTCAGCCTTTCCCAGTTTGATACAACCATTTCTCTTTCTGACACCAGATGTAATTGTCACATTTCCAAGTTCTGATATTATATGCCATTTGAGGTCTAAAATTTGCGTCCCATTTGTTAACATGGCATTTAAAGCATAGCAACAAATGATATGAGAGGGATTAACAACCTTTTGCCATCTACCCAGAAAATAGAAATGCAGCCTTTGAATCTCTCTTTACACTTGCTTCCTTAGGACTTGGGAGATCCATGCATTGCCAGATTTCAGTGTTGAACATGCACCTAATTTCCAACTTGAAGTTGGCACTTACTAATTCTGGAATCTGGCTACTACACAGGTCTCTTCTAGTCTTGAGGGGAAACAGCTCTGATATGGCAAGACATGTCATGTGCCCATCTCCAAACAAAAGGGTAAGCATCACATTCTTCAAAGTCCGGTCAGAAACAAACCAAATCACCCCATCAACGACACCTCCTCTGTCTCGAGCCATGACTCTATGGCAACCCGGTCTTCCTGCCACGTATGCGATTCCAAACGGAGCTCTATATGGCTACGAGGCAATGAACTTGATGCCTAAATGGGGCATGCTTCGTGCTCCTCTGGTCGTGTTGGCTCCAATGAATCCAATAGTTCTGAGCCCTAGAAGGGTCCCACACACTGGTACAGGGGTCTTCTTACCTTGGACCGTCGGATCAAGAAAATCGCCAAAACGTCTTCCTCCACGCACTCAAAAAGCAAAACTTCTTCTCACAATACCTCCCTCAGTTGAAGCACATACAGCAGATCTGTCTTCTGATGTGAGTATTGGTAATGATGCTAAATGGTTTAAAGAAGATGGGTCAACTGAGGAATCACTAATGTGTGCCACAAATTAAGGAAGAGCTTTTGTTATTGTACAACCAATGCCCAGGTGCTGATAGATGAGTTTGTACTTATTTATGTTTGGGGTCTCCCATATAGAACTTAATTAGGTTCTGGTGTTTGTGGTAATGCTGGTTCTATTGGTAGTTTTGTCTGTGGATTGGCCCTTGTAGAGGTTTGAATTTTGTGTTAACAGAAGTTTTTGCTCACTATAAATGTTTATAAAGAACAGATTTGGATGCTTTGGAGTCGCATAGCTATCTTGATCTCTTTGGGACAAGGAATCACAGTACTGTAAATGCTTAATTAATTAGGGTGCGTTTGGTAACGTTTTTGTTTCTTGACTTTTGTTTTTGTTTTCATTTTTTTTCAAAACTGAAAACAAAAAAGTGTGATAATTTATTTATGTTTTGTGTTTGTTAAAAACGTTTTCAAAAGGTGTTTTCCCTTGTTTTAAAAACAAGGGCGTTTAAAAAAACACCCTAAACTTTGAAGCCGTCAAAATAAAAAATCAATCATCTTCTCTCCAGCCAAAACCCGGTCGTCTTCTCTCCAGCCTCTGGTAAGCTCCTCTCTCTCTCTCTCTCTCTCTCTCTCATCTGGTTCAGTGGCTCTCTCGATCTGTCGATCACCGCTTTCGATTTTGGTCGAAATCTGTTTCCCCCCTCTTAACTCCACATATTATGGTGTATCTATCTATGCATCTTTGTAAATACACGAACGAAAGTGTATTGTACAATTCAAGTGCATATCTGAGTAAATCGGTCATTCTCTGTGATCAGTTAATCGATTTTGCAGGACGGGTTCGCTTCGTAATGATAAAACGGGTTTGACGTGGTTATAGGGGTTGCATTTGTGATGGTGTTGAAGTCTGTGTTACTAGAACATGCAAATAGCCTTGGTGCTATCGTTTCAGATTGCACAATCAAAAACATGGTACTGTCTTTGTTCCAAGAAACCAAAATG
Source organism: Vaccinium darrowii (assembly GCA_020921065.1). Taxonomy (NCBI): domain Eukaryota; kingdom Viridiplantae; phylum Streptophyta; class Magnoliopsida; order Ericales; family Ericaceae; genus Vaccinium; species Vaccinium darrowii. Next base: position 38,974,568 of record CM037162.1, read on the forward strand.
ATGCTACCAAACATGTTGTGTTGTTTTTATTTTTTAATGTTTACATAAATTTTATTACCAAACATGTTTTTTTGTTTTTGTTTTTATAAACAATAAACATGATTCTGTTTTTAGTTTTTTAAAAACAAAAACAAAAAACAAAAACGTTACCAAACGCGCCCTTAGTTTTCTTATCAGCACATGTTACTGTAGTTCTCTCTAATGCTCGCAACTGCCTACTGACCAAGACTTCTCTCGTTCTAGTATGCTGCAGTAATATAGGATAGAGGATTGGTGTTTTATTCCACGATACCGATACTAATCTATGTTACGACCTAGTTTTCCATTTGATAAAATGAGAATCTCATAAAATCAATGGGTTGAAGAAACCATTTGTTAATGAAAATGGGTTGATTTTATGAGATTCCCATTTTATTAAATAGAAAACTATGCCAATCCGGCCAAGGAAAAGATACGTGTCCAATGCTATCTTATCTGACACAGATCTGCACGCACCAATGTGAAATTGTTGGTCCTATGACCATTCACAACAACTTTGAGAGTGGTCTATCTTGTTTCTTTGGAGCTTGTGGTGATTGTCATTTGGTTTGACCCTACTACCTGGACCTTTCAACCGGAAAGTGGACTCCCTGCACAAGTAGCACCTGGCATTAGTGCCAAATCTGGCTTGAATGTGGCCGGGACGGCACTCTGACGGTCTAGTGAGTACTTGCTAGAGAGAGAAGGACAAACTATTGAGAGTGGAGAATTGTGTGTCCCTCTCAAGGTTCCATTGATGTACTTATGTAGGCTCTGTCTTAGTTTGGCCTCTGAGTTCTGTCGTGACTTGTATGTGAGGTAACCGTTCGGTTAGTGTCACATCATACGTTTAGGGATCGAGTTGGTTATCAGCGCATTCACATGCTACGAGTTGTCTTTTGACGCATGTCATAACCGCTCAGCTGACGTTGCTCAAGAAGTTTGAAGTAGGCCGGTTACACACATGCATGAACTTCCTTCTGTAAATCATGCGCGTTATATCATTCGGATCCGGGTAAGCAACCATGACCTTGCCTTTAAGCGTTCGAGTATACGGGCATGGGTTCCATAAATCCCTTCGATTTGGGCCGTTCGGTTATGGGCTTGATGTCACCTGGCCTGGCCCAATATGTACCTCAGAGGGCTTTTAACTGGTTCGAGTCTTGTGGCCTGTCTGGCCTTTTCAGGTCTTCATCATTCGGTCCACCACAGAGCCTTTTGACAAAAAAAAAATTAATATCAAAATTTTGGAAGGGAAGTGATTCTAATAATTGGCCTGCACTTTTTTTTTGGCTAAAGCACACAAAATGAATCAGTTCCTTATGGCATTTCAACATTTCCTGGCTTTTCCTTTCCTCTTCTATGCTTTTCGCTGTGATTCTATGATGCATCTGGAAGGAGAGCGAATTTAAATGGTAGCTAACTATCCAGAGGTTTGTTGCCAATACCAGGAGCCTGTTTCTCCACCAGCTGCAAAATTCAGAATTAAGTTCCCTCAAATGGGATGCTTTCAGAAAACTTTCGCCGAAATTCTATTCCCAGATGTTTTCAGACTAAAGGTTCCAAAAACAATACCACACGCTAGTTTAGGACATTTTCTGATAAAACTAGACGAAGTTATCAAGCCATAATGCGGTTAACTTTGTTAATCAGAACCTAATTCTGATTATTGGTGCTTATCTATGACGCAAGGATCCTACCATCACACAAATGACATTGGCAATGTCTACTGCTATACAAACGGAATTTCAAACAAAAAGATGCTAATCTTTATGGTTTCACATTTCTACTTTTAAAAATACGAAAAAAAAAAAAACCATCGGTAGACTCGATATAGACTTGATACCACATCGCTAAATTCAGAATGAGATTATTGCATAAATATTCTGTTTATGTGCCATTTTTCCATAAGTGAATTGCTTCACACCATGGAAATTGCTTGTGGTTTTGGATGTTAGGTCCTATTCGGGAATATTACTAGCTTCAAGGAAGGTAGAATTGGACTTTGCTGTTAATAGGTTACTCCCTCTGTCCCAAAAATATAGTCTCTGTTGGGAGTTCGTGTCACTTTTCAATGTAATATATGTTATTATCTTTAATATTTTAGGTGATTTTAAAAACTTTGTATTTTAGATTTAATTGAAAATCTATAAAACAAGATCCATATTGCATATGAAATGTATTACCGATTGAAAGATATAAACGATTTTCTATCCAGTTAGAATGGAACGAGAGACTATATTTTTGGGACGGAGGGGAGAGATTATGGGGAAGGCACTTTAACTTTTGACTAAAAGCAGTGGCAGTAGAAGAAACCTTCTGGTGCTAAAAAAGAGGGAAGAATGCTTCAAACAAATAATTTACATACCCCACCTTGTAAGCTTGGAATCTCCATTCCTATCCATGTGTTCAAATACAATTCTTCAAACCCATATTTTACCCATTAAAACCTGCTGCCAAATTGCTTGTCCAAACAAATGCAGCAAAGGGAAAACAAAAACAACAACAATTCCGAGCCTCTTGGCATCTGCCAAAGGCTCTTCAACTTTGTAATGGATACCCTCTTTAGAGCCCGAGGACGCTTGCCCAATCCGCCGGCACCAAGGTCAATTGAAGTTCCCGTTGAAGGTTCTTCTTCAGTGTTCCGGTTGGAGCCTGAATACTACCGGGAGAACTCAAATTCTGAGATCAGGGTTGATTTCAGGCATGCCAATGGATTAGACAACCGTGTTGCAAAGAATGACAAAGCTACTGGAGAAAAGGGAAGTATTCGACCTGTGGAGATTGGTATTATCGGGCCAACAAGAGTTGTGTCACGAGGTCAAGATAATGGCCGAGAGTTGAGTCAAGGGAAGGCTTCGGAAAAGGTGGAAGGTATCAATGGGCGAGGGGGGGAGAAAGAGAAGAACAAGAGCAAAGATAAGAACACATTAACAGAAGCAGCAGGAGGAGAGGGTAAAGAAAAACCAATGATAATTGATTTTCTTGAAGGGGACATAAATGGAAGAGCAGAACAGTTTATTAAAGAAAAGAAAATTGAATTTTTCAGGAGGAGCAACACTCTTGACCAGCCAAAGTCGAAATAGCATAGAGCTGAGCTTGTGGGTCAATGGAAAATGGTAGTAGACGCAATCTCTCTTCCCTTTATATATCTTTAAGTATGTTCATAGGTTTCTCCCTGAATCCTGTTTGAATTGAAATAAAATCAGCTTTCAATTCCAACGTAAATTGAAATGCGATAAGCAAAAGCACGCACTTGCATTCATTTGTAGTCTCTTCTGTTTTCATTTTTGGGTCTTTTTAATTACCACAAAATACTACTGCTGTGTGCTAATTTGAGGAATTAACTCACAAATCACAATACAACTGTTATCTCCCATGGACTCAGACAGTGACTCCATCAGCTGCTATTTAAATAACGGGCTGCCTGCAAATCTATGAGCTTCTACTACCCTGTTGAGAAACATTTTGCAATTAGATACAAGTATCGAACCACACTAATCTTTTATATATTCGTTCACCAAATTTATCAGTACAAGAGCAAACCGAGGAGAAAATCATAGCTCGCCAAAACTGCGACATTTAAATAGTGAAGCAAAGAGAGAAAAGAAGCAAGGAAATTGGTAGTAAACACAAGCTTTCCCCCTTTATGGATCTTTATACATGTTAATAGGTTTCTGCCTGAATCCTGCCTGAAGTTGAAACAAAATCCTCTTTCTATTCCAATGCTTATTGAAATACTTACAATTAGCATAAGCATGCACTTGAATTTCTTCCCAGTCTCTTCTATTTGCAATTTTGGTTCCTTTTAATTACCACAAAATACTCATGCTATGTGTTAATTAGAGGAATTGACTAATTTGATTGGCGAACCAATGTGCCTAATGCAACTGTTATCTCCCATGGAGTGATCTATGAGCTTGAACTCACTAATTAAGAAACATCTTGCAATTAGATAGAACCGTACTAGTATGTTACACTCGTTCACCAAGTTTATCCGTGGACGAGCAAAACCGAGAAGCAAATGAAAGCTCATGCCAAAAGTACCTGATTTAAACAATTATGGAAAGAGAAAAATAAGACATCTTAATTCAGTTACCAGATACCAATTTTTTTCATACGGGTAAGGTTGGTTCTATTATCAAAAGAAAGTATCTACGATGAAGCTCAAAACACGCCTCCAGGCATCAAACCTTCAAGCAAGGGAACATGAACTGACAAAACAGATATTGGATGCTATGTAAAAGGCAAACATTGTGAAAACTAATATTTTCGCGAACCCTGAAACGAAAGAGGAAAGCAGCGATGTTTGGGTCTCAAGCACTTGAAAAAGTTGTACCACAACCATTTAACTAATCTAACTGGGAAGCAATAACCATAAAAGCACTTGGAAAAAGTCATAAAGCTGGAGTATCTCCATCCTACAAGCAAACACATGATTCATGGTTTCATATTGATGGACCACATCGCCATCACTATCCAATATTTCTGGTTCACTTGATGGGAATATCAGTTTGAAAGAAAAGAGTACCCTGAATGACATTGCAGTAGTCTTTTAAAAAAGACAAGTACAAATTCTTGTGCCAGTTATGAGAAGCATATTCTCTTGAAAGAGATGTGAAACCCAAGGCACTCAACTTCCATTTCACATAACATGTTCAAAGATTATGGGCCATTGCATTCAGTGGAGACCTTTATCATGATAAAAAGAGAGAAACCTTAATTCCTATTTGATTAAAACTTCATTTTGTAATCAAACCGCGGAATCCCTTGTTGCCTACCCTTTTCAAGGTTTCAATTTCCCATCCAACCTTACACCTGAAGAAAACATCACAAGTAACCCACAATTGGACCCTTTGATGCCCGGTTCGGTAGATGGGGAAACATAAAAGTAAAAAGATAAAAGGATAATGACGCTCACCACCCAAGAGAAGATACGTCCCCACTTGTACCGAGTTGTGTGACGTTCCACTCCCAAGATAAAATAATCCTGAAAAGGTTTGTGTGCTGTGCAGCTAAAATTTTCCTCGAACTAAGAATTGCCCGTATGCTCAAAATATATAGCTTCAATGTATGTATGAAAAATACAGATAGAACCATGGTGTATATATCTGTGAGTGTTCTGTTACTGTTGAAGAAGAAGAGTATTTTAGTTCTCTGTGGATCTTGTAGTAGAAGAAGAGTACCATTTTAGTACACGTATTGAAGAGAGGTTACAGGCATTGAAGAAAAATTGGCAGACTATCTGAAGCAATTTAATGGTAATGGGGGGTTGTTCCTCACCAAGCAATTTAATGTTAAAAGGGATAGAATGAATGCCATGCAAAAGAATCCAAAGAATATAATATAGGATAAAATAATTAATTTTAAATTATATTCAACAACCACTCCGCGTTAGTTTTACAGACAAATCAGAAAATGGAAACCCCAACAAAATCAAGAAAAGCAATCTCAATATGAGGCGTCGTTTCAACAGGGCTACAACCCTGCAGTGAGTTGATCACTATAGGATTTCCAGACCCATATGGTTCTTGATTTTTTCTACAAGGGTTTAATTTCCTTCTTGAAATTCCAGAACCCATACCAAGATATCCAAGTTTGTGGCCTTCAGTTACAATTGTGGCAAAATGAAAGTAAAATATTGTAATTACAGATAACACTAACAGACTAGCCATTGCTGATAAAAGAAAAAAATAGACTAACCATATTAGCTAAACCCAACAAATTTACATGAATTCGAAGTCGTAAAAGTTCAGATAGAAACAGAGAAACCCACCATTTTGAAGTCTTTTCCAATTTCAGAACCCGTTGAAGGTTTTGATAATAATTACAGTAGTAGATTATTTTGGCGCTTTCAGTTTCTTGAATTTGATGTTTTGGCCTGAAAAGTAGGTTTGGCTTCTTTTTTTTTCGTCTTTATTTATTTATTTTTACATTTGTTAGTTTTACATCAATTTTGTGTGTATTATTGGTTTATCTCAGCGAGAGGAATCCAAAAAAGTAAAAGATTATGGTTAGAACTCTCAATTTTTTGAATAAGATTGAAAAAAGTGTAAAAAACTATTTTTTAAACTTATTTTTGTCTTTATTCAAAAAAATTTAAGTTTCTATCATAAATTTTTATTTGTTTTGATTCCTCTCACCGAGACGAACCAATAACACACAAAATAAAAAATGCAAAAAAAAATCAAATAAAGACGAAAAAATAAGCCAGCTTACTTTATAGGCCAAAACACAATCGTTCTACTAGGGTTTTGGGGTTCGATTGGATGTGGGACAAGATACTAAGGGTTCGTTTGGCTGGGGGATGAGGAGGGGGTATAACTCATCCCCTTCCCCTTATTCCGGTCCCATCTCTCATTATATGTTTGACAAGTTTTGTGTGAAGGGGTATGCATTATAACCCTCTCATATTAATACCGCTCAATACCCCTGCAAGGGTACTAATTAATAATAGGGAAGAGGGTGTTACAACTTAATATCCCAGAAAAATTACCACACTACCCCCTTCATCCCTCCTTTTATAAAAAACCGTACCCCATTCAAATGTTTTACGAGCCTTTGCAAAATTTTCTTTGGATCACAAAATAAAATACTTTTACGCATAATTTTTTTTGCACAAAATTAAACTATTAATAGAGATCTTTAATTCAACACAAAAAGGTTTGAAAAATTAAATGTAGAGCGGTTTGTTGAGTTGCTTTGCAATATCCTTCAGATAAAAAATAAAGTATTTTCGTGTATAATTTTTTTATTTCTTTTTGTACCAAATTAAACTACTAATTGAGATATTTAATTCGATACAAAAATTTTGTACTTTAGAATTTTACATTATTGGGGTATAATAAAAATTTACTAAATTAATATGTAAATTACAAAAAATGCATAATTAAAAAATAGAAAAAAATTAGGTGGTAAGCATAATTGAATTAGAAATAACGGCAAAACATTAGGTGGTATGCATAATTATTAAAATAAAGAATTAAAAAATAAATATTTTTTATTCTAGATATAATTAATAAAAGGGATCATTATATCATATTTGTGGACAAGTATAATTAATTTAATTATTCTTACATTTATGTTTTTATTTTATCGTAAAATCTAATGCGACCTATACATAAGCCCAATTAAGGCCAATGAGCCCAAAATTTATGACCCACAAGTCCAACATTGCTTGCACGAAAGTTTAAAAAATTACTCCATAATATCGCGGCTATAGTTAGATAGAAAGTCTAGCGTGTTTCTCAAACGATAAATTCTGGAAAAATCAAAATTTGATAAATCAATTCTCTCTCATTTGATAAAATTAATTGGTTTTTATTTTCTCCATATTTATTGGGGAAACTTACGCCTTCATGACTAAACCTTGCGGCCAAAGTTTTCCTTAACGGCAAAAGGGTTTGGTTACAGGGGGAAAAAAAAAAAAAGAAAGGAAACAGATATTCTACAAGGGTGCATGATGTAATTAATTGTTTCTCTTTTTATTTTTATTTTTCTCTGATTGGGGAACCAGACTGGACCTCCCAATTCTCCAATCACTGATCTATCTTCTGACTATAATACCCTCCACTTGGAGTGAGAATTACTCTGCCGTCGGCATCAAACCGATGTCAATGGCTTGGTCAAAATGGGACGCAAAAGAAGTACAAGCATTTAGATCCTAAACTTAGGTTTTTACTGTAATCAAGAAATTATCTCGACATTTATCCTCCAGCACTGACACAGTTCTTTCGTCCTCCTCAATTCTCGTTTTTTGATCTTCTGGTGCTTTGCTCCAATCGTCATTTTTCATTATAAAGATTAGGAGAAAAGAAGAAAAGAACTGGGAAAAATTGGAGCTTGATTGGGGTTATTACTTTGATTTCTTGTGAATGAAATTTGGTTTTGTTGTAATCTCCGATCAGTTTGGGAATTCTTGTTTTCCGTGATATGGGTTTTTGATTTCTCGCACAAAATTGAAAGCCCATTAAGGGGTTCCCAATGGATTCCTGGGATTCAAGAAGGAGTGAAGTGATTGGATTGATATCGTGACAAGGAAGAGCTGACTATGGGGACTTTTCTTGGTGGCTTTGTGTTGCCTGTGCTGCTTTTGGCAGGTATACTGTCAATTCATGTGATTCTATAGAAATTTTATTGTATTTGTTACTTGGAGCGATAACGAATCGGTTGAACTTGGATAACTCTTATCATGAATTAAAAGAAGTTAGTCCTACCTTACGGAATTTCAGTTTTTTTACCGCCTTTCATGTTGCATATATAATGACTTCTTTCTATATGTCTGGGCATTGTTTGTAGTAACAGTCTTCTTCTCTGTTTTTTCGTTTTGCCAGCTTAAGGAATGAAAGCATGGCTTAGAACTAGGTAGTCCATGACGTTGGTGCAATGTGGACAATAAGACAATAGTACAATACGAATGATGCGGATGGCATCTATAGATTCTATACACAAGTACATGGATTTGGAGGGGAATGTAATGCAGATATTTATGTCTATCTGTAAAATACATACAGTCGATTACTTGATTGAATTTATTTTTTGGACTGTAAATGTTGGACATCCACATATTTAACTGCGTTTTTTTAGGGGATCATTATGCAGAAGTGCAGGAAACGGAACATATATCTTTGGATCATGGGATGGACTCACTATCCTTGTGCGATAATTGGACAAAACAATGGATAATACTTAATTATGTGGATCTTAAGATAATCGAATTTAAATGCTTATGTATCTGGTTGAAAGCAACAGTGCTGTGTTCTTTGGTGCACTAGTTTAACTTGTACTGGGCATTTCAAGGAGGTTAGATTTTCTTTTAGAAGTTAAGCTGTGTTATAAGCCATAGACTTGTGGTCCTTTCATGGTATGTGTCAGAACTTTGGTGAAACACATGAGCACATCCAATACTTACTTCAAGTCATAAACCTGATTTTCAAAGCTTTGTCCAATTGTAGCCATAACTACCAAACCATTTTTATGGTATCAATTTTCTTCTCTGGCGAAGCTGAAGATGGAAAACAATAGGCTCATCTAGTAAGTGATGCAATTGGAATATAGGGATGATGAGCTAGAGGCATCAAGCACACATCGTTTGCATGGAAGTAGTTACGTGAGGTGGCATATTTCCCTAGGAAGTCGTGCCAATCTTTACCACCACTCAACATAAGTGGCATACACGCCAAAAAGGATGAACAAAGCCCATGAGTTCTTACTAGTCAACAGAATAATCAATGTCTACAAACATGTTCAAGATCGTAAAACTCCTCAAAGTACAGACAGAGTAGAAAATAAGGAACTCTTGACACAGACAATGGAAAAGCATGTGAGAATAGATTGCAGACTTACGAAGGTGACACCATTTATGAACACTTGTAGCCTTCTAAGTGGCCAATCTTATTTTGTTATTCAGATTGTCACAGTAATAACCTTTGATGCTTATGAAGTTTAGGTTTGTTAAGAAAAAATGGTGCAAATAGGAAAGTGTTGCGCACATATCAATAATGCCACCCTGCTTCTTGTCATGCAGTTTGAACATTGTAGGTTAAGTGGTAAAGTGAGGATTTTCCCTTCAACTTAAGTTTTGATAGTTTAATAATCATACAGTCATGTTTGAATATATATCTTGCATCCAGATGAATTCTAAATAGCAGAACTGTGGCTGCATTCATTTTTGAATATTTCATTTGCGTATTTAGAGACATGAGTACAGATGATTTGTAATTGGAATAATGATTTCTTTATCTCCTCCCCTCTTGCAGCTGCTTTGCTGAATTGGAGTTTAATATCTCTCGTTGATTTGCTAGCTTTTCTCCTTGTTCGGTTCACTGCTCCAAAAAGAGGTATCCATCTTTCTCTGATAAGTAGCACTGACCGTTGTTGTCTTTTGTTGGGCTTGGAGAGTTGGAGTGCCCCCATGGATTTGGTTACACAATACCACTCCCTGTGATCGCTCTAAAGACAAACTTGCAGGTGCGATGTCAAATATCATAAAAGACTTAATTGAAGCCCTCTCTGACACCAATTGGTTTTAGGAGAGATGGTGGAAAAGCGGTCTGACAAGTGGCATCCAGGGGGTCATGGGTTCGAGTTGCGGGAGCGTCATCGTGAGGGAGGGATTGTTGGGCCCGGAATGCCCCCTGGCTTTGGTTACACAATGCCACTTCATGCGACCGCTCTAAAAACAGACTTGCGGATGCGATGTCGAATGGTATAAAAAACTTAATTGAAGCCCTCCCTAACACCAATTGGTTTTAGGAGAGATGGTGGAAAAGAGGTCCGACGTCTTTTCTAGATAATATGGAATTAAACTTAATCTTGTTTGATGTTTTCATTACTGGTTATGCGTCCAAAGACCTGATGAACCTAGAAATCCCTAAGCCACACAATACCCAAAAATAGCGTGCGCAGAAAATTTAAATAGAAACTTCAGCTTTTTTATTTGATAGACATACTCTCAAATTACATAGAGAAATGATAGATAGGAAGAAGAAGAAAAAAAGGGGGAAAACCCTAGAACTACTTGGGGGCCTTGAAAACACAAGGAGAAGAGGGAGAAACTCTAGAACATCTAGGGGACCTTGAATCACACAAGGAGTGGAAGAGAGAAGGGGAGAAGGGGAGGGAAACACAGAGCCACAACCCCCTGACAAACTCTATAGTTTCTCACATGTTGGCCTCCTTCCAAATGAAAGACTTGACTTCTATCGATAGACTCTTTAAAACCCTAAAAAACAAAATTACAATAGTAACCCTACTACAAAAATCAAAACTACATGTCAGGCCATCTTTGTAGATGCAGATTGCGTCAAGACCATCTTCCTGTGAGGATGGACATAGAGTATTAACACAACATGTACATTTATTTGACTTTCAGGATTTTCTTGTGATAAATTTCCCTAATAATAGAACTTGCATTCTTTTGAATTTTTCAACGGGTAACTGTCATTTTCCTCTTTATCATAGCCACATTTATCCTATCATCAGACTTTTGAGATTGCGTTTGGTGCCTAGTTTCTGAGCAGGGAAAAAAAGAAATCATGTTCAATAAAGATACCTCAGGCTTTCTTACTAGAAACTCCACTAAAGATAGAAAATGTGCCTGATTTGACTGAAATATGTTGATACTCACAGATCACTTTGCTTTTCATTCTTCCTTTTGGTAGTCTTTCTGTGTTATTTTGGGGGGATTAAAGAGAATCTCTCGGTGAGGCTTACTCATAAGACTAAAAGAAAGGAAATGGCATAAATAGGATGCTTCAGAACATTTTGCATCTGCCTGTTTATGGATTTCTGGTGTAGTGCAGGGGTGATTCCTTGTTCCCCCCATTTCATTTTGCTAGTGCTGTTTTATGCGGTTGAAACTTTGAAGTCATAAAGTGCTCTTAGTGTAGTAGATATGTTTGAGGAAGTTCTATTATTAGTAAAAAGCAATGAAGTTTAGAGGAAGTTAGCTTATCAAGAGCAACATTAGGAAATCAATGTTAGGGTCAGAGAGAACTACTTTTGTGAAGATGGTGAATTATTGATGCAATCTGGGTTTTCAATGTGCTTTTTCTTGTTCTTTGGTTTTTGATTGACTATCAACATATCAATCAACAGAGAACATTATAAAAAAAAAAGAGAAGCAAACGACCAAAAAAAGCGATCATATCCCTGTTCCAAAAGCAAGTCAATGCTATTCCCAAGTTAGGTACATTTCCTAGTCGTAGTATCATTCTTCATATCTTCCGTAGTATTCAAGCTAGTCCTCAGCTAAGGTGGAACTTGGACGTACTATTGTTATGCAAAAGTCTTTGTGGGGGCTTACTTTATAATGCTTCCCCTCTTTGACATGAATGACTGGAATATCCATTTTTTTTCATCTTAATAATACTAACATGTCATCGATTTTATGTAGGTTTTCATTTTCGAGGAAGACATCTCTTATTGTGGTCGATTTTTGTATTTTCTCTACTTGTTATTATTGCACAAGTAGTATTTCTTATTTTATGTGCTCTGGAGGATGGCAAGTGGAGTATAGCAGATGCTTGGTTCGCAAAGTTAGTTGGATTGATTAAGTAAGGCTCATTTTGAGTTTTATTTCGTCCTTGATTTTGTCATCTTGCCACCAATTATACTAATTACATCCATTTTGCAAATTTGTGTTGTCTGCTTAAGCAGGTTTGATTCTTGGAGATTTCCCTTAGTAATTTATTTCTTGGTTGTACAACTATTAGTGGCTTTTGTTGCTTCTTTTGAAATCCGTGGGGACAATTTTGGTCTGATCCCATGCCAAGCTTCATCTTGGGAACATCTCTCATCATTTACCGAACAAATAGGTACTTGACCTCTTAATAGGGGCTTAACTTGCACTTTTTTTTCCTACTTGTTTCCACTCATTTCTTTGTACACATTTTGGTGCCATGCTGAATTTACTTAACATATCAATTGGGAAATAGTTAAGCCTTTGACTATCTCGGTCATGTATCCTCTAACCCTGGAAAATGGAGAGTAGTGTGGAATTCAGGGCATTCCCATGGACGGATAAAATCCTACAAAAAGCGTCTTTGGGAGAGCCATAAGGTCACAAGTGCGTTGAATGTCTTATATATGGTAGTTGAGGTTGAGAAGTTACAGCTGTAGTATGGATCTCAAGGTTGATGAGTGCGAGGCAGGCAAAATAGCATATGTTGGAATTGGTTTTGCAGTCAATTGATGATAGAGAATATACGCGTGTTAGACTTGGTTTTGCAGTCAATTAATTACAGAGAATATCTACCTGATGGAGCATGTGTTGTTTAATTATGTGAAGTCTGAAAGGACATTGCTTTCCTTCTTCTTCAGTTCGGTTGGTGTTGTGTGGGTGTGTGGGTGCAAAGCATTCATACCAGTTGCTGAACTGAAGGCATCCTTGTTCAAATTGCATCTTGTTAATCAAGTTTTTTGTCTGCTTTGCCTTGTGGAAGGTTCTCATCTTAGGGTTGCTTCCTGCTTGCTGTCACCTGCCATTCAACTTGTTGTGGGAATTAGCAACCCCTCTTGGGTTTCTCTGCCTTTTTTTGTTTGTAGCTGTGTCGGTCTTGTGGATTGGTCTTTGACAAGCAATTTTCTTGGCCTTTTCAGGTAATTGTTTTGTGATTCTCATTCTTTGCTCCAAGTGATTGAAGTTTCTTTCTTTTTCCCTTTTGTCTTCCTTTTTTATTTAGTTTAGTCTTGTCAGCTGCTATACTCTTTAGTGAGCTTATTGTGTTTAGCTCGATGATTTTGAAGGTGGTGGAGGCCTCTTTGGATTTATGCAGGCTTCAGCATTTGCCTGCTTTACGTGTATCAGCTCCCTATAAGTCTCCCAGAAATTACAGGATGGATTGCTGAATTTATTGGTCTGTACAAAGTATCTAATAAATCTGCTTGGCCGGAAATTTGTTCTAGTCTTTCTCTGATTGTGTTCTACTTTACGGTATGCTTTCTATTTCTTCAAAACCTGTACTTTCCACTTTTTCAACGCTAACTTTCTGTATCTATTGGGTTAACCTTCTTGTATTTGTACTTAAGTATTGTTTTGGATTTAGTGGCCCATTTGTGTTCAAAATCTCAATCAGAAGATCCATATTTTGTCCATATTAATTAGTATGCCATTGCTCTTCAGTTGTAGAACAAAATTCTGAAGCAGCCTTCGTTCAAAAATCTAGTATTTGGATTGGAATGTTGTCTCTTAGAAGTTCCATTTGTGACGAAAAACTTCAGACCATTCAGTTCAAATGTAGTTTTACTTCTAAGCATTCTGTGAAGCATTTATAATTCTCCACTTCTTTTGCTGAATAGATACAATTCACTTTGTTCACTTCACATTTCTAGAAAATTTTCCAAAAAGATTCTTACCCCATCTCTCATCTCTTCAATCATTAATCACATTTCTCTCTCTAGTCATACCCCTCTTTCCAATCATTATCCTCATTTCTCTCTCTATCTCTCTCCAATTATTACACCTCTCTAATTATTACTTTTTTTAAAAACTCATCCAAGCACTATCTCAAAAATATTTCTCAAAATATTCTTCTCAAAACTCTCAACCAAACAAAGTGAAATTGACTTTTCATGGTGCAACGGTACAAGAAGGATAACATATCTGGTTAATTGAGATTTTCTGTTTTTGCTTGACTAGTATTATTCAGGTTTTCCATTTTGTGGGAACAGCTTGGATAAGGGGCGATTTTTAGTTATTGAGAGATTCCTTGTGTATATGCAGAGTTAAGTTATTGAGGGAGTTATTATCTGAAGGAGCAGTTTTGATAAAGATGCCTTTACTGGACTCTTTTCCTCCTTCCCCCCATCTACCTCCTTTTTCCTCCTTCCCCCCATCTACCTCCTTTTTCCTCCTCCTTTTTGCACTCTTTTCTGTGAGTTATTTGAACAGACAACATGAATTTGCATTTGACTTTATGCAGATGGTTTTTGTTTGTAGATGGGTCTGACAGTCTGTTAACTGCAATTATATATATTGGGTCTTGTGTCCATGTCATACACTTTGTTTGCTTAGTTTAAGGATACTGATGTTGGAGTAAAAGCATAACATTCGGAAAGCTTTTTCTCTATTTGTTTTGGTCTTGTGAAAATTGCACTAGGCCCTTTTAATTCTATTTTGTGTGTTTACCAACGATATGCAGCTATCTTGCATTAAACATGACTTGGAGGAAATGGAGTTTATTATGTCCATTAGAGAAGGCAACTTGGCTGAGCAACTTCTTCCGTCAAAGCATTCTTTTTTCATTCGTCAATCAAGGTAATGGACCTGGGACATCTTATCATCTATCTTTTTTGATCTTTATTTCATGCAGGATGTGGCGAGTGACTCCTTCTAATTAAAGTTTGAGCTTTATTTTTGTGATTATTCCAGTGCAAAATCCTTAATGATCTTTTGGTAGAATTTTGTCTAAACTATGTCCAAGGGAAGTCTTTTTCACTGTGGATATGCAAAGCAAAAATTCTCGTGTTGTTGAATGTTGCTTAAAATTTGGAAACTACTTTATTAGTACAAGTTCCATGCCTTGCTTGCAAGTTTGCTGATTGATTCGATGATTTGCAGGTCTGGTGTGAGGCACACCAATGTCTTGCTTAGGGGATCAGTTTTTCGGACGTTTAGCATCAATTTTTTCACGTATGGTTTCCCGGTACATTTTCTTAAACTACATATTATCATCAAATTGGAATTCCTCTGTTACTTTTATTTATTTATTTATTTATTTATCAAACTAGAGTCATGTCTGAGGATGAAGACACTAGAAATTGACGTGACCCATTAGTGGTGTCATTTTAAACGACTAATATAAACATGGTGGAAATTCACTGCTGGTAATCAGCAGAGCATCACATTTGGGGTTCACAAGTATCTGTTGTTAGCTCACTCGTTTTCCCCGAAGCTTAAGCTAATAGGTAGTGGGCCCACCAATGTGTATCAAGCCTGACTTGCGCCTAGAGATGCAAATGTTCAATACAAGGAGAAGCTGAATGCAAATAGAAATGAAGAATGCTAATCACGTACAAATACAGACAGAGATTTTGCCCCAAGATAATGCCAGTTTAAGGTATTATAGAATGGATCCAACAATCTATGTCAAGCAGTACAACACTGTCTTCTCATACTCAATGACCAAGCGTGTGGAAAGTTTCTTTCCTCTGGCTAGAAAAGCTTAACTAAATTGATCTGGCAGCAAACTAACATGAATAAGATTGAAGTGCTACCAATTTACTCAAAAGAATTTGATTACAAAGGGGACAAGGGCTCTTGTGAAATTCTAGATATTTTCATTTTCTTGTTGATACTGTTTACTGTATGTGATAAGATCGCTTTACCATCCTGAGGGATTCATGTACAAGGTAAGGTGTTCTTTTATTTTATTGGTCTTTAGGTTGTGGTTTGGCATAGGGAGGACTAATACCAGTCACATATATATGCGATAACTGGTTATATACAAGACAGCGGTAATTGGACAACTAGTTCGAGGCCAATGGAAGAATCAAATTAAATTCTCATAGCAAATAGGCTTATATTATATAAGCCCGAATCTGAGTGTGTGTAAAGTAAGTAGACTACTATTCATATCCACAAAGATGTTCCCATGGTGTATAACTTAACTTTGAATTATATCTAGTTTAGAATTACTACTATATGATGAACACTCAAGTTAACAAGGTCAGATATTTGCAGTATAACTTAAGCTTGTAGTGATGGTGAAGTTGAAATTGACAGTTGAGAGTAGGGCTGCAAACGAACCGAGCTGTTCTCGAGCAGCTCGAAGCTCAGCTCATTCAAGCTCGGCTTGTCACACAAATGAACAAGCTTGAGCCAAATATCTGAGCTGGTTTCCTTATCAAGCCAAGCCAGAGCCAGTTGAGGCTCGGCTTGAGTTGGCTCGTGAAGTTTGCTCTAGTGTTAGTATACTATTACTAATTGCTGTCGACAGCATTATTAGTAGTGTAAAAATTACTTTTCAAGCCTTTCAGAGCTTGTCTGCCAGCAAGGCACGGAGGGAACCTCAAGATGGTTTATGAAGAAAAGGATGCTTCTTTGAACTTCTACATTTTCGATTTGGGATCAGACGTTTTTTCTCCAAATGAACAACAGGCAAACTTGAGATTCTTTCCCTTCAGTGCCGCTTTGGAATATCAACAGAAGTGATAAGCTCTCCTTTATAAATAGGAGAGCCCAACAAAAGCACCTTACTCCTGCCCGCATTGTGTGAAGGCAATTGTATTAACGAGCCAGAGCGAACCGAGTTCGAGCTCATAAAAAATTTCTCGAGCTCAGCTCGAGCTTAGTCTTTACGGCTCGTTTCGAGCTTGAGCTGAGCCCAAGCCGACCTCATATCTGGCTAGCCGAGCCTTGAAATTGTTAAACTTGACTTGGCTTGGTTTTTTGCAGCCCTAGTTGAGAGAAATCGAAGTTTCAGTTTGCATAGATCTGCTTGGTAGGGAGCCTAAGGATAAATATGCTTGGTAGGGAGCCTCACCCTATTCTAACTCCAAAATTGCATAGGTTTTTTTGTCAGGGGTGGGATGGCATGTTTAATAACACATAATTTAGACTCGATCAGTGTTTTAAAAGGCGAGCGCCATTGCGCTATAGCGCATGGCGATGGCGTAGCGACAGGAATTCGCCATGAGCAGTCATGGCAAGGCAAATAACCCAATAGCGCACTTATGGCGCTATGGCGCACGCCACAAGTCATGGCGCTGTGGCGCCATAGCGTGCGCCATAGTGTGTTTTTGCATTTTGTTGCTCAAATCAATCTCAGCCGTTTATTTGTGATGCACACAAGTAGTCCAATGCACTGGAATATTTCCTTAATCTTAACCCTACACATCAGAAGAGAGATCGTATCTCATTAGCAGGCAGCAGCAGCCATCAAGCTTCTTCAGTTCTTCACTTCTTCTCTTACGATTACCAACAGTAGCAGCAGAAAATGCAAACTGATTTCTGCGATCAACAACAACTGATTTCTTCTTCTCTCTGCGATCAACAACAGTAGCAGCAGCAGCCATCAATCTGATTTCTTCTCCTCTCCGTCCAGGTATCTCTCTCTCTCTTCTTCTTCTTCTTCTTCTTCTTCTTCTCTCTCTCTTCTTCTTCTTCTTCTCTCTGTTTTCTTCTTCTTCTTCTTCTCTCTCTGTTTTCTTCTACTTGTCTCTGTTTTTTCTTTTACAGCTCCTCTGTTTTTTCTGTTTTTTCTTCTCTCTTTCTTTTACAGCTCCTTTGGACTACATTAATCTTTAATGTAGCCCAATTCGATGCTCTTATTCGATCAAACAAACAGCTCCTCTGTTTTTTCTGTTTTTTCTTTTACTGCTGACTGCTCTTATTCGATGAGGGAGAAGAAGAAGACGTGGAAGGATACAAATCAAGTGATGATGAAGAAAATGAAGTTGTTGGTCTTGATGACTAATGAGGATGATTGATGGGCATGCCTACATGAATCAAAATTAGACTACCGTATCCTTAATTTTGTTGTCCCAAAGCTAAACGTCTATATGTTAGCTTTTTTATGGATTTTATGTTTTGCTTAGCATGTGGTGGTGGTTTAAACATTGAAATGTTTATGTTTTATGACATTTGAACGTTTGCTTGTGTTGAAAGTTATGCCTATATTAGAATTCTACTCGTTATAATAAAGTGTGCCACAAGTCGCTATGGCGCGCGCCGCGCCGTGCGCCGTGCGCTATTGCTCCAAGGGACCATTGCGCCTTGGTGCGCCGTGAGCCATTTAAATCACTGGACTCGATATTCATAAAGTTCTGGTCGTCCTAGCTGTACTGCCATTTTTTTTTTCTCACCCATATAAATATTTCTGGCATGGCAAGAAAGAAATCAACAATTTCAAGGGAATTTTGCGACTGGATACTACGGGGACACTATATTTCCTATTTACTTCTCATGTTATTGTTCTGTACACATATCAACATTAAATAGCTCCTTTAGTCTAGGGTATGTCTTGAATGGTTGACACCCATGTTTGAAAAGACCGAACTTTATGGAATAAGAATATGAGAGGACTTACACCACAAGCAAATAAGTATATCAAGAGGAAGAGAAGAGGAAGAGAAATGATTATATGTGGGCTTCATGCTCACTGGACTTGTAAGATGCAGTTAGAATCTTAAGTAGTGTGAGACTTGGTAGCTGAAGGATAACATTAGCTCCTTAAACTTAATGGTACTTCAATAAGATATAGTAACAATTCCAACTCATCAACACTTTTTTGCATCTTCACCCTTCTCCTCTAATTATCATTGTAGATTAATCCTCTAGTTTAGCAATTCCTAGCTTGAGTTTTTTTTTTTGGCAGTCAATAGCTGCATATTCCATAATCATGTTATTTTAGAACCAGTTGTAAGTTAAGTGTATTATTCTTATTTCAAAGTTTACAACCATTTCTTGACAATTCCAGTCCCACTTTTGGTCTGATTGTAGCCAATGTTAGATGTATGGATATCATCTCCTTTATGATCTTGGAAGCATGTTTTCCTGCTTAACTTGCATTTAGCATTTAGATGGTTGAGGGTTGATGCTGCTGACTTATTATAGCTATAATACCTAATTACAACTGCTATTACCATCTGACTCTATACGTTATATTTGGCTTCAAGCTAAAGCTTTCATTGATGAAATTGGCAGGTCTCTTTGGTTGCTCTTTCCTTCTGGAGTTTCCATTTTGCAAGCATTTGTGCATTTGGATTACTTGCATATGTTGGCTACGTTGTGTTTGCCTTCCCATCCCTGTTTCGGTTGCACCGGTTAAATGGGCTGCTTCTTGTGTTCATTTTGTTGTGGGCTGTTAGCACATATATCTTCAATGTGGCATTTGCATTCCTGAACTGGAAAGTTGGGAAGGTAGTCCTCCATTTGGGTATACAGTCTGCCAGGTTATATTCTAACAGGATTAGACATTTGACAATTCTGCTTTGAATATCTTCAGGATATGGAGATATGGGAGCTGGTTGGGCTGTGGCATTATCCCATTCCTGGATTTTTCTTACTTGCACAGTTTTGTCTAGGAATTCTGGTAGCTCTGGGTAATCTTGTGAGCAACTGTGTTTTTCTCTACCTATCTGATGAGGATGGACGATCTTCAAACAACAACTGTGCTGTTGAAGGTAGTTTGACACTATGTTCTAAGTTATTATAATTCACTATAAGTTTATGTTCACTTTTTTGGCGACAGATTAATTTTAAGCATGACTCATTGCCCTCTATTTTTCTATGGTTATATGTTTTGGGCTCTATTTCCTGGTAGTTTAGTCAATTCTTAGAGGTCTCACATCTAATTACAGATTAGGTTACAAGTCCCAATTTTGCTTTCACCTTCTATTGGCATTTGGCCATATTCTATCTCATAGAAATGTCATTTTTTGGAAAGACCATTCTGAAGTTATTTTGTGGTGCCAAGTTAAATTATCATATTATGTGTAGAGAAACTAATTATACATCCAGTCTAACATTGATCCAATGCTCAAGCAATCAGGGACCCTTGAAATCTTGTTTGGTCTCAAGGAAATAGCTATGAGTAGTTGATTGTCATGGTTTAATCAGTCTGCAAAAACTGTAATTTCTTTCTCTTTATCTTACTCTATTTTGCTATGAACAACAATAGCATGGTTTTCTGGGAAGTTCTCTTTGTTTATGCTTTTTGCCATGCATTTATATTACTTATTATCATACTACCATGATGCCATCCACATATTCTTTTTTACCATTTCCTTTTAATTGCAGTTAAGGAAGAGACCAGGGTACTAATTGTGGCCACAATTGCCTGGGGACTGCGCAAATGCTGTCGAGCTATTGAGCTGGTGCTGATTTTTCTCATTGCAATGAAACCTGGTTTCATCCATGCTGTATATAGTATGTTTGTTTGTCAATTTATTGATGAGTTTGGAACAAAACCAAAATAATAGTTTGTGGCAAGTTTATGTAGCACATGATTCTGTGGTAATTCACTAATTGGTGCTAATGCCTGGTCTGTGCTTCAGTTATCTTCTTTTTGGTATACCTTTTGAGCCACAACATCAGCAAGACGATACGCCAATCCCTGGTTCTTCTTTGCGAAGCTCATTTTGCAATATTGTACATCCTTCAGCTTAATCTTGTTGTGGATTTCTTAGAGAGAAAAGGCTCTTTGAGCATGGGAATTATTACTCAGTTAGGTACGCTTGTGTGTCACTGCCTTGCATGTGCTTTTCAATTATTTTTGATTTGTATTTTCGATCATATACATTTTACTTTTTTTCCGTCTTATCTATCTGTTGTGCTTGATTAACAGAATTCTTCTAATTTGATGTAGGTCTCCTTGAATGTGACAGTTCCTGGGACTTCTTGGAAATGGCTTTGCTTGCATGCTTATGTGCAGTTCATAACCATGGTTCTGAAATGCTATTTTCATTCTCAGCAATAGTGGAGCATGCCCCTTTCCTTCCAGTTGGATTTGGCATTCTGAAAGCTGGCTTGAATAAATCAGTTCTTTTGTCAGTTTATGCCTCTCCAGCCCTTAGAGACAGTCATAACGACAGTTCTTATGGTATGGCTTACTCCAAGGTTTAGGGTGTATTGTGGAATGACTTCTTATTTTTGTCTCTTAACTCCAGTCGCCAGAAAACATCTCCAGAATTTCCTAGCAAAAGCTGATACCCCTACTCACTGTCTGTCCTTTGCAGTCATAGTATGATCTGTTTTCGTACTAATGTTATTTTTGTTTATTCTTCTCTGCAGAGAGAAAGATAGCTTCATATCTCAGTGCTATAGGGCAGAAATTTTTGTCTGTTTATCGGTCATTTGGGACCTACATTGCTTTTTTGACTATTCTTGTCACGGTATATCTTGTAAGACCAAATTATGTATCGTTTGGATACATTTTCCTTCTCCTATTCTGGATCACTGGTAGACAACTGGTTGAGAAGACAAAACGACGCCTATGGTTTCCGCTGAAAGCATATGCAATTGTGGTTTTTATTTTCATCTATAGCTTGAGTATATTTCCCAGCATTGAGAGGTGGCTGTCTGGGAAGATTAATCTTTCAGACTTTGGTTATGATACAGAAGCTTCATTATGGGAAAATGCCTGGGAATCTCTGGCAATCATGATAGTGATGCAACTTTATAGCTATGAGAGGAGGCAAAGCAGGTATACTAGCATGGATTACCCTGATCCATTGCAATATGGTGTAATTGGGTTCATCAGGCGACTTCTGATTTGGCACAGTCAAAAGATTTTGTTTGTTGCATTATTCTATGCAGCTTTATCTCCGATAAGTGTATTTGGACTCATTTATCTTCTTGGCATCATCATCTGTTCAAATTTACCCAAAGTTTCCCGGTTTCCATCCAAATCATTTTTGATCTTCACAGGATTTCTTGTGGTGACTGAATATCTGTTTCAGATGTGGGGCAAACAGGCTAAGATGTTTCCTGGCCAGAAACACTATTTTTTCTCCCTTCTTCTTGGTTTCCGGGTATTTGAGCCTGGGTTTTGGGGGCTAGAAGCAGGCTTGAGAGGGAAAGTGCTGGTGATTGCTGCATGTACTCTTCAATACAATGTCTTCCATTGGTTGGAGAAGGTCCCAAGTGCTGTTCGAAATTCTGGAACTTGGGAAGAACCTTGCCCCCTGTTCATCGCCGAAGAAGATACCTTGCCAGTAGCTTCCATTTCAAATGGGGAAGAAGGGTTTCTACCAGATTCTAGTGCATTACCTGCAAATAGAAGGGGAGCAACTAGCAATTCATGGCCATCTTTCAATTCTGGTTCCCCTCACTCATCTCCCAATGTGTCATCTAACACAGGAGTCTCCACTGATAGCAACACGAGAAAATATTCATTTGTGAATATATGGGGCAGCTCCAAGGAGAGCCAGAAGTGGAATAAGAAGCGGATTCATGCCTTGAAGAAGGAGAGATTTGAAACACAAGTGGCTACCTTGAAAGTATATTTGAAGTATTGGATGGAGAATACTTTCAACCTCTTTGGCCTGGAGATAAACATGATTGCTTTGCTCCTCGCCAGTTTTGCTTTGTTGAATGCTGCTTCTATGGTGTATATTGCATCATTAGCTGCTTGCATTCTTTTGGACCGGCGTATTATACGTAAATTCTGGCCGGTATTTGTTTTCCTGTTTGCTTCCATTCTCATTGTTGAATACTTTGCTCTCTGGAAGACTGTTGTGCCATTGGATCAGCATTCCCCAAATGAGCCTGATGTGTGTTGCCATGATTGTTGGAAGAGCTCAAACCAATACTTCAATTACTGCATAAACTGTTGGCTGGGTAGGACTCTTGAAAATGTCATGTTTTGTTTTGATTGATAGCATCTTCTCTGCTGCCTTTCAACATTGTATTGCTTAGAAACTTCATGAAGTTAATTTTGTTGTGTGTATATAGAACAATAGCAGTTAGAAAAAATGGCAGCCCAAATGTTTTTCAGAAAATTAACCATTTAGTGATCTTGGTATCAACAGATAATAGTATTGGGAATCTGTAATAGTTCAAGAAGCTGATGAGAAATCAATATTTGTTTTAGTTTGACCACCATTTTCTTGATTGCACAAAAAACTTGAAGCTTTTTGGAAATGGGTCTCACAATGTATGAAGGTCCTGCAAATGGAGAGACAGACAAAAAGACGGCTTCAAACACACAGAAGAGAACAAAGAGTTGCCAGAAACGTGAGGTGCCAATAAAATCTACATAATAATCAGGGACAGAAAAGCTTTAGCTTTAAGGGGATTTGGATAGCTTTATACTTTCTCCAAAGTGAAGTAGTGTTGCTTGGTCGAGACGGGTCTGTGAAGCAGTCTCAATGTTAATCAATTTCAGTCTTTTTTTGTTCTTTTTACTGCTCGCATGAAGGCTTATGTACTCTTCTTTGTAGGACTTACTGTTGATGATCCTCGAGTGCTTATCAGCTATTTTATAGTTTTCATGCTCTCGTGTTTCAAACTTCGTGCTGATCACATTTCTGGATTCTCTCTGTCATTAACATACCGTCAAGTAAAGTCTCAAAGGAAGAATGCATTTGTTTGGAGAGATCTTTCTTTTGAGACAAAAAGCATGTGGACTTCTCTTGACTACTTGAGACTCTACTGCTACTGTCATCTATTGGATCTTGTGCTTGCTCTGATTTTGGTTACGGGGACCCTTGAGTATGACATTTTGCACCTTGGTTATCTTGCTTTTGCTCTAGTTTTCTTCCGAATAAGACTCCAAATACTAAAGAAGAAGAACCACATATTCAAGTTCCTCCGAGTTTATAACTTCGCTGTCATTGTTCTTTCGCTTGCCTATCAATCTCCCTTTCTGGGGGGTTTCAATGCCGAAAAATGCGGCACCATTAACAATATCTATGAGGTGATTGGATTTTACAAATTTGACTATGGGTTTAGGATTACTTCCAGATCTGCTCTTGTTGAGATCATTATCTTTGTGCTTGTATCATTGCAATCGTACATGTTTGCTTCCCGGGAATTTGATTATGTCTTCCGATACCTGGAGGCAGAGCAAATTGGTGCCATAGTACGTGAACAAGAGAAGCAAGCTGCATGGAAGAAGGCTCAGTTACAGCATATTCGCGAATCTGAGGAAAAGAAACAGCAGCGTAACTTACAAGTGGAAAAGATGAAATCTGAGATGCTCAACCTTCAAATCCAGCTTAATGGTATAAACTCCACTGCTTCTTGGGGTGACAATTCTCCCAATAGTGAAGGGCTAAGAAAGAGGGGCAGTTCTTCTCTTTATTTTAATAGAGATGAGCAGAACCATGAAAAAAAGGAAGATATACACACGAAAGAGGAGCTGAGTAAAGATGCAGATATGCTATTTCCATTAGATCTGCATGAAACTCCTAGGAGTGAGAGTCCGGCGACAGTGGAGTCTAGAAAGCATTTAGTGGAATCACCTCATTGTGAAATTATTGAGCTTGAAGAGGATACTGCTGATTGTGGGTCGGTTAATCTTGACATTGGAAGTAAGGGTAAAGGCCATGCAAAGGACAACCCTATAATTTCTGCAGTACAGCTCCTTGGTGATGGTGTTTCCCAAGTTCAGTCTTACGGAAATCAGGCCGTCACTAATCTTGTGACTTTTTTGAACATTGCGGATGAAGAATCAGATACAAATGAGCACTCTTTGGGAGAGGGTGGGGTCCATTATGGCAAAGAAACTCAAGAAATGAGGCAGACGTATTTGGAACGTTCCTCTTCTTCTCTTCAGTCAGAAAAGAGTAGAACAATTTCTGATGCTGCAAGTCTGCAAATTGGGAGAATCTTCCATCACATATGGTCCCAAATGCGCTCCAATAATGATGTAGTGTGTTATTGTTCCTTTGTCCTTGTCTTCCTATGGAATTTCAGTTTGCTTTCTATGGTATATCTCGGGGCTTTGTTCTTGTATGCTTTATGTGTAAATACAGGTCCAAGTTACATCTTCTGGGTTATTATGTTAATCTACACTGAGGTGTATATCTTGCTTCAGTATCTGTATCAAGTCGTCATCCAACACTGTGGGGCGGAAATCCAGTCAAACCTTCTTTATGTGTTGGGCTTTCCGGCCAATAACATCACAACATCATTTGTTATCAACACGTTGCCTCTGTTTCTAGTGTACTTGTTTACACTCTTACAGACCTCTATAACTGCAAAAGATGGCGAATGGATTTCCACAATGGAGTATGATTTTGGGAAGAGGAGAGTTCTCTTCCAGAAAGAGGTTCTTTTGAGTAGTAACTGGAGTGAGAGGGCACGGAAGCTGCTTCAACCAATGAGCAATTTGGTAAAAGTGATTGTTAGGAGCTTCTCCATCTACTGGAAATCGCTAACACAAGGAGCAGAATCTCCTCCTTACTTTGTCCAATTGTCTTTGGATGTGCATCTGTGGCCAGAGGATGGGATTCAACCGGAGAGGATTGAGTCTGGAGTAAATCAAATGCTTAGAATTGTTCATGATGAGAGATGCAAGGAAAAAGACCCTAATGTTTGTCATTCTTCTAGCAGGGTTCATGTTCAAAGCATTGAAAGAAGTACCGAAAACTCAAATGTTGCCTTGGCTGTGTTTGAGGTGGTTTATGCATCCCCATTAGAAGAATGTAAACCAGTGGAATGGTATAAGTCGCTAACCCCAGCAGCTGATGTGGCGAAGGAGATTCTTCATGCACAACGTGCAGGTATTGTTGAAGAAGTTGGTTTCCCATACCCTATACTCTCTGTAATTGGAGGGGGTAAAAGAGAACTAGATCTTTATGCCTACGTATTTGGGGCAGATTTGGTTGTTTTCTTTCTGGTTGCCGTTTTCTACCAATCCGTCATAGAAAACAAAAGTGAATTCCTTGAAGTTTATCAGCTTGAAGATCAATTTCCAAAGGAGTTTGTATTTGTTTTGATGGTTAGTCTCTATTTTCTTCTTTTCCATTTTAGCATAATAGCTTTGAGACATTCACATGACCCATAATAATTAAAAAACCACTGGACTGGACTAAGTTTTCTAAGGTGATCATCACGACAATACCTGTTAAGATCTGCTAGTTTTGTGGCAGAAATTGCTAGAGTAGTTTTTTTGTTACAGGGATGAAGATTGGCATTCTAAACAACTGCCCCCTCTCTCCTAAATGTAACAAGTAGGAAATATATCAATGTACTTAAAAGTCAATAGGAAAACAGAAAAAAGTAAACTCACGAGATATTACAAGGAATTCATCATTCGGTTATCATGAGTTGCTTGCCTTGATTTACTACTAGATTATTGTATCTGAGAAGTCTCCCTTTTTTATTCAAAATTATCGGTATTCCAGTTGAGAAGTAGACTTGTTCAGGTAATGAAGTGAACCAAGTGGTATTGTCGTTATTGACAAAAAGATGGGATGAAGTCAAAGGTCCATCGTGGACTGCATGTCGGAAAATGTTTCCTTAAATATGAGGCGATTAGTCATGGTAGCAGAGGTTTGTTTCTGAGAGATCACAGATTTAGTATCCTTCATTCGTTTCTACCCCCATAATGTTTGACCATGTGGACTCTATGATGTTTCCTAGTAACCTTTTCGTGATTGTTCGTCTCTCTTAGTGTGTTTGTGAGAGAGAAGAATAAACAGAAGAATAAGACACCATTTCCACCATTTGCAGATCCCACTTCCATCATCTCCTGCGCCAGTGCAGGCTTAAACAATAAATATGTTTGTGGCAAAAACTCGTACTTAAGAAAAAGGCTATTGACGGTATATACACCTACACATCTCTTTGCGATGCATTTTTGGACCCATTATTAAATAACTGAAGCTTTTTAAAATTACCTTGAATTAAAAACAAAAAAGACATGCTGAGTGTTAACTTATTAAGGCTGCGATAATACATTGTTGCTGGTTTCCTGACCAGCGTAATGCTTTATTCATGCAGGCTATCTTCTTCTTGATTGTCCTTGATCGCATTATCTACCTCTGCTCATTTGCCACTGGAAAAGTCATATTTTATCTTTTCAACCTCATCCTTTTTACCTATTCTGTAACGGAGTATGCTTGGAATATGCAACCTTCACATCGACAAGCAGGTGGATTAGCTCTCCGTGCTATTTATCTGACCAAATCAGTTTCTCTGGCACTACAAGCCGTACAGATCAAATATGGGGTTCCTCATAAAAGCACCCTCTATCGGCAGTTCTTGACCAGTGAAATTTCCAGAGTTAATTACATAGGGTACCGTCTGTATCGCGCTCTTCCTTTCCTTTATGAATTGCGATGTGTACTTGATTGGTCGTGCACAACCACAACTTTGACGATGTATGATTGGCTGAAGGTGAGTTCTTGTCACTGTTTGGTCGTACCATTGGGGGCCTATTCCGATTCAATTATGACTATTAAATAAACAGACACAATTTTCTGTAGTTTTTTTCTACACTTGTTAAGGTGAGGAAGTAGCTTGAACTAATGTATTGGCAATGGGATCTTATGATGAGGTTGTTCTGGCAAATGGGTGAGAGAGTGTGATTGTCCTTAAATCTATCTGTCTCTGGTGGCATACTTTATTTTCTTCTGAGTGTCTGTTTCTGTTTTCAGATGCGTCTCTAATGTAGTTTTGTGGATTTATTGCTGAGATGCTTAAGGATACAGTAAAGAAACTAAAAAGTGAAAGAGGATTCTGGTTTTAATTTCTGAATCCACTCTGTGGAGCTCATGTAGATGACAACCTTAAGTACCGCTCACAACAGAAAATTGAGAGGAAAGTATTAGCTTTGGATTGAAAATAATAAACCATGATTAGTTTAATACAGAGACCTTTTCTAGAAAGACTTATGTCATTGTTAAACACCCGTGCAATATTTACATCCAACTGTCGCTAATCTGCTAAGCTTGCAACATTGTAGTTGTAATAATTGCTATGGAGCTGTATTTTGTCCTCTTCTAAACCTCTTATTTGCTCATTTGTTGTGGCATAGAAGTTTGAATGCTTATTTGTAGAACTGATATTTTGCTGTCCCTCTAGTTGGAAGACATAAATGCAAGTTTGTACCTTGTGAAATGTGACGCGATCTTGAACAGAGCTGGACACAAACAAGGAGAGAAGCAGTCAAAAATGACTAAATTCTGCAGTGGAATATGTTTGTTCTTCGTATTAATCTGCATCATCTGGGCTCCTATGCTGGTAAGAAGTGTGGGAAAGAAGATTCCATCAGTTCTGTGTTATTGTAAGTTGAGAAGCACCAAAGGGCATGCTTCCTATTTATACACAATAGAAGACTATAACCCCTCTAGTACGAAGTTCTCCTTTATGATCTACCAAAGTTCCCTCCTAGGCGTCAGTTGCTATACCAAAGTTCCTCTCTAGGTGTCAGTTTCTTAGCAACACCTCCATAGATCTAGGTGTTCTGTTTATCCATTGGAGAAATTTTGCGATCTCGTGTCAGAATACTAGCCATTGGAACATATTTCTATGCATAAAAGACAATTATATTGGATCCAGGGCTGTCTAGCGAAGTCAATGATAATCTATTGGCCCTGAATTCTTGTGCATGGAGCCAAACATTGTAACTCTTGAAGTTTTTTTCTTCCTTTGGTCTAGCCTATGTGGATTGCTCGACAGTATTTACTGAAATAAATATGCTTGAAGCCTAACTAGCTCATGCTGATGAATTCACTTTGTGACCAGTGTTTGAGCATGTGTCCAAGCATTGTCTGTGGAAATCTCAAGCACCGCTTTCACCTTTGGAAATGCATTTACAATACCTTGGCACAGAAACACTCTTACACCAACAATCCATTGGCATATTTGTGCTTACAATGCTTTTACTTTATGCAGATGTACAGCAGTGGTAACCCTACTAACATTGCTAACCCCATCAAGGATGCTAGTGTTCAGCTTGATATTAAGACAGCAGGTGGAAGGTTGACCTTGTTCCAGTCAACATTATGCGAAAAAATTTCGTGGGACAAGCTCAACGAATCTGTTAATCTTGATAGGCGTGGTTATCTGGATCTATATGACAAGAACGATATCCAACTAATATGTTGCCAACCTGATGCTAGTACTTCGTGGCTCGTCCCTGATGTGGTACTTAACAGATTTATGCTCTCTATTGATATGGACACGGGAATGGATATCATTTTTACTTGGATACTTGCTAGAGACAGACCAAAAGGCAAGGAACTCGTGAAATATGAAAATCCTGTTGATCCTTCCTTTCTTCCGGACCCCTCTAAAGTTGTGGCAGTTCTCAACGGCTCTTCCAACAGCTTCAGGATAAATAATACTTATGCAAGATACTTTCGGGTTACTGGTTCTGGTGATGTCAGACCTTTTGAAACAGAGACAGAGGTATTACTTCAGAAGCTTTATATATAAAATAACCACCACACACACACCAAAAAAAAAACCACCACCACACACACCAAAAAAAAAAAAAAAAAAAAAAAAAAAAAAAAAAAAATATATATATATATATATATATATATATATATATATATATATATATATATATATATATATAAGGGATCCCTTAACCAAAATTTGGTGCGGACCACCCCTTTCCGAGCCAAATTTTGACGATCCGAACCGCCCAATGTTTTTAAAATGCATTTTCCAAGGTCCACGCGGGAAATCTTCAAAAAAAAATACCCGGAAGGGCTTGATCCAGAGAGTTTTCGGTAAAACTGTACATATACCTTGGAAAATGCATTTTAAAAACATTGGGCGGTTCGGATCGTCAAAATTTGGCTCGGAAAGGTGAGGTCCGCACCAAATTTGGTTAAGGGATCCCTTAGGAGATCGTTATCCTATATATACACACGGGAGATCCTGTCAAGGATCCCGGATTTCCCGGATTGAAGCATTTTGAAGCCCTTCCCGATATTTTTTTGACGATCCGAGTCGTCCAATGTGTTCAAAAGGTGTTTTCCAAGGCCCACGCGGGAAATCTTCAAAAAAAATTACCGGGAAGGGCTTGATCCACGCAATTTTTCGCAAAAACTGCATATTTACAAAATTGCGTGGATCAAGCCCTTCCCGGTATTTTTTTTTTGAAGATTTCTCGCGTGGGCCTTGGAAAACACCTTTTGAACACATTGGACGGTTCGGATCGTCAAAATTTGATCCGGAACTATGAGATCCGGACCCAAGGGTCCCGGACTAGAGAGTTCCTCTCTATATATATATATATACTTCCAATCAGGACTCCCTGATGGGAAGCCCATCAGGGAGCCCTCCAATTCTCCTATTTCCCGATCAAATTTTCATAATCTGAACTGTCCAATGTGTTTAAAAGGTGTTTTTAAGGGTCCACGTGAGAAATCAGTAAAAAAAAATACCGGGAAAGGCTTGATCCGATCAGTTTTCGATAAAAATGCATATATACAGTTTTTATCGAAAACTAATCGGATCAAGCCCTTCCCGCTATTTTTTTTCACTGATTTCTCACGGGGACCCTTAAAAACACCTTTTAAACACATTGGACGGTTCAGATCATGAAAATTTGATCGGGAAATAGGAGTCCCTGATGGGAAGCCCATCAGGTATACCTGATGGGAAAGATTTCGTATATATATAGAAATGTGAAAAGGAAAATCAAGAGAAAGAAAACCCTGTGCGTGACGGTGTAGCCTTATTTTCATTGCTTGCCAAAATGCCAGGACAGTCATTGGGTTCTGCTTAGTAAAATTTTGACAAACAAACTGTGGTTTTACGATTGTAATTTGTAACAACCTTTAAGGTTTTTGTTTTCATCTAAAACTGTGCAGCAATCTATTGTAGAAAGATATAACAGGAATATCGTCCGAATAAAATGCGGTCAAGTATATAAAAGCCATACGGTGGCCAGTGTCCCCCTAGTTAAAGAATAGATACTCCCTTCGTGCCTTTTTGTTAGTCTCTTTTGGTCGTTCCAACTTTTAAGGGGACATGCGTTAAATGTCTTCTTAGAAAGCTGGATTTGACTTCCATTATGCACTTTAATCGCACTTTAAAAGCTACTTTTAATCATTTATCACGGTTTGTTGTGAACATTTAATAAACTTTTTCTTTGAAGAGGACTAACAATAAGGACAGAGGGGGGAGTGTATTCTTATAGACCATTACTAAGTCATGATCCGTGAATTTGAAAAACTCTCTTACTTTTGCAGGAAAATGTGGTGGCAGATCTTGTTATACATCGTGGAAGTCCTAAGTGGTGGTCCTTCCATGATATCAGTTCACTGGACACAGATGGATGTGGAGGCTTGGCTGGAC
This sequence comes from Vaccinium darrowii, assembly GCA_020921065.1. Classification (NCBI taxonomy): domain Eukaryota; kingdom Viridiplantae; phylum Streptophyta; class Magnoliopsida; order Ericales; family Ericaceae; genus Vaccinium; species Vaccinium darrowii. Next base: position 39,005,796 of record CM037162.1, read on the forward strand.
CAATGGCCATCATTGTATCTGAGGAAACGCCACGTAAGTTTTCATGAAAGCATTTTGCATTAGTTTTGATACTTCTGGCAACGTGGCAGTTCTCTGATGAATAATTACTTGTCGTTCTAACCATTTCAGAGGGTCTTCTTGGCGAGACTCTCAGCAAATTCAGCATCTGGGGGCTCTATATTACTTTTGTACTTGCAGTAGGTCGGTTTATCAGGCTTCAGTGCTCTGACCTAAGAATGAGAATCCCGTACGAGAACCTTCCTTCTTGTGACAGGTAATAGGGAAGCTTTGTCTCTGGTCTTTGGTTCATAATTAGTATTTTCCGCAACAATCATTTATTAGCATGAATAATTGGTAAATGAAATCATCGATTCTAATTTCCAAGGTAGGAGACGAACATAATTTGTTGGAAACAACTTGCTCGGTTTAACTATTTGAGACACGAGGCGAAGTTCCTTTCCTTACAGAACACAAGCCCTAGGGTTAAGAAACCTGTTTTGTAGCTCTTTCCATGTGTATCATGTACAACATCCTTTTTGGACTTAATAACGTGTTATCATTGTATCCCGGTCTAAGCAAAAGAGAAAAAAGAGAGGCAAAATCAGATTGAGCTGTGCTCGTATTGTTTCCAGTTTTATACTTCTATTTGTGTAACAACCTAAATTCGGATGGAAATATTCTACTTTGTTGGTTTTTGTGAAGGTTGATTGCCATTTGCGAGGATATATATGCTGCAAGAGCAGAGGGTGAGCTTGGAGTTGAGGAGGTTCTATACTGGACACTCATAAAAATATACAGGTCACCACACATGTTGCTTGAGTATACTAAAATCGACTAGATTCTGCAAATTCAATTCCGGCCTCAACTTCTCAGTATCGATAACTAACATTAGGTGTACGATAGTATACAAGCTTATACTGACTGATACAGACTGATACTTTGTCGACTTTGCTCCAAAAACACTTTCTGAAACCATTCGTTTTAGACCTTTTAGTTAGTTTGGTTTGTTGAGGATAAAGATGTTATCTTCTTTGTTCTGGACTGCGTCGGCTGTTATTTTTTGAATGTATGTATGTATAATTTTCAGCTGGCAGCGGCCGAGTTTTGATGCCTGGATTCATATGTAGATAAATGGTTATAATTCAATGAAGCAATGTTCTTGTTTTGAGAATTTTATGCCCCCTAGCCAAGTACCAAACTGTCACTGCTTATTTAGGGCACAATTTTTTCCCATAAACTTTCCATGATTATTGTTTTTCTGCCATAGCAAAATTGAGTTCCAAGTATTCTCAGAGTTGTAGTTTCTGGTGGGCAATGGGGGAGTAATTTGGTAAAAAAATGAAAAATTTCCCTTTCTTCTCTTAAAACATCATATGGTTGCATTAAGAAAAAGAACAAAAATCAACCCAGAGATTTCTGCCGTTATACAAGAGTTGCAAATTCTATAAGGGTAGGCTTGTTCGGTTGCAGAGCCTGGATGAACTTGGAAGTAGAACCAAAAAGATTCCAAAAAGATTAAATATAATGCCCCGTCTCCACAAATCACCCCCAGGTAGAGAATGTCCAATCCGTAAACCAGGAACTTAAAAAGAATAAATTTTAATCAACAAATTCAAACTTTTTTTTTAAAAAAAATTAAAAAAACCCGTTGATATCAAGCCTAGTTTGGCTGAATAATTCAGTTTTGAATTTTTTTTGTCTTTATTCAAAAAATTTCACCTTTGTTAGTTTTCGACAATTTTTTTGTGGATTATTGGTTCGTCTAATCTAAAAAAGAAAAAATTGTGCTCAAATTAATTTTTTTAATAAAGACAAATAATCTAAAACAGATAATTGTTTAAATACTTGTCTTTATTAAAACAAAAATTAATTTTAAACATGATTTTTTACTTTTTAGATTTCTCTCGTCAAGACTAATCAATATTCCAAAAATAATGGAGTAATACTAATAATGCAAAATTATCAAATGCACAATTTTTTTGATTAAAGACAATAATATTAAGCCAAACATAGGCCTATAGTGCATAAACAAGTTCGATTTTTGTGAACCAAATGCATTTTTTAAGTTCTCATTTTGCGGATTGAAAAATCTTTTTAATACGGAAAAGTATTTAATACCAAGAAAAAGCATACGTATTCCAAGATAAATCATACAGAATACCCAAAAAGAAAAATACTTTGTTTTAAATTGCAAGCCCCCTCATGGAAACCATCCATTTTGCCCCAAAAATATGTTTTAACATAAATTTGTTTTCCAAAAGTTTTTACGCCAATTAACAAATCTTATTAAAATTGGAGTTTTTTTTTTAAAAAATATCTCATTAGTAAATTATTTTTTGTGTGCAAAATGCACAATTTTCCTTAAAAGGGCGAGCAGTTTGAGACTGAGAGAGTATATATTTTCATAAGTTAATCATCCATCAACATTTGTGACATAATAGCCATTAAAATTGGCATGAGGCTAAGCTAGCAGAAACTATGATACAAAACTTTAACTAATCCATACACTCCTGCCTACAGAAAGGCCTATGAACCATAAATTTCTCCAACATGTTGCTCCATACCCTTCGAGAGAAAACACGGCCAAACAATGAGATTCAGAGTGCAAGAAGCATAGCACACAGTGAGTAGATATAGTCAGCCCCCATTTTTTAACTCTTATCTTTGGTTGCTGCTAATTTTCCCAAACATTACAACCAACATTTGAAAGACCATGGAACATTACCGTGCCAGGTTGTCTCAGAGCTTGCCATGTAGCTCAGTAGAATATTGCCTATAGGAAGACGGTAGCCAAATCACTTTATAATCCATACCAGTAGATGCTAAGAATTCAGCAGGACTATTAGCAATTATCTGAAGTGTAACTTTGTTGCTTGGCCTTGGCCATTTCCATCTGCCATTGGAAATTATATGGCAAACTTAAGCCTTGAGAGACCAACCCAAATGAAAAACTACTGAATCCCCAAGTACCTTTTACGAAGGGCCCATGGAGTGCCAGTAATCGATCCACACATAAGTATCTTACCCATTGCCAATGATATGTGCACCATATCCTGACCCCACTTCCTTGGATTCAACAGATTTCTTGCAGTCTAAATATTCATATACCAAATATTATTCCTTTTGATTACATAGCTATGGATCTGCTCAACCCACAAGAGTATCAGCCTTCTTACCTATGGCTCACAAATGCCTTAACATAGTAGCTTTATTCCATAACTTCAAGGGTCTAAACCCAAGCCCACAGATTTTGAAGCGCAAACCTGTCCCCAACACACTTTAGCACCAGCCTGCCTTAGAACCACTCCAGACCATAAGAAAGCTCCAAGCACAGCATCGAATAAAGTTTATAGTCGCATAAATAAAACAAATAATACACGAGTAATATGAGTTTCTCTGAACACGATACAGGTCAGGAACTAACAGGGTTCACAATTCTTTAGAGCACAACTAATTCTATCCCCAAAGGTAGTCTTCCTTCCAAGTGCTGCCTTGCATGAGTTCTAGCCACTTTTTGCTTCTCGGGATCTTGTTCAAACTCCCATTTATTTGGCCAGCACGGATCTATGATTATCTTCCGAAGTGACTCAGCACTACGGATTACGTATTAGATGGTCCACAAGTCAAGTCTAGATCCAACTAATCCAAACACTTCAACAACTTTAAGGCATTTATGTACATCTTTCAAGTCCTTGAAGTCCCCACCCTTAAGCTGGAGGAAAAACAAAGTATCCAAATAAAGAACTAAAAAACACATGTGGCGATTGCTATATAACATCCATGAGTATAGCATATGCACTGAGAACATGGACACATATGGATGCAGGGCAAGACAAGCCTTAAAAACTAAGGGCAACTACATGGCGGGTGACACTACAAAAGAAGTAATGTATGTTCAGGAACCAGGATTTTATTTTAGGGGTGCCAAGCTGGTGTCTCCATCTACTCCATATGATCAATAGATGTAGAGCCAAAATATTTTACTCATTCAGCACAAACTAAAATTCTACTACATTTTATTATCCGTTGGCACAAAAAAATAGCAAATCGAGAGAAAAGTGTGTATAACACTATCATATAACTTCATCTCAACATCAGTTTTTTGATCAAACAGTTATAATACCATCTCAATTTTGACAAACTTATCTAGAGAAAAGTGCGTCTAACACTATAATTTCGGTACAACTTCATCTAAACTTCAGAATAAGCATTCATTTCAGCGAACATGACAAATCAGTGGGTTGTTGTGTATAATGCCCCATCTCCACAAATCACCCTCAGGGAGAGAATGTCCAATCCGTAAACCAAGAACTTAAAAAGAATAATTTTTAATCAACAAATTCAAACTTTTTTTTTTTGTAAAATTAAAAAAACCCGTTGATATCAAGCCTAGTTTGGCTGAATAATTCAGTTTTTGAATTTTTTTGTCTTTATTCAAAAAATTTCACCTTTGTTAGTTTTCGACAATTTTTGTTGTGGATTATTGGTTCGTCTAATCTAAAAAAGAAAAAATTGTGCTCAAATTAATTTTTTTAATAAAGACAAATAATCTAAAACAGATAATTGTTTAAATACTTGTCTTTATAACAAAAATTAATTTTAAACATGATTTTTTACTTTTTAGATTTCTCTCGTCAAGACTAATCAATATTCCAAAAATAATAATACTAATAATGCAAAATTATCAAATGCAGAATTTTTTTGATTAAAGACAATAATATTAAGCCAAACATAGGCCTATAGTGCATAAGCAAGTTCGATTTTTTTGAACCAAATGCATTTTTTAAGTTCTCATTTTGCGGATTGAAAAATCTTTTTAATACGGAAAAGTATTTAATACCAAGAAAAAGCATACGTATTCCAAGATAAATCATACAGAATACCCAAAAAGAAAAATACTTTGTTTTAAATTGCAAGCCCCCTCATGGAAACCATCCATTTTGCCCCAAAAATATGTTTTAACATAAATTTGTTTTCCAAAAGTTTTTACACCAATTAACAAATCTTATTAAAATTGGAGTTTTTTTTTTTAAAATATCTCATTAGTAAATTATTTTTTGTGTGCAAAATGCACAATTTTCCTTAAAAGGGCGAGCAGTTTGAGACTGAGAGAGTATATATTTTCATAAGTTAATCATCCATCAACATTTGTGACATAATAGCCATTAAAATTGGCATGAGGCTAAGCTAGCAGAAACTATGATACAAAACTTTAACTAATCCATACACTCCTGCCTACAGAAAGGCCTATGAACCATAAATTTCTCCAACATGTTGCTCCATACCCTTCGAGAGAAAACACGGCCAAACAATGAGATTCAGAGTGCAAGAAGCATATCACACAGTGAGTAGATATAGTCAGCCCCCATTTTTTAACTCTCATCTTTGGTTGCTGCTAATTTTCCCAAACATCACAACCAACATTTGAAAGACCATGGAACATTACCGTGCCAGGTTGTCTCAGAGCTTGCCATGTAGCTCAGTAGAATATTGCCTATAGGAAGACGGTAGCCAAATCACTTTATAATCCATACCAGTAGATGCTAAGAAGTCAGCAGGACTATTAGCAATTATCTGAAGTGTAACTTTGTTGCTTGGCCTTGGCCATTTCCATCTGCCATTGGAAATTATATGGCAAACTTAAGCCTTGAGAGACCAACCCAAATGAAAAACTACTGAATCCCCAAGTACCTTTTACGAAGGGCCCATGGAGTGCCAGTAATCGATCCACACATAAGTATCTTACCCATTGCCAATGATATGTGCACCATATCCTGACCCCACTTCCTTGGATTCAACAGATTTCTTGCAGTCTAAATATTCATATACCAAATATTATTCCTTTTGATTACATAGCTATGGATCTGCTCAACCCACAAGAGTATCAGCCTTCTTACCTATGGCTCACAAATGCCTTAACATAGTAGCTTTATTCCATAACTTCAAGTGTCTAAACCCAAGCCCACAGATTTTGAACCGCAAACCTGTCCTCAACACACTTTAGCACCAGCCTTCCTTAGATCCACTCCAGACCATAAGAAAGCTCCAAGCACAGCATCGAATAAAGTTTATAGTCGCATAAATAAAACAAATAATACACGAGTAATATGAGTTTCTCTGAACACGATACAGGTCAGGAACTAACAGGGTTCACAATTCTTTAGAGCACAACTAATTCTATCCCCAAAGGTAGTCTTGCTTCCAAGTGCTGCCTTGCATGAGTTCTAGCCACTTTTTGCTTCTCGGGATCTTGTTCAAACTCCCATTTATTTGGCCAGCACGGATCTATGATTATCTTCCGAAGTGACTCAGCACTACGGATTGATTACGTATGAGATGGTCCACAAGTCAAGTCTAGATCCAACGAATCCAAACACTTCAACAACTTTAAGGCATTTATGTACATCTTTAGGCCTTTGTACCTCTATACCTTTCTCTTTCAAGTCCTTGAAGTCCCCACCCTTAAGCTGGAGGAAAAACAAAGTATCCAAATAAAGAACTAAAAAACACATATGTGGCGATTGCTATATAACATCCATGAATATAGCATATGCACTGAGAACATGGACACGGATATGGGCACATACGGATGCAGGGCAAGACAAGCCTTAAAAACTAAGGGCAACTACATGGCTGGTGACACTACAAAAGAAGTAATGTATGTTCAGGAACCAGGATTTTATTTTAGGGGTGCCAAGCTGGTGTCTCCATGTACTCCATAGGATCAATAGATGTAGAGCCAAAATATTTTACTCATTCAGCACAAACTAAAAAGGTACTATATTTTATCATCCGTTAGCACAAAAAAATAGGAAATCGAGAGAAAAGTGTGTATAACACTATCATATAACTTCATCTCAACATCAGTTTTTTATCAAACAGTTATAATACCATCTCAATTTTGACAAACTTATCTAGAGAAAAGTGCGTCTAACACTATAATTTCGGTACAACTTCATCTAAACTTCAGAATAAGCATTCATTTTTTCAGCGAACATGACAAGTCATTGGGTTGTCGTGTATAATAAATTTACGTCTGTTTCAATTCTCTGCGTGACAAGACATAACTCTCCTTACTTTATCCTCATGTAAATTTTTCGTTGTATAGAACCACTAAAAACCCTCCAACTAGGCAGAGTAAAATGGCGATTAAAATTCAATGACACAGCATCTGTTCAATGAAATTGAATAACCACATAAAATTATCAACCCAAGGAAATCATGTACAAATTGTTATCTAGTATTGTCCTTTTCTTTTGAAGTTTGAACCACATACATATTTCTCCACTTTATACATATAGAAGTGTACATCAAAATTTTGCTTCTTAGAAAGTAAGTGTGGCATGAAATTTCTCAGAAGAACTTAACTGTTAGAAAACAATGCTCATCTTCTGTTTATCAAATTCAACGAGAAGAACTCCCCATTGCAAGGAATCAGTAGACCGTAGTGTACAATTCCTAATCATTTCTTTACCTGACTCGCGGTGTATATATATTCTTTTTATATTTCCTGAGTAGTAAACCTTTTTTTTTTGTTATACTTTCCTTAGTAGTAAACTAAAATCCCGAGCTTGTACATCTATAATAGGAGCATGATGCCATCTTGACTGGGATAGATAACATAATCTCTAATATATCTGTGTCTTAGGCGTATTTATTATCTTTTATAACGTTTAAACGAGGGGTATATACGTAAAATTTACACCCACATATTTTTAAATATTGTCCTTTTCTTTTGAAGTTTGAACCACATACATATTTCTCCACTTTATACATATAGAAGTGTACATCAAAATAGATGAACTTCTCCACCTTTCGTTATCGTATTGCATATCTTTAATACTTGAATTTGTTGAATTTCAGACACATGACGTCTGAAATGGAAGGCTCATCAAGTTCAACTCCCATGTATCCAGCAACAAGTTTCTCAGAAGACAACTAATCATCTGGGTAACTACATGTTCTTTCCAAACCCTTTTCTTCTGTATTTCCCCTATTTATAGCAGTTATAACTACTGGCTAACCTAATTGCCTCCTTGAAATCTTAATCCCCATTGATGGCTTGCCACATAGCTGTTGATATGCAACTCATGCTCTTTTTTGACATATGTATCATTCCACCCCTTTAAGAAGTACTTGTACCCCAAGGATGAAACTTAAACAACATAGCAACACCATATAAATATTCCTAAAATTTGACTAGATAAGATAACAAAATGCATCCGGGTCCCATAATTATGCCGACCACCTATGAAGCACCGACACTCCTAGGAGGCGCCGTATTGCCGTATGGGACACGGGGACACGGCGGGGACACGTATGGGACACGCCACGTGGCGTGTCCACCAATTTTTTTGAATTTTTTTGGGGGGCCATGGCGGGGACATGTGGGGGACACGTCTGGGGGACACGGTAGGGGGCAAATTGTAATTTTTTTTAAAAAATTTGGGGTCGATTTGTAATTTTTCAAATTTTCAGGGGTCAAATTGTAATTTTTTAAAATTTTTGGGGGTCAAACTGTAATTATCAATCTTTAAATTTTTAAATTTTAAATTTTTTTTAAATATATATATATAAATTTTAAATTTTTTTTAAATATATATATATATATATATATATATATATATATATATATATATATATATATATATATATATATATATATATATATATATTGCCGTGCCCCCCGCCGTATCCGTGTCCCTTTTTTCAAAATTGCCGTATCCGTGTCCATATCCGTGTCAGTGTCCGTATTTGTATCCGTGTCCGTGCTACGTAGCCGACCACAAATCCTCAACCCCCACAATGTATTGCAACTTCAATGACCTTGAGGTTAGCTAAGAATGGGTTTATTTGATGCTACATGACAGTCCTACAGTTAGGTATCCGTCATACCTGTATCTTGAATATGTCGTCTAAGAAATTATTCTTTTTGGTGGCAAGGGCTTTTAAGGTTTTAATTAGAGAGTAACAGGGGCCGGAATGTGGGCTTTGCCCACAGCCGTTGGCAGAAAAGAGAGTTTTTGGATGTCTTGGTGATATTCTTCCACCTAGTACACCCATTGCTGCATAAGTTCGTCAACAGTAACACACTCTTTGCATTTTTTACCATCTAATGAGAGGTTGAACATCACCATCGTAGTCATGTCGCATTCAGAGCACTGTGTATCCATTTCTTCAACTTCATTCATGTTCTTTGTATATTCATAGAGTAGCTCCATAAGAATTAACGAGGGCAATCTTTGCTTCTGTACCCTCGAATCAACCACATGATTCTTCTTTTTGATGACCAGCTTTTGATCTTTGCCCCGAATGTGCTCCTAGCATTGCACCATCCAAACATTCAGTAGCCTTCATAGCCTCTTCTCACCCAAATTCATAAACTTTGATGTAAAAGAAAATTAACATTGTTAATGGTTCCCAAATTTTGTTTGTTTCAGGGAGTACCTACTTCTATTCAAGCTGAGTCAAGAAAATGTCGGAAATACTCCTTTTTTCCCCATGAGCTGGTTTTAGAGGATTTCCCACCCCCACTGGGTGGTCGGTCGTAGGTTGTTCTCGTTGGACTTGATGATGAGATGAGGGAAACATTTTTAGTGTACTCGACCACAAAATCAACTTTCATCATTAAAAAATGGTGGGCGGAGTATGCAACTCACTCTGGGTTGCAAGATGGTGAAATAATTCAATTTTACAAACCTCGACGACGTTTACGCAGTAGGCATTTTCTGGTTGATAATATGTCTCCGGAGGAAGCAAATGATGCAGCTGACGACGATAAGAATAACTCCAAATTTCTATTCCAAGTCTAGTTGACCGAAAGGGAAATTTATTCTAACTGGATCACCATCCCAGATGACGTAGTTATTTCACACTTCCCAGGGGTTAATATCCACGAACAGGGGGGACATAATCTTACATTTCTTGGATGTTGAGAATAGGGATTGGGAAATCAAATGCTAGTTTGACACTATGAGAGACGGATACCTGATCAAAGATGGATGGGATGCTTTCGTCGTAGCAAACAATGTGATACCTACAATGGAGTTGATTTTCTTTGTACCTATACATGGTCATGTCACCAAGAACCAATTTGTAATGTGGGGGGAAAGGGGAGGAGAAGGGAATGGGGGAGGAGGAGGCTACGGCGAGGATTGTAGATCAGAGGTGGGTAGTGGAGAACAGGGAGATGGGGAGGGGTCCGGTCAGGGGAGTTGTTGATGTGAAGGAGAAGAAGTTTTTGATTCAAAAAGTGCTACTATCCACAATGTCTACAAAGAATGAATAAAAAACTTCTTCTCCTTCACATCAACAACCCCCCTGATCGGACCCCTCCCTATTTCCCTCGTCTCCACTGCCCACCTCTGATCTACAATCCCCGCCGTAGCCTCCTCCTCCCCCATTCCCTTCTCCTCCCCTTTCCCCCCACACTACAAATTGGTTCTTGGAGACATGACCACGTATAGGTACAGAAAAAATCAACTCCGTTGTAGGTATCACGTTGTTTGCTACGACGAAAGCATCCCATCCATTTTTGATCAGGTATCCGTCTTTCATAGCGTTAAACTGGCATTTGATTTCCCAATCCCTATTCTTGACATCCAAAAAATGTGAGATTATGTCCCCCCTGTTCGGGGATGTTAACCCTTGGGAAGTGTGAAATAACTACGTCATCTGGGATGGTGATTCAGTTAGAAGAAATTTCCCTTTTGGTCAATTGGACTTGGAATAGAAATTTGGACTTATTCTTATCGTCATTAGTCGCATCATTTACTTCCTCTGGAGACATATTATCAACCACAAAATGCCTACCGTTTAAAGAGGTTTGTAAAATTGAATTATTTCACCATCTTGCAACCCAGAGTGAGTTGCATACTCCGCCCACCTTTTTTAATAATGAAGGCTGACTCTGTGGTCGAGTACACTAAAAATGTTTTCCACGTCTCATCATCAAGTCCAACGAGAACAACCTGCGATCGACCACCCGGTGGGGGTGGGAAACCAGCTCATGGGGGAAAAAAGGAGTATTTCCAACATTTTCTTGACTCAGCTTGAATAGAAGTAGGTACTCCCTGAAACAAACAAAATTTGGGAACCATTAACAATGTTATTTTCCTTTACGTCAAAGTTTATGAATTTGGGTGAGAAGAGGCTATGAAGGCTACTAAATGTTTGGATGGTGAAATGCTAGGAGCACATTTGGGGCAAAGATCGAAAGCTGGTCATCAAAAAGAAGAATCATGTGGTTGATTCGAGGGTACAAGAGGAGCAAAGATTGCCCTCGTTAATTCAACAGTTATGAAGCTACTCTATGAATATACAAAGAACATGAATGAAGTTGAAGAAATGGATACATAATGCTTTGAATGCGACATGACTACGACGATGATGTTCACCTCTGTCTTATCCAGCCTACCCTCTCAACTTGGGACCTAATTTTTTTCGGTTCGGTTTCGGTCGGTTCGGGATGATTCTATCCTGGATAGATTCAGTTCGGGGTACACCTTCTCAAAACCGATCTCGAACGACTTTATGAAGGGACCGAATTCGGTTCAAGGTGCTTCGGTTCGGTCGGGAATTTTGGTTTTTTCGGGGATTTCGGTTTGGCCAAAATGTGTCTACTTGGGCTCACCAAAAAACTTACTTTTAGGCTGAAATAATTCCTTTTGGGCTGTGCCATAAAATTTACTTGACACGAAAGTCCAGTTAACAAAAATAAGACCAAGATTCTTCATATGATTCAACTGGGTTGAGAATTGACTCAGAAACAAAACAACACAGTAGCACTAGTGCTTGCGACCTTGGATTGTTTGGCGAATGTTATTTCCCCAAGCGGTAGGGTTTAGGCCGGTGGTAGCATCAAAACCGGTAAAACCGGGTCGAATCCATAGAGACCGAATGCGCTGAGCGTGTTGATTGTTTCGCAAATGAGGGTTTTAGCCTTAAAGCTGCAAACTGGTGTTTTGAAGTTTGTTTGGTGGAATTCTCTCGACTTCGAGAACGACTCGGAGGATAAAAACAACTAATTAAACTAAGGCAAAGTCTAGGGGTATTTAACGACCATGATTCAGGTTAATCCATCCCCTCTTGGTAACCAGCTCGGGGCATCGTTAAATGCTCTCGAATGGAAGATTTAGAGTTTAAAACCTTTTAGAAGAAAATATGTTTACCAAAGATTAGGGGTTTTTGAGACTTTTTGCATACGAATGAGTTGACATCGCCCAAAGCATCCCACGTGCCAAGTGGTGAATCCCTTGGCTACGTGGGATCAAATGGGTTAACAAACCCAACCTTTGGTACATAAAAAAGAAACTCCAAATCTTTGATAAACAAGAGATGTATGCCTTTTACATAAGATGGATGGATTAACCCAAGCCATGGAGTGCTAATCACCCCATGACTAAGCCTATAAAAACTACTCACCCATTACACTAGTAATTAAGCCTATGAATTTGAAGAAAACTAAAAACATGGTTTATAAGTCTAAAAACTGATTTTTAAGGTGTATCCTAGGTTTGCCTACAACTTTAAACTTTGAGAAATTATCAAACACTTACTAAAAACAAGGATTTACTAAGGAAGAAGCCAGAAAAACATAAAAACTAAATACTTGATGAAATTGAAAATAAACTAGATTAATGGAACGATATAAACACGAGTAGCAACTTTAATACACGAGAAAATAACGGGAGATAAATACTTACGTGAGAAATCTAGAGAGAGAGAGAGCTTGGTTTCTCTCCAATGGAGGAGAGAGGGGAGAGCAAAAACTAGCCTAAGAAAAATAAAAGATAAAGTGTAGAGGAAGGAGAGAGGAGAGAAGTATTATAGTCATCCACTTCTCTCTCTAATAAAGTTACAAAAAGCTCTCACAAATGAGAGAAACTTGCCATAAATAGAAAGTACAAAAAGTAGAGAAAAAAATGCTCCCCGGACTGAATTTGGATCGATCCACCATGACCCTGGATCAGTCCAAAATGCTCTGTTGAACTTTTGATGTGAAATGGATTGATCCACACTATCACTGGATCGATCCAGATTAATTTGTGGGCTTTTTGCTGAAGTTGGATCGATCCACCATAGCCTTGGATCGATCCAGAATGGTTTGCGGGAAATTCTAGGCCGCCCCCATTTTTTGTGGGGGTTTCCGTCCAAAGCCTATTTTGTCTTTGACTCCCAAATAAACCCAGCACGCACGTGGGATGATTTTTCACTCAATAGTCGTGAGCTGTCACATGCGTGCGCATGGAAGGGTTTTCCATTTAATACAGCCGTGAGCTGTCACGTGCGGACTCTCCCTCTCTCTTTTTCTTCCTGACACACAGACATCTATCTACTTTGTACTGCCATCTCACGCGCGAATAAATGATCAAACATCTATCTACTTCATCTACTCTATACTACACTACTACCATCTCGTTTTCTTCATCTGTGATTAAAAAAGATCAAAACGTGGAAGATAAAATCGTTTCCCTCTCTCTCTCTCTCTTGCCATATTCTCTCTCCTCTCTCTGCCTCTCTATAATTTATAGTACTTTTTTATTTTTTTTGAAACATTAAATATTTATAACTTTTAATTTATACATCCAATTTTGAAAAAAAAAATTTGTTAGAACCTACTCGACGAGATCTATAAAACAAGACTCATATTAGATATGAAATTATGCGCAAAAATTTTTTTTTTTTTTGGAGGGGGTGAATTCTTCTATTTGAAGGGTGTGAATTCTGCATTGGAGGTGTGTGAATTGTGTATTTTGAAGAGTGAATTGTGACGTGTGAATTCTGTATTTAAGAATTCTGAATTCTTTCATTTTGGAATGTGTGAATTACGCATTTTAGGGTGTGAATTGTGTATTTTGGGAAGTAAGTTGCGATGTGTGAATTCTACATTTAAAGGCTGTGAATTCTTCTATTTCGAGGGTGTGAATTTTAAATTTTAGGGGTGTGAATTTTTTCTTTTTAGGGTGTGAATTTTGTATTTTGGAGAGTGAGTTGTGAGATGTGAATTCTTTCATTTTGGAGGGTGTGAATTATTCAGAATGATTGTGAATTCTTAATTAATGGGTATAAAATAACTTTTTTTAACACGTACAAAATTTCATATTCAAAATGGATCTTGTTTCAAAGATCTCATCGAGTAGGTAGATTTCAAATATGTAATTTTTATAAGAAATAAATGTATATAACAAAAGTTATTTTCTTTTAAAATCTAAAACAAAAATGGTTTCAAATAATTGTTTTCAATACACAACCTGACATTAACTTTACGGAGGAGAGAGAGAGGCTTGGTCAAAGCCCAAATGGTACATAGGAGAGAGAGAAACTTTAAATGGTGTGTACAGACTACATGTGAGCCGAAAAGTGGAAGAAAGAGAGAAAGAGAGAGTAATGTGATGCGTAATGATGACACGCGTCAGCGGAGGGAGGAAAAAATTTGATGCGCGCGTGGGAAGGGTTTTAATGAATAGAGATTGACATGCTATGGGTTTGGATGGGAGAAGGTCCACAAAAGTGGACCGGCCAGTAAGAAGCCCAATGGTTTGCTGCAGGATTGGACTTTTTGGTGAACAGTGGATCGATCTACATTCCCTTTGGATCGATCCAGAAGGGTCTATAGGATTTTGAGCTCCAATGGATCGATCCAAGTTCTTTTTGACTTGAATTTGACTTCTTTGATCACTCTCATTGGATTGCGTGCTTCCGGACTTCTTCCAAGGCATGTCAAATTGTCATGTGGCTTTTGGGAGGGATGTCTCTTAGTCTTGTAAGCCCTTGATTACTCCCGGATTCACCGGGAGTCTTTGTGAGACTCGGTCATGACTTTAGTCTTTCGGTTTGACCTTGTGACCTTTGGAATTCCCGGACCTTAGCCGAATCATCGTTTCGTGGCTCTTGAGACCCGTGTTGGCATGCCATGGGGTACGTGGCCCCCGGTACTTGGGACGGTTCCCAATGCGCTCCAAAATGAGCTTATTTGCGTGTTTAATCTGTAACTAAAAAAAACAACACTACGCACATATCAAACATATAAGGAGCGAAATCGCGTGTGTATGTGAGCAAAATGAGCTAGATAAGCCCCGTATATGTACAATATTGGGGGCTTATCAACCAGTCAAGCCGAAAGATGATTTTGAAATGTGCACTAACAATAATTTCTAAAACTAATATTAACTCAAAAGACTCATTCCCTGGATTGAATTTCACAGAAATCCCAGCTCCAATAGAGAACCCTTCAGCGAAGAGAAAAAATGTTGAGAAAGGGAGAGAGTTCAATTTATGTTACGCATACCAATTATGGCTTTGAACTAGATGGTGGTGCTGAGAAAGTCGAAATACACGGCAGTGTCGAGGCCGGATACAACAATAATTTCTAGATCGGAGGAAGAGTTGAATTCAAGAGGGATAGAGAGGGATATTAGGTTTCTCTCCAGTCTCCACCACTAGGTTCATAGTGGGTTGAATTCGAGAGGGATAGAGAGAGAAAGGGGGTGGGGCGCTAGAGAGGAGTTGAGGCCTGAGGGAGTAGGTTCCAGTAATTGGGAGATTATATAGTGTAGATCGGATGGTGCAGATCAAAACCCCTTTGAGTATTGACGGTCACGATTAATTTTCGGTTCTGTTCGGCTCGGTCCAAACCAATTTCCAGGAAACCGAGACCAAACCGATCAATTTTCGGTTCGGTTCGGGCCAAACCGAAGCCAGCCAACTCACCTTTACCCCGACCGGAAACCGAACCGATCGGTCAGTTTTTTTTCGGGTTTTTCGGTTTTTCTTTCACCCGTAGTAATTTTTATTTTTACTTTCTCCAATAAAGTACTTATTTCAAGTAAATCACCTTTCTCAACTGGAATAAATAACATGAGTAAAATTTTATTAAAATTTGTAACCACTTACCACATTTACCGTCTACATGTAATGCTTAGTACCTTTTGTACAATAACTTATCGTATTTGAATAATTAGCGGAGCCAAAATTTGAAATTGGAGGTGACGTTGTTAGATAGAAGTCCACTAGTATTTGTTGCATAGAGTTCATTAAACGTAAGTCTTTCGCTTTTTTTTTTTTGTGAAATAAAGGCTTAGTTAAACTATCTCATAGTTTTTAAATGAAAGTTATGGTGATTTTTATGCTCATAACCTTTCTTTTTTTTTTTCCCCCTTAAATTGCTACTTTGTTATCTCTCCTGTAAAGAATCAAGCTATTCGAATGCCGATAAGTACTAATCGACTTTCATTAGTGTGAATTTCCTTATTTTTGGAACCCTTGGTGGCATGTGCCAATCTCACTCCATATAGACCTTTTGTCTGAAATCAACACATCATACATGGAGAAGTCCCATGTTCAAAATAATAGTAGCATCTTGGTACCGACAATAAACAATTCTAATTACTTCCTCAGATTCGTGGTGGGCCCGACCGGGTCCTCACAAAACATTATGCCTCGGTCATTACGCCAAATTCACCAACGAAATAACCGATATTTAAATATGCAACAATAAATGCTTAAAAATGCATTGCCCCCAACTTCTCTAAGCTCGCATTCGAGAATATGAGATATATTAACAGGAGAAATGGAGATAGAAAGGTTTAAAGAAGTCTGAAAGATAATATTAACTAATTACAATGAGGGGTTGGTTCATTGACTGAAAACTTCGACCCGGTTGCAAAGTGTCCAGGTTTAAGTTTCCATAACTTCTTATTGAGGCCAAAACCTAAACATACTCCTCACACCACCCAAACGTGGTAGGATACACATGGTGGGACCTTAGTTTCGGTATTAATATAGGTATAGCGTCCCCGCGTCCTCTTACAAATAGTAGTGTGGTGTGGCGTGACACGGTCACACGGCAATGCACCTCTGACGGAGGTGACTTGTACAATACTTGCACTTCCTACATATATATGTGCGTATGTGTGTGTCAGTTGTTAATTATTGAGTTGACCAGTCCATACGGGTGTAGTTTTAGTGGATCATGGGATTTAATTCTAGATTAGTCATTTAACAGGGTCAGATACTGATTTACAATAAATACTCTCAGGTTGACTGAGAATCTGGAAATTGGTTTGAAGAAAATTGTAATCAAGTTTCCACATCAATTTCCTGAAGCAACTAAAACCACCATTCTATCTAAATCAGTTCTAAACACAATATAAACCAAAAACCTACCTAACCGGCCCCAAAACAAGTCCCAAAACAACGAACCAACGATCTATCTTGAACGCCCACCCGATTCCCGCTCAGAGCCGGCTCTGGGGTAAGCACCGCAAGCCCCCGGGCTTGGGCAACCCTGGGCTAGGGCAACAAAAAAAAAGATATGGTCGGGCTTGAGCAACCCAAATGTTAGGGCCGGCCCTGTTCCCGCTACACATCTTTGATACTCCTTACTATCGATAAACCAATACCACTACCACTACGCAGTCTTCTATCGCTATTTACCCTGTCTACAATCTTCGTAGCACCATGAGTGATAGACGTCCAGTAAAATACTATAAACTACCAAAAAAATTTATCTTTGAGGACTTGCGGCCGCCACATGCATCTAATATATCCAGCGGCTGCCACAACGAAAAACGGAAGAGCAAGGGATAGAAAAAACTGAACAGGGAACTGTCTTCTTCTGGATGCCTGTTTCCCCCTTTTTATCAGTATGACAACCATTTGAAAATTGTATCTTACAAATTGTTTGATAAATTAATCCCAACTCCCAAATCCGACCATCAACATAGGAATCATACGGGACTCGTAAAATACTAAATACAGAACAGTAGTGCATTTCTAATTATAGGATCCTCAAATCATTCAGGGCAACAATGTCTGACTAAAACCTGGCTTCATCTTTATCTATCACAAGGAAGCAGAAATCTTTGAGATTTTGAAATTTTTTGTGTGCCGAAAATTTTGAGGTAGACAGGGGAATGTTCTGCAATAGGCTATTTCTCCCCAAGTAAGAGTGCTTTGAAGATAGCCTCTCTCATTCCATCTATAAAAGGTAAGGCGTGCCCAGCATCTGCTACTTCATGGTAGTGAATCCATGGAAGCCTTCCGGCTATGTAACGTTGCAGTGTAACTGGAACAATCCAATCTGCATCACCATGCCACAAATGTACGGAACCTTCATTGTTGGGAAAAGGGTTCGTGAGATCCATAGGATCAAATTCCCATCTCCCAAATCCAACCATCATGTCCCTGTGCAACGACTCGAATTCCCCTTGTTGTGTTGAGTTTGGCTGCTTATCCCACATGCGCAACAAATTCCATATTCAGTAATAATCTTAAAATCTCTATGCATAGATGTTTCCGAAATCCAAATAAGCAGACTCTCTATCTGTTCCACAAAAGTTAATTGGTCCAATGTCTTACACTTGCTATATTTGTGAAATCGAGATGTTGACAACCATAGGAGTCTAGTAAGGATAGTAGTTACAGAAAATACAAGAAAGAAAAACGAAAAACTATCAACATGTTGGTTACACAATCTAAAATTTTTGGCGCGTACACTTCTTTTGAAAACACAGAAGTGCAGGAAGGGGTTTTCCTGAAGGAGGTTGGGGTAGGACCAAAAGTTGGTTGTAAATCATTTTCAAGTTTTTGAAGACAAGGACATTGCGAATAAGTACGTTAATGTTGAATTTGGAAGAGGAGACTAGTACCTTTGGCAAGTCCACCATGGACAGAATTTTCACATCTTGGGGAGATAATTTTGGTGTATCAGCTAGGACGCTAGAGGGCGGGAACCATTTCTGAGTGTTCCACCAGTAGGTAAGCCAAGGTGCGTAGTGAGCAACCCCAACTGCCCATCGGTCTTGAGGAAGTTGTTCATAGTAGGCTTCTTTAGCTAGATTCTTGGGAAAACCAGGCAACCAGTAGTTTACTACTGGTGCAATTAGTGTTGCTCCTGCTAGCCTGCCAAAATCACAAACAAGTGATAACCGAAAACTAACGAAATTTTCTCGGAGACAATCAACTTAAGATCTTTAGAACTGAAGAAAAACACTATTAAAAAATTTAGTAATTTGGGCCCTAGAGGATTGACAAAACGAACTGCTAGTTTTCGGTCAATATTAACCATCTATAGGATACGAAATTCTAAAAAACAGGTGATCTATGATACCTTGGGAAATGTGGTATTTACTATATCCACTGCTAGTACAATGAGAATATGTATCAATGTATCATAGATTCAGATAGGATTATTTATGTTTCACTGTTTTGCCTGTTAAGCAAATGGGCCCAAAGGGAGCAGAGATGAGACGTCTTTAAGGTTGAATTTGTACCAGTGAGATGAATTACGACGAGGGGCCGATACATAACAACGAGGGGCTAATACATAGATTCTTTTTCAGACCTTGCAGACAATTTGCACTTCCACAGGAGAATTTTGCAATGTTTCGCTTCGCATGCTATGCATTAGGGCGTTCTGTAATAGGTACTTACATACAAAACAAAGCTGAAAAGAGTATAAGTTGTAGCAAAACAAGAATATGCGGTGTTCATCCTTTCTTTACAAGCAAGCAGAATACTAGAAGCTAATATTTTCATTAGGCGTGTGTTTGGATCGATAACGTTTGTAAGGATCAAAGTTTGTGATACGAAGATTGCGATAAATCTATTTCTTTGGTTCCTTATCATTTTTCCTCTTGATAAATCTTTTCCACAAATCCTTGATCCAGACACAACCTAGATGTATTCCTCCATCCCCTTCAATCCCCTTTTATAACTAGACACTGTACAAGGTCCAAATCATTTCAGATGATAGTAATAAGGGTAGATTTCATCGACACCCCTGAAGAAATGTCGGTAAACCCCATGCAGTTTCGATGTTCATTTCACCGACACTCAACCAACAACTGTTGAACCAAACACGTGATGGAATTAGCCAAAGTGGCTTATATTGACAAATAAACCCCTTTTATGATTAGATAAAAATAGTTAAAGACCTCCAAATTCTTAATTTTTTTGGACTTAAAAGTAAGATATTTGTCTTTTCTGACCAAAGCAGTTCTTTCAACAAGTAAAACACAAAGGGGCTATTAATAAATTTTACCTCTTTTGATCAAAACAACTCTTTCAATGGGTAAAAAAGTTCTTTTTCATTCAAAATAAATGAAGTTGGTAGTTTTTTTATTACTTTCATTATCAAGAAGATCTATTTTTTTTTTCTATACAAGTCACTTTCCGGGCATTCCATCACGTATTTGGACAAATAATTATCAATTTGAGGTATCAGTGAAATGCACATAGAAACCACAGGGGTGTCATTGTCGTTTCTTGTACGTGAAGTGGGTACCGTCTTAGAGAAAACTTCAGGGGATGTTGATAAAATTTTCCAACGAGTGACCATGTAATAGGTAATTTTTCTAATATGTTTGGTTCATCGCTGCATTAAATCCCCTTTTTTTTGGGTGTCCGTTGACTGTATTTTCCCATAACTATTTACTTTCAAATGTCTCCATGTGTGAATTGCAAACAAATTCCAAAATTGGTCAATATATTACCTATGGGGAATATACTTCAGGCAAGCCCATACTAGTTGTCCTCCCATGGAATTACCAATCACATAAAATTTGGATCCAAGTCCCAGCTGATCAGCTAGCTCTTCTGCATCAAAAACTGTACTTTTTAAGGTTCTATTTGGATCCGGATCACTTTCCCCGTATCCTGGTCTATCAAAAGATACAAGATACACCCCCAATTCTTCAGTTATTTCCTGAAAGAATCCAAACAGATAAGTTGAAATCATTCGAAACAACTTTCAACAACAACCAACAAAGAAGGAGAATGGAATTTAACTAGGAGGCTTGGAAGTACCGGTGTTAAAACTGATGCATCATTTCTACCGTTGCGAAATCCGGGAAAGAAGAGAACCTTATATTTGGCCATTTCTTTGGGTACACCGTGTTCCTGATAAGCCAAATTCCGTCCATCCCTAAGTTTTATTCTGGTTGCTGTGATGGGTGGACCGCCTGGGGTACCGCAGATATTAGGCGGTGGAGGGAGGATGGCCTGAAATGCCCAGGCTAGAAACCCAGTCAACAACAGCAATATAATTGTCCTGTACATCACTGAAACTCCCTGGAATGCCCAGGCTAGAAATCCAATCAACAACACCAATACAATTGTCCTGTGCATCACTGAAACAATTACTGGATTCAAGAACGAAATATTAGATCTTTGGAATGATAAAGCTTGAAAACAATTTTATCTTTCAAATATTGGCTTGAAATTCGTCATACTTTCTGGTTATGATCGAAGAGACGTGTATAAATCAATGTGTGCTTGCAATGTGAAAGTGTGGGAAAAGAAAAGAGAAGAGAAAGAGAAAAAGAGAGAGGGCAGAGGAAGATGTGGGAGAGGGGCTCCCCCCACCAGATTAGGTGTGTATGTTAAATGAGAGCGTGTAATGTGTGTGAGTAAAGATTAATAGGAAATTTGAGAGATCTGATTGTGTGAAATTCTCTTATATATTTTCCCATCACCACAATCATCTCATTCGCTTGTTATCGCTTCCTAAAAATTCATCGCAAATGACAAGTGAGTTACAACATCCAGAAAGAAGTAAGGATCTCAAACGTTGTCCGTTTCATGACTGATCTAATCCCCTTTTCCCCATGAGCATAGATTTGTTTTTTTCGGTCAAAATGATAATAGCTTCATTGATAGAGAACACACAAACAAAAGATGATCACCAAGAAGTTGAATCCGGCCTTAATCAAAGGACTAAAAAGCCCCAAAGGCAGGCACCTAGACCACAACTACCACTTGCTCCAAGCCAAAGAATGGGCCACCCCATTCTCATTCCTACGTACAAAAGAATTAAAAATCAAAATATCCAATGAAGCCGGCAAGCCAATTGATCTGATTCGTCATTGGACTACTACCACCATTATCCTCCCTCGTTAGAGAACCATCTCCACCACTATTGTCTGAATCTGAAAGTGACGAAGGGGAAGCCAAAAGAAAGGGACAGGGGAAAATATTAGAAACTCTCAGATTTGAGATCGAGAGAGCTCTCATTGAAAAAAGGAAGAATTATCGAAAATTGAAAGCAAGAAAAACCATCAAGGTAAAACCCACCCCTCCCGCCGCCAGATAAGGGTTGTGAAAACCCAATGGGAGGAAGAGCAGTGAGATGCTCTGGGTTAGAGAATCATGGACTGATTGACCATACTCAGTCTACAATGAATCAACAATGGAGACTCAATGCAAATGCAGAGGTACCACAGTGGTTAAATTTAACTTAATTAGAGTTTCCATCCTTTTAACTTTTCCTAATTTTGCCCCCCTTCTAGTTCGACATAAATGGAATTTTCTTACCCATTGCTAGTTGGTTCTCCATTGAAAATCAGAACTGGAAAAAACATAGCTCAAGGAAGCAATAGAACACAAACAAGAAACCAACAATGACTTCAAAGATTAAGCAAATCAAATGGTTTCTGGTAAAGGAACAAAATTGAAACCCTACTGTAGCATATCAATGTACAGTATGAAATACCTCGAATGGAAGCATGAGAACTTGCAAGAAGTTTTGATGTGGAGTTGACTTTAGGTTCACGCCACTCCTCGTAATGAAGGAACAGCTCTAAAATTTATAGTCCTACGTATACGAGGGAGGGGTGTTTTGAAAAAAGAAAAAACAAGCCAAGATAGTAGGCTAAACTTTTTTTTATAATCGGATATACGAGTCAGTTTGCACGCAAAGGTAACGAGCGGTATAACACCCAATGGTCTCAAGATATGGGATGGTTGGCATTCGGGGAATTCAAACATACGACCTTATGATTAAACACTTATTGTTTTCCATGTCACTTTGAGAATCCTCGGGGGTTGGCTTATTGGCTAAAGGCGTTAAAAAAGTATACCATTATAATTTGTCTTATTGACTGAGTAAGCCAATAATCCGACTTGTGTTTTTTTTTTTTTTAGCCAAAACAGGACTAAACTATTTATTTTTTGAAGCTTGGTGAGATCGTTTATCACACCAAAAATTGTGTGGATTAGATAATAATCATAATTTTAAAATCTATTTGATTTTAGATGAATAATTTAAATGATTTCCTTTATCGTAATTTCTTTTGTTTTCAAATTAAATACGTTCCGAAATTATATCGACTGGTAACCGAACAATGTAATTTGAACATACGACATATATTTATAATAGGTATTCTCAACAAGATCTAGAAAATGAGTTATAGGAATTGTCAAAATCAACTTGAATAAAAACAATATAATATTTTTGAATTGAACGAGAAAAACTGGACCCACCACCAAATAAGATGGATCGAAGATTCCATTCCCCAAATAACAGCCACACATTTAAATACTACATACATATACAATTGTTAAATTGGATGATTTCGCACGAACCCATAAACCCAATTTGTTTACAACATAAAGTCCACTTACATGACAGGATGGAAAAATTACCATGTGCTCTTACATTGTGCATCGTCACGTGGTGTCCCAAGATTTTTATTCACCACATATTATTAAGGGGCAAAGTATTACATGTATCTATCGTCGACCAATCTGAGTCTATTTTTCTCAAGAAAAATGTGTTCTAAAAAGATATCGAGCGATAGCAATTTGAAAGCTAGTTTTCAATTTTTCAACTTCTCAACTAGACATGCTGATTAATGAGGGGCAAGGGGACCATTTTAACTTCTCAACTAGGCATGCTGACATAAAGATGCCTCATTAATGGTACTGTACTAATTCAATATGGATCTTAACTCATCTGGTTGTACCCTTTAAATTTCAATAGAGAGGTTTTAGGTTCGAGTCTATAGGGAGACTTCTAATCTCATGCAGTTGTTAACATACTAGCATTTCTCTAAACCCATAGTGTTGGGCAAAAAAGTATTAAACCTCATTTATTTTACTCGAAAATAAATGTGAATTAGATGTGGAAGAAAGGCGTAAGCTAAATTACTAAGTAGTGGAAGAACAGAATCATCTAAAAAGTGTTGGAGAACACTATATATCTTAGAATTTCTTTATGCGCTTTAATGTATTTTGAACGTCTACGATTTTTACTCGAATTTTCACTCAAACTTTTGCTTGAGCAATTGATTGAAAATTTGAGTAAAAGTTTTGTTTGGTGAAGCATTCAAGTGGACAAACTCAAATTTAGGTAAAAAGTTTGTGGTTTGGCTAAATTAAAAAACTGGTTTTTTGGTTTTTTTTGTTGTCTTTATTCAAAAAAAATTTGCATTTGTTAGTTTTGCGTCAAGATTTTTTGGTTTATGGATTTATCTCGTCGAGACGAATCCAAAGAGTATAAAATTATGGTCAAAAGTAATAGTTTTTTTAATAAAGCCGAAAATAAACCAAATTTTTAGATTAATTTTCTTCTTTATTTACAAAATTTTAAGTTAATTTCGCTAATAATTTTGTACTTTTTAGATTCTTCTCGTCGAGACAAGCCAAGAAGCCACAAAAAATCAATCGAAAACAAACAAATGCAAAAAAAAAAATTGAATAAAGACAGAACGAAAAAAAAAAACCAAAAAAAAATAATTTTTTCAAATTAGCCAATCCACGAGTTTTAGTTTTATTTTGCAATCATTTTACTTATTTCTCTCTCTATCTCTCTTCACTCAGTATCCTTATTTTTAAAACTAAACTAAACTAAAACTACACGAAGAAGGCCAATGAAACTGGAATTTCCAATTGCAAAAGAATGACTCAATATAATGTAGTGAAAAATATATATATGGTTGTTGTAGTGGGCCTAGCGCGTCCACGTCTCTAGTGTTCTTTTTGAAAAAAACTTGGAACACCGCCAACAAACGAGAAAAACTGGACCCACCACCTAATATAGATGGACCGAAAGATTACATGCCCATAAATTTTTTTTTTTAATTTTTATTTTGAAAACATCAAAATATTTCATTACAAAACCATCCAGTAACGATTGCATCAAAGACATGAATGAGAACCAAATCCACTAACAAATGAAATGAGCACGGCATTGTAAAGCTATCAAAGGCCACCGGCTTCAAGACACACCTGTCGAAGCAGATCCGACACCTACGGAACAGGATGATGAATCTGATCAAAAGTTAGTAGAAAAGAACCCAAATGAGAACCCAACTCAAACCCATAACACAATATAGCCCATATGTAATCCAAAAAAAATGAAACCGAAATAAATAAAACTAAAAAGCCAAGAAATTTGTATACAGAAACTGATACAAACTGAGATCACTCACTGAGTTGCCAAAGCCAGCAAATTTGTACACAGAAACTGATACAAACTGAGTTCACTCACTGAGTTTCCCACTGAGTTGGATCAAATGCACTGAATTGGACCGAGTTCACAGACCCTCCACTTCTCCGGGACGAGAGTCAAGTTCCCGGTTTGGCTGCCTACAAATCTGAAAACTTTATTGCACCGGAGGAGGGCAAAACACCAATGTTTCAACCCAAAGAAAAATCTGAAGCTAGGCGGCAGAGATGGTGACTGGCGGAAGAGGGTGACGATGGATGGACGGGGCCGATGCGCATAAAAATATATAATGTAGTTGTAGTGGGCCTAGCGCGTCGACGTCTCTAGTGTTCTTTTCGAAAAAAACTTGGAATACCGCCAACAAACGAGAAAATCTGAACCCCACCTAATAGAGATGGATCGAAAGATTCCATGCCAACAAAATAACGGCCACACAATTGTGAAGTTGAATGATTCCTAACATATCTATGAAGAAACAAACGAGAAAAACTGGACCCCACCACCTAATTGTTAAGTTGAATGAAGCCAATTTCTTCATGACATAAAGTCCACTTATCCGGCATTCGGGATGGAAAAATTATCCGTGATCTTGAGTTGGGCACCATCACGTGGTGCACCATCACTTAACTATAGTTTTACGATTTTTAGTAATAAATTAGCACATCACTTTCAGTTCAATCGCAATCAATATATACAACTTAAAATAAAGTCTAAGATCTAATCCTGGGCAAGTTCCTGGATCTGTCTCCATGGTAAAAATAGTCACCTTTCAACAGCAACAACATTGCTGAGTTACTTTGGTGACGCTTAGAAAAAATTTGTGCAAATAACTTGCAAAAATGGCAATTGCTTGTGGCAGATTGATTATTATTTTAAAGACCCGGCTTTTCTGTGGTTTGGGTTTGTGATGCAGTAACTTTTGGGTTAATAGTGTCATTTCGTGTCTTTAGAGCAAATCCAATGCAAGAGCTATACTTGGTTCTATACTCAAAATTTGACACCAGAATCAAAAAACTCAAACCAGTGCAGTGCTATACTTGGTTCTAAGATGGCACAAAGCTATACTTGGTTCTATATTTAGAATCAAGAATGGCTATAGCCATCCTTGCCACGTCATAATCCAACTGCCAAATACCAGAAAAATGGGTGGGAAACACATACCTGAAAAGTGGCCGGCCGGAATCTCAACGGTTGTTACCTTTGCCGGAATCAATGGTGATTTCTTCCACTGAAAAACCCTCAACTTCCATGGCTTGACCGCAAATAGTGATCCCGAGATGGGTGTTTGTGAGAGAGAGAGAGAGAGAGAGAGAGAGAGAGAGAGATTGTTTTGCATGTGTGAAAAAGAAAAGAAAAAAGGACCAGGGCGGTTAGCCCAGTTGGCCGTGTAGCCCCTTCTATAGGGGTGAGTTTCTGGATTCGACTCCTATGGAGAGGAGGTCAACCCTTGTGGTTTACTAACATCTAAGTATCTAACAACTAATTCTACTGATGTATATAGAATGGAAAAAAAAAGAATAAAGAAAAGAAAAGTGGGTTGGATTGGGTTGGGTTGGGTTGGGTTTGGCTAGACCCATTTTTTTACCTACCTATATTTAAATCATCTACTCTCAACCTATATTCAACCCACCCATATT
Source organism: Vaccinium darrowii (assembly GCA_020921065.1). Taxonomy (NCBI): domain Eukaryota; kingdom Viridiplantae; phylum Streptophyta; class Magnoliopsida; order Ericales; family Ericaceae; genus Vaccinium; species Vaccinium darrowii. Next base: position 39,032,661 of record CM037162.1, read on the forward strand.
TAACCAACAACCTAGGTCAACCCACTCAAACCCAACCCAACTCACCCATTTGTCACCTCTATGTGCATGTATATGCTTATAGTATAACCACACAGACGTCATGCATCTATAATACCAGACCTTTTTTTTAAATTTTTTTTTTATGGTCTTACATAATTCCTCGTCTGTTACGTGACATTAACCTAAAACCCATTTGTTCTTATTGGCATGTCTTTCTTTGAATACACGCTGCAACTTGTGTTTCAGAGGACACTGCAAAAGAATAGCAAAGAATCTAGCTAAATCTGCAGATTTGGATTGCAAAGGGTAATTCTACAATCGTAGCCATCTACAAGATTTTTAATGATTCAGATTTATCAAAATGGATGGTTGAGATGAAACAACTCCTGCAGTCCAAACTGGTGCAAACCAAATCAAATGATGAATTTAATTAAGAGATAGAAGATCCCAAATAGGATGCAACGAGCAAAAACTCTCAATATTTTTTTTTTATCAATATATCAAAAACTACCAAATGAAAGACTATCATACCTATTTATAGACCCACTAACACTAAGAGCAAATCCAATGCAATTGTCAAAATGGCTATAGCCATTGCTATATTTTGGCACCAAAAAGTGGTTTTTGGTGCTAAAATAGAACCCAGGCTCCAATGCTTGGTTCTATTTTAGAACCAAACAGTTCCAAATTTAACTAACTTTCCCACCACGTAACTTTTAATTGCGTTTTCAACCTGAGTTCAACTATGTACATTGTTTTCAGACTTCGGTCTCTCTCTCTCTCTCTCCCCGTAAAATGTGGCTTTCAAGTCTTTACCAAAAACCTCTCTCTCCTCTTTCCTCTCTGTCTTCAAACTTCTCAGAGAAACCTATCGACCTCTGTGATCCATGGTGACAACGGGGCACAACAATCTCCATGCTAAACTCGTCAGTTCTCTACTTAACCTGCATGTATATACAATTTATATCACTGAAATTGATCGTTTTTTAACCTGTTTTTGAATTCCAATGGGCAATTTTGATTCTTTCCCCTCCCTTGTTTCTCTCTCTAAATATACATACATTACATTATATATATATACACGTATATATTTATATTTTATACATATGTAAGAAACCAAATCAAGGGATTAACCGAAAGGGAAAGGAAGAAGTAGTTTCCCGTCCAACGATTATATCCATTTTCTATCAATATCCCAAGGCAAACTTGGCCGAAAGCGCAGCAAATGGGTGGGTGGGGTTTTTACCTCGACTAGCTCTCAAATGGAAAATGTGTTTTTGTTTTGATTCCATTTTTCTAGAGAGAGAGAGAGAGGGGCTTTGAGGGAGTTAGAGAAAGGAAGGGGTTAACAATGACAGAGAGAGAGAGGAAGAGATTGCTGCTTCTCTGAACTAGTCAGTGATTATAAAAAAAAAAAGTCGATGGCTTTTGGGTTAACGACAGAGGCTATAGGCTTTGGACTAGATGGGTGCATTCCAACTCATATTGAGCCCATTTTCAACCCAACACAATCCATCTAAATATAGGTTAGTATGGTTCACCCATTTACAACCCACATTACAATATGGGTGGGTTGGATTGGGTTGGGTTGGGTTGGGTTGGGTTTTAAGTGGACGGATTTGGGTGGGTTCATGGGTTGGGTTGAAAATTGCCACCTCTACGTGTACACAAAATGAGTAAATGGATAAATAGTTAAGGCAAGCCTAAAACCTCAGGGGAGGTAAGGGAAATTTAACCGTTTGAAGTAATATAGACTTGGGGATATTTTTATACTTGCTTTCCAGAAGAAATAACTCTCTCTGTCTATTTATTTATAGAAAAGATTCCACCAATTTTTATGTTCTATACCTTCGCTGAGGTTTTTTTCTAACAATTTATACAGTGCTCTGGTAAGATCTAATGGACCAATTTGAATTTGCAAGTTTAGATACGAATATGGCTAAAATTTCATGATGACAACATTTTCGTGCTTGACTTTTGGGTTGACAACTCTAGCAATGTGCAATTCTATAATATTCTGGGTCTTAATTTGGTATTAGCTCAACGTACCTTTTCACCCACCCATGGGTTGTCCCAAACCCAATGGTAAGGGTGAATGCATGCTTGCAACATAGCATGCAAGGGTTCGATTCCCTCTGCAGGCAAATCATGATTTAAGATGGGGTCGGTTGCTATGCTAATCTCCTCCAAAAATTAGTTGAAGTACGCAAAAACTAGTCCAGACACTGATCAATACATCTATATAAATTAACTTGTGAGTGTATTTGGACGAGATTTAATGTGAAAAGATCTCATGGAACATTTAGACAATTATCGACTTTAATCCTAAATTAACAGATTTCATTACTGTAGAACAAATACGTCGAGATACATCGTGATGTAGGACAAGATCGCAGGAATATTATATTTTGGAAACTTTTATTAGTAATAGCAAATCTGATTTAGTGCTGCCTGTTTAACACAATTATAGTTTCCTATTTTCTAGTTTTCTAGAGTTTTATTTCCTTATTTTGTTTTGCTTGGTCCCTACACTAAGTTATACTCTTGGTGGCCAAGTATTACCATATTAGTTAGGCCTACTACTAGTATAAATAGGGGTGTAAACCTATGGCATATTCAGCTTTTATTCAATTATCAATAAAATTTATAGAGTTTTTCTCTTTTTCTTGTGGATTCAAGAACATCTTGTGGATTCGAGAACCTATCTCATTTGGAATAGTACGTTAACTATTCTCTCGTGAATTCCACTGGGTCAAGTGGTATCAGAGCGGATTTTTCCTGGCTCGATGGCACGAAACAAAGTAGATCACACACCCGTTGACGTTGCTCACGAGCTTGCTGAAGTGAGGAAGATGGTAGAAGAACAACAAATCCAGTTTGCAGAATTTCGTGAGTTTCGTGAAGATACACAAATACAGTTGGCGAACATTCAAGCGACGCTGCAACAGTTGACTCTTCACCTCAACCAAGGAGCAGTAAGAGCTGGAGAAGATTGCGCGGTGGGATTTGCCCAACACCGTCCTCCTGGCCAGGTTCAGGAACACGCGGTGGGATCTACCCAATGTCAGCCTACTAACCAGATTGTAGTTGGAAGACACCCAACTAATCTTGCAGACAACGAACAAAAATCAAAGCCCAATTGGAGGTATTATGATAATTTGCCTAAATTCAGTGGCTATGAATATTTTGAAGATATTTTATATTGGATTTTAGATATTGAAGATTTCTTTGAGTATGTGAGAATGCCATCCGAAATAAGGTGAAAATATTTGTTATTAAAACTTACGGGATCAGCGCTACGGTGGTGGTTAAATATGCAAGATAAGAGAGAACGATTGAGAAAGCCTCGTATTCGCGCATGGTCAAGAATAAAAAAAACTTATGATGGAGAGATTCTTGCCATGGAATTATGAGCAACTTTTGGAAGAAAAATATAGGTCAAAGCAAGAAAATACAATCAACATCATTGTCAAAGATGTTGTTGAAGAAGCTGTTAAAGAATAAATAATTCAAGTTGAAACCATTGCCAACGATATTGTTGAAGAAGCAGTTAAAGAAGAGGTAATTCAAGTCGACGTCGATAAAATTGATATTGATTATGGTGAGAAGCAGAAAATTGTTATTGTTGTTGGTGATCAAGTTGTTAAGGACCAACACAATTTTTCTCAAGAGGTGATCGATTCTGCCACCTTATGTGATGGTTATACGGTTGATCTGGCCATTCTAAATGGGGTGATCATTGATGTGTCAACCAATGTTAAGCTGGTACAAAATAAAGAGAACCCACAAAGTCGAGTTGGCTTTATTGATTTTATTGGAGTGCAACAATATGATTGGATTTTCAATATTCGTCTCGTGAATCTTATCAATCAATTGAAGCATGTAGAGAAGATATCATCGCAAGTATTATTTTCCGTGATGTTTTGGAAGGAAATCAAGGGGTTGAAATATTTCAAGTATCTATTTATTTGGCATGGAAGATGGGAAGTTTCGAACGAGAACTAGAGGACGAGTTCCTTTGAAGAAAAGGAGATTGATACAGGACAAGATCGCAGGAATATTATATTTTGGAAACTTTTATTAGTAGTAGCAAATCTGATTTAGTGCTGCCTGTTTAACACAATTCTAGTTTCCTATTTCTAGAGTTTTATTTCCTTACACCAAGTTATACTTTTGGTGGCCAAGTATTGCCATATTAGTTAGGCCTACTACTAGTATAAATAGGGGCGTAAGCCTATGGCATATTCAGTTTTTATTCAATTATCAATAAAATTTATAGAGTTTTTCTCTTTTTTTTTGTGGATTCAAGAACATCTCGTGGATTCGAGAACCTATCTTGTTTGGAATAGTACACTAACTATTCTCTTGAATTCTGCTGTGTCACATCGTCCTTCCAAAATGAACTATCCATACTTGATTTTTAAATCAGTCTAATCTTAAACAGTCATTGTCAATAATTAAATTAAATTATTTTGGTCGCATAGGATGTTGGCCGAAAGTAGAGGTGTCAAACGTGCCCGCCGTGTTGCTTTTCTTCCGTGTCAACCGTGCCCGTGCCGTGCCAGGCCCATTTACTTAATCTTGTCATGCCGTGCCGTGCTTAATCGTGCCGTGCCCATTTTTAGTCGTGTCGTGCCGTGCCGTGCTGACCCATTTACTTAATCATGTCGTGTCGTACCAGCTCGCTTACTTAATCGTGTCGTGCCGTACCGACCCGCTTAATCGTTTGACTCGTGTCGTGTCGTGCCCATTTACTTAATCGTGTCGTGCCGTGCCGACCCGCTTACTTAATCGTGTCGTGTCGTACCAGCCCGCTTAATCGTTTGACTCGTGTCGTGCTGTGTCGTGCCCATTTACATAATCATGTCATGCCATGCCATTTTTTAATTGGGGCATCACAATTCCCTTTATCAATAAATACTAAAATCTAGCTTGTCACAATTCCTATTGATGGACTTCAACATGAAAATGAAACATAGGAAAATAAAGTCATTTTTGGAATCTATATTGTCAATTAACTTTGACTGCTCTCTTAAGATTGAGTTTTAAGACAATCAATGATTTAGTAACATATTATTTGATGGTTAGGGGTTGAAGTTGTAGTTTGTGTTGAATTAGATAGCTTGATTATGGGATTCGATACCTCTAATATCTAAACAAAAATGCTACGGACACGAATAAAGTGTATAGATCCGAATATAAATGTATTTGAAACCGTTCGATGTGTTGACGCCACATCTCTCGTGTGGGATCAAACTTGGCAGAATCAAGCAACCTGAGTCACAATCAAAATGATTAACTAGTAACCTCTTCAAAATGAACACCAAACTTGGCAGAATTGAGCAATTCCATTTATAAATCAAGGCCACGTAAAAGTGTTAGATTCATCCAACATGACACTTATGGTAAAGAAAATAAACTAAGATGTAAAAATGGACCTTTCGTCATTTAGAATTTTAAGTCCTCAAAGAAAAGATGTAAAAATGGACCTTTTATGCCTTATGCTTCTTGCATGTCTAGCAGCTTGGAACATTTCAACTCAAGAAAGGAAAAGTTTCAACACAAGTTCCAATCCATGTAGCTCCGTAGATCTCTCCTGAGTATAATATTTTGGCACAAAAGAGGTGTACACATTTATTAGAAAGGCAAGCATTTAAAGTAAACCCTAGTTGAGATCGGTCAATTTACCATAAAGCTGGAACCAAACTGATCTATGAAAGCTACAATCTTTCAACTACTCTGATTTTTGTAAATTGGAACAAGCAAACTCAAGCAACAGAGTTTAGACTGAAGTCAGCAAATCAACCAAACTATATCTAAGTACATAGTGATAGTACATACACTAATAGCACTCCAAACGTTTAGGAATTACGGGCAACAAGGGTGACTCGCTTGGTGTGTAGAATGTGCCTAACATGGCTTAACCTTGCAAAAAAGAAACCCGAGGTTTGATCGATCTTAGAAACTCAAAGCAAAAGCAAGTAAAGCGCGACATAGACTCCGCCCAAACTCAAGCAGAACCAGTCATCCAAAGAAGGTAGGATTGAATAACGTCAGACCCAACTCCTTTTTCAAAGACAGACGAATTTACAAATCCAGCATTCAAACATTCTACTAATTGTTATGGTTATATCAGGTACCACCTTTTGCTAAGACGCAAGTGACAAGTTGCAGTGTGCCATACAAAAAAAATGGCATTGCATGAATCTCAAAATGTAAAACAAAATTTATCAAAGTCACATACTTGAATCACCCGAATCCACCGTCTCCTCATTCTCAACATTCTTAGAGCCTTAGAGGCAGCAATTAATGGAAATTCTGTTTCCCAAGCAGTCCATTTATCTAATGCACCATAAACAGCTTCCCTCTCATTTGGCAGTCCAGATACTTGCCAGATTTAGATTACATGCAAATGTAATATACCCAAATGCTATTTTTCCAAATTTGCCGAAATGCAAATTCACTGAATACAGATATTAAAATACTGCATGTATCTTTGAGGATCACAAACTTGAAAAATCACAAATAGGTTTGCACCAATTTAGGGACATACGGGTATAAAATCAGATGATAAGTAACAAACCAAGAAATCAGATAAGTAACAAATCAATAAACCCAAGAAATCAGATAAGTAACTAATTAATCAATTTAGGTACATACCGGTTACAAACCAAAGAAACCATTGTGTCCAATATCATTATTCACCTCTGATAAGTAACAAATCAGATGAGTTCTGGATTCAAAATAGAAGAGACATCAATTAGTAACATATCGGTGAGAGCGATGTCCAATCAAAGCAGCAGAGATAGGAAAGAGACTTACCAGCGTCACAGCGTGGTTGTAGGAGAGCATGGTGGTTGGACTAGTGGTCGGAGAGCGTGGTGGTCGGACTAGTGGTGTAGGACTGCTATTTGCAGCAAGGCTGCGAAGCTGCGAATCTGCGAGAGAGAGAGAGGGAGAGAGAGGGAGGGGTGTCGTGAAGATGATGGAGTCGGTGGATGGTGGTGGACGGGTGAGGAGACCGTGAGGGGAAGTGTGGGGAGAGAATGAAAAAAATGGGGGAAGTTTTATGGGGATTTTTTTTTTTTTGTATTTTTAGTGCATATGTCACGCCATATGCCTATGCACCCAACAGTAAAAATTACCGAAAATTGTATTACGCGAGGGTCGTCAGAGTATTTTTCTTCGATTCGGAACCGTCTACGTTTTACGTGGGAGTGATTATATCCTCCGTGCAAAAAATCAAGTAAATTAATTATCATAAGGTACCTGATTGAATGAGACAAAATTTTGGTTTACAATAAATCAACATTCTGATGAAAGGGCTTTGAATATCTGATAGACTTCAAATTTGGCGAGAATGAATAAAACAGCAATACAAACAATCTGAACGGTTTGGATCGTCATTATTGTGTTGCGATCGCGTGGCTAGCATACATTATCCTATAGCATAATAGCCTGGTTCTTAACCAAGTAAGTTCGATGTATAGGATTAAAAGGCAGTGCATACTCGATTTCTTTAATGTTTGATCTAAACCGTTTCGATTTCATATCTTATCAATTCTATGACTTTCCCCGAAAACTATGGCGATCAAATGTCGGCAACCACCTGATCGGATCACATTCGGTGCATCCAAGAGCAATAATGTCTTATAATGCATGACTCGACGACCATCAGAGCAGTTTTTTTTTTTTTTTAATCGGAACTGTCTAGATTGTAAGTGGGAGTAATTATATCCTCCATGCAAAAAATAAAGTCATTTAACTATCGTTACGTTCTTGATCGAAGGAGACAAATTGTCTGTTGATAATGAATCAACGTCCCCGATGAAAGGACTTTCAATATCTAATGGACTTCAAATTTGGCGAGGGTGATTAGAGTCGCAAGACAAACAAAGTGAACGGTGTGGATCGTCATAATTCTGTTGCGATCGTGTGGCTAACGCACAGTATAATCAAAATTTTATACATATTAATGCATTATGTAATTAGAAAAATTCAATTTTGACCTATCAATTCAAAAATAAAAAATTTCATTTTAATTATTCAAAAATTTATTATTTTCCTCATTTTCAAATAAAATTTAATTTATTTTTATCAAAATGTTTTTCAAAATTAATATTTTTGTTATCAAAATTTAATTTTTATTTTCTCCCTAAGTTTTTTCATTTATGTTATTCATAAATTCATTTTAAATTTTACTCATTTTTTCCCCTTATTATGGCATTTGGCAACTCAATTTATTTAATAAAAAATTATTTTTGATTTATTATGTATTTATTTATTTGTGCGAAGTCCATTTATTTAATTAAAATTTATTCAAAAATTTATTTTTATTTTCCCTCATTTTTTTTCTTGTTATTATGGAAAGTCCGTTTATTCTAATTATTATTGAAAAATTTATTTTTCTTATTATGGAAAGTCCATTTATTAAATTCTAATTATTATTCAAACATTTGTTTTTATTTTCCCTCATTTTTTTTCTTATTATGGAAAGTCCATTTATTAAATTCTAATTATTATTCAAAAATTTATTTTAATTTTCCCTCATTTTTTTTCTTATTATGGCAAGTCCATTTGTTAAATTCTAATTATTATTCAAAAATTTATTTTTATTTTCCCTCATTTTTTTTCTTATTATGGCAAGTCCATTTGTTAAATTCTAATTATTATTCAAAAATTTATTTTTATTTCCCCCCATTTTTTCCATTATTGTGGCAAGTCAAAATTCAACTTTTTATCTCTTTGTCTCTCTCTCTCTCTCTGTGATATATATGTAATTACAAAAATTTAATTTTCACCTATATATTCAAAAATAAAAATTTTCATTTTTATTATTCAAAAATTCATTTTTTGTTTTCCTCATTTTTTGAAATAAAATAAAATATATTTTATAAAAATGTATTTTTTACTTATTTTTCTTATTCGAAATTAAATTTACTTTTCTTATTCAAAATTTTATTTTTGTTTTTCCTCTTTATTTTCCTTATTATTCCATGCTGTGCCCGTGCCGTGCCCTTCACCCTTCCGTGTCGTGTCGTTGCCGTGCCGGCTAAGACTATGTCGTGCCGTGTTGTGCCAGGCAAATTACCTTGGCGTGCATGCCCGTGTCACTTTTCGTTTGGTGCCCGTGCCCTTGACACTACCGTGTTGTGCTCGGCCAGACTAAGACCGTGTCGTACTTGTGTCATGCCTGACTAAATCCGTGTCTTGCCAGGACAACTACCGTGTCGTGCCCATGCCGTGCCCACTCATTTCCGTGCCCCGTGCCTGTGCCCGTGCCCTCTCAGACCGTATCGTGCCCAACTTTTACCGTGTCCGTGCCGGAGTTATTCGTGTCGTGCCCGTGCCGTGCCATGCCGGCAAGGCCCATTTGACACCTCTAGCCGAAAGTAAGGCATGGGAGGTGGCTCGGCATAGACAAATGTGTTCACAAACCAATTTTTTAATCGCCAAGGTGGTAGCCAAGCTGATAGGCCAGTTGCCTTCCACAAAGGAACTCAGATTCAAGTCTTGCCACCTGCGAGGGGAACATGGTAATGCTAAACTACTATGAGCTTGCACTGAGGTGGGGCTGTAGTGACGGCCTGTTCTCACAGATAGTTGTTATGGCTCATACCAAAAATTTCACAGCGGGTTGGAAGCTCGTATGGTCACGTCCAAGGGAGTTGCTACGCTGGTTGCCCCCTCACCCTTTTTCTAGTTAAAAAAAAAAAAACTAAGCAATTTTTTATGTTTAGGATACATGTAATTTTTTGTACTTTTATTTAAGTTTGGTCCTTTTTGAACAGTCAATAAAAATATTATCAACGTCGCGTAAATATTTGAACACCTAACCCTAAAAAATTGAACAACTAGCCTCCAAAAACAAGGAAACAAACCAATCCAATCCAATGTAAAGAACCCAATTAAAAACCATAAGGGGCTCCATAGCTTTCCATAGATAGTCAATTAAACAACCTAAACTCTTTTACATTTTATATTACATATAATATTTCTTTTTCGAGTTTGTTTAAACACTTATTCCTATATTGTGAATATCCATCAATCTAGAAAATTCACAATTGAATACATAATATATTAGCTCAAACAAAGTACATACTCTTAATGACAAATTTTTTAAAAATAGATATCTAGTGGTATTGAAATCATGCTTTCGCTTTTCTCTGAACAACAATCAATTCTATATCTAAAGAAATAAGAGTACACGTAAAACAAAATTGCGTTAATTTGCCAACAATTTTCTACAATGAAAACTAATGTATTTATGTGCTGGTTTAATTTTGCTTAGCCCGGCCTAAAACATAGAATTCCCTGAGCACATGCAATTGTGACATATATCTTACGTATTTTCGCATTTATTGATCTCATTATTGAAACTAATATATATATAATTGTGTATATATAGCTAGTTAATAGAGTTAGTAGAGTTACGATAACTTTTGAACACGCTGTTCAAAATTCCTGGAGTGTATGAAAATGCATGAGAAAATCACGATGGTCCAAGATTTTGGAAGAAAAAGAAACGAACAAATTAAGTGCGTACATTGTTGTGGGTGTTTTGCCTTTTGCATGTGTTTTAGAGTGCGATTTTGTTCACCTTAATTACTATAGTTAAACTGGTATATGTCACATGCTTGTAATACATGGTTTGATAAGAATGAGATTACTTTTTTTTTGTGCAATCTACAATTCCCAACCAACAAAAATGAAGGCAGTCATCAACTCTTTTTAACGAGGATGAACAAAATTAAATTCGCTGTTTTAGGGGCGGACGGTGGAGGAGTGACTCAAAAAGCACAACGTGGTGGCCCAAAAAGCACAACGTCAGATTTAAAATAGAAGACGTGGCACACAATCATCACCTTAACCAAAATTAGGGCTACGTGAATGTGAAAGAATAAAAAATTGAAACTTTAACTACTCTCAGTAACCACTAACTTTGGCAAAAAAAAAAAAACCTAATCAGTAACAGTGTCAAAATTTGACAATTTTGGCTAGGGTCGGTAAGAACGAAAAAGTAAACCGAAAACCCTAACCCTATCAAATATCCACTCCCTGCCACTCTTCTCTCTCCTCTCTATCTCTCTCCTAGAAATGTCTGAAACTCCTAAAGGTGAAAAATGGAAGGACTCAGATGTTCAGATAGAAGAAGAGAAAGCAACAGAAGCCTTCAAAATGGGACTCCCATCATCAACTTCAACTCCACAAGTTGAGCTTCCCGCTGTTTCTGAGACAGAGATCTCTGATCAAACAAAAGTTGGAAAAGATAACACATTAAAGAGACAGAAACTATGTAACCCTTCAGAAGGCGATAATCAAGTGCAGACTCGCACAACAAATGTTATCCCAGAAGCAAAATTGAGGTACTTTCTCGAACTCAGAACTCCAGTTAATTATGAAAAATAAGGTTTCAGTGTTACGGAAAACAGACCTACTGGTTATCCCGGTCCCGTTGTTTGATCCTTCATTTTGTTCAATTTGTCGATTATGCAGTCTACAATAAAAATTCAGATTGATCACATCGATAATTATGTTTTCAAACTAGATTTTTCTTAGAAAAGAGGTAAGAGAGGTGAGAAAAAAACTTTTCCGGTCCAAGCACTTTAAAATAGAACTCGCGACACTGCCGGAATCCCGCTACTTGTCTGGTTTGAATCCAATAGGAATGGTCAAGCGCGAATCTTAGCCGTTCAAAAGTGTGAATCTTAGCCTTTCAAAAGTGTTTGAGATGGTCCAATCGGGATAAAATCTGGACCGTTCAAAAGTGTATTCTAGAGTTAAACACAATGAGATAATACTAAACTTAAACATTCATCCATAATACAGGAAACTGTGGTTTATTCTTTTCTGATTTTCTCAAAGCTAAAAATACTCCTACGTAGGAGTAAAAATACTCATACGGTCGTCCTTTGAATTCTTCAGCAAACAGATCAACAGTTGTCTTCCCTGCCCATCGATTCTTGACCTAGAGCGATCAAAGCACAATTAGGGTTTCGACTGGGGTTTTCAAAACAGAAACACGTAGGGAGAAGATGGAGCTGTAGGCATACGTGACAGATGAACTCGAAGTAGTATGGTCTCACGTAGCGTACACCTGCAGAGTGGGAGGAAAAAAATGAGTGTTTGAGAGGAAGAAGAAGAAGAAGACAGTGAGAGTGTTTTCGAAATTCGGAAAGTGTTTTCGCTTTTAGCGTTGCGGTAGATGTAATCACGGTGCTCCGGTGGGTTCGACGGCGTTTGCCACACAATATCCATGTATTCCTCCCGCCTCCTCTTCATTACCGTCTTGGTCCTCTTGGATTAGTACATTGTTAACGGAAGGAAATGCATCCTCTGTGTCAATCTTAAACCTTTTTTTACTGGGTGAGTTTTACAATGGTTAAAAATTGTTTTGGGCACCCAAACTCCCATTTGCTAAAAAACAATGTTTGGTGGATAGTTTTGAGAAAAATATTTTGAGAAATATTTTTAATATTTACGGAATTGTCACTTAAAAGTTAGTTTGTGAGAGAGATATTTTTGGAGTGTTGGATTTGCAAGGATGGAGGGTTGAAATTAGCTAGGAGATGGATATTTTATTCAAAACAATCCTTTGTTAGATACAGGAGAAAATTTTGTGTCCAGATTGGGAAGGGCCACGTGGTGCCCGAGATTTTTGTAAATTTTGGTAGTAAATTTACCCCCTCAAATCTAGCCATTCAAAACATTTTTGGACGGCTCGGATTGGGTGTCGGATGACACGTGGCCCTACCCAATCCGCACACAAAATCTTCTCTAGATATAGTCAACTCAAACACCAATAAAAATCAAGATCGGTAGTCGGCCTATGTAACTAGTCAATGTGTGAAAGCGCAAAACCCTTTTGCAAAAACCAAAGTTATATAGGCCACTACTCCACTCACTCCCCCAAAAAGACCTGTAGGCTGTATAAACCACCACCCTTCTCCTCTCCTCTCCTCTCCTCTCTCTATTTCTCTCCTCAAAAATGTTTGCAACTCCTAAAAGGTGAAAAATTGAAGAACTCAGATGTTCAGATAGAAGAAGAGCAAGCAAAAGAAGCCTTCAAAATGGGAATCCCATCATCATCTTCAACTCCAGAAGTTGAACTTCGGGCTGTTTCTGAGACAGAGATCTCTGATCAAACAAAAGTTGGAGAAGAAGAAAACACATTACAGAGACAGAAACTGTGTGATCCTTTGAAAGGCAATAATCAAACGCCGAGGTAATTTCGTATCCATCCTCTGTGTTAACCATGTAACAACTTCGGACCGGACCAACCTACTGGTTAGCGTAAGAGGTGGAGGTTTAAAATCACGTGAGCGTAGCCCGCCAACCCGCCACTTGTCCGGTTTACCAATGTTCAATCAAACCTGGCCGGACATACCGGTATAACCAAACCGGGCCGGACCGGACGGCCGGTTAAATCAGTTGCCCTGCTAACCGGTAACTTTTCCGGCTTGGTTCAAACCGGTAAAACCGTTATCTTGACTCAAACCAGTGAAATGCAAATTGGAGTATTTTACTCGTGCATCAATGCCAGTGGCGCGTGTTACACTGACTACGTTTTGAATCCAAAAGGAAGCATGGTCTGTGCTTGGACTAAATACAAGAAGCAAATCTGTTTCTTTCTTTTCCCGATGTGGGATTCAAGACTTCTAACGTTTTTTTTTTTTTTTAATAACCAAGTATCCTGGCCAACTTTCATACATCTCAATTAATCTTGACAGACCAATCTCACTGTCTACTAGCATCTAGCGCGGCCCCCATAGAAAGCCAGAGCTTGCTCTGTATCGACTGATCCGAAATGAGTTGATAGTATCTACGAGGTTTCGAACCAGAGAATTTAGAAGAGAGTAAACTCTTAATTCCCAAGCCTTAACCACTCGGGCCCAACCCATTGGCTGTTGACTTCAACGTTATGAGCATTCTTTCATTCTTTCTCACTTTTATGAAGTGCAACCATGATAAAGGACTTCGCTATTACACCTAGTTGCACATTTGATTTGTTAAATTTCAACAATATTACATAAGTACTTATTAAAAAATACCATGTCCTTGTTCATGAAACAAAAACAGTGACAAAAATAGATTGAAATGGAGCAAATGTATAAGTGTCAAGCCTTGACTACTAGGTCACCTTAAAGTCTAGAGCTTGACCACTATATATGTCCATGCATTGTTTGGTTTCTCTCTCAGTATTGGAACGGTGAAGGTGATGAACATGAGAGGAAAGATAGATTGATGAGAAAATTGTGGGTGTATTGGTTTAATAATCCTTTTGGAATATTTTATGTCTTTACTCTTTTTTTGTTTTTTTGCCTTCACTGGGTTTGTGTTCATTTTTTATGAAGTACTTGTTTGTCTCGACGTCATGTACATGTATCTAAAAAGTAAAAATTTATGATCTAAAACGTAATTTTTTTTATAGAGTTATACTTTTACATACTGTAATTCGTAAAAATTAAGGAGGATTGTGCCCTTAGGCGTGAAGACGATACGTAAAAATATCATTTGCACCTTCCAATTGCTCAATTGACCCCTCCAACTTCTTCATCCCTTGCTGGATATACAGGTGAACACTTTGTCTTTGTTGGTGCTTTCTTCTTATAAGACTAATTAAGGGCTATATGTCGTGGAAAACCTAATATTTATGACTTCCAGATTGGTGCCCCTTTTTCCTCCAAAATTCGTGACCTTGAGGCCCAAGCGTCTTGGACCTTGTCCTTGGGCTGGACCTGATGACATACCATAGTTATCTCAATTCAACACCAGTAATCTCAACTCAACCCATTAAATATCTAAAGCATAATCCTAGGGCAAAAGTTATCAAACCACAGCGGCCATATGTCATGCAACGTAATTGGCCCAAACCATCAAACAACTTAGACAAAAATGAAATCCTTGTCATTCAAGAAGCTAACAAAAGATAATGAACAAAACCAACGATATGAAAATCACATCAAATAACATTTAACTTTTTCTTTTAAGTGATTAGTTCATACCACCAAAGAAAATTTGGAAGACAGCCGCCAAATCATACCTGAACTTAAAAACTTCTGAGTTCAAAACTAACTTTATAAACAAAGGGTTCCCGATAACTTTTGTGTTATTCTTTGACCTAGTAGATTTTGCATAGTAACAGAAAATTAATCAGCCAGCAGAACTGGATGAGTGATGGTTGATTCGGCTGTAAGATGAGAGAGAAGACTATGTGTGCAAGAGGAGAGAGAGAGAGAGAGAGCGCTCAGTACCAAATGGTTTGGATTTGGCTGCTAGTGCACGAACTGCTCTAATGTTCAGTGATAGGGAAAGGCACCCGAGGATTCTATAGCCCACTACTTGTAGTGCACTATGTAGTGTACATTCGGACCGTTTCAGTACTCAATGATGGAAAAAAAATTTGTTTTCTCACACCATTTCAATCAATTAGGGTGAGGGTTTTGTTCACCCTCTTTTGGTGAGGGTGAACAAATTTTTTCCCCTCAATGGTCCAGATTTTAAAAAGGGTACACTTCTAGAATCTTCGTTAACTCTACGCTCGAAGAGTCTTTTTAAAATTTATAAATGTATAAGATAGTATGGAAGACGGAAAAACACAGCTTCACATTGAATCATTTTAAGAAAAAGCATGCTACATAAGGATATCAACAAATTCTTGAATCTTCACTACACATAAATTCTTGAATCATTAGCACACGCAATACACATACGCATATATGCAAGCAAATGTATATATGTATGCATTAGTATGTTGTATTTACGTATGCATGAGGAACGGTAAAATTCCAAAAAAAAATCAATTTGACATGGAATATTTTTATAAATCATGATCATGAATACTAAAATTCTATTTTGATATGCAATGGGAAGTATTTTTTTAATTCCCTATTCTAAATCTGTTACCGATTTTCAGGGGATTAGAGCCTGCTGTGGCATCATGGAAAGCGTCCCGAAGGCCTAGATCACTGTCAGCCTTTGGGGCAGCACGCATTTTGTTGGAAATTAGCAGAAGTCTTTCAAGGTAAAAAGAAAAAAAAAAATAGAAGTCCTTCATTTTCTGTTTTCCAATTAACGATTGTTTCATACGTGAAAGGTCTTTAACTTGCAGAAAGGTGAAGTTGTTAACTGAAAATTTTATGTTTGAACAAGTTGTTCAAGCTGACACAACAAGCCACTACATGATTGTTTTGAAAAATATGTCTGTGTTGAAAAAGTCCGGGCGACACCTATCCACACCCCTCTCTATGTGAGCCCCGTTACACAATAAAATTGACTAGTAGCTCCAACAGTCACCGCTCTCCACTTTTTTCTCGAAAAATACCACAAAAATTAAATAAATTGACAAGTTTCATAGATGCCGAAGCCAATGGGAAATCTCTCTTACACTCTACATATAAAAGGATAAGTAATCCGCAACGTATTCATAAAACTATGTAAATTGACATGTTTATTAATTTATTTTCATTGTACATTCATACTATGTAAATCGACATGTTTATTACTTTATTTTCATTGTACATTCATTGTGTACAGATAAAAAATATACTTGAAGTTCTAGATTTCTATGTGAGTATAAATATCTAATATTTTTAACTCGTTAAGACTCGTGAATAAGTCTGAGTTCGACTCAAACCTCGGTAAGTTCAGTTCAAGCTTAGCTCAAGTTCATTTAAAAACTTAGTGAACGACCTGAACATTCTAAAGCTCGACTCGATTCGGTTCGTTTACTGGGAAAGAGGCATTGGGTTGGAATCTTTGGACAATTGGGGTTTTGATTTTCCTTTTATTTTATGTTAGGTTAATCTTTGAGAGGAAGATGAGTAAGAGTGTTATTGGATAGAGTTTAAAAGATTAGACGGATGTCTAAGTGATCTAAAGCCTAATTTCTTTGATCTAAAGCCTAATTCCTATTTGTCATTCTGTCAATCTATGTAAACATTCCAATAAAGTTTATAGATATATGAGATATATAGCTATAGTATAGAAGTCGGGAAGCATGTTAAGAAAAGCCGCTGTATAAGGATGTCAACAAATTCTTCAATCTTCGCGAACATAAATTCTTGAATCATTATCGCACGCGAGCATGCACACACACCCACACGCATATTTACATGAATGTATATCTATATGTACGAGGAATGGTAAAATTTTAAAAATATCCGATTGTACTCCCTCCATCCCAATTTGGAATTTCATTTTTGAAACTCCTACATGCATGAGGGTTGAACCCTGGGCAAAGGACCCAAGTTTACATTTATTATTGGTCTTTGGGAAAAAAAAATTCCTGGTGGTATTTTTGAAACGGGCGTGGTATGTGCCACCTCCCCCTTCTTGTTGGAAAATATTATAGGATGTAATATTTCCTTTAGGTGTGAATGTAAATTGACACCTTTTGGAGTCGTGTCTTTTGAGTGGCAATTGTTTATTGTGGATGGACGCGTCCTTTATGAACAAATGTGCCCCTTCCCATGGTGACTATTTGTAGAGTCACCAGTTAGTCTATAAATAGTGTGTCCTTCATTCATTTTAATTAATTAAATTTTCCTTGTATTTTCGAGTCTTCATATGAGAGAGTACAAACACAAGTATGGTTCACATACCGAACAGATTGGAGTGCTACTTCCGTTCGGTGAAGATCAAGTAGTGCTGGGAGATAGACGTCCATGCAAACCGTAAGCACCGTAGCGGAGGCGAATCTGTCTTAAGTACAGAGTGTTATACACTCGCCTTGATCATCATTTCATTTCATCGATTTTCAGGTTTTGCATTCCAATTTTATTGCATTCATATTTCTGGTTTTATCACAAAAAGTAAACATATTTTCCTACAATCTTAAGACAGATTCTCGATTTACTTTTTGTGTACATTAATTCTTTGGTGTGAATCATCGTATTGAATTTCGTTGGAAAGAACTTAGTAGCATTCATAAGAATTATTTCATTCACATGCATGAAATCAGTATCCTTTGTCTTGTTCCTGGGTCTCCAATCTCCAATGTTATTTACTCTCCAGATTTGTCATGCATGTTATGAGAGTTGTGAATTTTCTTGTAGTTAATGGTGCGAAGAACTTGTTTTTATCATTCAGTGAAAGCGTGATTAATGATCTTTACATGTATGCGGTGCTTTTATCATTTCTTTGATGGTAGAAATTTTTGTCTACGGTTAACAAGCATGTTCACTATGAGGTTTCTATATTAATTTGATTATAGATATAGAATGATTCGGAAACAGAGAGGAGATATTTACATGTTCATTGAAGAAGTGTTTCAATGGGTGTATCTTTAAGGTGTCATTTGGAAAATAATGTAACGCTTGGTTAAATTAGTGTCACTTGAGAAAAGACACATTGGGCAAATATCATGATGTTTCATGAAGGGATCCATGGAAAATCAAATAAGTAATAGGTGTTACTTCGCAATGGATACAATGCTTGGTTGGTAGGTGTCCAATGAGAACCAACACATTCGTTGAGAAACGTGATGGCTTTCATTCTATAGTCTCCCGCTAAACATCGCATCTTTTTGTGATGCCATATATTCATGTCTTTTGCATATCAGTGTTTTTTTTTTTTTGGTTGTTGTTGCTACATTTGGGTTGTGACTTCTTGAATAGTCATTTAATTAAGACGATTTGTGTTGGGGTTTTTTTTTTTTTTCAAAATACATAAGTTATTATAATGGGTGTTTTTTTTTAAATTCCTATTCCTTTGGAAAGTCATATTTTATATGTGGAGTGTTGCAACTTTTAGGTTTTTATGCCTAAGAGTTGTGTTGGTTATTTTTTGGAGAGAAGTGATTTTTAGTTTATTAAACTAAAAGTTGTGTCTATTAGTTTTACACTAATTGTATGTGGTTATTACATTTAAACCAAAAGGTGCTTTGACTTATTTCCTACCCGAAAAGTTGCCTATGGTTAATTCGAGTTAGCACCGAAAAGGGGCAATGTTTAATGATTTGATTAACTCAATTAAGGTACCTTTTCCAAAGGGTTTAGAACCCCCTATCAATGGGATCCATCTGTTGCATCTAATGTGATGCTTGAAGGTTATAAATAAGCAAGGGATCCAATCCGTAGGATCAGATCTTTAAACTCTCACAAAAGCAACTTATCCTATTATAAAGTTTGGCTTCCCTACTGTGCATTGTTTGCCTTGCAAGAAACAAAGCACAGTGATTCTTGATTTTCTCATTTTCACATAGCGGATATTCTGTTTGTTTTCGTTTGTGCAAACACAGACAGAAAGAACTAAATGGACAAATGGACTGCCATTTATAACAGTGGTTTTGTGTTGTCTGTTGTTGACAAATTAGTGTATTGACACTAATTAATAGTTTGAGATAGGATATAAAATTTAAATTTTTTTTTTTATAATCATTTTTCATGCATATGAAATGGTAGAAATCAGCCCATATCCACAGGCGAACATATGCCTGTCCGGAAAGGGTACACACTAGTTTGATTTAAGTTATGGCTGAAACGGTGTACATTGGTTCGTGTACATGTGTACCTATTGGGATCGCACCATTTTATTGAAGGGTAGCAAAGTGCTGGTTATGTATGAACTCGAACAGACACGCACCTGTTCGATTTTGAGAGCAACGGGTAGAGAAAACTGGATTTTGTTATACAAATTATGGGCTAGAGTTAAAATACTATTTGGCCGATACAAGGCAATTTTTAATTTCCATGTAAGAAATTTTAATATGGATTATTGCTTGGTTCAATTCAAGTTTTGGCAAAGTCCAAAATGAGAGAGGGAAGCGAAATGCGTTAATATTTCGCAAATCAATTGCCTCGGAGACGATTCTAATTAAAAAAAAAAAAAGGAATGCAATTGAATTTGCTTCACATGTTGGTTAGTTAGAATGCAGTTTGGTTGGTTGCTAGTAAATTTATACAGCTCCTTGATCGGTTATGAGACTAGCCATACGGTTACATATGATTTTACATAAACTGTTTCGTTTGGGTTGTGACTACTCAACAGGTTTCTTAAGTTTGAATAGATGTCTCTTTAAAATGGTTTTATTTTGTACGGGAATACATGACTCTTATGTTAAGGGATGTGACCGTTGGGATTACCCCAAAAGGTGTGACTAAGGGGTGCAACCATTGTAGTTAAACCAAGAGGCGGGTCTATTGATGAATAGTCATAGACCTTTTGACTTCTCGATAAGTCACTTGGACCAAATCGATTGGAAACATAAAAGATGCAGATTTATGTTTTGAATTATTTGAAATTAAGTTTTGATAAACTTAGCAAATGGGCCAGCTATGTTTGATTCGGCATGAAAATCGAGATTCGGAACATTTTAGTTTCCATATTTTAGAGGGTTTGGCAGTTATCAAACGACCTTGCCCCACATGATAATATATATATATATATATATATATATATATATATATATATATATATATATATATATATATTAAGCGAAGTGAATTCAGTTTAGATGTTATGGAGAGTATCCAGTGAATCTAAATGAATACATAGAATGCGTGTTGCATTTTACGTAACTTCGTGGAAATTTTAGTATAGAGTTACTCGATATTGGGTGAGGTACTCAATGTGGGGGTTGGTTTACTACTCGTGCTTAAAACACGAGAAATGAAGAGACAGTTTTGACATTTGTTTGTGTCATGTCATAAATTGTAGAATTTATTTTGATAACTTCTGATTTGATTTCAGAATTGTGGGGGATGCGATATGTATAATTTCCACAAAGTTAAACGGTTTGTTGCACTTGGAGTTGTTCAACTATACTTTGAAAATAAAGTATTGTAATATGAGTATCCAATTCAAATTTTAGAATCCAAGGGTGAATTTAATTTTACAATTGGATTGCAAACAGTGATTTAGAAATCCTCACGCGTGTATAGCATGGTCTACAATGGAGTCTGATCAACTCATTGCGTTAGACAAACGCTAGTTAGTGGAGTGGCTAAGCCATCCTTTAGAGGATGTTCCAATGTAGTTGGGTTCTGTGCCAGGATTTATAATACGATGGCCATCAGTAGTTGGAAAGGCATAAAGGACCATGAAGAACGGTAAGTCTCGATATTGTAGACATACACCGTTAAACATTTGTTTTTACTAAAGAATGAGTTTCAAATATGAGTTAATAGTTGTGACATTGATACCTGTCCGGACTTAAAACAATCATGTCAAACTATAGGTGATTATGTGAATATTCTGGATTATCACATAATTGTGGGGGAAGTGGTGCTTTTTTGCAAATAACTCAATTTTTGCAAGTAAATCATACATGCTTTTTAAAATTACTCATACGAGTAATTTAACGAATTATGTGCCAAAAATTATAGATTATTCTTTGATTGGTATTCATGAGTTTGACACTCAAAGTTAGATAGGCACGAGATAGTATGGTAAGTTCTGACATGATAATTGCAGACACAATATCATATAACACTTTGTTCTCAATTGAAATTAGTACCATTGAAGGTCAATAATGAAATACGGATCCATTAACCAAATGGTTTTGACCAGAGAACAAATGATCATCGAGGGGAATGGGTTTAAAGCCTAACAATTAAAAGTCTCTATAACGGCAACCCAACCTAGATGACTGGAGATCCCAAGATCTAGGTTCAACGGGACAACCGAGTTATATGAGACTTAGGAGTATCACTGAGGAGATATCTCTCCAACTCGTTCCTATGGTGAAACAGTGATGCCTGCAGCGATTTAGGTTAAGTTTTAACTTTTAATGATTCTTATATCTTGATAAATCCAAGTGGGGTATAGCAGGATACTCTTAATGAGAGATCACCTATGTGAGTGTGAAGTGGGCCACTTTTATGAGAATTTTAAAGCTGAATTCTTTAAAAAACACTCTCTGAAACCAGTCGCGTGTTCCAGGGCCAAAATGGGCACAACCGTAAGAACCAACTGTGTTCGGAAAGATTCTGTGTGTTGACTATTGTCTTGGCTTACACAAACGGCTGAACAGTTCAAGACATCGCGTTCACTGGTTAGCTAGTAAGTCCGATAGTTATTCACAAGGCGAGGTTCAAAGCCAAAAGCTACCTAACCCCATGCAGGAAATTTCCACATGTACTCTCTTTGTTGTTTGCATTATTTTTATCGAGTCAATTTCATTCATGTGGGGGATTGTTGGAAAATATTATAGGATGTAATATTTCCTTTAGGTGTGAATGTAAATTGACACCTTTTGGAGTCGTGTCTTTTGAGTGGCAATTGTTTATTGTGGACGGACGCGTCCTTTATGAACAAATGTGCCCCTTCCCATGGTGACTATTTGTAGAGTCACCAGTTAGTCTATAAATAGTGTGTCCTTCATTCATTTTAATTAATTAAATTTTCCTTGTATTTTCGAGTCTTCATATGAGAGAGTACAAACACAAGTATGGTTCACATACCGAACAGATTGGAGTGCTACTTCCGTTCGGTGAAGATCAAGTAGTGCTGGGAGATAGACGTCCATGCAAACCGTAAGCACCGTAACGGGGGCGAATCTGTCTTAAGCACAGAGTGTTATACACTCGCCTTGATCATCATTTCATTTCATCGATTTTCAGGTTTTGCATTCCAATTTTATTGCATTCATATTTCTGGTTTTATCACAAAAAGTAAACATATTTTCCTACACTTCTTAGCTCCATCCCTCTGTTGTATATATGTTGATTTTGTAGTTCCCTATTTTACATCTGTTATCGATCTTTCAGGCAAGAAGCGCATGCTATGGTCTTCTCATATGTGCCCCGAAGACATAGAACAATTAGAAATGCAAACATTGAAGCAGCACGCCCTCTGTAGAGGTAAAAAAACCTAAAAGTCCCATGTTTTCGATTTTACAATGAAGGATTGCTTCATTCTAAAGGTCTGTATATAGGTAATGCAATAATTTGTTTTAAACATTTCCATTAAATTTATAAATGTGTGAGATGGCATGGAATGTGGGAACACTTAGCTTCGCGTTAATACATGTTACGAAAAAGTAGAGTATATAATTACGTCAATAAATATTTAAATTAAATCTATACTGCACATAAATTCTTGAATGTTTACACACACTGTGACACACACGAATGGATATATGTATGCATTAATTTGTTTTAAACATTTCAATGAAATATATAAATATATAAATGTGTGAGATAGCATGGAATGCGGGAACACTCATCAATGCATTGATGGATGTTAAGAAAAAAAAAGAAAAAAGAAGCTAATAGTTACATCAATAAATATTTAAATCTAAATTGCACATAAATTCTGGAATGTTTACTGCGTGCACACACACACACATGAAATGTATATATGTATGCATTAATTTGTTTTAAATTTTACAATAAAATGTATAAATGTGTGAGATAGCACGGAAAGCAGGAACACTCAGCTTCGCATTGATTCATGTTAAGAAAAAGCAACTATATGATTATGTCAATAAATATTTAAATATATACTGCGCATAATATATTGAATATTGTATATATGTATGCATTAATTTTTTTAGTCAGTTCAGTAAAATTTATAAATGTTTGAGATGGCCTGGAACGAGGGAACACTCAGCCTTGCATTGATGCATGTTAAGAAAAAACAACTATATAATTACGTCGATATACATGCATGCACGAGCACACACAAATATGTGTGTGCATATATTCACGCACACGAATGTAATTAATTTTGTATATATGTATATATCATGATCATGAATACTAAAGCTTTATAAATATCCATTTGAAATGCAATGGGAAGTATTTTTTAATTCCCTCTTCTAAATCTGTTATCAATTTTCAGGCAATTAGAGCATGCTGTGGCCTTATGGAATGCGTCCCCAAGACCTAGGAGACCTTGAACAGACATTGAGGCAGCACGCACTTTGTTGGAAATTGGAAGATAGTAAATTATAAAAGACTGTCCCCTCAGAGATGTGATACTAGTATATGATGATGATACTTTGTGTTAATTTATAAATACATGTGATTTTCAGTCCCTTTGTATTATGAGTCCTACGTCTGCCACTGGGTGAGCTATATGCTAAAAGTCAAATAGTGGAGATTTCTTTTAATTTGGATAATTTTATACCATGGAGTGATTAATATTGTGATTGGAGACACTGTAAAAAAAAAAAAATTGTGATTTTGAAATGGGTAAGCTTTCTTTTGGTAAATTTTATGTATGTTTCGCCGTGTTGTGATTTCTGTTAATTATGCCCTATCACTACGCAGCTGCTCTGGGTTGGAGAAACATGGACTGATTGACCATAATCATTCTATAATGATTAATGAAGCAACAATGGAATCTCAATTCAAACATTGCTCTGGGTTAGGGAAACATGCAGTGGTTTAATTTAACTTAATTAGAGTTTCCCTTCTAAGTTTTCCGAATTTTCGCCCCATCTAGATCTACATAAATGGAATTTACTTTAATTTACCCATTTGTTAGTTGGTTCTCCATTGAAAATCAGAACTGAAAAAATATATATATAGCTCAAGATGCAATAGAATACAAACGAGAAACCAACAATGACTTCATAGATGAAGCAAATCAAATGGTTTCTGCCTCTGGTAAATAACTGAAAAGGAATAAATTTGAAACCCAACTGTTGCATATAAACGGACAATATGTGAAATACCTCGAAGGGAAGAGTGAGAACTTGCAAGTAGTTTTGATGTTGAGTTGACTTTGTTGTGCTACACGCGAGTCTCGACTCTCACACACACAAATATGAGAGGAAACTCCGATTGTATTAATCCACGAAAATGCAAATCATGAAACTGGCTTTCTCACACTCTCTCTATTCTCTGCAATTTTACATATACAAAATGAAACTGGCTTTCTCCGATTGGGAGGTCATGATCTCATTTCACCCATCTCTCTCGGACTCTCACTCTCATGTGGGGCAAGACTTCAGCTTCACGTCACCCGTAATCTTCCACCACCTCTAAAATATACATATTAGGTATACTAGATGAGAAGAGATGCATGTGAATTGTGATGAACGTCCAGGTTGTCAATTTGTGTGTTCTTTTTACTTTGACGATTCTAATTGTTTAGTTTTTAGAGCTTTGTTATGAACATTTATCACGCCAAAAGTCTTACTATTGATTAGATATTAATCATGATTTTAAGGTGTAGGAGTATTTAATTTTTGCCTACAAAACACTCCAAACCCGCAATTCTAATTTTCTACAATTTTGATTTTTTCCCTTATTTCTTTAAAGTTTGAGAGAAAGAGAGAGGGGATGTGGGTCAATTGGTGGGTGGATGGGTGCAAGGGAGGGAGAGGGACACGCATGCGTCTGAGAGAGTCTTAATAAAAATACAAAATACAAAACCATCACTAAAAAATGGTTGGGACCCTTTTTTTTTTAAGAAAAAGCCTTAATGTTGTGGGGTTTAAATAAGAAATTAAGCCCCACCCAAATTTTTATTGATTGGAATCCTTGTGTCAAAAGTACTCTAACCTTCATGCAATCCAACGGCTCACAACTGTTATCCCGCATTTTTTTTTTTGTGAGGGAGCCCTCATAGGAAACTTCTTATATATATATATATATATATATATATATATATATATATATATATATATATATATATATATATATATATATCTCGCAACTAAAATCTCACAACTGTTCTAGTAAAGGGGTTTGTTTTTTCAACCAAAGAAAGGGGTTTGTCTTTTTCTTGAGTCCCACATCGAAAAAGAAAGACATAGATGAGGAAAGAGGTGGGTATAAAATGGAATGAGGGTATTGGAGTTTCACTACGGGTTGGGCTTTATTTTGGTGCAGAAGCACTTCATACTCAGTGGGCCTCTTATTAGTTTTATTACATATTGGGCTTTATAAAGACTCCAATCTAGCCCAAAAATTAAATTTACAAGTGTCCTCTCTTTTGAAAATTTTTGGGATGCCCCAGGCCCAGGCCTTGTGGGCCTTGCCTATGGGCTGGCCCTGATGATGGAGTTAGTTCTTTTTGTTATTTTTGGAATTCAAAGTTAAAATTTGCTAAAGTTAACCAAAATTTTAGCAAAAGAGAAAACCATTTGCTAGAATCATTGATTGCCGAAATCATTTGACAAACTTACAACATAGTACCCACGTTTCATCCCTTCTTATGTTACCTGACTGTAGCAATCTAATGGAAAACAAAGAAAACTAGAATAATTTTGAGATCTTAGTGGGATTAATGTAAAACGAGAAATTTCCTTGTAGGAACTAGGAAGGAGTTTTCCAACACAGTGACAGTGTGTATTTCATGTACATCAAATGGTGTGCCCACAGGAAGGCGAAAAAAAAAAAAAATGCTTGCTTTGTGCAAATTGCATAATAAAGAACATTAAGGTCCCATTCAGGTGTCAAGGAAAAATGAGAAAGGATGAGAAAGTTAACTTTCCCACATATTTTGGAGTGTTTAAAATAGGTCTTGCAAAATTTATGGAATTTAGCGTCACGGGAAAGTTATATCCTTCCTTTATTCTCAAGTTTTTTTTCCGCCAATGTTCTCCCTCACTTCTTTATTACTATTATTTCTTACAATTCTCTATTTTTCCTTTGTTTTATGCTATAAATATAGGCAACATACCCAATATGTTTGTTTTACGGATGTATGTTTTTGTTATTGTCATCAGTCTTTTATTTTGTTTGTACCAACCAATTAATTACCGTTGGTTAAAATTACTAGTTTTACTTTATCTCATCTATTTTTTTTTAAGCATCCAAATAAGCCGGTCATTTGGCTTTTTTATTGAATTTTTAATTGCATTTGTTTGTTTGTGTCACTTTTTTGTCGATTATTTGTTCATTTAGACGAGGGAAATCGAAAAAATAAATAGTTGCATTTATGAATACTCAAAAGGTAATGTGGCAACATTTGAGTATTCACATTTGAGTATGTCACTGGTGATGCTCTTACACATTTGAGTATGTCACATTTTAGTTTGTGAATTGAAACTATTTACGTACTAGTATAAATTTGTAGTCTTGATTGGTTTCTATTTCTGCTAGTGTATTTGTTGCTTGATTTTTTTCATGCAGTGACGCAGCGGAATTCACGAGAGAATAGTTAACGTACTATTCCAAACGAGATAAGTTCTCGAATCCACGAGATGTTCTTGAATCCACAAGAAAAGAGAGAAAATTCTCAAAGTTGTATTGATTGAATAATAAAAGTTGCATATGCCATAGGCTTACAATGATACTTATAGGGCCAAAGTAACCCTAATCCAACTAGGAATGAAATAACAAATCCTAATCCAACTAGGAATCAAATAACATACCCTAATCCAACTAGGAATAAAAATACTCTAGAACACTTATTTCTAAAATTGGAGACTTCCTAACAAAATTAATAAAATAAAAATAAGGAAACTTAAAACACTACTTGTAATTCTGCTTCAGCCCACCAAGTTTGGGCCTATTCCGGGCTCGTCGATAAATTGCTGAAATTGGCAATTTTCTATTAGAAGTTGCTTGGGCCTCTTAGGCTTCGACTAGTCCAATTGATCATAGAATTGGGCCGCTACTTGTTCTGCATCAATCCCTTCTTCTTCGAAAGAACTCGACCTCGAGTTCAAATATATCCGCAACGTTGAACACATTGGAGATCTGCATGGACTCGGGAAGATCAATCACATAAGCATTGTCCCCGATTTTCTGCAAAATCTTGTACGGACCATACTTCCTTGGCTTTAACTTGTTGTAGGTGCCGGCGGGAAACCTCTTCTTCCTTAGAAAAATCATCACCTCATCGCCTACGTTGAACAGTTTAACACGCCTACCCTTGTCCGCAGCTGCCTTGTTTTTCGCATTTGTCTCAGCCAACTTCTGCCTCACGTAATCAACCACCTCTTGGGATTGCTTAGCCATTGCCTCAGCCGCAACGCTAACTTCAGGACCCCGCGGAAGACGAACTAAATCCACTGCATGCTTTGGAGGCGTCACATAAACCAAGGAAAAAGGTAATTTTCCCGTGGCACTGTGAACTGCACTGTTGAAAGCAAACTCAGCTTGTGGTAATGCATTATCCCATTGCCTTGGCTTGTCCCCACATATGCTTCGAATCAGATTACCCAAGCTTCTGTTAGTCACCTCCGTTTGTCCATCAGTTTGTGGATGCGCGGTAGAGCTCCGCCTCAGCGAAGTCCCAAACATCTTCCACAAAGTGACCCAAAAATGGCTAAGGAACTTCACATCCCTGTCAGAAGTAATAGACTGTGGAACCCCATGCAAGCGTACTACCTCTCGAAAGAACAAACGGGCCACATGAGATGCATTGGATGTCTTTCAACACACAATAAAATGCACCATCTTGGAAAACCTGTCTACCACCACGAACACAGAATCCATACCACGCTGGGTACGAGGCAGCCCCAACACAAAATCCATAGACAAATCTTCCCAAATATTATTAGGAATAGGTAAAGGAGTATAAAGACCAGTATTTTGAGATTGACCCTTAGATACCTGACATGTATAGCACCTCCGCACAAAATTTCCAGCATCCCTCTTCAATTGCGGCCAAAAATACCTCTCCTCCAAACTTGCAACTGTTTTGTCTCTTCCCAAATGACCACTCAATCCTCCACCATGAAGGTCTCGGATTAAGCTCTCCCTCAACGAAGTCCTTGGTATACAAAGCCGATTGCCACGAAATAAATACCCATCAGTAACATGAAAGTCACTAATAGGTCAGTTCTGAACGCATACTTCCCAAATCTCTTTGAAATCCTCATCCCCTGGATACAACTCCTTCAAGGACTCAAAACCCACAATCTCTTGGGTTGAAGTCACCAACAACTTGGCTCGACGACTCAATGCATCAGCCACTCGATTTGTCACCCCAGACTTGTGCCGAATGGTAAAAGGAAATTTCTGAATAAAAGTGGCCCATCGCACATGCATACTATCCAACTTCTTTTGACTGTTGATGAACTTCAGCGCTCGATGGTCAGTGTATAGCACAAACTCCCTTTGAATTAAATAATGCTCCCAATGTTTGAGAGCACGAACCACTGCATAGAACTCTTGGTCATAAGTGCTCCACTTCTGCCTTGCTTCACTTAACTTCTCACTAAAGAAGGCCACAGGTCGCTTTTCTTGGGAAAGAACAGCCCCAATACCAACTCCACTAGCATCACATTCAACCTCAAAAACCTTCTCGAAGCTAGGTAGAGCTAGAACTGGAGCAGTGCACAACTTCTCCTTAATCACCATGAAGCTGTTGTTCGCTGCTTCTCCCCACAAGAACTTTCCTTTCTTCAAGCACTCGGTGATTGGCGCCACAATAGTGCTAAAATTTCGAATGAATCGCCTGTAGAAAGTGGCCAATCCATGGAAACTTCGCACCTCAGTAACTGTTTTGGGAATTGGCCAATCACGAATGGCGCGAACTTTGTCCTCATCCACGTGTATACCATCAGCACTCACCACATAGCCCAAGAACAATAAGCTGTTCGTCAAAAAACTGCACTTCTTGAGTTGTATGTACAGCTTATTTTCTTGCAGCACCATCAACACTTGGCGCACGTGCCCCACGTGCTCATCCTCTGTTTTGCTATAGATAAGTATGTCGTCGAAATAAACGACGACAAACTGTCCCGTGAAAGGTCTCAACACCTGGTTCATCACCCGCATGAAAGTACTTGGAGCATTAGAAAGGCCGAATGGCATAACCAACCATTCGTAGAGGCCATCCTTGGTTTTGAACGCAGTTTTCCACTCATCTCCAGGCCGGATACGAATCTGATGGTACCCACTTCGTAGATCAATCTTTGAGAACCACTTGGACCCATCCAGCATGTCTAGCATATCATCCAGCCTAGGTATTGGAAACCTATACCGAATGGTGATCTTGTTGATGGCGCGACTGTCCACACACATACGCCAACTCCCATCTTTCTTTGGTGTCAGCAATGCCGGAACCCCACAAGGACTCAAGCTCTCTCGTATATGGCCCTTCTGTAATAACTCCTCTACTTTTTCCCTTAGAATCTCATTCTCCTTCGGACTCATGCGATAGTGTGGTAAATTGGGCAGACTTGCCCCAGGCACCAAGTCAATCTGATGTTGAATGTCCCTCATTGGCGGAAGCTCGTTTGGCACGTCATCTGTAACCAGTTCCTCAATCTCCTCCAACAAGGGTTGTATCTTCTTAGGCACAGCAACTGCAGCCATGGTCTTATCCTCTAACACCAACGATTTCACCACCATAGCATAAATCTGTTTAGACTCCTTAAAATCTGTCACAAAATCAGCTTCTGAACTGGCAACTGTTAGAAACGATGGTTGCTGCACCTTTGGCTTGACCGACACCTTTTGATTGGAAGGAACGATAACAACCTTACGGGCCTCCCTATTAAAAGAGTAGGTGTTGTCACGACCCTTGAACACCACGTCCACATCAAACTGCCAGGGCCTTCCTAACAGTATGTGACTAGCATCCATCTCAATAACATCACAAGCAACCTCAGCCTTATAAAATTTTCCAATGGAAAGGGGAATTTTACAAACTTCGGTTACCTTTACTGTTGGGCCCTTCTTGATCCACCCAATGCTGTAAGGTGAAGGATGGGGCTCCGTCGGCAACTTCAGATGGTCCACCAGTCTTTTTGCCACAAAATTCTCGCAACTGCCACTATCTACAATCAGGTCACACACCTTCTGGTTGATTGAACAGCTTGACCGAAAGATGTTGTGACGCTGAGTGTGATCTTCTGATTTTGGCGCAAACAGTACCCTCTGCACCACGCAGTTGACTCGATCCCCATCTTCCTCTGCATAGTCAACTTCATACTCATCATTCCAGTCACCCACTGCTCCATCAGCATCTTCTTCTTCTTCCTCTGCCAAGGCCAACTTTCGTTCTGGACAATTACTAGAACGGTGCCCAGGCTTTTGACACTTGTAGCACTTCTCAGGCATGGGCTTGGCATAAGGATTCGGCGCCTTCGCCGCCGCGTTTTTGCTGGAACTGCTTGTCTGACTGCCACCTCCAAATTTCGCTCCATCACCATCTGCAGCCTTTGGTTGAAACGTCGACTTCCCCTTAGATTCAGGAGGAATGGACGATTCTGTTGTGTTACGACGGTATCCTGAGTATGCTGGTTTGCGGTCACGCTCCAACCGCTCGGCCTTCAATGCTAGGTTGTAGGCTTCATCCACATCCCACACTGTCTGCAACCCAATCTGATCCCGTATCGACTGCTTCAATCCATTAAGATACCTGGCTACTTTCTGTCCGTCCGACTCGTACAGATTATTGCGATCTGCGAGTCGGTTAAATTCAGCCGTGTAATCAAACACAGACTTGTTCCCTTGTCTGCAGTTTTGATAGGCATGAAAAAGGTGTTGCTCGTAATCAGGGGGTAAAAACCTATCCATCATGAGTTGTCTCATCCTGCGCCATGTTCGCACAGAATCCTTTCCTTGCCTTCATCTGCAACTGGTCCCACCAAGCTGCAGCGCCGCTTTTCAGTTTGCAAGCAACCATCTTGATCCTCCTTGAGTCTGGAATTCCCATCATGTCAAGGAATCGATCAACTTCCGAAAGCCAGTCCAAGAACCCTTCAATTTCGAGATTACCGCTGAACGTGGGAAGGTCCACCTTCACACGATATTCATCGAACAATTGCTGCGGACGTTCTTGTGGATGGTTTTCTATCTCTTCTCCTTCTGGTTCTGATTCTTCTTCACTGTCTGCATGATTAGCCGGGCGTCTCCCGACTACAATTCTGTTATCGGGTTGGCATTGGGCAAATCCCACCGCGCGTTCCCGATCCTGGTTAAGAGGACGGCGTTGGGCAAATCCCACCGCGCGATTCTCTTCAACCTCTACTGGTCCCTGGTTTTGGCGAAGGGTCAACTGCAACTGTCGCAGCGTTTCCTGAATGTCCGTCAACTGAGTTCGTGTTTCGTCACGGAATTCACGAAGCCCTGCCAACTGGGTTCGTTGTTCTTCCACCGTCGCCCTTAGATCAGCAAGCCCCTGAACAACGTCACGGGTTGTGTCATCAACTTTGTTAGGTGCCATCGAGCCAGAAACGATCTTGCTCTGATACCACTTGACGCAGCGGAATTCACGAGAGAATAGTTAACGTACTATTCCAAACGAGATAGGTTCTCGAATCCACGAGATGTTCTTGAATCCACAAGAAAAGAGAGAAAATTCTCAAAGTTGTATTGATTGAATAATAAAAGTTGCATATGCCATAGGCTTACAATGATACTTATAGGGCCAAAGTAACCCTAATCCAACTAGGAATGAAATAACAAATCCTAATCCAACTAGGAATCAAATAACATACCCTAATCCAACTAGGAATAAAAATACTCTAGAACACTTATTTCTAAAATTGGAGACTTCCTAACAAAATTAATAAAATAAAAATAAGGAAACTTAAAACACTACTTGTAATTCTGCTTCAGCCCACCAAGTTTGGGCCTATTCCGGGCTCGTCGATAAATTGCCGAAATTGGCAATTTTCTATTAGAAGTTGCTTGGGCCTCTTAGGCTTCGACTGGTTCAATTGATCATAGAATTGGGCCGCTACTTGTTCTACATAATGATGCAGGACAAGATATACACCCCTATTATTTATGGAAACATTATTTTAGTAATAATGTTTATTTACGATTAGTATTAGGAGATTTTATTTGTGCTGCATGTTTTGCACGTTTTTAGTTTAGTTTTGGTTAGATTTTATTTTATTTCCTTTTAGCGAATAGTCTAGGTTTCCAAGTAATGCTTTACTTGGTCACCACTCTAAGTAATTTCCTTTTAATTAGGACTTCTACTAGTATAAATAAGGATGTAGCCTATGGGCATATTTAGTTTTTAATCAAATATAATTCAGAGTATCTCTCTTTCTTCTTGTGGATTCAAGAACCTCGTGGATTCGAGACCTATTTTCGTTTGAACTAGTACGCAACTAGTTTCTCGTGAATTCCGCTGCGTCAAGTGGTATCAGAGCGGGTTTTTTCCTGGCTCGATGTCACGAAACAAGGTAGATGACACACCCTTTGACGCTGCGTCAAGGGTTTGCTGATCCGAGGAAGATGGTAGAAGAACAACGAACCCAGTTGACAGGGCTTCGTGAATTTCGTGACGAAACACGAACTCAGTTGACGGAAATTCAAGAAACGCTGCGACAGCTGCAGTTGACTCTTCGCCAGAACCAGGGACCAGCAGAGGTTGAAGAGAATCGCGCGGTGGGATTTGCCCAACGCCGTCCTCTTAACCAGGATCGGGAACGCGCGGTGGGATTTGCCCAACGCCAACCCGATAACCAGATTGTAGTCGGGAGACGCCCGGCTAATCATGTAGACAGTGAAGAAGAATCAGAACCTGATTTCAGGTCTTATGATAATTTGCCTAAATTAAGTGGTTTTGAGTATTTTGAAGACATTTTAGATTGGATTTTAGATATTCATGATTTCTTTGAATATGTGAGAATGCCGTCTGAAATAAGGTGGAAATATTTGTTGGCAAAACTTACGGGACGAGCGCTACGATGGTGGTTAGATTTGCAGGATAAGAGAGAACGATTGGGAAAGCGTCGTATTCGCGCATGGTCAAGAATCAAAAGACTTATGATGGAAAGATTTTTGCCATGGAATTATGAGCAGCTTTTGGAAGAAAAATATGAGTCAAAGCAACAACATACAATTCACACATCTGCCAATGTTGTTGAAGAAGAAGCTTTTAAAGAGGAGGTAATTCAAGAAGTTGATGATAAGAAAATTTACATTGATGTTGATGATCAAATTGATATTGATGATAAACATAAAATTGATATTGATGTTGGTGATCAAATTGTTGAGGACCAACACAAGTTTTCAAAAGATGTGATCAAAGCTGCCACCTTATTTGATAACTCTATGGTCAAGCCAGCCCATCTCAATGAGCCAATCATTGATGTGTCAACCATTGCTACAATGAGGCAAGATAAAGATGACCCACAATGTCAAGTTTCCCTTGTTGATTTTCTGGGAGTGCAACAGTATGATTGGATTTCCAATATTCATCTGGTTGATCTTATCAATCACTTGAAGCATGCAGAGAAGATGTCGTTGCAAATATTATTTTCCGTGATGATTTGGAAGGAAGTAAAAGGGTTGAAGTATTCCAAGTATCTATTTATTTGGCATGGAAGATGGCAGGTTCCTAACGAGAACTCGAGGACGAGTTCTTTTGAAGAAAAGGAGAATGATGTAGGACAAGATATACACCCCTATTATTTATGGAAACATTATTTTAGTAATAATGTTTATTTACGATTAGTATTAGGAGATTTTATTTGTGCTGCATGTTTTGCACGTTTTTAGTTTAGTTTTGGTTAGATTTTATTTTATTTCCTTTTAGCGAATAGTCTAGGTTTCCAAGTAATGCTTTACTTGGTCACCACTCTAAGTAATTTCCTTTTAATTAGGACTTCTACTAGTATAAATAAGGATGTAGCCTATGGGCATATTTAGTTTTTAATCAAATATAATTCAGAGTATCTCTCTTTCTTCTTGTGGATTCAAGAACCTCGTGGATTCGAGACCTATTTTCGTTTGAACTAGTACGCAACTAGTTTCTCGTGAATTCCGCTGCGTCAAACGAGATAGGTTCTCGAATCCACGAGATGTTCTTGAATCCACAAGAAAAGAGAGAAAATTCTCAAAGTTGTATTGATTGAATAATAAAAGTTGCATATGCCATAGGCTTACAATGATACTTATAGGGCCAAAGTAACCCTAATCCAACTACGAATGAAATAACAAATCCTAATCCAACTAGGAATCAAATAACATACCCTAATCCAACTAGGAATAAAAATACTCTAGAACACTTATTTCTAAAATTGGAGACTTCCTAACAAAATTAATAAAATAAAAATAAGGAAACTTAAAACACTACTTGTAATTCTGCTTCAGCCCACCAAGTTTGGGCCTATTCCGGGCTCGTCGATAAATTGCCGAAATTGGCAATTTTCTATTAGAAGTTGCTTGGGCCTCTTAGGCTTCGACTGGTCCAATTGATCATAGAATTGGGCCGCTACTTGTTCTGCATCATGCAGGGTACGAATAGAGGCAACATTTGAACTTGGGTTGATGATTTTAAATTTTTTTTTAGAATAAATTGAAAATCTGTGGACAAATTCGGAACCGATCCGTGACTCGCAGATAGGATTGGAACCGAACTGTGAGATTTTTGGATTGGACACGGATTTTTTTTTTTCAAAAAACCGTGACTCGCGGATTAGGATTGGATTCATATCAATCCGGACCAATCTGGACCGTGACCACCCCTACTTTTGCTCACATTCTCCGACACCCTGCCTACATGCATGTCACGTGGGCCGCGTGGGCCCCGCCCACTTTACCCATTAAAAAAACGAAAAAACGAAAATTTCAAAATTGCCAATATTGGGTTTTAGTCTCCATTTTCGTTGAGGCTCTCAAATCTGAAAAGCGAGAGAGCGAGAGAAGAGAGGAAGACGATTTACCTCGATTGTCGTCCGCCACCAACAACCCAACCCCTTCCACCACCCGCGACTCCACCATGACCAATCGAAGAAGATGTATGACTCAACCCCAACGCACTCTCGACGCCATAGCACTAATGATTCTTGTTCTTTGATCCAAGTGATTGAAGTTTCCTCCTTTTTTCCTTTTGTCTTCCTTTTTTATTTTGTTTTTGTCTTGTCAGCTGCTATACTCTTTAGTCAGCTTATTGTGTTTGGCTCGATGACTTTGAAGGCGGTGGAGTGGAGGCCTCTTTGGATTTATGCAGCTTTCAACATTGAGGCATGCTACTATGTGCACCCCTCTTTTGGGCTCAAAAGTGAGATTTTGTGACACAAATATGAATTTGTCTAGGTCAAATATGAGATTTTGTGGCTAAAAATATGAAAAGGTGTACCATATGAAACTTTGACCAGATCGACGGTCGAGATTGCGCCACATACGCAAAAAGTGACCCCCTATACCGGTCATCTTCATCTCATATGGAGAGCCAAAACAAATCATAAAACGTCACGTGATCTCTCATATAACGTTTTGGGTTTCAAAAATCTCATATATGAAGCCACGAATGCTCATAAAAAGTACCACAAAAATTCGAAAGAGCCACAAAATGTCATATTGGCAAAAGTCAACCTCATAAAACGCGCCACAAAATCTCAAATGATAGTTTTGGACTGTAGTGGAAATGTGATACATATTGTGTGTATATGTATTGATGTGACTGTTGGAGATATGCCTTGAATTCAAGACGGTCGAAGAAAGGTGCAAAATTTGGTGCGAAAGTTGTTTTCTGGACCTATGGTCCGGACCAAGGAAAGCCCCGTCCGGACCAGTGAATTTTGGGACGTTTTTGGACATTCTGCCTCGGTAGTCCGGACCACCGAAATCCCCGTCCGGACCACCGTCGGTAGTCCGGACCACCGAATCCCCGTCCGGACCACCGTTACGCGAATTTGTGCGGCTGCGCGTTTTTAAAGAGGTTTTGACCTAATTTTTTGTACTTTCTTATAAATAGGAGCCTTGTGGCCTCCTAGGGTTTTGTCTTGAGTTGGGATTTGAGATATCTAGGCTTTGTGTGTGTCTCTTTTATGTGTGTGAGACGTTTGATGCTCTGTAGGTCGCGCCTCAGAGATTTGTCCCTAGTTATTGTGTGGATGCTTCAAGTGAGAGTTACGGGTATAGCCGGCTCTGTGTATTTCTCCCCATTGTTAGTGAATCCTCTTGCTCTTTCCCCGTGGACGTACCTCTAGAGCTCCGTGCTTGGGAGGGAACCACGTAAATCCTTGTCTCTTGTTTTCTTGTTGCTTGTGTTTATATTCTCTACTTCGGGTTTCGGCACAACAAATTGGTATCAAAGCTCCGGGTTCAAACCGAGGCTTGTGTTTTCCGCTGCGTTTGTGTATTTGGGGTCGTTTTCAATGGCGACTCGCTTTGAAGTTGAGAAGTTTGATGGGCAAAGCGCTTCTTTCAGTTTGTGGCGTATCAAGATGAAGGCTTTGTTGGTGCAACAAGGAACAAGCAAGGCTTTGTTGGGGGTGTCGAAGAAACCTGCTGTGGGCACCCGAGACCTCCGCGAGAAACCTTGAAAATACTAGAACATCGCGTTCGTTAGAGTCGCCACTTGATTTTAAGGTTAACCAAGCAACCGAATTCAACGTACAAAATTCGAGACAACCGGTCCGTCATAACCAGAGTGATCTTGGTTCGGGAGCTAAGTTACGGGATGGGAAGGTTTTGTTTGAAAAATGCACCCATCCCGCCTAATCAAAATGATTAGTCTCTACTCATAATTTATGGGATTTTAAAAGATTTTTTTTAAAGTGATTTAGACAATTACGGGAAAGGGAGAAAGGAAAAATAAATAAAATTAACGATGCATGAGGCTAGATTTATAGAAAGAAATATTACCAAAAAATATAAAATAGGCGAAGACTGAACTTCCTTTGATCAACGTCCAGATGCTCCCCTCAAAATCACGAATTCGGCGAGTATGAACTCCGTTCGCCGCGAAAAGCACTTTATTTAACTAATGCTTCGAAAAACTTGGATTAAAGGCAAGGCTTTGGGTAATTTTGGAAAGTAGGCTTAAGACTAATATTTTTGGGATTTTCGTGGCTAATTTTCGGAAAGGGATTTCGGGTTCGGGAAAGGGGTTTACAAAGGAAAAACAATGAGAACAAAGGTTTTCTAGCAAGGTTTTCTTGAGGATTTTTGTTGTGTCACTAAAAAAAAAAAGAGTTTTGGGGTTTTTCCAAAGAAGCTGATGAAAAATAAATGGGTAAAATAAGGACTAGCAACAAGGTTTTTCTTTCTTCGTTGACCTTTTCTTGGCAAAAGGCTTCTTTCATTTATAGATACAATTGAAGCTTCCTGTAGTGATTTCCCAACCACAAATGGATGGAGCTCATTGAAAATGTTATGGAAGCCCATCCTAAAGCTTCAACACATTGTATGGATATGGCCAGAAGTTGTCAGGTAACATTTACAAAGCCAACTATTTTTGCTTCCACCGACAGGTCTTGGTTTGGGTTTATTTTGGGCTTAAAGGGTTAAGAAAATAGACAAATCCAATTAATCAAAGCATTAATTAAATAAAATAAAATTCACGACGTCGTTAACAATTTTCATCATTGGGAACACATCCGGACTTTCGCTTGAAATTCACGGATAATCAAAATTGGGGTGTCTACAGTTGCCCCTCTTTGACAATACTCAGTTATCATTGCAGGATACGAGTGAATGTCAAAGATAAAGAGACAAACCCAGTTGTTTATCCGTGTTTTCTAAGCGCAAAACTCAGTAAAATCAATCAAAGCAAGTGGTCGTGCTTGCAAGCTGCCTACGTACCCCGTTGTAGGGATCAGACCAAACGTAGTTCACATGGGGCGTTTTTAAAATCATCAAACAATTCATTGGGTTTTCCCGGCCCATAGAATCAAACCTTGGGTTTTCCTGACCCGTGGCAACAACAAAATTCAATAATGGGTTTTCCTGGCCCATCTTGCCTTGGGTTTTCCTGGCCCATGGCGAAAACATTCAATTCAACACCATTGGCTTTACTGGGCCGTTGGTAAAATCACAAAGTTCACCATGGATTTTTCTGGTCCATGGTAAAATCATGCCTTGGGTTTTCCTAGCCCGTGGCGAAATGCATCAATACAAACACCATTGGCTTTATTGGGCCTTTGGTGGATCGAAAATATTTTTTTTAAACAAAACTGGACCTCGGCCTAAATGAATTTCTCAAATTCAAACAAGAATGGGCCTCAGCCCAAACAAATTTTTCAGATTCAAACAAGATTGGGCCTCAGCCCAAATAAATTTTTCAAAGGCCCAAAGTTGGCCCAAATGGCGAAACCCTAGGGTTTTGAGTGCCGCAGCGTTAAATTTGCGTCCGGACGAGAAATCAATTCTTCCTTCCTCTGTACGACTCTGTTTCTCAATAAAAGGGGACGTATGGCTCACTGAGATTCCAACCAGTGAAAATGTTTACAGACGATGCGTCCGAGTTCTGGCTCCTCTTTGTCCCTCTCTTCCTAATCGCTTCCGGTGTCATTCTGACATTCCGGGATCCTCCATGGTTTGGTTTGGTCACTGACCCAAGGTTCATCGCGTACAGCTTTTACATCTTTTGCGCCCTTTGGTGTGTGGCGATGGAGATTTACGGTCCTGGGAGCCGGCGGTCGGTACAGAGGAGTGAAACTTCTTGGTCCGACGAACTCTAAACAGTTGCCCCTGTTTCTGGAATGAAGCTTCTTGGTCCGACGAACTCTAAGCAGTTGCCCCCTTTCTCTGTTTTTTTTTTTTAAGAATGTAACAAATGATGCAATATATGCAAGAATGAACGGATAATCCGTTTTTATAAATATTTGCCCTTGTTTATTGAAAACATGGAAAACTCCAAATTTTAATCTGCACGAATTCAATATGAGCATCCAAAACAAAAATAGGCTGAAATAGGATTCTAATGAATCAAACGTGTCCTAGAGAGTCCTAGGACAAATGAAACATTTGTAGATACCCTCTCTTTTGTGGCAGGGATGTTTCAGGTACCTCTGTTAAGCATGCCCCAAGTTCCACTACTTGCAGCTCTTCTAGCCATGACAATGATGAGGATGATGACGATGAGCAGGAGGGTGAGGAGGAGGCAAAGGTGGATGAGCAGGAGGGTGAGGAGGAGGCAGAGGTGGAGGGTGAGGATGAAAATAAAGACATAGGCCCTGAGCTTCTAGTCAAGAAAAGAAAAACCATCCGCGGCCTTTTAATTTTAATTTTTATTTTTGGTTTGTTTTGTTCTGTTTGCTTGCTCACGGCACAATGATAGATGATAGGTATGATGATGCTTGGCTCGAGCTCTCTTTTTACATATTTGTAACATCAAACTCCGATCAAAATAGTGGATGCTGTAACTTTGAGATTTGCTTTTCTGGTTTTCCAAGCAAGGCTTATATTTCAAAGAAAACCATAGCTCAGATTTCAAAAATTTTGTCTTCGCTACAATTGATAAGTAGGATGAGAATGACTCCTATTTGAGTTCTGATCATATTTGTGAGCTGGATGAGCATGACTTCGATGTGAGTTCTAGTTTACCTGTGACACGAGAAGTCGGTGAGAAAATGATAGGGGAGAGAAAATGGTTGGGTATAACACGAGAATGGTATGGGAGAGGAAAATAGCTCAGAAGGGATGGTCAACAAGGAAAATGGAAATGGCTCAGGTAAGAAAAAGGTTGGCAAGCATGTTAAAAAGGGAAATGCTTTATCAAAGTGGGATACCAGTAGCTGGGAAAACATCACTTTTCTTTGGTTCACTCAATTATTCTCTCTCTTTTAACCTCAAACTCACATGAATTTTGCAGATGTGACTTTTCGAGAAGGTCAAACTTATAGCAAAACCCGAAATGCCCCCAAAGCATGAGTCAAGATGCTACCAGAGCCAGAAAATATTCAAATATCAAACATCGCAGAGGATTGGAACCAACAGTTTTGCACATTGAAAGCAAGTGACATCAACTGGCGCTGTGATTGGATTGATCTCCTTGACATGACTGTGAAGAATATGAACTTCCAGGTGGTTAGGAATTGCAGGCGTAACAGGTTTCACTTTCTATATCCCACACCGTTTTCTGCGGCAGTTCGGTAATGAGCAAGGCTTGCCTTCCACAGAGTCAGAGGTCCATTTTGATCCTTCTTGCGATGCACAGACACTCACACAATACCAAAGGTCTTGGCCATTCCGTCAGAAGCTAGCAGCACAAAATGTATTCGACACCAGTTTGAAGAAAAGATATGTGCAGTGGCTAGACAAAGATATAAAAGAAAGGGCAGACAAAGAACGCAAGATAAAAAAGAAAGAGGACCTAGACCTTTCATCATCTCATTGTACCAGAATAAAAGCTTGTTCCTTAGTTTCTTTTAAAATAATTTGAGAATCTCTTGTTTGAGAGGCATGTTTCATCTTGTTATGCATGAATTCAAGCATCAATAAAACTTGGTACTGAAAAGTAGCCCTTTTGCACAATTCTCGATAATTTCCACATGACCAACTGCTCCAATTTCGCACAAGCCTTCAAGTAGTGTACAATGAATTCTTTAACGGCACAGGTTGAGAAATGAACGACCATTGGTTGCCTACGTATCTCAAATGAAGAAAACAAGTTTAGGTTCACTCGGGTATTAACACTCTCCTTTTTATGCTCTACCTTTTGCCTAGTACCTCCCTTTCGGGTTTCAGGTCTAGCGAGCCCCCCCCTTTTTTTTTTTTTTTTTTTTGAACCCTAATTTTTGCCTAGGTCGCCCGTGAGGGTTTTCGATCCTAGCGGGTTTTTTTTATTTTTTTATTTATTTTTGCTCTAATTTTTGCCTAGGTCGCCCGCCCTTGCGGTTTTCGACCTAGCGAGCTCTCTTAAGGGTAGTATTTCTTTAATTGGTCCAAGTTGGTCACGTTGCTGAATTCATTGCCGTCTAAATCCATTATACGCACTGCTCCTCCGGTCAAGATGTCTTTGATGATGTAAGGCCCGGCCCAATTTGGCTTGAATTTTCCACGTGGATCATGGATGGGAGCCCTGATCTCCTTGAGCACCAAATCACCGCTCTTTAAGTTCCGCGGCTTGACTTTCTTGTTAAATGCCTTTGCAATTCGCCGCTGATACCCTTGAACATGATACAGTGCTTTCAAACGACGTTCATCAAATAACATTAACTCTTCGAATCTCCCGTCGACCCATTCAGTTTCTTCTAACCCACACTCGGCTAATATTCTTAGCGACGGCACTTCTAACTCAATTGGCAACACAGACTCCATTCCATACACCGAGGCATAAGGGGTTGCCCCAGTTGGCGTGCGGATTGATGTCCGGTAGCCCCACAAAGCAAAAGGTAATTGTTCTGGCCAGCCCCTGCTTTTCTCAGTGGTCTTCCTTATGATGGTTTTCACGCTCTTGTTAGCAGCCTCCACAGCCCCGTTGGTTTGTGGTCGATAAGTTGAAGAGTTATGAATCTGAATCTTGTAATCTTCCAATAATTCCATAACCTCTTTCTTGAAATGCGTGCCCTGATCAGATACAATCTCGTGTGGAACTCCATACCGACAAATGATGTTTCGTTCAATGAAACGGGCAACCTCAAAAGCCGTCAAAGTAGCGTATGACTCAGCCTCCACCCATTTAGTGAAATAATCAATAGCTACCAAAATGTATTGATGCCCGTTTGACCCTTTCGGCTTGATCGCTCCAATGATATCAATGCCCCATACTGAGAACGGCCAAGGAGTGGTCATATTATGGAGTTCAGATGGTGGAACATGCATGAGGTTAGCATGAATTTGGCATTTGTGACACCTTCTTACAAATTCCACACAGTCCGTCTCCATAGTAGACCAAAAGTACCCTTGCCTCAGTATTTTCTTCGCCAGCATGATACCATTCATGTGAGGACCACAAACTCCAGCATGGATGTCTTTCATTATTTGCTTGCTTTCCCTTTCATCAACACATAGCTTGTGCACACCATCATAGGATCGCCGGTACAACTTTCCTCCACCGATTATGAAATTCGCCGATAGCTTCCGTAGTGCAGTCTTATCCTTCTTGCTAGCTTCATTAGGGTACTCTCCTTTCTCCACAAAGTTCCAAATATCATGATACCACGGTAATCCCAATGTCACATCCTCAACGGTGGCTATCATCTCATATATAGGAATATCGCGTTGCTCGATTACCAAGGGTCTCATTTTTACCCCGAGAGGTATTTCTATCATTGATACCAAGGTAGCGAGCGCATCCGCGAACTGATTTTTAAGACTTGGCATATGCGTAAACGTCAACATCTCGAACTTCAAAGCCAATTCTTCCAAGTATTGAAAGTAAGGCATCAACTTCTCCTCCTTTACCTTCCAATCTCCCTTAGCTTGAGATATCACCAAAGCCGAATCCCCAATAACTTCCAGTTTCTTTACACCCAATTCCAATGCTGCTTCCATCCCGACTACACATGCTTCATATTCTGCTTGGTTGTTTGTCACTTCGAAATTTAGTTTGTATGATAACGGGACATGGGATTCGTCAGGTGAAATCAGCAGAATGCCAATTCCAAACCCATTTTGGTTTGACGCCCCGTCAAAATACAAAATCCAAACATCGCTTGATAGTGTCATAAGGTCCTCATCTGGAAACTTGAACTCTGCGTCTTCTCCTCCTTTTACCGGGTGATCGGCTAAGAATTCTGCGACAGCTCTCCCCTTGACAAACTTCCTTGTTACATATTTGAGATCGAATTCGGCCAATAAGAGCAACCACCTCGCTAGTTTCCCAGTGAGTGCTGGTTTCTCAAACAAATACTTAAGTGGGTCCATTCGAGAAATCAGCATCACTGAGTGTGCAAGCATGTAGTGCCTTAACTTTTTAGTGGCCCATACCAAAGCCCAACATGTCTTTTCCAACGCCGTGTACCGTTCCTCACAACCCACCATCTTCTTGCTCAAATAATAAATGGCTTTCTCAGATTTTGTTTCCCCTTCTTGTGCCAATAAGCATCCCATCGCCGAATCAGTCACTGACAAATAGAGGATTAGTGGCTTTTCCGGTTCAGGAGGTGACAGAATTGGCGGATTTTGGAGGTAGCGTCGAATTTCATCAAAAGCCATTTGACAACGATCAGTCCATTGAAATTTAGTTTCTTTCTTAAGCAAGCGGAATAATGGTTCACAAGTTGTCGTGAGCTTAGCGATGAAACGACTTATGAACTGAATCTTTCCCAGAAAGCTTCGAACATCCTTCTCCGACTTCGGTGTTGGCATTTCAACTATGGCTTTGATCTTTGAGGGGTCCACTTCAATTCCTCGGGTAGTGATCATGAAACCCAACATTTTGCCCGCAGTGACTCCGAATGTGCATTTCTTAGGGTTTAACCTCATCCTGTACTTCCTTATCCGC
This sequence comes from Vaccinium darrowii, assembly GCA_020921065.1. Taxonomy (NCBI): domain Eukaryota; kingdom Viridiplantae; phylum Streptophyta; class Magnoliopsida; order Ericales; family Ericaceae; genus Vaccinium; species Vaccinium darrowii. The sequence continues at coordinate 39,076,596 of CM037162.1, forward strand.
TCAAAGAATTTCCTCAAAGCTCCGTTGTGCCCTTCTCTATCTTTGGATTTTACGATCATATCATCAACATACACCTCCACTTCCTTATGAATCATGTCGTGTAATAAAGTTGTGGCAGCTCGTTGATAAGTTGCTCCGGCATTCTTCAACCCAAATGGCATGACCCGATAGCAGTAAGTTCCCCACGGCGTCGTGAAAGTTGTCTTCTCTCTATCCTCCGGTGCCAATAAAATCTGATTATACCCGGCATACCCATCCATGAACGAAAGCAAACCATGCCCCGCTGTGTTATCAACAAGAACGTCAATAGGAGGCAAGGGGAAGTCGTCCTTCGGGCTAGCTTTGTTTAGATCTCTAAAATCAACACACACTCTGATCTTACCATCTTTCTTGGGCACAGACACAATATTGGCAACCCAAGTTGGATACTCGGTCACCATTAGAAAACCCGCATTGATTTGACTAGTAACTTCTTCTTTGATTTTCAACGCCCAATCTGGTCTGATTTTCCTCAGCTTTTGCTTGACAGGCTTGGCATCGGGAAACAACGGGATCTTGTGTTCAACAATCTCAGGATCGATTCCAGGCATATCTTCATAGGACCATGCAAAGACATCCTTGAACTCTTCCAATAACTTAACCAAGCGTTCACGTTCCTCGGGAGACAACGTGGAACCAATCTGAACCATGCGAGGATCCTTTTCAGTACCAAAATTTATTGAAACAACCTCATCCATGATAGGACGAGCATGCCTTTCTTCCTCTTTTTTAAGAAAAAGTTTTAGTTCTTGAGGAATATCCTCTTCAATTTCAAAAGATTCTTCAGGATCAATAAAATTTATTTCTGGCACAACAAAATAATCAAAGTCTGGATTTATTTCATTGATATCGGAAATTTCGGTTACAAACTCAGACTCAAATTCAAAAGAAAAGGAATACTTGGGTTTGCCAACTGGCACATGCCCGACAGACTCAACAAGAAATTGAAAGGGAGACTCAAACTTGGACTCATACTCATCATTATTATCAATTACCTCAAAAGTCCAATTTTTATAATCTCCTACGGCATCCACTATAAAGTTGGAGTAATCCACATAATCTTCGGCGCCAAGCATCATCACAACAGCATCTTGGCTTACACTCATGGGATCAAATCCTTGGTCAAAGAGAAGACCTAGGTTAGCCTGTTCCAGATTTTTAGTCCAGTCTTCGTTACCTGTTGCCAATATCAGCCTCTCATTTGGTTCATCCTCACTATCAGACAGTTGATGTTCAAAGAAAATTTCGAACCCCGGATACCTCTTCCCAGTCTCCTCATCATAAAGTGGCTCGTCAAATCCACAAAAAAGCACGTCTTCTCCTTCTTTCACAAATTGTCCGTTCAAAGTCTTGCGGTAAGGCTTCATTTTTAAATCAAAGAGCTTGCCTTCTTTCTTCGCCTTGGCACGTGCTCGATCTTGCTTAGCTTTTTCTGCCCAATCTTCTGGTGTCGGTTTGTAGCCAAGCCCAAAACGGTGTCCATTTGCTGAGAAGTCAGGAAACTGAGGAACTCCTTGTAAGCGACGTCCCAATCCAAGGCCAGGGAAGTATGACATTTTCTTCATCATGGCAACAGCGGTGGGATTAAGATGGAAATTGTCCTCAGCCATCAAAGCATGTACCGCCTGAGACTCCACAAAGGAAAATCCGGTGAGCAAAAGATCTCTTTCGTCGTGCATAATTTCCAATAGCGGTGCATTATCTTCAGTGCGGATTCGGACTGTAGCCTCCCCGAGAATGGTGATTATTCCACCCCCTTGACAAGTTTGATCTTTTGGTGCAAGGTGGATGGAACAGCCATCACCTCAGGGTCGTGTAACCAAGGCCTTCCCAAAAGCATGTTGAATGATGACGGTACCTCCAAAACTTGAAATTCCACTTCTGTTTCCAATTTTCCTATCACCATTGGGATCTTTATTACTCCGACTACCTCTCTTCTTGTGTTATCATATGCCCGGACTCCTTGATTGGATGGGGAGAAATCCTTGTGTTTCAGGCCCAAACAGTGAGCAGTTCTTAACGGACAAACATTCAAAGCCGAACCATTATCCACCAATACTCCAGCTATCCATTTCCCTGCACATTTTGCCGTCACATATAGTGGCTTGTTGTGATTAGGACCTTCGGGTGGAAGGTCTTTATCAGTGAAAGTGATTGCATTTGTCGCCTTTACAGGGGTCAACATAGCCACCATTTGCTCGGGTGAGGTGTCTATGGAAATGGGGACCTTGTTTAACGCTTTTAAGAATGCTTATCGGTGCTTGTGAGAGGCCATAATTAGTTGCCACAAAGTGATATTAGCTCCTGTCCGTTTTAACTGTTTCAGCACCTCATCATCTCCTAGATCTTCTTCTCTTGCATCTTTTGTCACCGCTGCTTCAGAGGATTCTTCCCCAACGAGATGGGCCGGCTTGTAGTGTCTACCACTTCTTGTTAGGTGATTTACTTCAGTTTCCGGGGCCCATAAATCTTCCTCAACTTCAAAACTTTCACTCTCGTCTTCAGATCTCCACAAATCGTCACCACATCCAAACTCACATACTTCTTCATTACCGACCAGTTTCCACAGATCTTCTTCTTCTTCTTCTTCCCCTGCCACCACTTTACCTTCACAATTTTCTGAGACATTGACCACTTGTTCGGAATTTTGTATCCCAAATATCTTTGTTGCTTCCTCCAATTCCTTCTTAATTGCCTACCAACTCATTTCTCCAACCTGTTCTTCTTTTTCGTCTAGAGCCCAAATGTCTTGAAGGCTACCTACATGCTTTGAAGTTGTAGCAATCATATTGATAACAACAGTGTCTAGGGGTAGGTGAAAAATGGGTTTTGGTTGGTCGGCTGGGACAATGTATTGGCTAGGGTCAAAGGCTATTGTATGGGTATTTATGTGGTTGACTCCAAACTGGTTTTGGTTATGGTTTGGCATAGGGTTGGCGACAATGTTGGGTTTGGCTTTGGGTGGGGAAATGGATTTGTTGTCAATGAGGTCTTGAATTTCATGACGGAGACGGGCGCAATTATCCGTGGGATGGCCATGGGTTTGGTGAAAGGCACAGTATTTGGCAGCATCGTAGCGAGGTGGAAGAGGGTTGGGTGTTGGCATAGGGTCCAAAGGTTTTAGGATGCCTCTTTTGAGAAGGCGTTCATAAACAGTTGATAGGGGAACTCCTAATTGGCTAAAGATTCTTCTGCGAGGGGGAGGGGGTTGATTGTTAATGTTGTTGACTTCAGGTGTGCGATTGTTGTTACCAACATGATTGCTACTGCTGGCAGTAAAGTTTCCTTTACCACTTCCATACAAAGAGTTACTATTGCCATTGTAGACCCGCTTTCCTCTCTGACTTGAGTCTCCTTTGTCCAACAACCCCGAGTTCAGACCATCCTCAATTGAGATTCCGGTTTCGAATAGACTTTCAAAGCTTGAGAAGGGTTGTGTCACCAAATACTTGGAAAATTCTGGAATCACGTTCTTGATGACCATTCTAATTTGTTCCTTCTCGTTAGGCCGATCAACCATTTTTGCTGCCTTGGCTCTCCATCGGGTTATAAAGTCGGTGAAAGTTTCTTTGGGGTTCATCTTCGTAGCATCCAATTCTCTCGTGGTCACTTTAAGTTGGACATTATAGGCATACTGGTTGATGAAAGCATGCCCAATGTCGTCCCAAGTGTTCTTCTTTGAAGGATCCAAATTCAAGAACCATTGAAGCGCTGTGTCAGTCAACGTTCGATGGAATAACTGTGCCAATTGTTGTGGCCCAATCCCCATTGGCATTAAAGTTCCGGCATAGTTCATTAAGTGTGTTTTCGGATCTCCAGTGCCATCAAATTTCCCAACATCGGGCATTTTGAACTTCTCCGGCAGCTTGATAGTAGGGAAAAGACACAGCCTATCCATATCCACCATCTGGGTACCCGATTCTTTTGAACGGATGATAGTTCGCTTTAACTCCTCGATTTGATCTTGAAGAGTCTTGTACTTATCAGCGGCTGGTTGCTCAACATTCGGCGGCCGCCGTGGTGCGGCAGCAGGGATTTCTACGTTCTGTCGGACTGGTTGCGGTTCTTCTTCATACCAATCTTCTTCATTGAGCTGGTTTGTCCTTTCATTGTTCAATGGTGCCCTCCTTGGCGACGGATTTTCCGGTATGAGCATTATCAAGGTCTTGATCACGTTTCCCATATCTTCGATGGACTTTTGCATTGCACCCATGTTTGCCCTCATCTCCTCCATCTCATTTCGCTCGGCCATTACTGGTTCAGAAACTGGAACGGTGACTGGAATAAAATCTGGAACAGGGATGTCAACTAGATCAGGTATTGGACCAAGGATTCGGTCCCAAATGAGTGTATTCCTTCTTTCCAGCGAAAAATGACAAGCAAACTGACAAGAAAATGTGCCAAGTGTCAAAAATAAAAATAAAAAACTAAGACCATTTTTTTTATACTAGAAACGCCTTCGATGACCGTTTTGTTATTGAAAAATGAACTCCTCCTCTAAAAAAGATTGAACTGGATGAAAAAGATTAACGGGTTAACAGGAAAATGACCATTGAGTACTTGACAAATCCCCAATATATTCTAGAAATTTTCAGAAATCTTAAAAAAAAAATCCTAATTTTTTTATTTCTCTTTTTTTTTTATTTTGTATTTTTTTTAAAGTGTTATTCTTATTATACAAAAATAAAAAGAAAGGGAGGTGAAAAGAAAAGAAAGAAAAAAAAATGGTAAAAAGAGATGGTGAAATGAAAAATGACAGTCTTTTTTTTTTAAAAGAATATTTCCTCATTTTTTTTTTTTTGTTGTGGGATTAAAAATTAGGATTGTATTAATTTTCCGAAAATTCTTTTACTATAATGGGGAATTATAAAGTGACTGAAAAGAGACTAAAAAAAAAATGAAAAATGCCTTTTTTTTTTTTGACAACTTTTGAAAACCCGCATTTTTTTTTTAAAAGAAGATCCTCCTCCTCATTAAGAAACGACAATCTCCTCCTCTTTTCTTATCATTTCGGCACATTCCCCTCTGATTTTCAACAGGCAACCTGTACAGTTTATGGGGTATGTAGTGACACATAATCCTAACAAGGTTCCTGTCCTAATTTTGGATAGTTCTAGGAAGCACTATATGCAAAAGGCTGGTAGTCTCAAAGGGTACCCAGGCTCAAAGTCACAGGCGTACCTCCCATTGCCAAGTATCGTGCAAGGCAATGGTGAAGCAGTACTTATGACTTATCATAGCCAAAGGCTTGTTGGCTTCTTCGACATAGCCCAAGTACGGTTGCCCGCCCAGGATATCGAATAATGCCGAACAGGGTTTATCCATACATCGATGCACGTGCAATGCAAGAAAATCACTTTAAAAACTAAATTTAAAATCCCATATTTTTTTTTTTGAGTCTAGCTCTCGTTTCTCCCCAGCAGAGTCGCCACTGTGGGCACCCGAGACCTCCACGAGAAACCTTGAAAGTACTAGAACACGCGTTCGTTAGAGTCGCCACTTGATTTTAAGGTTAACCAAGCAACCGAATTCAACGTACAAAATTCGAGACAACCGGTCCGTCATAACCAGAGTGATCTTGGTCGGGAGCTAAGTTACGGGATGGGAAGGTTTTATTTGAAAAATGCACCCATCCCGCCTAATCAAAATGATTAGTCTCTACTCATAATTTATGGGATTTTAAAAGATTTTTTTTAAAGTGATTTAGACAATTACGGGAAAGGGAGAAAGGAAAAATAAATAAAATTAACGATGCATGAGGCTAGATTTATAGAAAGAAATATTACCGAAAAATATAAAATAGGCGAAGACTGAACTTCTTTTGATCAACGTCCAGATGCTCCCCTCAAAATCACGAATTCGGCGAGTATGAACTCCGTTCGCCGCGAAAAGCACTTTATTTAACTAATGCTTCGAAAAACTTGGATTAAAGGCAAGGCTTTGGGTAATTTTGGAAAGTAGGCTTAAGACTAATATTTTTGGGATTTTCGTGGCTAATTTTCGGAAAGGGATTTCGGGTTCGGGAAAGGGGTTTACAAAGGAAAAACAATGAGAACAAAGGTTTTTCTAGCAAGGTTTTCTTGAGGATTTTTGTTGTGTCACTAAAATAAAAAAGAGTTTTGGGGTTTTTCCAAAGAAGCTGATGAAAAATAAATGGGTAAAATAAGGACTAGCAACAAGGTTTTTCTTTCTTCGTTGACCTTTTCTTGGCAAAAGGCTTCTTTCATTTATAGATACAATTGAAGCTTCCTGTAGTGATTTCCCAACCACAAATGGATGGAGCTCATTGAAAATGTTATGGAAGCCCATCCTAAAGCTTCAACACATTGTATGGATATGGCCAGAAGTTGTCAGGTAACATTTACAAAGCCAACTATTTTTGCTTCCACCGACAGGTCTTGGTTTGGGTTTATTTTGGGCTTAAAGGGTTAAGAAAATAGACAAATCCAATTAATCAAAGCATTAATTAAATAAAATAAAATTCACGACGTCGTTAACAATTTTCATCATTGGGAACACATCCGGACTCTTGCTTGAAATTCACGGATAATCAAAATTGGGGTGTCTACACCTGCTGATATGCAGGATAGTGTGTTTGAGGATCTTGATGCGAAGGCACTCAATTCAATACAATTGTGTCTAGCCGATGATGTGCTTCGCGAGGTTGGGGAAGAAGATTCGGCAGCCGGTATTTGGTTGAAGTTGGAGAGCATCTATATGATGAGTTGAACCGAATTATTATGGATTTAAAAAATATTGAGGTTGTGATTGATGATGAAGATCAAGCCCTTATTGTGTTATGTTCTTTACCTGCATCATATGAACACTTTGTGACTACTATGTTATATGGGAGGGATACGATTTCCATGGAGGACGTAAAGTCTAGTTTGTATTCTAAAGAATTGAGGAAAAAGGTATCCGGTGAGAGTAGTGTTCATGATGATCAAGCTTTGGTGGTGCGGGGAAAGACTGGTCGGAGGGATTTGGGCAGTAGAGGGATTTCTAGCTCTAAAACCACATATATGGATGGAATACAATGTTTTTATTGTAAGAAATTCGGGCACATGGTGAAAAATTGTCCGAGGGTGAAGGACAAGTTTGTAGAGAAGGGTGTTGCTGGTTACGTCGAAGATGATCCGGAAGGGTTTGAGGCTGCCATTGCTTTGGTAGTAAGCGATGTCGATGTCTGTTGTGAAAACATGTGGATTCTTGACTCTGGTTGCTCCTACCACATGTGTCCACGTAGGGATTGGTTTGATACATATGAGGCGGTTCATGGTGATACAGTTCTTATGGGGAATAACATGCCCTGTAGAATTGTTGGGGTTGGAACAGTCAAGGTCAGGATGTATGATGGGATTGTGAGGACATTGCTTGGTGTTCGACATGTACCAGATTTGAGGAGAAACCTTGTCTCTTTGGGCGCTCTCGACTCCGTGGGTTGGAGGTACACTGCTGAAGGTGGAGTCTTAAGCGCGTCGTTGGGTGCTCGGGTTTTTGTGAAGGGTCAGAAATTGGGTAACCTCTATGTGCTTGATGGTAGTACGATTGTGGGTGCTCCATCGTTGGGGTCTTCATCTGTTGAGAGGAATTCGGGTTCAACTATTGGGAGTATGCATGAGGGCATACAAGGCTCTGTGGTAGAGTCGGTTAACTCCGGGTGGAGTTTGAGCACATCTTCTTTGGCATCAGTAATGGATGCATGTGGTCGACATTTGGTGGAAGATGGTTGCTCGTTGGTGATTAACTCTGTAAGGGGAGTTGTGGTGTTAAGCTCAAGGTGGAGCTTGTGGAGGCATGTGTGGCTGGGTTTACTCAGTAGTGGAAACAAGGTCAAGCAGAGGTGCTTGCGCCTTGTTTGTTAGTGCCATTGATGTGAGCCCCGTGTGGGGCTGCCCCGAGAGGGGCGTTGTGGGGAAGAGCGAGTGTTGAGAGGATTGCACTATGTTGTTGGCTTGGAAGGGAATTCAAGTCAAGGTGGAGATTGTTGGAGATATGCCTTGAATTCAAGACGGTCGAAGAAAGGTGCAAAATTTGGTGCGAAAGTCGTTTTCTGGACCTATGGTCCGGACCAAGGAAAGCCCCGTCCGGACCAGTGAATTTTGGGACGTTTTTGGACATTCTGCCTCGGTAGTCCGGACTACCGAAATCCCTGTCCGGACCACCGTCGGTAGTCCAGACCACCGAATCCCCGTCCGGACCACCGTTACGCGAATTTGTGCGGCTGCGCTTTTTTAAAGAGGTTTTGACCTAATTTTTTGTACTTTCTTATAAATAGGAGCCTTGTGGCCTCCTAGGGTTTTGTCTTGAGTTGGGATTTGAGATATCTAGGCTTTGTGTGTGTCTCTTTTGTGTGTGTGAGACGTTTGATGCTCTGTAGGTCGCGCCTCAGAGATTTGTCCCTAGTTATTGTGTGGATGCTTCAAGTGAGAGTTACGGGTATAGCCGGCTCTGTGTATTTCTCCCCATTGTTAGTGAATCCTCTTGCTCTTTCCCCGTGGACGTACCTCTAGAGCTCCGTGCTTGGGAGGGAACCACGTAAATCCTTGTCTCTTGTTTTCTTGTTGCTTGTGTTTATATTCTCTACTTCGGGTTTCGGCACAACAGTGACATGTCTCATATAAGGTGCCACACATACATATTTGAGCCCACATTTAGTCATTACGAACAAAATCTCATATATGCTTCGAAAAACACTCATATAAAAAGTCATTTGATATGAAACTTTTTGGTTTTAAAAATGAGTATTTGTGGAAGAATATATGAGTGTTCACTACAGTCCAAAAATATTGTTATGACGTGTCTATTTATTCATATGTATTGATAGTGACATGTCTCATATACGTAGCCACGTAAATAAATATAGGGACGCATATTTAGTCATATTCTCAAATTTCGTATATCGGTTCACAAAATCTCACATACTCAGCCACACATTCTCATATGAAAATCCATAAAATTTATTTAAGATTTTGGACTATAGTAGACCACAAAAGTCTCCGGAGGAAGCAAATGATGTGACTGATGACGATAAGAATAAGTCCAACCAGAAAATGTCTATTGTGTAAACGTCGTCGAGGTTTGTAAAATTGAATTATTTCACCATATTGCAACCCACAGTCAGTTGCATACTCAGCCCACCCTTTTTTAATGATGAAGGCCGACTCTGTGGTCGAGTACACTAAAAATGTTTCCCACGTCTCATCATCCAGTCCAACGAGAACAACCTGCGACCGACCACCTGGTGGGGGTGGAAAATACTCTGAAACCAGCTCATGGGGGAAAAAAGGAGTATTTCCGACATTTTCTTGACTCAGCTTGAATAGAAGTAGGTACTCCCTGAAACAAACAAAATTTGGGAACCATTAACAATGTTACTTAATTTTCCTTTACATCAAAGTTTATGAATTTGGGTGAGAAGAGGCTATGAAGGCTACTGAATGTTTGGATGGTGCAATGCTAGGAGCACATTTGGGGCAAAGATCGAAAGCTGGTCATCAAAAAGAAGAATCCTGTGGTTGATTCGAGGCTGGTCATAAAAAAGATTGCCCTCATTAATTTAGCAGTTATGAAGCTACTCTATGAATATACAAAGAACATGAATGAAGTTGAAGAAATGGATACACATTGCTCTGAATGGGCATGAGTACTATGGTGATGTTCACCTCTGTCTTATCCAGTCTACCCTCCCAACTTGGGACCTAATTTTTTTTCGGTCGGTTCGGGGTATGCCTTTTCAAAACCGATCCCGACCGATTTTATGAAGGGACCGAATTTGGTTCGGGGTGCCTCGGTTCGGTCGGGGATTTCGATTTTTTCGGGGATTTCGGTTTGGCCGAAATGGGTCTACCTGGGCCCATCAAAAAACTTACTTTTGGGCTGAAATAATTTCTTTTGGGCTGTGCCATAAAATTTACTTGACACAAAAGTCCAGTGAGCAAAAAATAAGACCAAGATTCTTCATATGATTCAACTGGGTTGAGAATTGACTCAGAAACAAAACAACACAGTAGCACCAGTCAAGCCGAAAGTTGATTTTGAAAAACTAATATTATCTCTTCACAAAATAATATTAACTCAAAAGGCTCATTCCCCGGATTGAATTTCACAGAAATCCCAGCTCCAATAGAGAACCCTTCAGCGAAGAGAAAAAATGATGAGAAAGGGAGAGAGTTCAATTTATGTTACGCATACCAATTATGGCTTTGAACTAGATGGTGGTGCCGAGAAAGTCGAAATACACGGCAGTGTCAAGGCCGGACACAACAATAATTTCTAGATCGGAGGAAGAGTTGAGTTCGAGAGGGATAGAGAGGGATATTAGGTTTCTCTCCAGTCTCCACCACTGGGTTCACAGTGGGTTGAATTCGAGAGGGATGGAAAGAGAAAGGGGGGTGGGGCGCTGGAGAAGAGTTGAGGCCCGAGGGAGTAGGTTTCAGTTGGGAGATTATATAGTGTAGATCGGACGGTGTAGATCAAAACCCCTTTGAGTATTGACGGTCACGATTAAATTTCGGTTCGGTTTGGTTCGGTTCGGTTCCGTCCAAACCAATTTTCAGAAAACCGAGACCAAATCGATCAATTTTCGGTTCGGTTCGGTCCAAGTTGAAGCCAGCCAATTCACCTTTACCCCGACCAAAAATCGAACCGGTCGATCCGTTTTTTTTTTTCCCGGGTTTTTCGGTTTTTCTTTCACCCCTAGTAATTTTTATTTTTACTTTCTCCAATAAAGTACTAATTTCAAGTAAATCACCTTTCTCAACTGGTATAAATAACATGAGTAAAATTTTATTAAAATTTGTAACCACTTACCACATTTTCCGTCTACATGTAATGCTTAGTACCTTTTGTACACTAACTTATCGTATTTGAATAAGTGGCGGAGCCAAAATTTGAAATAGGAGGTGACGTTGTTAGATAGAAGTCCACTAGTATTTGTTGAATAGAAGTCAATTAAACGTAAGTCTTTCGCTTTTTTTTTGGGGGGGGGTAAAATAAAGGCTTAGTTAAACTATCTCATAGTTTTTAAATGAAAGTCATTAAGATTTTTTATGATCATAACCTTTTTTTAAAAAAAAAAAAACTATTTGTTATCTCTCCCGTAAAGAATCAAGCTATTCGAATGCCGATAAATACTAATCGACTTTCGTTAGTGTGAATTTCCTTATTTTCAGAACCGGTGGTGGCATGTGCTACAACTCTCCCTCCATATAGCTTTACCTTTTGTCTGAAATCAATACATCACACATGGAGAAGTCCCATGTTCAAAAAAATAGAATGAATAATATAACATTTTAGTATCGACAATAAACAATTCTGATTACTCCCTCCGTCCCTTAAAATTTGACACTTTCACTATTCCAGCCCTATGAAAAAATTGATTATTTCTTTTAATCTATAATGTTTTATATAAGTAATATGGATCTAGTTTGATAGATTTCAATTAGTTCTTTTAAACAAAGTTATGAAAATCACATAAAACGTTATGAATTGAAAGATATAGGCAATTTAAAAATGGCACGCACTCCCGAAAGTGTCAAACTTTAAGGGACGGAGGGAGTACTTACTAAGATTCGTGGTGGGCTCGACCGGGTCCTCACAAAACATTATGCCTTGGCCATTACGTCAAATTCACCAAACGAAATAACCGATCTTTAACCTATTTAAATATGCAACAATAAATGCTTAAAAAAATGCATTGCCCCCGACTTCTCTAAGCTCGCATTCGAGAATATGAGAATTGAGACATATGAACAGAATTGACAGGAGAAATGGAGATAGAAAGGTTAAAAGAAGTCTAAATGATAGTAATAACTAATTCCAATGATGGGTTACTTCATTGACTGAAAACTTCGATAGGTTGGAAAATGCCCAGGTTCAAGTCTCCATAGCTTTTTATTGAGGCCAAAACCTAAACATACTTCTCACACCACCCTCACGTGGCAGGATACATATCGTGGGACCTTAGTTTCGGTCCTTATATAGGCGCAACGAGGTCCCCTACAAATAGTAGTGTGGTGTGGTGTGACACGGCAGTACTCCCTTGACGGAGGTGACAGGTGTAATACTTGCCCTTCCTATATGTATATGTGCGCATGTTTGTATCGGTTGTTAGTTATTGAGTTGAGACGGTCTATACGGGTTTAGTTTTAGTGGATCATGGGATTTAATTCTAGATTGGCCAGGGCCAGATACCAATTTACAATAAATACTCTCAGGTTGACTGAGAATCTGGAACCACCATTCTATCTAAAGCAGTTCTAAACACAATATAAACCAAAAACCTACCCAAGCCAGGCCCAAAGCAAGTCCTAAAACGACTGAGAATCTGGAACCACCATTCTATCTAAAGCAGTTCTAAACACAATACAAACCAAAAACCTACCCAAGCCAGGCCCAAAACAAGTCCCAAAACAACGAGCCAAACGTTCTATCTTGAACGCCCACCCGATTCCCGCTACGCATCTTTGATACTCCTTGCTATCGATAAACCAATACCACTACCACTACGTAGTCTTCTATCGCTATTTACCTTGCCTACAGTCTTCGTAGCACCATGAGTGATAGATGTCCAATAAAATACTACTCCCTCCGTCCCATATTGTTGGGCCTCATTACCTTTTTGAACGTCTCAAAGAATTGTTTATATCTCATAATCTATGATGTTTTTTGTCATTCTAACAACTTTGTTTAATAAAACTAATTGAGATTTATCAAACAAGATCCATATTGAATATAAAAAACTTAATAAATTAAAAATTATAGACAATTCTTCGAGACGTCCAAAAAAGGAAAGATGCCCAACAATATGAAACGGAGGGAGTATAAACTACCAAACAAATTTATCTTTGAGGACTTGCGGCCGCCACATGCATCTAATATATCCAGCGGCTGCCACAACGAAAAACGGAAGACCAAGGGATAGAAAAAAAACTGAAACTGTCTTCTGCTGGATGCCTGTTTCCCCCTTTTTATCAGTATGACAACCATTTGAAAATTGTATCTTACAAAGCGTTTGATAAATTAATCCCAACTCCCAAATCCGACCATCAAGACAGGAATTGTATGGGACTTGTAAAATAGTAAATGCAGAACAGCAGTGCCTTTCTAATTATAGGATCCTCAAATCATTCAGGGCAACAATGTCTGACTAAAACCCGGCTTCATCCTTATCTATCACAAGGAAGCAGAAATCTTGCGTACCGAAAATTTTGAGATGTTGAAATTTTTTGCGTACCGAAAATTTTGAGGTAGACGGGAATGTTCTGCAATAGGCTATTTCTCCCCAAGTAAGAGTGCTTTGAAGATAGCCTCTCTCATTCCATCTATAAAAGGTAAGGCGTGCCCAGCATCTGCTATTTCATGGTAGTGAATCCATGGAAGCCTTCCGGCTATGTAACGTTGCAGTGTAACTGGAACAATCCAATCTGCATCACCATGCCACAAATGTACGGAACCTTCATTGTTGGGAAAAGGGTTCGTGAGATCCATAGGATCAAATTCCCATCTCCCAAATCCAACCATCATGTCCCTGTGCAACGACTCGAATTCCCCTTGTTGTGTTGAGTTTGGCTGCTTATCCCACATGCGCAACAAATTCCATATTCAGTAATAATCTTAAAATCTCTATGCATAGATGTTTCCGAAATCCAAATAAGCAGACTCTCTAACTGTTCCACAACAGTTAATTGGTCTAATGTCTTATACTTGCTATATTTGTGAAATCCAGATGTTGACAACCATAGGAGTCTAGTAAGGATGGTAGTTACAGAAAATACAAGAAAGAAAACTGAAAAACTATTAGCATGTTGGTTACACAATCTAAATTTTTTGGCGCGTACACTTCTTTTGAAAACACAGAAGTGCAGGAAGGGGTTTTCCTGAAGGAGGTCGGGGTAGGACCAAAAGTTGGTTGTATAACATGTTATCATTCTCAAGTTTTTGAAGACAAGGACATTGCGAATAAGTACGTTAATGTTGAATTTGGAAGAGGAGACTAGTACCTTTGGCAAGTCCACCATGGACAGAATTTTCACATCTTGGGGAGATAATTTCGGTGTATCAGCTAGGACGCTAGAGGGCGGGAACCATTTCTGAGTGTTCCACCAGTAGGTAAGCCAAGGTGCGTAGTGAGCAACCCCAACTGCCCATCGGTCTTGAGGAAGTTGTTCACAGTAGGCTTCTTTAGCTAGATTCTTGGGAAAACCAGGCAACCAGTAGTTTACTACTGGTGCAATTAGTGTTGCTCCTGCTAGCCTGCCAAAATCACAAACAAGTGATAACCGAAAACTAACGAAATTTTCTCGGAGACAATCAACTTAAGATCTTTAGAACTGAAGAAAAACACTATTAAAAAATTTAGTAATTTGGGCCCTAGAGGATTGACAAAACGAACTGCTAGTTTTCGGTCAATATTAACCATCTATAGGATATGAAATTCTAAAAAACAGGTGATCTATAATACCTGGGAAATGTGGTATTTACTATATCCACTGCTAGTACAATGAGAATATGTATCAATGTATCATAGCTTCAGATAGGATTATTTATGTTTCACTGTTTTGCCTGTTAAGCAAATGGGCCCAAAGGGAGCAGAGATGAGACGTCTTTAAGGTTGAATTTGTACCAATGAGATGAATTACGACGAGGGGCCGATACATAACAACGAGGGGCTAATACATAGATTCTTTTTCAGACCTTGCAGACAATTTGCACTTCCACAGGAGAATTTTGCAATGTTTCGCTTCGCATGCTATGCATTAGGGCGTTCTGTAATAGGTACTTACATACAAAACAAAGCTGAAAAGAGTATAAGTTGTAGCAAAACAAGAATATACGGTGTTCATCCTTTCTGTACAAGCAAGCAGAATACTAGAAGCTAATATTTTCATTAGGCGTGTGTTTGGATCGATAATGTTTGTAAGGATCAAAGTTTGTAATACGAAGATTGCGATAAATCTATTTCTTTGGTTCCTTAACATTTTTCCTCTTGATAAATCTTTTCCACAAATCCTTGATCCAGACACAACCTAGATGTACTCCTCCATCCCCTTCAATCCCCTTTTATAACTAGACACTGTACAAGGTCCAAATCATTTCAGATGATAGTAATAAGGGTAGATTTCATCGACACCCCTGAAGAAATGTCGGTAAACCCCATGCGGTTTCGATGTTCATTTCACCGACACTCAACCAACAACTGTTGAACCAAACACGTGATGGAATTAGCCAAAGTGGCTTATATTGACAAATAAACCCCTTTTATGATTAGATAAAAATAGTTAAAGACCTCCAAATTCTTAATTTTTTTGGACTTAAAAGTAAGATATTTGTCTTTTCTGACCAAAGCAGTTCTTTCAACAAGTAAAACACAAAGGGGCTATTAATAAATTTTACCTCTTTTGATCAAAACAACTCTTTCAATGGGTAAAAAAGTTCTTTTTCATTCAAAATAAATGAAGTTGGTAGTTTTTTATTACTTTCATTATCAAGAAGATCTATTTTTTTTTCTATACAAGTCACTTTCCGGGCATTCCATCACGTGTTTGGACAAATAATTATCAATTTGAGGTATCAGTGAAATGCACATAGAAACCACAGGGGTGTCATTGTCGTTTCTCGAACGTGAAGTGGGTACCGTCTTAGAGAAAACTTCAGGGGATGTTGATAAAATTTTCCAACAAGTGACCATGTAATAGGTAATTTTTCTAATATGTTTGGTTCATCGCTGCATTAAATCCTTTCTCTTTTTGGGTGTCTGTTGATTGTATTTTCCCATAACTATTTACTTTCAAATGTCTCCATATGTGAGTTGCAAACAAATACCAAAATTGGTCAATATGTTACCTATGGGGAATATACTTCAGGCAAGCCCATACTAGTTGTCCTCCCATGGAATTACCAATCACATAAAATTTGGATCCAAGTTCCAGCTGATCAGCTAGCTCTTCTGCATCAAAAACTGTACTTTTTAAGGTTCTATTTGGATCCGGATCACTTTCCCCGTATCCTGGTCTATCAAAAGATACAAGATACACCCCCAATTCTTCAGTTATTTCCTGAAAGAATCCAAACAGATAAATTGAAATCATTCGAAACAACTTTCAACAACAATCAACAAAGAAGGAGAATGGAATTTAACTAGGAGGCTTGGAAGTACCGGTGTTAAAACTGATGCATCATTTCTACCGTTGCGAAATCCGGGAAAGAAGAGAACCTTATATTTGGCCATTTCTTTGGGTACACCGTGTTCCTGATAAGCCAAATTCCGTCCATCCCTAAGTTTTATTCTGGTTGCTGTGATGGGTGGACCACCTGGGGTACCGCAGATATTAGGCGGTGGAGGGAGGATGGCCTGAAATGCCCAGGCTAGAAACCCAGTCAACAACAGCAATATAATTGTCCTGTACATCACTGAAACTCCCTGGAATGCCCAGGCTAGAAACCCAATCAACAACACCAATACAATTGTCCTGTGCATCACTGAAACAATTACTGGATTCAAGAACGAAATATTAGATCTTTGGAATGATAAAGCTTGAAAACAATTTTATCTTTCAAATATTGGCTTGAAATTCGTCATACTTTCTGGTTATGATCGAAGAGACGTGTATAAATCAATGTGTGCTTGCAATGTGAAAGTGTGGGAAAAGAAAAGAGAAGAGAGAGAGAAAAAGAGAGAGGGCAGAGGAAGATGTGGGAGAGGGGCTCCCCCCACCAGATTAGGTGTGTATGTTAAGTGAGAGCGTGTAATGTGTGTGAGTAAAGATTAATAGGAAATTTGAGAGATCTGATTGTGTGAAATTCTCTTATATATTTTCCCATCACCACAATCATCTCATTCGCTTGTTATCGCTTCCTAAAAATTCATCGCAAATGACAAGTGAGTTACAACATCCAGAAAGAAGTAAGGATATCAAACGTTGTCCTTTTCATGACTGATCTAATCCCCTTTCTCCGTGAGCATAGGTTTGTTTTTTCCGGTCAAAATGATGATAGCTTCATTGATAGAGAACACACAAACAAAAGATGATCACCAAGAAGTTGAATCCGGCCTTAATCAAAGGACTAGAAAGCCCCAAAGACAGGCACCTAGACCACAACTACCACTTGCTCCAAGCCAAAGAATGGGCCACCCCGTTCTCATTCCAAAGTACAAAAGAATTAAAAATCAAAACATAACGAAGCCGGCAAGCCAATTGATCTGATTCGTCATTGGACTGCTACCACCATTATCCTCCCTCGTTAGAGAACCATCTCCACCACCATTGTCTGAATCTGAACGTGACGAAGGGGAAGCCAAAAGAAAGCTCCCACCGCCAGATAAGGGTTGTGAAAGGAAGAATTATCGAAAATCGAGAGAGCTCTCATTCAAAAGGAAGAATTATCGAAAATTGAAAGCAAGAAAAACCATCAAGGTAAAACCCACCCCTCCCGCCGCCAGATAAGGGTTGTGAAAACACAATGGGAGGAAGAGCAGAGTGAGATGATCTGGGTTAGAGAATCATGGACTGATTGACCATACTCAGTCTACAATGAAGCAACAATGGAGACTCAATTCAAATGCAGAGGTACCACAGTGGTTTAATTTAACTTAATTAGAGTTTCCATCCTTTAAGTTTCCGAATTTTCACCCCATCTAGTTCGACAAATATGGAATTTTCACCCCAGCGTTAGTTGGGTCCCCATTGACAATCAGAACTGGAAAAAACATAGCTCAAGGATGCAATAGAATACAAACAAGAAACCAACAATGACTTCAAAGATGAAGCAAATCAAATGGCTTCTGGTAAATAACTTAAAAGGAACAAAATTGTGTTGGGCTTTTCGCAACCCCACAACACTCTTACGGATCTTGGAAACAATGAATCACAGAATAGAAAATCAAATAATCGTGCGTAATGAAAAAAAAGGAACAAAATTGAAACCCTACTGTAGCATATAAATGTACAGTATGAAATACCTCGAATGGAAGAATGAGAACTTGCAAAGTTTTGATGTGGAGTTGACTTTAGCTTCACGCCACTCCTCGTAATCTTCCTTCAGCTCTAAAATTTATAGTCCTTCGTATACTAGGGGTGTTTTGAAAAGGAAAAAAAAAAAAAAAGCCAAGATAATAGGCTAAACTTTTTTTTATAATATGATGTACGAGCCAGTTTGCGTGCAACTTGACTAATTTTACAATCCTCAATGTAACGAGCGGGTATAAACCCCAATGGTCCCAAGATATGGGATGGTTGGCTTTCGGAGAATTCAAAACATGCGACCTTATGGTTAAAAACTTATTGTTTTCTCATGTCACTTTGAGAATCCTTGGGGGTTGGCCTATTGGCTAAAGGCGTTAAATAAGTATACCAATATAATTTGTCTTATTGACTGAGTAAGCCAATAATCCGACTTGTTTTTTTTTTTTTTTTTATAGCCAAAACAGGCCTAAACTATTTATTTTTTGGAGCTTGGTGAGATTGTTTATCACACCAAAAATTGTATGGATTAGATAATAATCATGATTTCAAAATCTATCGTTTATCACACCAAAAATTGTATGGATTAGATGATACTCATGATTTAAAAATCTATTTGATTTTAGATGAATAATTTAAATGAGTTCCTTTATCGTAATTTCTTTTATTTTCAAAATAAGTACGTTCCGAAATTATATCGACTGGTGACCAAACAATGTAATTTGAACATACAACATATATTTATAATAGGTATTCTCAACAAGATCTAGAAAATGAGTTATAGGAATTGTCAAAATGAACTCGAATAAAAATAACATGTTTTCTTAAAAAAAACTTAGAATACAACCAACGAACGAGAAAAACTGGACCCCCCACGCCAAATAAGATGGATCGAAGATTCCATTCCCAAAATAACAGACACGCATTTAAATACTACATACACATACAATAGTTAAATTGAATGATTTCGCACGAACCCATAAACCCAATTTGTTTACAACATAAAGTCCACTTATGACATTCAGGATGGAAAAATTACCATGTGCTCTTGGATTGGGGTTCGACACGTGGTGCCCCAACATTTTTATTCACCACATATTTTTAAGGGGCTACGTGTATAGATGGTGTCCACTTTTAGTCTTTTTTTTTTTTTTTTGTCATTCGATATACATCTGTAGAGTTAGCTGTTAGATGTTAGTAAACCGCAAAGGTTGACCTCCTCTTTATAGGAGTTGAACCCAAAATCTCACCTTTATAGAAGAGGCTATATGACCAACTGAGCTAACTGCCATGGTCCACTTTGAGTCTATTTTTCTCAAGAGAAATGTGTTCAAAAAAGATATCGAGCGATACCAATATGAAAGCTAGTTTTCATTTTTTTAACTTCTCAACTAAGTATGCCGACTAATTGATCCCCTTTTAACACACACTCAAACCCAAAACTCCCGGCGTGAGAAGTCAACCCAGCCCTTACACTGATCTCACAAGAAATCAATCAAATTGATCTTCTTATTCTTGGATGAATAAAAGGTCAAACATGCTGTCGCTGCTAAAATAGTTACTTGAATCGATTTCACCATCTACGGGAATGAAAATATTCTTGGAAAATCACCGTCTATGTGTATAGATAGATGTCCGTGGGTCCATTTTTTTCAAGAAATTAAAATATGTTCAAAAAGATATCAAGCGATGTCCAATAAAATGTTTTTTTACTTCTGAGCAATTTGAAAGCTATTTTTCATTTTTTTTCCCCGATTAAAACTTCCACCTTTTGCTGTAACTTAACTATAGTTTTACAATTTTTAGTAACAAAAATACACCACTTTTAGTTCAATCGCAATCTATATATACAACTTAAAATAAAGTTTGGGAAAAGGCTACAACACACACCCCTATAAAAGTTACGAGACACACCAAAATGTTACGAATCATATTGCTTAAAAGTTATGAAACACTAAAAAAATGTTATGATTGCCAATGAGGTGGCACAATCTGGACCATATAGGTGCATATCGTACACACCTTTAATGGGTGTGTATTATAACCATTTCCGTAAGGTTTAAGATCTAATCCCGGGCAAGTTCTTGGATCTTTCCATGGTAAAAATAGTTATCTTTCAACAGCAACAACATTGCTAAGTTACTTTGGTGAAGCTTAGAAAAAAATTGTGCAAATAACTTGCAAAAATGGCAATTGCTTGTGGCAGATTGATTATTATTTTAAAGACCCGGCTTCTCTATAGTTTGGGATTGGACTGCGGGAGTTGTCTCATCTCAACCGTCCATTTTGATAAATCTGAACCATTAAAACCTTCTGAATTGTTACGATTGTAAGAATGACCAAATTACCCTTTGCAATCCAAATCTGAACTGCAGAAAAGCTGGATTATTTCCTCTGAAACAAATGGGTATATTCAAAGAAAGACATGCCAATAAGAACAAATGGGTTCTAGGGCTTAATATCACGTGATGAGGAATTATGTAAGACCATATTATGATTTCAACATTTTCGTGCTTGGCTTATCGTTTGACAACTCAAGCAATACGCAATTCTATAATATTTTAGGTCTTAATTTGGTATTAGCTCGATCAATGTACCTTTTCACCCACCCATGGTAAGGGCGAAATATGCTTGCTTGCAACATAGTATGCAAGGGTTCGATTCCCTCCGCAGGCAAATCATGATTTAAGTGGGGGGTGGGTTGCTATGCTAATCTTCCCCGAGAATTAGTTGAGGTGCGCATAAGTTAACCCAAACACTGATCAATACATCTATATAAATTTGTAGGTGTATTTAGACGAGATCTAATTTGAAAAGACCTCATGGAACATTTAGAAAATTATCAACTTTAATTCTAAATTAACAAATTTCATTAGTGTAGAGTTTAGCAGCATGGACAAGTATTATTTTCAAATTGTATGTTTATTTTCAAATTATATGTTTAAGGTGCATGGTTGATTAAAAGGGTATGACCGGTGTCCAATGACAGCTAACTCATTTTCTTTTGGGTGATAATAATACCAAAATTGTTTTTGATTTTGCCAAGACTTCAGTGCATAAAAGGCTCGTACATTGCACATAAGTATAAGCATTTTATGCACCAAAATTTTGGCACAATCAAAAATTGTTTTGGCATTAACACTTGCCTTTCTTTTACGTTCTTTGCTTCTACTCATATAGCATATGGTAGCCAATTGATCCAACTACATTTTATATGAAATAGCTTACTCAATTTATCTAAGTCCCACAAACTATCATGCACAAAGTTGTTACCTTAAAAATAATTCATGTTATTAAGCCTGTGCATAACATGGGTTGTTGCTAGAAAAGGCAAACGATTTCGTATTTTTGTAAATGTCATTTTTTCAAATTTATTGATATATTTATTATTTTATGAGGACAATATATGTGTGCTGATAACGAAATATTTCTCAGTTTAGATTCAACGGGCACGGGTTCATTCTAGTTAGGAGTATAACAAATACGTCGAGATATATCAAACTTCCAAAATGAATTATCCACACTTGATTTTTAAATAACAAAACGAATAATACAAAGCACCCCACCATTCCTGATCAAAGGAAAGAATGGGAGATGGGGTGACCATAATTTTCTAGTACACCTCGCCATTCCTGACCAAAGGAAGGAATCGGAGTAAGGGGTGACAGTGCCTCGTAGGAGAAACTCAAGTTTTTTGTACATAGAAGTCATCATGGAATCAAATTTAGATCGATTACAGTCTTAATCTTAAACAGTCATTGTCAATAATTCAATTAAAGTATTTTGGTCGCATACGATGTTGGCTGAAGAAAGGAAAAGTGTAAGAAACATGAAAAGTTTCCCATAAATCTCCCCCGAAAATGAAATGTGTGGGTGTGATTCATCCGATGCACAAGTCACTAGATGAATCATATCACACCCACACATTTCATTTTCGGGGGAAATTTATGCGAAACTTTTCATGTTTTGTATCAAACCTCCTGAAGAAAGGTATATATGGGAGGCCGCTCTACATAAATTAGGGTGTTCACAAAACTATTTTTTAATCATCGAGGTGGTAGCCAGGCTGATAGGCCAATTGGCTTCCACAAAGGAGACTCAAATTCAAGTCTCGCCCCCTGCGGGGAAATATGGTAATGACTACTATCAGCTTGCATTGAGGTGGTGTTGTGGTGACGGCCTGTTCTCATGGACAGTTGCTATGGCTCTACCGAACATTCCACAGCAGGTTGAGAGCCCTTATGGTCACGTCCAAGAGGAATTGCTACGCTGGTTGCCCCTTCCCACACTTTTTCCAGTTTCAAAAAAAAACTAAACAATTTTTTTATGTTTTGGATACATGTAATTTTTTTTGTACTTTTATTTTATGTTTTGTCCTTTTTGGACACTCAATAAAAATATTTGAAAACTGTTGTGTAAATATTTGAACACTTAACCCCAAAAAATTGAACAACTAGCCTCCAAAAATAAGGCAACAAACCAATCCAATGTAAAGAACCCAATTAAAAATCATAAGAGGCTCCATAGCTTCCCATAGATGGTCAGTTAAACAACCTATACTCTTTTACATTTTATATTACACGTAATAATTTTATCTCGAGTTTGTTTGAACACTTATTCCTATACTGTGAATATCCATCAATCCAAAAAATTCACAATTGAATATGTAATATATTAGCTCAAACAAATTACATACTCTTAATGACAAATAAATCTGCTTGGCCTGAAATTTGTTCTAGTCTTTCTCTGATTGTGTTCTACTTTTCAGTATGCATGCTATTTCTTCAAAACCCGTACTTTACAGTTTTTCAACACTTATTTTCTGTATCTATTGGGTTTAAACTTATTGCATTTGCACTTAAAGTATCGTTTTGGATTTAGTTGCCCATTTGAGTTTGAAATCTCAATTTGAAGATCCATATTTACTATTTAGTCCAAATATTATGTCATTGCTATTCAGTTATAGACAAAATTCTGAAGTAAACCACCACACAAAATAAAAGTTATAGAATTTCAAAAGTTTTTAAGAAACTCAACCTCACAAATCGTTACAAGATAATTGCACTCACAATGTTGGGATAGAGACAAAAAAAAGAGAATTAGTGTATAGTATTTGTTAGTAGTTGTTACGATCGCCACGTGATTCGTTCTTTCCATTGAACCAAATATATAACAGAATCTCTAGTTCCTGGGTTGGGTATCCCATAAGTGTATCTTGACTTTTTAACGGGCTTTGGTCTAATCCCTTGACATAACCCTATAAAATTTAGGAGAATGAAATATGGAGAGAATAATGCTTTCTTGCATAATGTTTTACAAAGATACATATCCCAAGCTATACTAGGAAAGAATAAATTAACAATATTCTTATATATGCTACAATTATGGATCTTCAATCAATCAGTCAATTGAATCTTTCTCAAACATATTTTCCTCTAACACTCCCCCTAAAGTTGGAGAGTGAATATCATGAAGTCCCAACTTGCCACTTAAATATTGAAACTGTTCCTTTCCCAAAGGTTTGGTAAAGATATTTGCAAGCTGAAATCTTGGCTAAATATAGGATGGTGCAATTACTCCGGCTTGCAATTTTTCTCGAACAATGTGGCAATCAATCTCTGTATGTTTCGCATGTTTGTGAAAATCGGGATTTTTGGCAATGTAGAGAGCTGTCTGGTTGCAGGTAGCATCAGGATTGGAAGTATGACAAACAGTTGGTGAGGTGTGAATTGGTGACATGTAATAGAGGTCGCGCGCCACTTTGCTTACCCAAGCCAATCATCTTCCTCGTAGCCAATTCTTGCAAAACCTAGAAACCGGGAACAAAATCGCACAACAATTGGAGGATTTGGTAACTTTACTGGCACAAAAGATTTAATCTAAAAAAAGGCACATGCAGAACATCTTTTAAAACAATGTCTTTGTTAAAGAGGAGTGTGCCAGTATAGTTGATGGGTACGGGACCAGTGGGTAATAAAGGTGCGAGAGGCGGATGAGAATGAACAAATAAAGAAGAATCAGAAGCAATATGGTCTATGGCACAACTATCTAAAACTCAGCAATTTGAGGAAACGAAATTAATAGAGGGATGCTCATACAAACCTGCGACATTTGCGTAACCTTCATTATTACCCTTGGATAAGTGTTGCACATTTGCTATGGCATTAGTCAACTGTTGATACTACTCGGCGAAAAGTACTGAGAGAGATTGAGTAGAACTGTTGGCAAATACGATATGTGCAGCACTAGGATTGGATTGGGCACCATGCTGCTGATTTTGGTGTCCGAGACATTGCTTTTTAGTTTAAAATTGGGATCATGACGTGAGTGCCTAGGTGGAAACCCATGCAATTTCTAACATGTTTCAATTGTATGTGTGTCCTTTTTGCAATATCTGGAAAATAATCATTCATTATTGGAATAGGAAGGAAAAGAAGATGGGTTACCAGAGAATTTGTTCGAATTAGAGCCTCTAGGAAATTGCACAACCCCTGCAGTTGAGAAATTTTCAGTGAGAGAATTATTCCGAATTTCTCGCTGTTTTTCATCCTGGGTCACCATATTGTAGGCTTCCCGAATATCGAGTACCGGTTTTAGAAGTAGTATTTGGCCTCGAATGGAGATGTAAGTATCATTGAAGACGATCCTCATTATGATGTGCAGTCCTCTTACTTCCTTCACCGCATTGACAACAATTGCACGTGGATAAAGGGCGGTAATAATCCAACTCCTCCCCAAAACCACGCAACTTTGTGTAGTAACTAGCAACTAACATGTCCCTGAACATGTGAACCTATGGAATGTTTGATTTGAAATATTCAACGTAGATTACCTTGAGTGAAACAGGATTGAAAATCTTGCCAAACGTGGTGGGTAACGGGAGAGAAAGTCTCCAAATAATCAACTTCTTCAACTTGAGTATAGCCTTTAGCAACGAGGCAGGCCTTGTAACGTTCAATAGAACCATCAGAGTTGTATTTGATCTTGTAGACCCATTTACAGCCAATAGGTTTGTAACCCGAAGTGGAGGGCTACTATACAAGCTGAACTTGACATTTTTTAACACAGTTGCACAATTTAACCTCTCATATTTCGTACATCTCGATTTTACCTTTACATAAAAATGGTTGTTTACTCTACCAATTTTATTGTGTGGTGCTTGTCACCATGAAATGGGGTATAAGGTTGGCTAGGTGATGTAAAAAAATTATCAAAAGACAAAATTGCCCTTGTGCATGCCCATATTATATTTTAAGTGTTTTTTATACTATATACAAAACTTATTAATTTATTACACTTCTCAACAAATAAGCTATAACAATCAATTGTAATATTTTTTTTTAATTTTTTAAAAAATTAGTAAATGTTTTTTAAAATAATTTTGGAATCTACCACCTAATATGTTTAATACATATAAATTTTATTAATTTT
Source organism: Vaccinium darrowii (assembly GCA_020921065.1). Taxonomy (NCBI): domain Eukaryota; kingdom Viridiplantae; phylum Streptophyta; class Magnoliopsida; order Ericales; family Ericaceae; genus Vaccinium; species Vaccinium darrowii. The sequence goes on from CM037162.1 coordinate 39,102,029, forward strand.
TGTATTATACCCCAACACCATGTATAATAAATGAACAAATGGACAAATTGAACAAGTTCTCTCTCATAAGAAAAAGAAATTTTATTTAAATCTCAAATAATTTTACTAATTTATTTGAGATACAATTACAAAGGCTTAAAAAGAACACAACTACTAATTCAAAGCAAAATCAACAAGCCAATTGTTTAAAATATTTTCGCACACAATTTTTAAAATTGTTTCACATCAAATTAAAGATCTCTATTCTTAGTTTAATTTGGTGCAAAAAACTTAACAGATCATGCGCGTAAGTGCTTTATTTTTTGATCCGAAGAAAATTGTAAAACCAAAAAAATGCCCAAGAACAGTACTAGCAAGTGGTGGGAAGCAGTAGCGGCGTGGGGAGTGGCTATTAATTGGGGCAGGAGGGTAATTTTACCAGGGGTATTAGGGTTGGGCTAGGTGAGAAATATTGAAATAAGACCCCTGCACTTTTCCTTCCCAAACCCTTCCATATTACTGGGCCCGGGATTAATTATCACCCCTCATATTTTTGTCCTCCGTTAACACCCCATCCAAACGAGCCCTTAGTGTAATAACTTCTTATAACACTCAAAGCCCTTAAAACATGTTTTTTTTTTGCATTCTAATTTCTGTGCAAACAAATAAATAGGCATTTGAGTGTTATCGTAGCCTAAAGAAATAGAACAAATGATTCATGCTGCAATAGGTTAGAATAACTTTATGTGTAGATAAAAATATGTTAATAAGTCGCTCCCCCTATATATCATATTTTTATACTAATTCTGTTTGTGTCCAAGTGCATTTTTTTGGTAATAGCAAACATGAATTTTTTCTTTTTCTTTTTTTTTTTTTAAACCAAAACGGCAAACATGTCTAACCGCCAAGCCAAGGCGCCAACTGATAAATACGAATAGCAACACATACAATACACATACTAATTGGCAAGAAGCCTTCTAACTCGTCTCTCTCTCTCTCTCTCTCCCTCTGTTTCTTTGAGCTATCATCCAAAGTACTCAAACCATTCAAGAACCGATCAAGAAAGTAGACAGAAGAAGAGAAATCAATGAATCAACCAGAAGGCCAAACCCCACCTTCAGAAGTTGCAGTTCCTACATCTTCTCAACCAAAGGTTTCTGATGTGCAGTCTTCTGGAGAAGACAAAGAAGAAGAAAACCCATCAAATACACAGAAACAGAGGGAGCCCTCGGAAGTTGGAAAATTGGGGTAATTATTTTCTTTGTTCTTGACAGGAAAAAACTCTCTAAGTGTTTCGTGAATATTTTCTTGATTACCATTTGCAATTCAGTCAATCCATATAAACGTTCAGATAAACCGTAAAGACGTATTTGGTTGCAATGGAAAACCGGAACAAACTGCTGCGCATTGATGAATTGGAAAAACTCTAAAGTGTTTCATGAATATTTTCTTGATTCCCATTTGCAATTTAGTCAATCCATATAAACGTTCCGATAAACCGTACTGACGTATTTGGTTGCAATGGAAAACCGAAGCAAACGGCTTCGCATTGATTTATTCTAAGAAAATTTTAATTGTTAATACACGAGGAGTATTGAAAATTTTAATTGTTAATACATTCGAACCGGCCCTTTTGCAATTGCAACATATGAGTTCGCTTACTACGAGCCTAAAAGCTATCGTTCAAATGGTTCGGTATTACGAACCGTCACTCTGGGATTGGAAAGATGGTAATACACAACTGGCAGTACAAGCACGAGTTGTGCAGAAGCGAGCAACAAATACCAAACGTATGTAATCTATGCCTTGCAAACAAGAAATCAAACCAAACCACAGAATAGAGAAGAGAGAGAAACACAAACAAACAAGAGACACAAGGATTTACGTGGTTCAGTTTGCTGGGGATGCAAACCTAATCCACGGGCAGTCACACGATCAATGGGTTTCACTAATCACGAAGAAACAAGGCTCAAAGAGCTACAAAAGATGTCTCACAAAGTTCTCTCTAATCTCCCAAAGTTGCCTCTCAAAGTGTGTAACTCTCTCACACCAACAAAACCCTAAAAAAGTACTTTATAATGTTATTTCCCGTCGCCATGGTCCGGACCACCAAAATCCCCGTCCGGACCATGGGTTGCTGTGACGTTTGTGACCAAACTGACTCGGTAGTCCGGACAACCAAAATCCCCGTCCGGACTAAGGTACCAGAGACCTCCCAAATCGCTCAAAATTGCTTGGTCCGGACCAGAGAAGCCTTGGTCCGGTCAATAGATGCTCCGAACGAGGAAATCGAGCCAAAAACCATCAAATCTCCACCTTGGCGAGATATCCAAAATTGCTGAACCAAATTCCCCAATGCAGCAACAAACCGAAAACCAAAACCAAATACCCAACGATCGTGCCAAAGTGACTGCCAACCAAGCGCCCAATGGCGCATGCACCCTAAGGTGCTCAAACTTGCCGCATATTGATCAAGTCCAAACAATGTTTGAACTTGACCCCAGTAACAACTTTTGTGAGCATATCCGCGGGGTTGTCAACAGTACCAATCTTCTCAAGTAAGACTTCCCCATCTTCAATAACCTCACGAATGAAGTGGAAACGAACATCAATGTGCTTAGTCCGAGAATGATGAACCTGATTCTTTGCCAAATGTATTGCACTCTGACTGTCACAATAGACTGTAACATGCTCTTGCTCAACACCCAAATCTGTTACCAGCCCTTGTAACCAAATGGCTTCCTTTATGGCTTTAGTCACAGCCATATATTCGGCTTCCGTAGTAGAAAGTGCAATGGTCGACTGCAAAGTACACCGCCAACTCACGGGTCCACCAGCCATAGTAAACACATACCCTGTAGTTGAACGACGCTTATCAAGATCACCTGCATAATCCGAGTCAACAGAACCAGCAACCAAGTGATCGACAGATATCCTTTTCTCGAACTTCAAACCAAGATTCACAGTCCCCAGAATGTACCGCAGAATCCATTTAGCCGCTTGCCAGTGCACTTTTTGTTACGCCCTAGACTTTTATTTTATTTTATTTTTATCATTAATAAGCATTATTTACAATTGGGTGTTATGGTCGGGTCCTAATTAATTATTTTACACGCGCTATAGGTATTATTGACGTTATATTAATTGTGAGGCTGTGTTTGTAATTTTAGTAAATTGCATGTGTTTGGTGGTATTTAAATTCTAAAGGAGGTGTAGATTATATAGTAATTAGAGTTGCATTTTGTGTGGGTCTTGTAATTAATTACTTAGCTAATATATAGGGTGACGTGGTTAGTGGGGGTTTTATAGAGTTAGACCATGGGCATATATTCACAAGTTCTGTAGGGTTTTGGAGAAAAAGGCAACAACAAAAAAAAAAAGAGATCGAACAGCAGCTGCTGCCGTAAAGGGGTTCTTTTGAGGTGGTTCTCACACTCTTGTTCTCATCTTCCTTGTGGTGAGTATACTCTAGTTATTTTATTGCTTCTTTTATTTTCGGGAAATACAGTTTGATAGATAGATACAGATCTTTGGGTTTACACATTTTCTTTTTGGGTTTGAAGTTATGGATTGAGTTGGTGGATCAGAGAATGAGAGGGTGCCGTGTGTGCATATGCGACAGGTATTGTCAGAATTGATGTTCGGTGGAATCAGAAAGAGTACTGGCAGTGGTTAAATTGGTGTCGGTCACCTACGGTAATATATGGGCTATGAATTTCTGATTTGCATGTAAGGGAATTGAGGAGTTATTAAGCAATGAGAAATTAATAATTTATGATACATGTGTCGATTGTGGTTTGGAAGGGACTTAGTTGGAGTAAATAATGGGGCACGTAGAAACAGATTCTTGGAGTTAAAAATTGAAGTTGGGTTTTGTATATTCATAAGGCTACTGTTGAGTGGTGACTTAGGATTAAGCATAGTTGGATATTATATGAAATTTCTAGCTCTTTATATATATATATATATATATATATATATATATATATATATATATATATATATATATATATTCAGTGTCCTGGTATTCGAATAGTTAGTTATTTCGTACTCTCTATTTTTGTACAGGATAATCTCTTTTTGACGTGTTGGAGTTGCATTACTTTTGGATTCAGGTGAGTGGTTAAGTGTGCTACATACTTTTGAAACTTCCCCGTGTCCCTTAAATTATTCTTTAAAAAAAAAAAAAGAGATTAGAATTGTTATTTGATAAATCGAATTATTTTTATTTGGTTCTTTAAATTGGCACGCGATAAAATGTATTCTTTTTGGTGAGAACTTTATGGATATTGTTGGGAACTTTTATTATTGGAAGTCCAGGGAAATTATTCCTTTATATAGGTGACCCTGGCCATTAGGGAAGAGACCCGAGTTAGGCCGGTGACCCTTTTGCTCAACGGCTGTCTTTTCGCCGGATCGACTTAGGGAAGAGTACCACGGTTTGCCAACGCCGGGTGACTCTAAGTTCGATATTGGATCCAATTTTGAGATTATTGTTTTGTTGGCCATGGTACTATTTGGTTGTGGTTCCCCATTGTTATTGGATATCATTTGCGATCATCATTAAGAAATATTATTAATATTTTTCTTACATCGTGTGTGCCAAATTATGATGATATGTGATTTAATTTAATCCTTATTTTAGAACTTTATTTAATATACATGCTTGTCATTCACTGAGCTTGTCAGCTGACGGATTTAATCCAACACCATTTTCAGGAAAATCAAGTCGTTAGATGAGGACTCTGGCGGTGTCTTGGGGAGCTACTGTGTCGACCTCCGTAGGATTGCATGCATCGTAGTTTTATTATTTAATTTATTTCGCTTCCGCACATGGTTAAACCTTTTTGGTAAAGGATTGGATTTATGGTATTATTGGTGATCATTTTTATCGTTTGGTTCATGGGATGGTGTGCCCCATGCTTTGTTGAGACAATTTCGTTCATTTTATTTATGAAATAAAGAATGGTCTCTTAGTATTCATTAGTTTATTTTATTTTAGGCTGCGTGTTCCATAAGTTGGCCTTGTGGTTCACGGCCGGTCATTTCCCGTTTTGGGGTGTGACAATTGTGGTATCAGAGCTTATGTTTCGACAAAATATTTTTATCTTTTTAAAAAAAAAAAAAATTCATCATATGCATTTAGCGGAGGTTCGATTCGCCAGAGTCCTTTAGGCATTTGAGAGAACATTGGTTACTTCATTTGTATCGATATCTACATTGTATCAAGGCAAAATTCAGCGACATAATTCCGGTAATATTTAATTTTCTTTGGATTCCATCTGGTATTGGTTGAGAATCTTGGAAGAGAGATTTTATTCGTCGATGGAATCATCACATGTATTTTACCGAGTTCTTGGAGGTGAAATGTAGTTGGACTGTTAGTTGCTCTATAATGTTACCGAATCTAAGGACTTAGGATTTGAGGTATGAATATTTGAAGTGTGAGTTAAGTATGTCAATAGGATGAATGCTTTACCATGTTGTGGATGTTGGGCCTAGTTACTTGGTTAAGATTGTACTATTAGGGCCAAGAAAAGAAAAGAAAAAAAGTTTACTATTAGGATTTTCGGTAAATCGTAATTACTCTTTATTTCTTGCTATAATTGTAATAGACATTCTGGTACATTTTATTACGAGAGTTAGTAACTGTGCATCATCAGAGGACATACTATGATACTACATGGGTTGCCGATGTTTATTAGGAGGATTAATAGTTGCGCGAATGGACAAGATTCTAATGTTTCACGGTGGGCAGATGTAAGATATGAACTTTCAGATAGTCCCTATTAGTATGATATGGGAGTGGCTTCATTGTTTAAATTGGTGGATTGTTTTTGTGGTGATATTAGTTTGGATTTGAGGCTTGATGACAAATTGAGAGATTTTAGTTTTAGTAAGTTAGGATTCTGGGTAATGACCGTGCCGATGGCTATAGGTGTATTAATTTGGGAGCACTTGGCTTGTTTGGGGTTTATGAAAGTGAAATTTTAAGGTGCGTTTTGGTTATTAGCCAGCAAAGGAATGGAATGTTGTTGAATTTGAAATCTAGCATTGTGGTGGTTCAAATTTTTGGAAATAGAAAATGATTATACGTAGACTTATGAGATGAGAAATATTGTACTGTGAGGTTCACGTGAATATGCACTATCATTGATTTTGATCATTGGAGATTTCGGAAACATTTATTTCTCGCGTTATTTTTTTTTAAACAGATGACTGTGTCATGACCATAGGATATGTGGCATGCAAGATTTTGTGGAGCTAAATTTTTATTGTTCAGTGCTTGGATTTAGGCCCTAAGTTGTTTAGTGAATTAAAAGTTTTGGACGTTGTCTTGAGTACTGATATTTTATGGATTATTCTAGGGGTTACTCTTGGATGCATAAGCTTTTATAACCCTACTGGAGTCTAGTAAGTGACAAGGGTCTCCATATCTAGATGATGATTAGCAATATTTTTATTTCTTTCGGTGGCTAAGTAGATTTAGATTTGTAGTTGGAATTTGACATATGTGATATTCTTTTTAATAGCACCATTGGTATATAAGGAGATGAGTTGAGGGGATGGAGTAAATTTACTTGACTTCAAGAATAGTTTTCTTACTACTCTTTTTGTATGACACTGTTAGAGAATTAGATTTGAGAGGCTTCTGCAGTACATCGAGTTCTAATTTGGAGTGATTAATTGTTTGTGGTAAGGAAAGTAGTAGATTGAGAGTTCACCTGAATTGTTTCAATGTTTTGTTGTGAAGTATGTGTACGTGATAAAAGAAGGGATCAAATGTGTGATTTGTTGGGTAACTATACTCTTGAAGCTAAAAGAAAATTTAATAGCTTTGAAGTTTAAGGAGTTCAAGGTGCAGTTCCTGTTTGCCTACCAAGGTGGATGATGATAATTCATTATTGTAGTCTACTCATTAGAGCTTGGGTTGCTTGCAAGCTAGATTTATTTTGGACCTGTTCTGGGGTTATGAATCTTGTTTATGATTTTGGGTCACTCCTCTTCTTTGGACTTCAGTGAGTTTCTTTTGGTGAAGTCTGCATATTTAGTGAGATTTTTGTGGGTGTACTATTGAAGCTTGGTCGTCAAAAGGGTAGAAGTATGTTAGATTGAGCTTTAAGTTTGAGATAACTAGTGCTACTTTGGAGAGTTCAATACCATGTGATAAGGAAAGATTCACTACTTTTGGATAGTACACTCTATTTGATAAAGATAGACAGATCAAAATATAAGCAATGTATGTATGTGAAGTCTTTTGGATTGTTGACCTCGAGCCTTGTTGTAAACCTGATGATTGATAAGCATAGACTGTTAGGTGATTAGTTGTATGTTTTGTTTTAGCAATTTCTTTTAGATTATTGATTAAGTGTCAAAATTGAACAGTCCTACTTTAGTGGTTCTTAGAATTAAGAGGTATTCTGGTTCATTGTGGAATATTCAGATTTGAATTCCGTCAAATGTTTGGTAGTGGCATAAGTGGAGGCATGTTGACGTTTAACTTACTTTAAGGATGAGCAATGTTGTGGAGACATATTAGGACTTCATAACTATTAGAGAGGAGTGATATCATTGGTCTATGCTGACTCCTTTGCATTGGTGGTCTGTAGCAAACTAAATATATTAGATTTATTTAGACGTATTTTAGGAGTATATTATAGTAGCAGTGTGGGCAAGACACGATAATTGAATGGCGAGAGGTCTTTTAGAACTTCTAGACAATTGATAACAATTTTTGGAGATCCAATTTGTTTTGAAATTCTGAGGCAACCGTATAGGTTTGTGAGATTGGATTTGAGCGTGATAAATTTATTAGGGCATGTCAAAATTCTTAGGATGATTGTACAATTTATTTTTATACTTTTAAAAAAAAAAAAAACCTTTATTTATTAGGGTTTGCAGCAGATGATAAATATTTTAACTTTCCATTTATTTACAACCTACTCAAAATTTTGGACCAAACATAATTTTTGTTTTCACAAAGGCAGTGATTGTAATATTTTCCATTACAATGAAAAGTTCTAACTAGGTTTTGAACCTTTCGAGGATGAATTTTTTTTTTGTGAATGATTTGATACCCAGACTATTTTCAGTGGAATAATTAGGATTTTTCTTCAAAGGATCAAATTGTAGGAAGTAATATATTCTAAAAAAAAAATCTTTAGATTTATTTCTGTGTGAATCTTATTTAGAGAGCAAAAGTTATTGGTTTCCAAGCACACAAAAAAAAAAAAAGTGGTATATGTGGTAATTTTTTGTCACATGCTTCTGCACCGTAAATTGGATTGGTTTTGGAGTACTTCAAACACTATGGCAAACTTGTGATTATTATGTTGTCCTCATTAATTTTATTCGGACGGTTAATTCTTGATTCGATTGATGAGGTTGATTGGTTCACTTCTATAGTTTTAGCTAAGTGTGTTTTGGGTGATGCGGCGAATCGGCGATATTTATGTGCACTGATACTAGAAAAGATGTTTTTTTTTCTGAAAAGTTATAGCATTGGGATCGAAGTTTAAATAGGAGATATGCTATTTCTTGATGTTTGCAAGGGTGTTTAGTTTGGCAAAAAGAAAAAGTAATTGAGTCCTTCTCTATATTAGGCCGTTTGAGGTTTTGGCTAAGATTGGTAAAGCGACATATTTGGCACAGCTGCCTAGTTTAGTTAGAATTCGCGATGATTTCAATGTATCCACCATTGTAAAGAAAATATGTGTATGGTTTGTCTCAAGTGATTTTCGTTACTAGTTGTTTCATATTGATGATGACTTAACCTACAAGATGAAATCCATTGGGATTCTTGATGCAAAGGAGAAGGAACTATGTAAGGTGTAAAACAATTCGTTGGGTTAAGAATTGAGGCGCAACTATGCGGTTGAAGAAGTCACTTGGGAGCGTGAAGAGGAGATGTGTGAGAGATATTTTCATTTGCAAACCTGAGGGTATGCAATTTCGAGGACGAAATTTATCTTAAGGGGGGAAGGATGTTACGCCCTAGACTTTTATTTTATTTTATTTTTATCATTAATAAGCATTATTTACAATTGGGTGTTATGGTCGGGTCCTAATTAATTATTTTACACGCGCTATAGGTATTATTGACGTTATATTAATTGTGAGACTGTGTTTGTAATTTTAGTAAATTGCATGTGTTTGGTGGTATTTAAATTCTAAAGGAGGTGTAGATTATATAGTAATTAGAGTTGCATTTTGTGTGGGTCTTGTAATTAATTACTTAGCTAATATATAGGGTGACGTGGTTAGTGGGGGTTTTATAGAGTTAGACCATGGGCATATATTCACAAGTTCTGTAGGGTTTTGGAGAAAAAGGCAACAACAAAAAAAAAAAGAGATCGAACAGCAGCTGCTGCCGTAAAGGGGTTCTTTTGAGGTGGTTCTCACACTCTTGTTCTCATCTTCCTTGTGGTGAGTATACTCTAGTTATTTTATTGCTTCTTTTATTTTCGGGAAATACAGTTTGATAGATAGATACAGATCTTTGGGTTTACACATTTTCTTTTTGGGTTTGAAGTTATGGATTGAGTTGGTGGATCAGAGAATGAGAGGGTGCCGTGTGTGCATATGCGACAGGTATTGTCAGAATTGATGTTCGGTGGAATCAGAAAGAGTACTGGCAGTGGTTAAATTGGTGTCGGTCACCTACGGTAATATATGGGCTATGAATTTCTGATTTGCATGTAAGGGAATTGAGGAGTTATTAAGCAATGAGAAATTAATAATTTATGATACATGTGTCGATTGTGGTTTGGAAGGGACTTAGTTGGAGTAAATAATGGGGCACGTAGAAACAGATTCTTGGAGTTAAAAATTGAAGTTGGGTTTTGTATATTCATAAGGCTACTGTTGAGTGGTGACTTAGGATTAAGCATAGTTGGATATTATATGAAATTTCTAGCTCTTTATATATATATATATATATATATATATATATATATATATATATATATATATATTCAGTGTCCTGGTATTCGAATAGTTAGTTATTTCGTACTCTCTATTTTTGTACAGGATAATCTCTTTTTGACGTGTTGGAGTTGCATTACTTTTGGATTCAGGTGAGTGGTTAAGTGTGCTACATACTTTTGAAACTTCCCCGTGTCCCTTAAATTATTCTTTAAAAAAAAAAAAAGAGATTAGAATTGTTATTTGATAAATCGAATTATTTTTATTTGGTTCTTTAAATTGGCACGCGATAAAATGTATTCTTTTTGGTGAGAACTTTATGGATATTGTTGGGAACTTTTATTATTGGAAGTCCAGGGAAATTATTCCTTTATATAGGTGACCCTGGCCATTAGGGAAGAGACCCGAGTTAGGCCGGTGACCCTTTTGCTCAACGGCTGTCTTTTCGCCGGATCGACTTAGGGAAGAGTACCACGGTTTGCCAACGCCGGGTGACTCTAAGTTCGATATTGGATCCAATTTTGAGATTATTGTTTTGTTGGCCATGGTACTATTTGGTTGTGGTTCCCCATTGTTATTGGATATCATTTGCGATCATCATTAAGAAATATTATTAATATTTTTCTTACATCGTGTGTGCCAAATTATGATGATATGTGATTTAATTTAATCCTTATTTTAGAACTTTATTTAATATACATGCTTGTCATTCACTGAGCTTGTCAGCTGACGGATTTAATCCAACACCATTTTCAGGAAAATCAAGTCGTTAGATGAGGACTCTGGCGGTGTCTTGGGGAACTACTGTGTCGACCTCCATAGGATTGCATGCATCGTAGTTTTATTATTTAATTTATTTCGCTTCCGCACATGGTTAAACCTTTTTGGTAAAGGATTGGATTTATGGTATTATTGGTGATCATTTTTATCGTTTGGTTCATGGGATGGTGTGCCCCATGCTTTGTTGAGACAATTTCGTTCATTTTATTTATGAAATAAAGAATGGTCTCTTAGTATTCATTAGTTTATTTTATTTTAGGCTGCGTGTTCCATAAGTTGGCCTTGTGGTTCACGGCCGGTCATTTCCCGTTTTGGGGTGTGACACTTTTCCTGGATCGTGCATATAGCGACTAAGCATACTTACTGCTTGTGCTAGGTCAGGCCGTGTACAGACCATGGCATACATAAGACTGCCAACTAAACTTGCATAAGGAACATTAGCCATGTACTTACGTTCCTCTTCCGAACTAGGAGATAAAGAAGCACTAAGTTTAAAATGTGGAGCCAGAGGCACACCCACCGGCTTTGAGTTGCCCTTACCAACACCAAACCGCTCAAGCACTTTCTTCAAATATTGCTGTTGTGTAAGGTGAATAGTACCCTTCACCCTATCACGCTGTATCTCCATCCCCAAAATCTTCCGTGCTTCGCCGAGGTCCTTCATCTCGAATTCCTTGTTCAGCTGAACCTTTAACCTGTTTATCTCCACCTTGCTTTTACATGCCACTAACATATCATCAACATATAAAAGCAAATAAATGAAGGACTTATCTGCAAGTTGCTTAAAATACACACAATGATCAAACTGGCTACGAGTGTGTTTCTGACCTAGCATAAAGCTATCAAACCGTTTATACCATTGTCGCGGCGACTGTTTCAAACCATAGAGAGACTTCTTCAAACGACAAACAAGATTCTCCTTTCCAGCAACTTTAAACCCATCAGGTTGAGACATGTAAATCTCTTCCTCTAAATCACCGTGAAGGAAAGCAGTTTTCACATCAAGTTGAGCCAATTCCAAATCATACTGAGCTACCAAGGCTAGCAAAATACGAATTGAAGCATGTTTCACAACAGGGGAGAATACCTCATTGTAGTCGATTCCCTCCTTTTGTGAGTAGCCTTTAGCTACTTGTCTAGCTTTGAAGCGAATGCCACCCTTCTTCATTGACTCCTCCTTCTTGGTGTAAACCCATTTGCAACCTATGTCTTTCTTGCCCTTTGGTAGCGGTACCAAATCCCAAGTCTGATTCTTGTGAAGAGAGTTCATCTCCTCACTCATAGCACTCTTCCACTCCCCAACTTCTGAACAACCCATGGCCTCTTTGAAAGTGGACGGGATAGACTCTTCTGTAACCGGTAGAGCATAGGCAACCATATCAATATACCGAGCCGGAACACGGATAGTCCTTTTCGGTCTAGACATTGCAATGGACTCCTCTTGCTGCGGAGAACTCTCAACTGGAACTTCAACTTCAACCTCATCTGTATCATCCCCATCAACCCCACAATCTTCAATAGTTGATTGAACTTTGTCTTGAGGAACCATCTGAGTATCAAACTCCACCTGCTTTTGAGCAACATCATCACCCATAATCTGCACAGGCGGCTTAAGCATCCCTGATTCATTGAAGGTCACATCGCGACTGGTGATTGCCTTCTTTGAATCCAGACACCACAATTTGTATCCCTTAACACCTTCCGTAAAGCCCAAGAACAAAGCCTTCTTGGCTCTAGGATCTAACTTCGATTCCCTGACATGGTAATAAGCAGGGCATCCAAAAATATGCAAGGAATCATAATCACTAGCAGGTTTCCCAGACCATACCTCAATGGGTGTTTTACCCTCAAGTGCTGCGGATGGCAATCGATTGATGAGATGACAAGCATATGTCACTGCTTCAGCCCAGTACTTTCTACCCAAACCAGCGTTGGATAGCATACATCGAACCTTGTCCAGTAAGGTACGATTCATTCTCTCTGCCACACCATTCTGTTGTGGTGTGCCTCTCTCCGTAAAGTGTCGCGCGATTCCAAATTCTTCACAAACTTTGAAGAGAGGATCAGATCGATACTCTCCCCCATTATCTGACCTGAGACGCTTAATCTTTCGACCTGTCTGATTTTCAATTAATTTTTTCCACTTCAAGAAAACATTAAGCACCTCATCTTTATGTTGCATGATATAAACCCAAGTACGGCGAGAATAATCATCAACAAAAGAAACAAAGTAATACTTACCACTAATGGAAGCAACTCTAGCAGGTCCCCATACATCAGAATGTACATAGTCAAGTGTACCTTTGGTTTGGTGAACCGCAGTGCCGAACTTGACTCTGGTTTGCTTCCCAAGAACACAATGTTCACAAAAATCCATCTTGCAAGCCTTGGCACCCTTCAACAAATTTTGCTTCACAAGACCTTGCATGGCTTTTTCACCCGCATGGCCCAACCTCATGTGCCATAATCTAGTAGTATCTGATGAATCTTCCCCGAGATTGCTACAAACCGTGGCTGCTTCACCCAAAACTGTACTCCCCTGCAGAAAGTATAGATTGTTCTGACGAATGCCTTTCATTACCACCATTGCACCATCTACAACCTTTAGAGCTCCACCTTCGAGAGTGATTCGATAACCTTTGAAGTCTAAGGCCCCTAATGAGATGAGATTCTTCTTCAAGTCTGGGACATACCGCACCTCTGTCAATAACCGAACGGATCCATTATGCAGTTTCAGTCTGATTTTACCTACCCCACGAATTTTACAGGCTTGATCATTGCCCATAACAACAGCTCCACCATAGACCATATCAATGCTAGAGAACCAGTCCTCATTCGGACACATATGGTAAGTACAACCAGAATCCATAATCCACTGATCAGTTTGACACACCAACAATGCTCCCAACGATGCTCCCACTAACGCTTGATCCGAATCTTCATCATCCGAATGTGCTACATTAACCTTGGGACCTCTCTTGCCCTTCCCATTCGCTTGAATGAGAGGACAATCCTTCTTCCAATGTCCCTTCTCGTGACAATAAGCGCATTCATCTCAAGCAAGCCTGCCAGACGAAGAAGCCCCCCTCGACTTAGACCGAAAGTGACCCCTATTCTTACTACCACCAGATTTCTTACTCACAGACCTGCCTCTCACAATTAAGGCTTCACTAGATGAGTCTCCATGTGCCTGCATATCTCTCTTGCGATATTCATTATTCGCAAGAGCATTCGCAACATCATCATACTTAATAGTATCCTTCCCATACAATAAAGTGGTGGACAAGTGATCATATTCTTTGGGCAAGGAATTTAACAATAGCAGGGCCTTATCCTCATCTAAAATTTCCACATCTAAATTCAACAAATCAGCAAGTATCTTATTATAGTCATTCAAGTGTTCAGACATCTGTATACCTGAACGATATTGAAACCTGAAGAGCTTCTTCTTTAGGTAGAGCCGATTCTCCACGCTCTTGGTCATGAACTTATCCTCGAGCTTTTTCCAAAGATCCTTCGCCCGTGTTTCCCTCATAACAAAATACTTCTGATCCTTGGCGAGACACAACCTGATAAAACCGCATGTCTGGCGGTTGATCCGATCCCATTCCTGTTCATCGCAATTTCCAGGCTTGTCCCCCAAAGTAAAATCCAACTCATGTTGGATCAAGACATCCATAACTTCGCACTGCCACATGCCGAAATTACTTTTGCCATCAAACTTCTCAACGTCAAACTTTGCACCAGACATAATCGGCCGTGAAGCCCCAGGACGAAAACTTGATCCCGAACCCAAAGGGGATTTAGAGGTATCACCCATCTTTGGAGGATCCGTTTTACCAGTATCGTCAGACATGTTCTTCGAAAGCAAAAACACAGATTACCAAAAACAAACCCTAGGTCGAAAACCCAGAGCTCTGATACCAATTTGTTGTGCGGAAGCGAGCAACAAATACCAAACGTATGTAATCTATGCCTTGCAAACAAGAAATCAAACCAAACCACAGAATAGAGAAGAGAGAGAAACGCAAACAAACAAGAGACACAAGGATTTACGTGGTTCAGTTTGCTGGGGATGCAAACCTAATCCACGGGCAGTCACACGATCAATGGGTTTCACTAATCACGAAGAAACAAGGCTCAAAGAGCTACAAAAGATGTCTCACAAAGTTCTCTCTAATCTCCCAAAGTTGCCTCTCAAAGTGTGTAACTCTCTCACACCAACAAAACCCTAAAAAAGTACTTTATAATGTTATTTCCCGTCGCCATGGTCCGGACCACCAAAATCCCCGTCCGGACCATGGGTTGCTGTGACGTTTCTGACCAAACTGACTCGGTAGTCCGGACCACCAAAATCCCCGTCCGGACTAAGGTACCAGAGACCTCCCAAATCGCTCAAAATTGCTTGGTCCGGACCAGAGAAGCCTTGGTCCGGTCAATAGATGCTCCGAACGAGGAAATCGAGCCAAAAACCAACATATTCAAGAGAATTTGACAGCCCATGGATTCCTATGCCAATCCACACAGTTGCGGGGGAAACTCACCGCTGCAATTGGCTAGGGAAAATCTAACATATGGGGTCACCTTTATACTCAATGGGTGCTCCTGTCTTTTATCTCATATGTCTGGTTGTAAATTGTATTAGAAGGTAGTAGAAATAGAAGATTAATTTGTCTTTGAATACCACAGGCATCTTGTGTTTTTAATCACCCATAGCATAAGTACTGAATAATTTTCCTTTTTTGTTTTTGATTTCAGGGATCTTGATCTGGTCTTCGGTAATATTGGCCGAAGATGGAGAAATCAGGGGCCGAGGACACCAAGGTCCTCGGAGAAATTATGTTCCGCTGCCAACATATACATGGATGCAGACGAGACTGATGCAGCTGAGGCATTGCTCAAACTTGAAAATGATCTGCAGAGGTATATAAAAAAAAATTCAAATCTCTCATTTTTTCTTCGTTTTTAATACCGATGATTGTTTCATACCAAAGGTCTTCTAACTTGCAGAAATGTGGTGATGATACCTGAAAATTTTATGTTTGAACAAGTTGTTCAAGCTGACACAACAGGCAGCTACATGATTGTTGTGCCTCAAGAAATTGCAATGCAACACCAGATAATTGATGAGAACTCAGTGGAAGGTATAATACTTGTACTCAACAACAGAGAATGTAAGGCTTGCCCTGTGCTAATAAACTATCCACAGCTGGAGATTAAGGAACTCTTCGGGAGTTTATTTTGGGTGCACAATAATCTGGCTCCTAATGACATGGTTCAATTTTACAAACCTATTGAGCCACAACACAGTAGACAATATGTGGTCGATTGCTACAAGTTTCTGTCGAAGAAAAAATTGAATGGAGCGGAAGCTACTCATTCCCAGCTGCACATTCCAAGACAAGATCTGAAAAAGTTTGCAATAGGGACAACAGATGAGGATGTGACTAGGAGAGCGATTGTAATGTTTGACAATGAGGGAACAAGTTGGGAGATGGAGCTTGTTATTTACAATGCCAGTGGTGCTGTCAAAATAACAGGAAAATGGAAGGCATTTTGCGTGGCTCGCAACTTGAAAGCTGATGATGGAGTTAGGATCTACAAATCAAATGTTGAAGACAAGTACTTGATCCGAATTGATAGAGCGGCTCGGGATTAAAGAGTTCGGGTAGATCAAACAGAGTGGGTGAGCTTAAAGCAAGGAGTTAACTAGTAGCAAAACTCAGTTGTGTTTTCTGTTGCATTTCTGTTAGATACGTTTCCTTTCTTTTATATGTTGAGCCAAGGGTATAAAAGCCCAGCCAACCACTTGTAATCGGATGCTTCTGGTTTTTTTGACAAATTCTATAGAGATCAAGTTTAAATCCTTTGGAACAGAGGGGAGTGTGAGTCTTTCCAACACTTTGGAACTTGCCATTGTCCTCGCGATGGCAGTAATAATGAAGGAAAACGTATGGCTGCGGCATTTGGATTTTGTAGTCCCGATTAGTATCAAAATCACTGCACAATTCTAAAGTTTCCAAAACAAGCAAATTAAAATTAAGAAGGAAAAATAACTTTTGGTATGGTATTATTCTGTACATGAAATGTACATCAAATTGTGAAATTTCGAATTTGGTTCCACTTAAATGATCCAACTCATTTAATTGCTTTGAATATATTTAAAGGTTTTTCTAAAAACAATAATTTTGAATGTTTCGCACGTAAATCAGTTTCGAAACACCCCTTTAGTCTAACTTTGCGACTTCAACTTGGGGTTGGGCCTCATAATTATGTAGCCTTTTTGGGATTATGAGGTCTATATATGGTTCAACTCTTAAAGATTGAAGGTTGGCTCCCGTTTTAATTGATTACGTAAATAATAATATACTTACTTTTGCGCTTAAAAAAACGTTTTATGAGATATGTCATGTTTGAATTATACATACCTTAAACAAACAAAATTTAGGGTGTCATTGGGGATTTTTGGGTTTTTTTTTTTTTTTTTTGGCAATAATGCTACTCTCACATACGCCTAAGTGGCGCTGCCACGTGAGCGGTGGGCCCCACCCACTTATCTCAAAATAAGAAATTAAATAGCTTTCACTCTCTCCTCCCCTCATCTCTCTCCCCCCAAAACCCAATCCCTCCCCCGCCTCTTCCCACCACCCACCGCCACAACCACCACATTCATCTCTCTCTCTCCACAAACTCCCTCGGCCTATGGCAACACGGCGGCGTCTCCACCACCCCTTCCACCACTTCCAACCTCGCTGCCACAATCCCCTGTTCCACCACAAACACCACCACCCACCACTAATCGCCTACTCCCCGTTAGACTTTGCCTCCCACCACTCTGCCGATGACAACGATGTCATTGTTTCCACAGACGAAACCACCAAAGTGTACCTGGAGTGGGTGAAATCTGATTACCCTACTACTAGGCACAACACGTGCCTATGGCAGTCACCACGAGAGGGTGAATAGCTTGGCACCACATAGGGTACGTGTGAGCCCTGTGCCGAGCTGGTTGGGCCATGAATAAGGCCAAAGCGTTTGAATAGATTAAATATACCAGGATGTGCTAGCTCGGTACAGGTCACAATGGAGTGCCCCTGATATGACCGAGCTAGCAGAGCTATGAGTAAAGCTTGAATAGCATTCTGGAATACATGGACTCAGCTCGGCGTGAGTAGCTGGGTTATGTACGAGTCATACCGAGCTACGAGGAAGCTCGGCGCCGCCACGAATAAGGCGGTGAGACATTCCAGAACACTCTACAGCGGTTCCTTATGAGATAAGGAGCAATCCCGTAAAAAAAGGGGATCAATATGGGAAATCCTAATGTGACTAGGAGTATACCCCATATAAGGAAGAATCCTATATGGAAAGAAAGACCTCTGCCAGACAAGATCTGGTAAGGTATGGGAACTCATCTCTAATAGGGAAGTCCTATTAAGGAAAGGATTCCTAAAGAGAATAGGAAACAGGGGCACGAGATGCCTAATATGAAGAACATCTATACCTATAAATACAAGGCAACAACCATGACAAAAGGTACGCGATGAAACCTATTTTCATACGTATTGAGATTTGAGAATTCAAGTACGTGATACTAACTTAGGCATCGGAGGGCCTTTGCCAACGAGAGGCAAAGGTGCTCTAATCCTTTTTCTGTCTTGCAGATCTAGGGCTGAATCAAGGAAGCACGTGATCCAGCGTTACGTGGTTTCTACCCCGTACAATTGGCGCCGTCTGTGGGAAACAACTGACAAGAAATTCGTCTCCCTCCAATAAAGGATCAACAATGGTGCTTTCAGAGCCCCTTTTGTGCACCCCACGGAGGCAAGAGGTGGAAGACGATGGTGGGACCACGTTGGTATACACCACAAGAAAGGGCTCAAGGGTGGAAAAAACCGCTACGGTACTAAGAGCACCACAGAAAAAACCAGCAACAAAGAGGTTTGACATAGGGAATATCCCTGAGATTCCAAAGTTCAGGGATACACGCCTAATACGCCATGGTTCTCCAAGGGGGAGACACTCCAAAACACCACCAAGAGGGGGGGAAGCCTCCACCCGACGTGAACGGGACAGAAGCCCCCCAAAAAGGGATGGTCACAGGCACACAAGGAATCGAGAGAGGGAAGATAGCCTTGACAGAAAAGAGCAAGAGGCAGAAGAACTGGCCCGCGAAGTCACTCGACGAGAACGAGAGATCCAGGACCTAAAAAAACAACTCCAAGAAAAAGAGAAAGACCTACATTCACGGACGAGATCCGTGCAATATGAGGAAAAGGGAAGAGATCGTCACCACAACAGGGCCTCCACCGACCGAGCTGCCTCTCCACGAAAAAGGAGAGACAGGAGTGCTTCTGTGGAAAAGAGAGAAAGAAGGAAGCATGCTAGGGACAGATACGAGAGATCTGGATCCAATGAGCATATTCCCGAACGGCACACGAGGAGGGGGGATGCTGGCCGAGCTGAGGAAAGCCCTAAAACTGCACGAGAAGCAGCTAAAGAAGCCCTAGGCCAAATTTCTAAATCACCATTGGCCCATTGGATCCGTACGGAGAAGACGCCAAGCAGGGTGAAACATTCAGCATTCATCCCCTACGAGACCAGCACAGATCCTGTGGCCCATATCCAACACTATCAACAGGCCATGTTCATGCACGAGCGAGATGATGCTTTGTTATGCAAAATGTTCCCCTCTAGCCTGGGAAAGGTGGCTCTGAGTTGGTACCACAAACTCCCAGAGGGATCAATCCTATGCTGGGCTCAGTTAGCTGAAGAATTCACTGCCCGGTTCTTAACAAGCCGAGCAGCTCCCAAGACTTTTGATGCATTGACTTCTATGAGACAGAAAGACGATGAGACACTGCGACAATACTCCAAACGTTATTGGGAGACTTTCAACGAGATTGAAAATTGCAGTGAGGAGTATGCTCTGGCGACATTCAAAACGAGCTTGCCCATGCATAGTAAGTTACGGGAATCACTTACTATGCATCCAGTGAAAACGGTGGCCAAACTCATGGAAAGAATCCAGGAGCATGCACGGGTGGAGGATGACATCCTGCAAGCTGGAGGAAGGATTGTGGCAGGGCAACCTCAGCTTCCAGAAAAGAAGCCAGTAGAATCAAGGGTGTACAAAAAGGATTACACAACAGGACGAAAAGATTACACACAGCAGAAGAAGGACAAAGCTGATCCAGATCCCAAGTCATACTTCAGCGTTATGGCAACTTTCAACATCCCCATCTATAAGATGTTATACAGGATCAAGAACGAACAGTGGTTCAGAAGACCCCCAAAGATGACTGGGAACCCAGAAAAGAGAAGAGCCACTAACCAGCACTGCAGCTACCACAGGGATTGGGGACACATGACTGAAGACTGTGTGGAATATAAGAAATTCCTGGATGAGAAGGTGGCAGAGGGCCATCTCAAAGAATTCCTGGCAGATGTCAAGAATGATGCCGAGCTGGTAGAGGAGGTGGACTACGAGAAAGGTCCAAAGGGAACAATCCATATGATACATGGATTAGTTGCCCCTTACACAAACAACGAGATAAGACATATCCAGAGGGTCAACGGACAGGCAAAACAAGTCATGAAGCTTGGCATGAAGAGGCCAAGGGCGGAAGGGATCATGGAGACCCCAATCACCTTCACTGATGATGATCTGGAAGGGGTATCAGTACCTCATAATGACGCACTTGTAATCACCCTACGAATAGGGGAATACGACGTGGAGAAGATTCTTGTTGACCAAGGGGCCAGCACAGAGATCATGTATTACAATACTTTCAAGAAGATGGGGCTCCCTCCAAGTTCATTGCAAAAGTGTCTGGTTCCATTGGTCGGCTTTAGTGCACAGACAGTATGGCCTATGGGAAAGGTCACGCTGCCCGTCCGAGCTGGATCAGTGGTTCTGAGCACAGACTTCCTTGTGGTAGACATCCCTTCTTCCTATAACGTGATTATAGGAAGAACTTGGATGCACAAAATGAGGGCAGTTTCTTCAACTTACCATCAGAAGATCAAGTACCCTGGGGCAGATGGCATCGAATGCATTAGAGGCGACCAAAAGGTGGCCGACCTATGTTTCAATATGGTTTTGAGGAAATCACCAAGGGCCGAGCTGGTACAAACGATTGAGGTTCCAGACCAACCAACCTTAGAAGACGTTGGAGGTGATCCCACTAAGAAGATGGTGGAAGGGTTGAAGAGGATACAAATTCAAGAGGACGATGAAGAAAGGTATTTCCTGATCGGCGAGACCCTCCCCGAGCTGGAGGAAAGAGATTTAGTCACCTTCCTTAAAGACCACATCGATGTATTCGCTTGGACCCCCCAAGAGATGCCTGGGATAGATCCTGAAATCATATGCCACCACCTGAACGTGGACCCACAGCACAAGCCAGTTGTGCAGAAGGCAAGGAGGTCGGCACCACAGCACGCGGACGCTGTGATCGAAGAGGTAGAGCGACTACTAGAAGCGGATGCCATACGTGAGGTGAGCTATCCGGATTGGTTGGCCAACACTGTGGTGGTCAAGAAGAAGAACGAAAAGTGGAGGGTATGTGTGGACTTCACCAGCCTCAACAAAGCGTGTCCCAAGGATAGTTTTCCACTCCCCAGAATTGATCAACTGGTAGATGCTACATCAGGCTATGAAAGGATGAGTTTCCTTGACGCATATCGAGGATACCATCAAATAGCTATGTGCGAGCCCGATCAGGAAAAGACGTCCTTTATCTCCCCCAGAGGGCTCTACTGCTATAAGGTCATGCCGTTTGGGCTGAGGAATGCTGGAGCAACCTATCAAAGATTGGTGACCAAAATGTTCAAGGAACAGCTCGGCAAAACTATGGAGGTCTACATCGACGACATGGTAGTCAAGAGCAAGTTGAAGCCTGATCACATAGCTGATCTAAAGGTAACTTTCAACATTTTGAGGAAATTCAAGCTAAAGTTAAACGCTTCCAAGTGTGCCTTTGGAGTCAGCTCGGGGAAATTTCTCGGGCACTTAGTGACTAAAAGAGGGATTGAAGCCAACCCAGATCAAATCATGGCTCTGCAAGGCCTTCAAAGCCCAAAGACCACGAAGGAGGTCCAAAGGCTAACAGGAATGGCAGCAGCACTCAATCGTTTCATCAGCAAATCCTCAGACCGCTGCAGACCTTTCTTTCAACTTCTGAAGAAGAGAGAAGGCTACGAATGGGGAGCCGAGCAGGAGCAGGCTTTCCAGGAGTTAAAAGTCTACTTATCTTCACCTCCCTTACTCTCTACTCCAGAAGCTGGGGAGCGATTGATATTATATTTGGCAGTATCTGATCACGCGGTCAGCTCAGTTCTCCTACGAATAAAGGGTACAGAGCAGGCTCCAATTTATTTTGTGAGCAAGACATTGTTAGATGCTGAGACACGTTACCTACCGCTAGAGAAGTTGGTATACGCTCTCGTCATCGCTTCAAGGAAATTGCCCCATTACTTCTTGCAGCATCCCATCACTGTGTTCACCGAGCATCCATTGAGGGCTCTGCTTAGGAAAGCAGATTTTTCTGGGAGGATCTCGAAGTGGTCTATAGAGCTAAGCCAATTCGACCTTGATTATCAGCCTAGAACGGCAATCAAAGGCCAAATTTTGGCTGATTTTGTAGCAGAATTTACCCCAACAGTGGCTCCACCGCCACCGGCTCTCGACGAGAAGGGGCAAGGCAGTAACCCCGAGCAGCCAACGAGAATGGCCGACCTGGATCCAGACGAATGGAGGCTTTACGTTGATGGGTCAGCTTGCAACAAAGGATCTGGAGCAGGGGTTGTGCTTTTCTCTCCAGAAGGACTGATCCTGGAGCATGCACTACGGCTGGGATTTAGTGCCACAAACAATGTAGCAGAATATGAGGCACTGCTAGCCGGACTGAGAAGTGCTCTAGAGCTCAAGAAGCAGCCAAGGATTTGCTAGACAAATTTAATAGGATCCATATCCAGCAGATCAGCTCGGGACAGAACGCACATGCAGACTCACTGGCCTGTCTTGGGTCAGCGGTCAAGACGGAGTGTCGCCGCACAATTACAGTAGATTATCTGGGCGAACCAAGTATTGGCCGAGCCGTGGAAATCGTAATGGAAACAGAGCTTGGGCCGAGCTGGATGGACCCAATAGTGGCATGCCTACGAGATGGGACTTTGCCAGAAGATAAGAGGGAAGCACACAAAATCAAGACCAAGTCAGTACGCTTTTGGCTCTCTCCAGAAGGTAAGCTTTACAGAAAATCTTTCCTTGGTCCATATTTATTGTGTGTACACCCAGCCCTTGTTCAGAAATTCCTCCATGAGATCCACGCTGGGACTTGTGGGGGACACACTGGTGGTAGGTCCATAGCCCACCGAGCAATATCCCAGGGATATTGGTGGCCGTACATGCAAGAGGATGCAAAGGCTTTTGTCAAGAAGTGCGAGAAGTGCCAGAGGTATTCCCCTCTTATCCGAGCTCCAGCAGAGGACTTGCTGCCGCTAACTAGCCCATGGCCTTTTGCCCAATGGGGATTGGATATTGTGGGTCCTCTCCCTATGGCAACAGGGAAACGAAAATTCCTACTCATTGGCACTGACTACTTCACTAAGTGGATAGAGGGGGAAGCTCTTGCTAAAATCACAGAAGCTATGGTGGAAAAGTTCGTCTGGAATAAGATAATTACAAGGTTTGGGGTACCCTACTCTATTATCTCAGATAACGGGTCCCAGTTCGGCAAGAAGTTCAAGGCCTTTTGTGCTCAGTACGGCGTCAGAAATTATTACTCGACCCCTGCCTACCCACAGAGCAATGGCCAGGCAGAGGCCTCCAACAAGACTATCCTGAAGAGCCTCAAGAAGAGGTTGGAAAAGAAGAAGGGAAAATGGCCAGATGAGCTTCCAGCCGTGCTCTGGGCTTACAGGACCACCCCACGGCGATCTACGGGAGAGACGCCGTACTCCTTGGCATACGGAACAGAGGCAGTGATTCCCTTAGAGGTTGGTTTGCCAACCATCCGCACTACCCTTGTGGAGTCAGGGGGCAACGATAAAGCCCTGGCCGAGCAGCTAGACCTCGCCGAGGAAAAAAGGGAGCGGGCTCTCATTACCTTGGCAGCATATCAAGAGCAGCTACGAAGAAGCTACAACAAGAAGGTGCAGCCAAGAGAGTTCAGGATTGGTGACCTAGTCCTGAGGAAGGTCTTGGCCAACACCAAAGTATCCTCAGACGGAAAGCTTGGACCGAACTGGGAAGGCCCATACAAGATTGTAGGGATTGCTGGCATTGGGGCCTATCGTTTGGCCGACCTGGACGGGGACCCGGTTCCACGACCATGGAATGTCCAGAACCTTAGGAAATTCTTCCAATAATTTGATTATGAATACAATCACATCTCTTTTTTAAGTGAATACGAATAAATTCACAGTTGTTTTTAGGACTTGGCTGGGATTACGAATAAAATACCCAGCATTCAGTATTCAGATTTTTCTTGATATTTTTAGCATTTATGGAATTTTATCATGATTTTGATTAATATGAACCAAAATTTCCACTTCGAGATTTGGATTCCTATTGGGGAGCAGAGGATATGTATATCTGCAGTGAATATGTGTATGTGCAGCGAGTATCGCACGAAGGTCCTAAATATGAAAAAACTTAGGGTTTCGCAACGAATATTGCACGACAGATCCTAAGTATGAAAAAACTTAGGGTTTCGCAACGAATATTGCACGAAAGATCCTAAGTATGAAAAAACTTAGGGTTTCGCAACGAATATTGCACGACAGATCCTAAGTATGAAAAAACTTAAGGTTTCGCAACGAATATTGCACGAAAGATCCTAAGTATGAAAAAACTTAGGGTTCTGCAACGAATATTGCACGAAAAAATTCTAAGTAAGAAGAAACTTAGTTTGCAGCGGGTATTGCAACGAAATGCTAAGTATGAAGAAACTTAGTATTATATATTACCAAGTATGAAGAAACTTAGTATTAAAAACTTCTAAGTATGAAGAAACTTAGTTTGAGCAGAATGCTAAGAGCCTTAATCTAAAGAGGGTAGTATGAAAAAACTCAGCTCGGCAAGCAAATATTGCAACAAAGGGCAAGCAAAATCTCTACTGAATTGAATTAAAGGGTAGAAATGTCACCCAGAACCAACTATCAGCAAAACCAGAAAACAGTATCCAACGAGCAAAGACCACGCAGGGCCGGGGAAAGAGTTTCAGAAAATAGTAAAAAGCATCAAGCCTCTTCACTGTGCTCATTTGCAGCAGTGGCAGCGTTGGGATCAGCATCCGTACCTCCAGCAGAGCCCTCAGCAGCACCACTCCCCGAGATGGTAAGATCAGTAATGATTTCGTCTGTCTGAGTCTGTGTCTGGGGTTGAGCTTCCAGATTGGGCTGAGCTTGAGCCTCGAGATTATCCTAAGCAGCAGCCATTGCACTCGGAAGCTCCATGTCGGTCCATAAGGGGGAAGACGGATCCACCCCAAGCTTGGTGAGGCACCGTTTCCACGCTGCCCCCCAGATAGTATCCTGCACGATTGGCATCTGAGCTTTGTAGTGCTCCGTGACCTCCAGGACAGCTCGGTCGTACTCCGCTGCTGCCTTAGCCTCTGCCGCCGTCAATTGGTTACTCAAACCGAGCTCGACTTCCTCCGACCTCTTCACTAGATCATCATTTTTCTCTCTCAGTGCCTCCACCTCAGCTCGGGCTTCTTTGAGGGACTGGGAGTACTGGGCGTTCTCCCTCTCCGCCTTCTCCGCCCTCTTTTGCTCTTTCTTCAGCTCCTTCTCAGCATCCTTCGCCCTCTCGAAGCCCACGGAAGCTTTTTGCATAATCTGTTAAGAGAAGGCAGAAAGAAGAAGGCATCAGCACAAGGGAAAGTTTGGGAACGGGAGAAGGAAGCAGGAAGGGTATGTTTACCTTGGCACTGGACTGGAAGATGGACTTCATCAGTACTTCATAAGAGTTGTTCTTTTCCCTCTCCATGTCCACAGGAAGGAGGGCAGCTCTGGCAACACCGAATGCCACATCGGTGGAAGAGATCCTGTCAATCTCGCTGACTGGGGTACCATCAGGGCGAGCAAGCGGAGGGGCCCAGGGTTGGGCCAGCGGCGGAGAGTCAGTCACTGGCAGACTGGTATCCCCAGTCCTTCTCCTCTGAGGGGGAGGTTGTGCCTGCTGAGGACTCCCCGCTGGCCTCTTCTCCCTCTGGCGCTCGGTGAGAGAAGTTGCTGTAGGAGGAGAGGGAATGACATTATCAGCAGGTGGGCGAGCACGAGAGGCTCCACCCAGGCTCAAGGTGTCCAGTAAGTTGATCGGTTGGAGAGGCATGTCTGAGCGATCTGGTGAAGGAGAATACCCTGGCGAATCGTCCGAGTCGGCAAGGAGATCCGATTGCTCGGCTAGTGATTGGACGAGCCCGCGATGGTCCAAACCACCGATTCCTTCTTCTTCTTCTGCGTCCTCTTCAGCTACCCTGCCGGATGTGCTCGGCTCTAGGTCAGTACGCACAAGGATCGGGATGGCTGTTTGGATCTCGGGTACGTGGGCGAGAGTGACTTGCCGTTGCAGGTTCTCAGGAGCCTGGGACCGTGTTGACCTCCGCCTAGCTCGGCCTCTGCAGACACGCGTCCTTTCACGATCAGCAGGACGGCCTGTGGTGATCACGGAGTGGGGTGGTGGCCAGGCGTGTCTTGACCTGCGCTCTCCTTCCCTCCTGATATTGCCCCAGTAAAATGGTGTGTAACCGAGCAGACGGTGAGCTGAACGACCGAGTCCTACAGGAGTCGGTTCGAAGCCGTCCCACCAGAGGGCTTTGGCAATATCCTCGCGGTGGAGCTTGCCGTGGATCAAGCGGCCACCGTGGTTAAGATTATCCGCTGCAAACAACATAGCACGAGAGTGGTCAGCCACAGTTAAAAAACATTAGAGGAATGAAACCAGCTCGGGAATAAAAATACTAACGTAGTCCGCCAGTGGAAGTGGGGCAGGGAAGGCCAATGATCTTCCCCTCAGCGTCCCTAGGCTGCCAGCTGCCAGTGACTACGAGATAGTCATCTGCCTCTCCCTTTGAGGAATTTGGTAGATCGGTGATGAGCTTCTGTTTTGGGTCCCTAGCTTTAAAGTAATAGTTTTTTTGCTCTGTAGGGACCACACTATAGAGGTAGTGCAGATCCCACCAATCGAGGTGAAGGCCGAGCAATTCGTTGAGGGCAACGGTACCCATGACTACCCTAACGAAATTAGGGCAGAGCTGCATAGGGTTCAATTGACATCTAAAACAGACCTCTCTGAAAAACGGGTGTAATGGGAGCCTAAGGCCTCCCTCGACTATGAAGATCAGGGGAATGTGAATCTTATCTTCAGTTTGACCTTGTTCTCTCAGATCATCTCTATTGTCTAAACGGAATTGAATATCGGCAGGGATACTGTATTTACGACGAAATTCTACGATTTTCTCAGGGGTATCTAACAGGGATCTATGCCTACCCATCACGAACGGAGAACTAGGGTTTCGATGTTGAAACCCAGTTGAGAGAAGAAGAAGATGAACAGTAAAAGGGAAAAAGCAGGAGGGGTGGAATCGGAAAGGTCACTTACGTGAGAAGATGGACCTAAGGATGACTCACTCCGATGGTAATGGTCGACGGTCTCCGACGAGGGCTGGAGGAGAAGGGACTTCTGCTGCAGAAAGCTTGAGTATCGCTAATGGCGAACGACGTTCTCGTTTCTCTCTCTCTCTCGCTCCTTTTGTCTTCTGATGAAAAGAGAAATGGGAGAAGGGGGAAGGGTTTTTAGGGGAAATAATCATTATCCCGCCCAAAAACCCACGAAGTGGAACGTGACGTACGCGAAACGTCAGCAGAGACGTCCTTTCCACTTATCCGAGCCACCAAAGGGTCATTCACATTTAATATGAAAGCGACGTTGTCACCCACGTGGAGGGAAGGCGTGCAAAGGGTACATCGAGAACCGTTGAAGCTCTGCACGCTACTGATGCGTGACAGTAGCGGCAGAGCTGGGGAGCAATTGGAGTGGGTGAAATCTGATTACCCTACTACTAGGCACAACACGTGCCTATGGCAGTCACCACGAGAGGGTGAATAGCTTGGCACCACATAGGGTACGTGTGAGCCCTGTGCCGAGCTGGTTGGGCCATGAATAAGGCCAAAGCGTTTGAATAGATTAAATATACCAGGATGTGCTAGCTCGGTACAGGTCACAATGGAGTGCCCCTGATATGACCGAGCTAGCAGAGCTATGAGTAAAGCTTGAATAGCATTCTGGAATACATGGACTCAGCTCGGCGTGAGTAGCTGGGTTATGTACGAGTCATACCGAGCTACGAGGAAGCTCGGCGCCGCCACGAATAAGGCGGTGAGACATTCCAGAACACTCTACAGCGGTTCCTTATGAGATAAGGAGCAATCCCGTAAAAAAAGGGGATCAATATGGGAAATCCTAATGTGACTAGGAGTATACCCCATATAAGGAAGAATCCTATATGGAAAGAAAGACCTCTGCCAGACAAGATCTGGTAAGGTATGGGAACTCATCTCTAATAGGGAAGTCCTATTAAGGAAAGGATTCCTAAAGAGAATAGGAAACAGGGGCACGAGATGCCTAATATGAAGAACATCTATACCTATAAATACAAGGCAACAACCATGACAAAAGGTACGCGATGAAACCTATTTTCATACGTATTGAGATTTGAGAATTCAAGTACGTGATACTAACTTAGGCATCGGAGGGCCTTTGCCAACGAGAGGCAAAGGTGCTCTAATCCTTTTTCTGTCTTGCAGATCTAGGGCTGAATCAAGGAAGCACGTGATCCAGCGTTACGTGGTTTCTACCCCGTACAGTACCCTCCGTGCGACGTCAAGTACAACAAGTACCAGTTCAAAAAAAAAAATACAACAAGTACACACCGTGCGAGGACGCCAAGTGATCGTTGAAATTCGACAGAGATAGGCTGATTTACGGAGAGAGGCATTGTCTCGAGAAGGGGGAGTTGCTTAAGTGCCGTGTGCCTGCGCCATACGGGTATAGAACCCCGTTCAAGTGGCCGGTGAGCAGGGATCTTGTCACGCCCTAAAATTTAATAATCCAAATATACATAAAATCCACGTGGGACAAGTCCAAAGTCTTATATTTACCCCTTTGAATAGTCAAAGTCAAAATAGATACATTCTCACCATAAATAATACAAGAGTTCTAACTACGAGTACCTGTAACCCAAATACATAGATATAAAGTTTTAAGAGTCATTACAATAACCAAATAGTCAAAAGATTTACAAATTGAAGTTACAAAACCATCTTTCAAAAAAATATACACCAAGATGGGAAAATAACTTCATTCATGAGTAAGCTCCAAGCATGCATCACTTCACAAACACCACATCTCATGCTCCATGCCGAGTACCTGAAAATTGATAGGTTGAGCTCACTAGCCCAGTAGGAAAACTATTCTACTAGCACTAGGTGTATAAACATGATACATGCATAATGGATGAGTATGATGATGGACAAGACCCTTGTATAAGATTAAGATGAACGAAAGGCTATAATCCGACCACGAAGTAACCGAAATGTGTCCAAGTGTCCAAATGTGTCTAAATGTTCCAAAACCATTTTTAAGTATCCCACCAAGCCTAAGTTGTTACCAAAATCCTCATTTTTCACACATCGAAAGCCAATGTTGTCAAATATGTCAAATGAACCCGAAACATCATAACCAACATTTCTTAAAAAAAAAACATTCATCAATTTTAATAGGGAGGTTTATAGATTTTCTTTAATCTAATCTCTTTTAAATATCGACCCACCAATCAAAACTTTAACCAATAAATGAAACGAAATCAAACAATCGAAGAACACCGATTTACGTGGAAAACCCTAAATGGGAAAAAACCACGGGAAGGAATCATGCACTAGAAACATTGTGTGATTACAAATAGACTTACTTGATGACCGTGTATCCTCACCACGAATCCTAAGCCCTACTTGCCGAATCCACGTACATCACACCCTTGCATGATCGCCATGTCTTGAATCCTCAAGCCTTCCAAATGTTTTGCCTTTCGAACTCCACGAAAGGGCTTTGATAGAGAAACGTTGAATTGAATATCAATGAGAAAACCCTTTGAAGATGATCTTGATCTCACGGCATTGGACGGCCTTCACAAATCTTCAAAGTTCATGAACCCTAGCACTCTATAATGGTATTTCGAAGAGAGAGGCACAGAGGGTCGAAATATGGCTGTTGTGGTTATTGGAAAAGACCTAATCGCTGAGATTTTATAGTTGCAGAATCAGGCATTTTAGCCGGCTATTTTGCTCGAGCAAAAAATTCAGCAAAAACAAACAGAATGTATTGCTAAAAAAGGCCTTGAAATGCTCTAGCAAAAACATGCAGCATCTACCTTTTGCCTTGTGCATTTTTGCCGACTGTTTTGCTCGAGCAAAACATCTAGCAACCTCCATCAGAATGTTGTGCTATTAGAAATCCTTGAAATGCTTGAGCAAAACATGTAGCACCCAAACTTGTCTTCAAAATGAGCAGTCCGTCTTGACTAAAAAACTACCGCACTCGAATAAGGAAATACAATTTTTTATGATTCCTTTTCCACACCTAAAACAGACACTCTAAAATTAAATACCAAAGATTACATGCCATAAAAAAATACGATACACCCAAATGTATATGTTTTGGGCATGGATTTGCCAAACCAAAGGAAGCTCGGCCTATTGGGCTTACAATCTCCCCCTTTGGCACTTCCATGACAAAACACACTGAACACTAAAAACTACATCTCCTAAAAGAGTGTGAATAGGAAACCTGTAAGCTGCACCACAGACACAAACACTTCACACAAACTGTTAGTATTAAACTTCTCCCCCTTTTTGTCACGGAAGGACAAAGGAAATAATAACCAAGAATATCAGGGAATAATAGTTTGCAATGAACAGCCATGAAACATGGGAACCAGCAACTAACAATCCATCATAGTAGCCATACTAACATGCTGAATGAGATAATATAATTAAGAATGGCAATATAAGAATTTAGCAGCCAAAAGAAATATTATGAAATTAGGAAAGAACTAGGGCCAACACAATCCTCAAACAAGCAATCCTAAAAATCGAATGAACAACTTTGGTGCAACAAAACCAATTTCGAGAAAAAGATACTGATTATTCGATATAGAATTAGTGATTGACTGCCCTTTTTAAAAAATAAAAACAAGTATATAAGAGACATAATTAGAGCCACACCGTTTTAGTTATTTATAAATTTTTCTTTGAAGAACGATAGAACTAAAGGGACTCCTTGACACAAATCATCCATCCAAAATAAAATTTATTTTTAAGATCAAGCACATGTGAAGCGGGTTGATGGTTATTGGATTCAATGAGCACACATAAAGTATAACGCACTAACACATCTTAAATTCAAATAGCAGGAATATACTTAGACAACAGATGTATCATGAGTCAAGTACCGATGACAAACGTGAGTGTGTGAGACACGTCAATTATAGCGAGATCAACTTAACACAAAACTGGTTTCTCATGTAGGCACAGAGTGTCAAGATAAACTCTCTCCAAGAAGTCAAACCAAGCAATTTTTTGGATTTGTCAATGAGTCAAACTCCCCCTCAACAAATGCTGTGAAAATTTCCACCTTCCTCTCATGCATTTTTTTATTTTGTGTATTTTTTTAAAATAAAAGAACCTCTTTAACTAAGTTCAATGCTCATAATGTGGTCGTGCAATGCCAAAGTCCCTTAAGCTTTCTAATAGACCCGTGTAGCGAGCTTTAGGCCAGTGACACCCAAACCAAATGGTCTTAGGGCATTAGGTATAGAGAATACCCCAACGGACTTAATTACTCAAGTAAAAAAGGCTACGAACTCAAGCAAACCACATATTACAATCCCGAAACTCTCCACCGTTTGACGCGAACACTCACTGCTTACTGAGGCAAGAGGCCCGGTTACTAAGTGAAAAGCCCGAAAATGCAGAGAATATGAATTCAATCTCATCTCACTTTTCAACTAAATACCCACACAATAATAATATTTTTTTTGTTATATAAATGGCCTTGATAAAATCATAACTGCTAAGCGGTCAATCTCAAAGGAGTTGCACAAGGCACATGCCAGCTACATGAGAAATGGCAGTTAAAAGCTAAGGAGTTGGATATATCTGACGTGAATAAAGTGTAGAGCACAGGACATGACCCATACTACATTTGATTCTAGAATATCATCCAAGCCATATAGGGATAAAAGAGATGCATAGGCATACACAATATGAAGATCCTCATAAAATCTCATAACAATTAACTGATCCACTGTGATGTCTAAAAGGCAACAAACACAAAAAGATAGTTTTTTTTTATTATTTTATTTTTTTTATTCAAGATAATTAAGACAACTGTAAAGAAAAGCAACATTGGGAACATAAAGACAAATAAATAAAATCTTTTTGAGATTTTTATAAATAAAGAATGTTAACAAACTCAGCAATAAAATTATAAAAACCAACACAAACCATAACTCTAGGTAAACCATATGCAATGAACACCAACCTAGACTGTGGGTATTAGACCAAGCCTTAAAAGGCAAAGTTAACGCCTCTGGATGATCCAGTGTCATCTAGAGGGATGGAAGAGAAATCAGCACGGGGTCTTAAATCTGTCCTCCTCACCCAAACAGGTCTAATTTTGACATTTTTAATTTTTTCCGTCAACTTAGCCGTACATTTAGGATTCACATTCATATTATGTTCATGTCGAGTCACCCTAAGTCCTGGTCTTTGGGTTCTACCCCTATAACCATAAGCATGGTAATATTTGGAAGGAATATTGGGATAACCATGAAGTTTAAAACAATTCGGTTGAATGTGGCCCTTCACCCCACAAAAATGGCATGTAAGAATAAAATTATTATATTTATGAGAATGTGCAGGAGTAAAAGTATTATAATCATGAGAATGTGCAAAGTGTGTGCATGAAGTATGAGTGTCATGTAATTTCCTACATTGAGGTCTAATATGGCCTTGAGCTCCACAATGATGACAAATAGGAATGAATTTTTCAACATTATTCCTTTGGTTGTATCTAGGAGTTTCGGCAAAAATTTTAGACTTAGCAAAATTTTGAATGAGCTTAGCTTTTACCTCCTTGTGCTTATTCTGAAATATTGAAACATTTACCGGGATTTTTGATGCACCCTTCATATTTTTTCCTTGGGATACCTTTTCTCCTTTTTCTTGACTAGAGGATGAGGCATGATATCCGAGCCCAGATCGATCGTCGACTGGCCTTTGAACCTCAAGAATGTCATCCAATGCTTTGGATCCTGCATTAAAACGCTTGAAAACACAATTAGCATTACTCAGTTCAGTAGATAGATCATTTATTTTACCTTTGTTTGTTACATTTAGATCTTCCAATTCACGGACTTTCTCTCGGAGTCGTGTAACTTCCCTTGTCAATTGATCTCTCTCTTGAGACATAAGTTCCAAAGATTTTGATGAATCCTTGGCCGCAGACAAGGCCTTGATCAACTCTCTACTTGTTACTTCACTCTTACTCTCTAGCTTGACATATTTCTTTTTAATTTTCAAGCTTTCTTTGTATAACATATTATACGCCACTTGAAGATCATCCGAATCCACTACCTCTTCTTCACTTTCACTGTTCTCTTCTGTTTCACTACCTTTCTCATCTGTTTGATGTTTGGCTGCAAAGGCTAAGTAATTCTTTCCACTATCCTCATCTCTATCACTTTCTGACTTTTCACTCACGGAATCATCATCCCAAGTCTTTACATTATAAACTTTCTGCTTCATTTTCTTATTCGCACAATCCTGAGCTAGATGTCCATATCCATGACATTCATAACACTTCGGCCCAGAGGGTGGTCCTTTTACTCCTTTTCGCTCCTTGCTATTAGAAAATTCAATTTTACCTTTACTCTTCTTACCATTATTTTCATTTTTATAATTCTTTTTCTTAAAAAAATGTTTGAAATTTTTCATAAACAAATCCAAAGCCTCCACATCGTAATTATCATCACCATCAGAATCATTAGGCTCATTTTGTTTACTAGAAAATGCAATAGAATTTTCAAAAGTTTTAGTGGAAATTATATCCTGACCAAGGTGAGTCAATTCATAGTTTTGAAATTGTCTGACTATTTCCTCAACAGACATCTCAGGTAGTTTTCTCTTACTCTCTAAGATATCTACCTTAGTTTTAAAACGAGCAGGAAGAGAACGTAAAATTTTCTTAACAACACGAAATGGAGTAATAGGCTCACCTAGGGTGTAACTGGTGTTGACAATGTGGTTGAGTTTTGCATAGAACTCATCAAAGGTCTCATCCTCCTCCATTCGAATCATTTCAAACTGGGTTGTGACCCTTTGTAACTTCCCTTGCTTCACTATAGCTGTTCCTGTTGGAAATGGGGCATTTTGTTCATAATATTTTTTGGCACTTTGAGCTAAAAAATAAATTGGGACCTAATAAACTTTTGAGGTGGGTCTGTGTGGGTTTAAATTGAACAAAATTTATTAAGGAATGAATGAGAAATTGTCTCATAAAGTGACCCTTTTGGGGTACCCAATAATTTCCGAAGAACCTGCGAACCGGATAAAATGGAATAGTCTTTACTTGTTATGGACTGAATTTTCGGGAATATTAGCTACGGCAGTTTTGGATTGAATTTCAATTTGAGAATTGAATTGGTCATTCAACATGCCACGGCAGTTTTGATATTGGGATTTCAAATTGAAGTTGAACTTCAATACTTGGGGGTTACAAATCTTCCTTGATATTATTCATTTGCCTTTATACGGAAATTCAATTTGGTATTGATTTTTGTATTGAATTTAGAGGCTCCCCATATTAAATTCAAAGGCTCCCCATGAACATTATATATTGGCATCTCCTCTCCAAGTTTCATAGACCGAAACACTGAAAATCTACACTCCTCTATTCCTTTGTAATCGTGTTCTTGTTCTGTGTGAGAGAGTACAACACAGTTTAGTTCGCCGAGCAATTCCGGTGAGGTGCAGCCGCAATTGTGCAACCGTCTTATCCTGGGAAGCAAACGCCGAAGATACTCAAGCATCCATCCGGTGAGGCGGCGTATTTTGCTTTAAGGAGACCGTAT
Source organism: Vaccinium darrowii (assembly GCA_020921065.1). Taxonomy (NCBI): domain Eukaryota; kingdom Viridiplantae; phylum Streptophyta; class Magnoliopsida; order Ericales; family Ericaceae; genus Vaccinium; species Vaccinium darrowii. The sequence goes on from CM037162.1 coordinate 39,136,912, forward strand.
GAAATACGGGATTCGGTTTGAATTTTCCTTGTTCAATTACCGTTTATGTTCTTGTTTATTTGTATTATTTTCAATTTCAATTCCGTATCCTGTTTATGTGTTTGTGATTTATTAATAAAAATTCCAGATTCCGTTTTTTTCCCATACATTTATTCCTACAATCTTAAAGCAAAATATTTTTTGGGAAAACAGTTTCTGTTTTTATTTTGGAAAACAAAAAAACCAGTTTACGGATTTGGTTGAGGATCATTTGTTCTAACAAGACCAGATTGTTCTTATTGCTATTTCTTTAACGCATTAACCTGTGTTTCTCATATTGATCAATACACATAGAATTTTGGAATTGAAAATTTTTCAGTGGGGTGTTAAAATAGTATTTCTCATTTGTATGTTTAGTTTTTTTAACTATTCTGATCTAGTAATTTGTAAAAACAGATTATTTTTAGAGTCCTGTGGTTAAGTTGTTTAGACTTCTGCATAAGTTATTTTTTGCACAACTTGACGCTTTACGGTTTTAGTCTCTTAGTTCATTTGCTAATTTCTACGTGATTAGATTAATACTATTCTAATTTGTTGATTTCTATTCGGTGGATATTGGTGCTACTGGATTTTTAAAACAGTGGATTATACAAATATGTCAGTACTATAGTTTGTTAATTAGATTTAAATTGCCGTAATGTAAAATCATTTGATTTGATATAGATTGTGAATTTAATTTTATTCACGCATCAGTGGGTTGTGTTCTCTAAATCCAATTTTTGTTTCATGTTTTGGTGCTCCACTGGATTTGGCTTAGACTAATGAGAGAGTGCAATTTTGTTCACCCTCCTTTAAAGAGGGTGAACAAAACCCTCTCTCCTATTAGTTGAATTGGTGTGGATCCCACTACAAAGTGATGTCATGCTTACCTCTGCAATACACTTTTTGGTAAGCGTGACATCACTTTGTGGTGGAACCCACACGTTTCAACCAATAGGAGAGAGGGTTTTGTTCACCCTCTTTTAAGGAGGGTGAACAAAATTGCTCTCATCAATGAGACCATTGGATATGCACATAAGCATAAAACAACGTTATGAGAATTTGATGTGTCGGTTATGGAAAGATCAAAGTTGGTGTCTTACATAACATGGTTATTGAAACCATTGCTTAATGTGTGAACTTGAGTGTCACATGTTGATCTGAAGGAATTATCTCATTTTGAAGGGAAAATTTCAAAATTACCCCTGACCTTTTCACTCAATGTCACAAAGACACCTGAGCTTTGTAAAATACAAACGCCCCCCCTGACCTTTGCCCTCCGTTACCAATTAAACCCCCCACCCCCATTT